>CM070061.1:15079179-15690347 GCA_036320875.1 Cotoneaster glaucophyllus
TAAATTCATCAAATAAACTTAAAAAAAACACCTTAAATAAACTAAGAACTTTATTGTTCCACCACAAGATCCTTTTAATTATCTTGACCTTGTTGCAATCCCCATTGGTGCTCAATCAAGTCACTTTGACGGGTACAGTGCCAATATGGCTCTTGCAATGAAGTGTACCGCTCAGCGATCAGTTGATTGTAACGTCCATCCCGTTCCAATGGCTCGTGTTGCACGGGATCTTCGGAGTCGTCATGAGCACAATAGATACGTGTTTTTGAGTTGTTCATTGTGTCCGGCTCGTATTCGTTGACGGCATCATGATCATACTCATCTTCCACAATCATGTTGTGGAGAATGATACATGTCATCATGATGGATCGAAGTGCCTCGACGTCAAACATTCTGGCAACTGACCTGACAATCGCCCAACGAGCTTGTAGGATACCAAAACAACATTCCACATCCTTCCTACACCTCTCTTGACAATTTGCAAAGTGTTTTTCTTTTACACTTTGTGGATGTGAGACTATTTTGACAAACGTTGACCACCTTGGATAAATGTCGTCTGCAAGGTAGTACGGCAATTTGTATGTATGGCCATTGACTGAATATGTGACTATGGGTGCTTTTCCTTGCATCAATTCGTCGAAGAATGGAGATTGGGCAATGACATTTATGTCATTTTGAGCTCCTGGAACACTAAAAAATGCATGCCAAATTCATGTATCAAATGAAGCCATTGCTTCCAAAAAGATACTTTTGGCTTATTTTCTGTCGCCATACGCTTCTTGACACGCACTTGGACAGTTTTTCCAGGTCCAGTGCATGCAGTCGATGCTTCCAAACATGTCAGGAAAGCCTCATATCTCACCCTTCCTTAGTAGCATTCGCAGATCCATAGGCGTCGGTTTTCGGAGATACTCATTCGTATAGAGGACTTCGATTGCGGAGCAAAACCGCACCAGGGACTCCAAAACAGTTGATTTTCCAATCCTCGTTATCTCATCCACTTGATCTGCAGAGATATGCAAGCATCCGGAATGCAGCAGTAACTTTTTGCTCAGGAAGAAGACCTAGAACATGAAAAGCATCATTTTTTTGCACAAAGTATTGATCATGGTTGCAAATAGTACTCATGATTTTGTCGAACAAACTTCGTTGCATTCTAAAACGACGTCTAAAAACATGATCAAAGAATACACAGTTGGGGATAAAATAATCTTCCAAAAGATATGTACCTCATTTTTCCCTTTTTCTATCGAAGTTTGCAACATGTCTGAGTTTGGATATTTGACTTCCATGACACGGCGGGAATGTGAGGCCCTCTGCCTTCTATGGTAATCATCTTCATCCTCCTCCATTGCGAAAGCCTCATCTCCACCTCCACCTTCTTCGAGATTGACCAATTCTTCCTGTTGTGCCAATAATCTTTTTTGTTGCTTCGCAAACTGTTTATACACTCTCATTGAAGAAGACATTGTAAGAACTCAAGATTTGAAAACAATGAGGTTCTTGGTATTTTTCACACAAAAAATATATGAAAGCTTTGGTAGAAAGTGTTAAAAATATTAAAATATGTGGAAGATGAGGGTTAGGTATTTATAGAATTTTTGTTTTTTGATTTTTTAACAATTTTTCAGAATTTTTAATTAATTTTTAATAAATTTTAATTTAGTTAATTAATCTGGACCATTGGATTTGAAAATATTCAAATCCAATAGCCTACAAGGTGCCACGTGGCCAACGGTAATAATTCTAACCGTTGTGCTTTTTTTTTTAATTTTTTGGGGGAAAAGCATGGACCGTTGATCTGTGATCGGACGGTCCAGATCAAAATTCAAATTCAAATTTTTTTGTTCGTTGGAAATCCAACGGTCCAAAAAACTAGCCGTTGGAAATCCAACAGCCCAGAACGGGCCAGGTGGCCTCCCGATATGTTGGTTGAGTGCGTATGCGCATGCGGGCCCCATGTCTGAATTCCTGTATGCGATGCGCTCCCAGTCACGTGTGCTTGCCACACGCCTGACGCAAAAAAATTCAAACGGCCTCTAACGCCACGCTGGCGTCAGATGGGCCTTCTCCTTCCTCTGTCGATCCTAGGCCGGCCTGTGGCCTGGCTTGGGCTGGGTGCCAGCCTAAAGGGCCGGGGTGGAGCAAATTTCATGGATGTCGGTCCATTTTTTGGCCTGGGTGCCGGGCTAAGAGAATGTGGAACTGCTCTTATATAGCACTTAGTCTACTTTCATTTGTGTCTGTTTTTGAGAATTTAAGGGGGGAGAGAGAGGGAGAGAGGGGAGGTCACATTCTTCCAATTGGGTGTTTTTTGAGAATTTGAGGAGAGAAAGGAGGAGGAGGTCACATTCTTTCAATTCGATACGTCAACTAAAAAGAAAAAAGTGGATGAGGTGTGCTTGTACCATAGGATGGAGGATTCCATCAATTTACAATTTTTATTTTGGGAGCCTTGAACCTAGGACCTCCATTTTTTTTTGTATTTTGAGAGCCGAAATCCGCTCCCTTACGGCTAGGGGTGGGCACGGGCCCGGCCCATTTTTGGAGGGACCGGACCGGACTCGTGTGAATAAGAAACGGGCCGGGTCGGGCCGAGGATAACAGTTTGTAATATAGGAACCAGACCTAATCTGGCCCGGTTGAAACGGGCCGGTTCGTGCCTGGTCCACGGGTCTTTGGTTTTTTTTGTTTTGTTATATATATTATATATAAAAAAATAAAAATAAAAAACCGTAACATTTGCAGTTTTGCACAGATTCAACATTTGCACAGATCACATCCAATCATCAATCTAGTGCAGATTCAGCTCAAACACAAAACTGGGACCTCGTCTCATCCCAACTAGGGGTGGGCAAACGGGTATAGGAACCGCGGGTCGGGGCAGGTAATCACGGTTCAGGGCAGGTACGGGTCGGTTCTTAATATTTTAGAAAACAAACGGGGCGCGGGGGGTCCTTTTCATTTACGGGGCGGGCCGGGTCCAGATACTTAGAAAAACGGGTACCCGAACTGACCCGTTTCAAATTATAATGGACGGCTGAGATTGAATGATAACCTATCATTCAATCTCAACCATTAGTTTCTACCTAGGTCTACCCGAGTCCAAGCCAAGTTCCAGAATCATCACTCTCTCAAGTCTCAGCCGCCTCTCTAATCTCTATCCCTCTCTCTCGCTCATCTCTTTCCCTATCGCTCCATCTCTCTCCCTTTCGACTCTATCAGTGTCACTGGAATGGAGGCCGCCTCATACGGAGACTCGTCGTTGGATTCAGACTCCGAGTCGCCAGCTTCACCTCCATCACCACCTCCGGAGCTCAACAACCCTCAAGAATCGACTCCTGCGCTGCCTGTACTTCCTCTGTCACTTCTTGACAGCCCCAATTCCTTTGGTAACCTTCGGTAACCTCCACTGTCGTCTTTCTTCTCTTCCTTAGGCTTGGGCTTCAGGCCTCGGGTCTTCTTCTTCTTCACCGGTCCCGCTTACTGCTGCGACTGAGCTTCCATGGCTGCTCCGCTGAGTGTTTGGTTGCGAGACTGTGAGTCAGTCCCTCTACTCTCTCTCCTCCCTCTCATTCCTATGCTTCTGCTCTGCCTTCTCTCACTCCTCCCCGATCAAGGTATGCCTAGGGTTTTTGCAGATCTCGATTAGTTGAATTGTGAATGATGCATTGTTATGAGCAAATGTTTCTGAGTTCGAAGTTTGTATCTAAGATTTGATATTGATTAGGTTTTTTTACGATTTGTGTTTGTTCAGGTCGGAAATTACAGGCGAAGGCGGAGGCTAATTCTGACGAGCTAGTGAAGGTTGAGGAGCAGATCGGCACCGTTCCAAAACCAAAATAAAAAATAAAAAAATAATCAGACCCGTGGACCCGTCCCGAACCGGCCCGTTTGAAACGAGCCGGGTTAGGTCTGGTTCCTAAAATCAAAATCTTTCTACCCGGCCCGGCCCGTTACATATTAAAACGGGTAGGGCCAGGTTCCTCCAAATTTAGGCCCGGCCCGGCCCGTGCCCAGCCCTAATCCCAACCATCGACCGCGTCAAACGGTCCCGGACTCGTTGTCCCCCACACAGACTCGGTTCTCCTCCTCCCCTTCCTCAAATCGCTCCAGGACCTCGTCTAGGCCAAGCCCGACCCGACCCAGACCCGCTCTCAGAATTCGCCCTCCCAGATCTTCCGCTCGTTTCACCACGTCCGAAATCTCTCGATCGAGCTCCCGTCGGGCGATCTCCGGTTTGGGAAGGACTAAAACCGGCGAAGGTGCATTATTGGAGACAGAGGCGTCCGGAGAGATGGGGGGAGAAAGATTGTGGGAGAGAGAGATCCAGAGGGAGGAGATTGAGAATCAGAGATTGAGATTGGGGTCTGAGATCGAGAGGGAGGAGATCGAGATTGAGGTCCGAGAGTGAGAATAAGAGAGAGGGTGAGGGGAGAGTTGAGTGGTGACTCGGGATAGAGAGAGGGTGAGGGCTTGAGTGTGAATTGGGCCTGAGAGTGAGAACAAGAGAGAGTGTGTAAATGGGTAATAATAGAGGGCAGATCACAAATGCAATGAACGGTCCGGGCTGGGGGCCTATTTTTTCTAATTTTTGGAACCGGCCCGCCCTGTTATTTATAAGAAACCGGCCCGGCCCGCCCCGTTATTTATAAGAAACCGGCCCGGCCCGCCCCATTTTGTATTTTTAATTTTTGGACCCGCCCCGTACCCGCCCTGAACCACAAAGAACCGGCCCGCCCCGTTGATCCAGGAACCGTTTGCCCACCCCTACTTACGGCCATTGGCTACTTGCTATGGTTGAATTCACAAATTTTTGAGGTCTTGATTCTTGAACAGTTTATTTGTCACTTTTTGTCCTTGTATGGTGGGATTAAAGTGTTGTGATCAAATAGGAATTATGAGGATAGATATAAAAGGAGCCCATCTCCTAGAAATGGAACAGATCAGTTTTAACAAAAGAAATTAAATACAAAAATATTGGAGCTCGGCTTCTTCTCTCTTCCTTCCCTCTTATTCTGTGTGTAATAATTAAGGTCGAGTTGGGGTTGAGATTGAGTCTTAACAGAGCACAACTGAAGTTCTACACTTCGGAATCAATAGAGGAATCAAAAGCTCTCCCAAACGGTTTTAAAGTAACCTCTATCCTCCCCATTGTGAGTTGTGTGAGAGACTTGTCACATTGGCATTGGGCAACACTAGATTCGGATACTCAGTGTAAATGTAAAGGCAAGACCACATGCTTTACTAATTTGGTGAGACAAACTCATGTGTTAAAATTTCTTAACACTGATTAGAGTCATTAGACAAACATCAATATAGAAGCTAATGGGAGTGAGCAAAAACAAGCTTGAGAAATAAGATTACATCAAAATTAAAGGAACTGAGTAAAAACAAACTCAACCGATAAGTTATGTACTAGCTCGTAAGACTATTTAAATCTACAGGGGTTAACTCTTTGGAGTATGTCTCTTGGGTGTTGGAAATAGAGTCTACCTAGAATGGTCTGCAATTGTATTAGCAAGCTGCCTACGATGAGCTTCTACGATAAATAGTCAAGTCAATCAATAAGACCTGTAATTGCCACTTACTACTTAGAACTCTCTCAATTCAGTTTCTCTCAAATATTTTTGGGTAAATTACACAAAACTACCTTAACTATTGGTCTCACGACACTTTCATACCTCATATTTTTAAAATGACAATGTCATACCTCATCTTACGAATTTGTGCCAATGTCATACCTCCGTCAGTTTTTCTGTTGATTTCTCTATTAAGTGTTGACGTGGCTACATGCGAGGTCCAATCACTAATCCAACTGGATTAAAAAAATATTAAATATATTTTTAATAATTAAAAATAAAAAAATATTTTCTTTATTTTAAATCTCTCTCTCTCCCCCCTCTCTCTCTCTCTCTCCACCCCCTTCTCTTTCGCCTTTCTCTCTTCTTTGGATCCCCAAAACCCCTTCCCACCCGACCCCCCTAACCCCTTCCCACCCGTCCCCCCCAACCTTTCTCCACCACTCTCTCTCTTTCCTCTCTCTCTCTCTCCCCCGCCGCTTCGACCTCTCCCCACTCTCCCTTCGACCCATCCCCAAAATCCTAGAAGCCCTTCCCACCCATCCTCATCGTCGTTCCCCATCGCCATCCCAAGAGGAGTACGGTAAGGGCATCTGAAAACGTCTAGCACCATCGCCCTTCCCAGTTTCGTCCGGTCTAGCACCATCTGAAAACGCCATTGTCAAACTGGTTGCATCCATCCCGCATACCTGAAACCCCAGCACTGAAGGAACCTGCAACCCAGATCCCAGCCCGCCCTACTGTTGCCTGATCGATCACGTCCTGTCACCAAAATTCGCCCAATGATGTACCAGACCACCACATACGCACTGTCTTCGACTCGCACCAGACCGTTGCCTGCAACCCCAACCCGACCCTCCGACACTAGTAAAAAAAAGCCCATCTACCACGGTTGATGCCCGTGGTAAATTGCAATTCACCACGGACACTGTGCCCGTTAGTATTCTGGATGTGATAAAAAGTCTCAGTTTCTACCACGGACTATGCCCGTTGTCAAATGCAATATAACCACGGATTATACCCGTAGCAAATTGGAATCTAACACCACGTGCTATGACCGTTGTCGATTACTAATTGACCACAACTAATGCTCGTTATAAATTATTTTCCAAAATTTAAAAAAAATAGAAAAAAAAAACTATTTAACAAATATATATATATATATATATATATATATATATTTATATATTTTAGTGCAGAATAACCAACAAAATTCCATATTTACTACAATATAATAACTACATAAAAAATTGAAAAACATTTAATCAAAATTTTGGCTTATTTGTAACCCATTGCAGTTGGCCCTGTAACAACCTACAGAAAGCTACCTTATAAGCTTCCTTATATACAAAGTAAATCCCTAGATTCTAGAGTGATAACACAAATGACATCAAACTTTAGCCTAGATTCCTTGTTCATCTCCACTCCAGTATAGAGTCAAAACACTTGCTATTACTTGAGAAAGAATCCAAAACAACATCCAAAACTATAACTTGCTCATTAGCCAAGGGAGGAAGTGGATGAACCTGAACCCATCTGCTACTCTTTAGTGGATAGCAAAGGTAACAAACTCCAGCAAGAGCGCGAAACGTACGACTCAAACGTACAATTGAAATTGAAAGACTTGTCTGCAATTTCAATTAATCAAATTTTTGTGCATTTTCAAATAACATCAATTTTTATATGTTTTCAATCAAAGTTCTACATCACCTTATAATTTTTTTGACGTGCTCCCAAGTACCCATTCATTCATTGAAACTCCAGACCAAACAATATTTATTCCTTTTTTATTTTTTGAACTTTCACAATTCTTTTGCTTTCATCTGCATCCTGCAAATTCACTACACAGTTCACAGAGAAAGAGATAAATAAATAAATATCACGAAAATTGAACACAACTAATATTTGTAACACACTTACCACTGTTGAGCTCAAGATCATTTTTACATGTATCTTCTGGTACGTGGGTTCTTGGTAGTTTTTGTTTCTACGGTTGTTCATGGTTCTCTCTGATTTTGGAACTGATGACACCATTTTGAACATCTTTTTCATTTGCCGCTTAGAAAAATTTTCCTTGGCTGCGCATATGAAAGGTGTTGAAGTGAAATTTGTAAACTGCAAGTAACTGAACATGGGGAGTTATTGCTTGGTAGTGGGTGGAAGTTTTGATCTAACGGGAGTTGAAATTGGTTAAATGAAAGAATTTCAAGGAGAGAAGAATGATAGGATAACTAGGATTCTCCCACGTTAGTTGGTTTCTTATTTTTTAATATATTTTTGTGAGATATTAATATCTCTCCCTCCTAAAATAGAGGAGGCTATAATTTTGAAAACAAAGAGAGACAAAGCTCTCGAGCTATAGAAATGGAGGGCAGGTTTGTGTGGTTTTGGGAAGCAAGAGTCGATGCTGTTGCAGAGATCGGCTCAGTTTTGGGGTTCTGGCTGCTAGGGTTTGAGAAAGGGGAAAATGAAGGCCAAATGGATGTGTTTCTGTCTCTCTCTCCCCCCCCCCCCCCCCCATCCCTCTCAATCTCTCAATCACACAATTTTAAAATAGATAATAATATAATTTTGAAAGCCATGCCAAAATTTTGGCAGCCCTCCAAATTTTTAACATCCCGCCTTCTTCAAATGTTTTCAATTATGTAGGATAAAAATATCCATCACGGACCAAAGACGTGGTGAATTCACAAAAGACAATGTAGTAGTTTGAAGTAACCATTTCGAGCATATCTCGTGGTAATTATGATATTCCATCACGGATTTAAATGTCCGTTGTAGATTATTCGCTTTTAACAACGGGTCAAAATCTGACCGTTGTGGATTAATGTTATCCACCACGAGTTAAACTTGGCCGTCGTAATTGAATAATTTTTACCACGAGCTATATATGCCCGTGATAGAATTGACGTGATAGATGAACTGTTTTGTTCTAGTGCGATCTGACCGATCCACTACACCACTGCTTCTTCGCATCGCTTCTTCTATCCGCACCCACTGCCATCTTCTGTGTATTGGACCCCTCTGCTTAAAGAGACTACTGCTGCTCCTACACCATCATCAATGTCGCACTGAAGGAGAGAAAATGCCCTTGCCGTACGCCTCTTGGGATGGCGATGGGGAACGACGATGGGGATGGGTGGGAAGGGTTTCTGGGATTTTGGGGATGGGTCGAAAGGAGAGTGGGGGGGGGGGGGAGGTCGAAGGGAGAGTGGCGAGAGAGGTCGAAGCAGCGGGGAAGAGAGAGAGAGAGAGGAAAGAGAGAGGGTGGTGGAGGAAGGTTGGGGGGGGACATGTGGGAAATGGTTGGGGGGTCGGGTGGGAAGGGGTTTTGGGGATGCAGAGAAGAGAGAGAGGCCAGAGAGAATGGGGTGGAGAGAGAGAGGGGAGAGAGAGAGAGGAGAGAGAGAGATTTAAAATAAAGAAAATAATTTTTAATTTTTAATTTTTTAATTTTTAATTATTAAAAATATATTTAATATTTTTTTAATCCAGTTGGATTAGTGATTGGACACCGCATGTAGCCACGTCAGCACTTAACAGAGAAATTAACAGAAAAACTGACGGAGGTATGACATTGGCACAAATTCGAAAGATGAGGTATGACATTGTTATTTTAAAAAGATAAGGTATGAAAGTGTCGTGAGACCAATAGTTGAGATAGTTTTGTGTAATTTACCCAATCTTTTTTCTAACTTACGCATCGAATGCCCTATTGCAGGCGTCCTCTCCTTTTTCGCATGTGTTCGTCAATTAGCCTAGCTGTGTTAATTATTTTGTATGTCTGGTTATATTACTTTATCCTTGGCACTTGTTAAGGATAAGATTGGAATTATCAAGAGTTTCATGGTCACAGTCAAAAGGCTGTCTTTTGTTCTTCTAAGCAAGCATTAGCAGTTAATATGGTCAAATTCTACAATTTTGAATTTCATAATTAGCCACAAACATCTCCATCATGTTAAATACTTTGTTGAATTTGTCACACGATGAATTTCCAAGTCATACACGAAAAGTCATATTCAATATCACATTTAAATTTTATTATTAATTTAATTTGAGGTGATAATTTAGTTGATTACTATTAAATTTGTAAATTCATATCTGACTATAAACATTCTATATTTTAAAGGTTCGATGATTAAGCTTTATGTACAGTTTGTTTTGTTTACTTCTTCAACTATGTTCGATTATTTTAGATTCTATCTTTTGCTTTATATTGGAATTCGTCATCATTGATATCTATGTATTTTGAAAAAAAAACCATTCTCTAATTTGTTAAAAGATTTTCTAAAATTTTGAATTTCCCTCCTTCAAACATAAATTAAAAAAAATTGAAAAAGCTGTAGGCACAAGAAAGAATATATGGACAATTATGAATTTATAATTATATTTTAGCTTTTTAGTCATAATGGTTCTTAAAATTATCATAACTCCTCACTTTGATCTCTTAAATTGAAAATCAATAGAAGTAGTCTATGAGATTGTACACAATTAATCATTTTGGTCATCCTGTGAAAAATTTCTGTTAAATTGAAAAAACCACCAGTTTAGGGGACATGTTGATTAGACAAAAAATACTCTCAATTTAATAGAGATTTCTCATAGAAGAACCAAAATAATTGACGGTGGAAAATCTCAAAGATGACTTTTATTGATTTTAAGTATCAAAGAACAAAGTATGAAGTTATGCTAATTTCATAGACTATTTTGAAAAGATTTCCTGGGATTTTAAATACACACACCAAATCCACCAGCCTAGATAATTGGGAATACACGTCCCAAGCTAGCAATTTACCTCCTTCCTGGAAACATGTAGGTATCTATATCTTTATGTTTATTCAATGCAATTCTTGTATTATACCAATTTCCGTATTCAAAAAAAGTATATTGAGTTTTATGTGTACACTCTTCCACCCGTTCATTTTGTTCTCCATTCCTTTATTTCCAAAACAAAATAATAATAATGATAATTAACCATTAAAGTTAACCCAAAAATTTCCCTCCCTCTTAAATTCTAGGCCTTAGACCATCGTTTATGGAAATGTCAAATTATAACAATCAAATTATATAATTGTCAAATTATAACAATCAAATTATATTATTTTCTTATTAATGTCACATCCCGGCCCGGGCCGGCCCCCACCATAACTCGGGCTCGACTCCACCGTAGCACGATATTATCCGCTTTGGGCCCCTGCCACGCCTTCACGATTTTGTTTCTGGGAACTCGCACGAGAACTTCCCAGTGGGTCACCCATCATGGGATTGCTCTCACGCGAACTCGCTTAACTTTGGAGTTCCGATGGAATCCGAAGCCAGTGAGCTCCTAAAAGGTCTCGTGTTAGGTAGAGATGAGAATATACATATAAGGCATAGATGATCCACTCCCTTGGGCGATGTGGGATCTTACAATAATTGTCACATCCCGGCTCGGGCCCCCACCATATCCTAGGCTCGACTCCACCGTAGCACGATATTGTCCACTTTGGGCCCCGACCACGCCCTCACGGTTTTGTTTCTGGGAACTCACTCGAGTAGAACTTCCCAGTGGGTCACCCATCTTGGGAATGCTCTGGCCCATTCTCGCTTAACTTCGGAGTTCTTATGGAACTTGAAGCCAGTGAGCTCTCAAAAGGCCTCGTGCTAGGTAGAGATGGGAATATACATATAAGGCTTATAAGATCCACACCCCTGGGCGATGTGGGATCTTACAATCCACCCCCCTTAGGGGCTTGACGTCCTCGTCGGCACACTTCTGGCCAGGGATTGGCTCTGATACCAAATTGTCACATCCCGGCCCGGGCCCCACCACATCCCGGGCTCGACTCCGCCGTAGCACGATATTGTCCTCTTTGAGCCCCGATCACGCCCTCACGGTTTTGTTTCTGGGAGCTCACGCGAGCAGAACTTTCAAGTGGGTCACCCATCATGGGAATGCTCTGGCTCATTCTCGCTTAACTTCGGAGTTCCTATGGAACCAGAAGCCAGTGAGCTCCCAAAAGGCCTCGTGCTAGGTAGAGATGTGAATATACATATAAGGCTTACAGGATCCACACCCCTGAGCGATGTGGGATCTTACAATGCCCGGGTCGGGATGTGACAATTAATGTAGAGCTTTAAATGGTTGTATTTAATAAAAAAAAAAGTTGAAACAAAATTTTTAATGGCTGAAACGTTAAAGCACCTCCATAGGAGATGTCAAATTTTAAACATAGAATTTAAATTTGAAAGACTATGTGGCAGTTTGATCATGTTAAAACTTTTGTTCTCCACCTGCTATGTCATATTTAAACTATTATTCATTACATTATTTTCTTTTCATAATTGCAATATGTATTTTTAGAACAAAAATAATAATAAGAAAAATGATAAAAAAAAACACTTACAAATCACTAAAAATAGATTTGAAGTTGTTGTCTGTCAATCCCCATTATGCCACATAGGAATTGACATTTCGGTTGGAGTACACACTAATGTTGTATTTTTTTTACTATTATTGTTGATATGGACTTTTTGATGACCCATAATTAAAACTAATAAAAAATAGGTTTTTTTTTTTTATTTTTAATCACAAATAGTTCATGAAACTGATCCATACCATCAACATGGTCTCTGAAATTGAAAATAAATCAATGTAGCCCCCTGAAAATAGGTGTTGCAAATCAATGTGGTCATTCCGTCACAATTCTGTTAAAAAATCTGTTAAGTGATGATGTGACACATAAATGGGCCCCATAAGTCATATTTTCTCACAAATGGTATTTGAAATTGATCCATGACATCAAAAAGGTCCCTAAAATTGACCCGGACATCAAAATGGTCATTGAAATTGAAAATTGATCAATGTAGTCATTCCGTCACAATTATGTTAAAAATTATGTTATGTGCTCATATGACACATAAATCGGTCACATAAGTCTAATTAAATAAAAATAAAAATAAAAATAGGCTTAATAATTTAATAGTTTATAAAAAAATTGTCTACCCAAAAACCCAATCCTGCAATCACCTCCGATCCTAGTCCACATTTCTATACCTCATTCGCTCTCTATTCTCAAAAAAAAAAAAAAAAAAAAAAAAAAATCTCAATACAACCATCTTTACACACTTCGACACTCTCCACTGAATTTGAACTTGGATCGAGATCACCTTTGGTGACGGCTTGGCCCATGGGCAACGACTTCTGGGAAATCACCGTTAACATTTAGGCGATCAACATCCTCACAACCTTAGTCTTGGAGAGCTTGTTTGGCGCTTCCTAGTGGTCTGGTGATGCAAAGAATGATGAGGTCTGCCTTGAGATAATGAGGTTATAACCAAGGTGCATCCATTGTTGGTTGTAAACTATTTCCACACCCCTTCTTATGTCACATCCCTGCCCGGGCCCCCACCACATCTCGGGCTCGACTCCGCCGTAGCACGATATTGTCCGCTTTGGGCCCCGACCACGCCCTCACAGTTTTGTTTATGTGAACTCACACGAGAACTTCCCAGTGGGTCACCCATCATGGGATTGCTCTCGCGAAAACTCGCTTAACTTCGGAGTTCAGATGGAATCCGAAGCTAGTGAGCTCCCAAAAGGCCTCGTGCTATATGGAGGTGGGCATGTACATATAAGGCATATAGGATCCACTCCCCTGGGCGATGTGAGATCTAACAATCCACCCCCTTAGGGGCCCGACGTCCTCGTCGGCACAGTTTCGGCCAGGGATTGGCTCTGATACCAAATTGTCACATCCCGGGCTCGACTCCGCTGTAGCACGATATTGTCCGCTTTGGGCCCCGGCCACGCCCTCACGGTTTTGTTTCTGGGAATTCACATGAGAACTTCCCGGTGGATCACCCATCATGGGATTGCTCTCGCGAAAACTCGATTAACTTCGGAGTTCCGATGGAATCCGAAGCCAGTGAGCTCCCAAAAGGCCTCATGCTATATGGAGGTGGGCATGCACATATAAGGCATAGAGGATCCACTTCCCTGGGTGATGTGGGATCTAACATCTTAAGCCTTGGTTAGGCCTGATGCCTTTGAGAATTTATGGAAGGGAACACTCTTAGAAGTAGGCCCTACTATAAGAAAAAAAAAATCCATTGTGCAAAAAGGTATTTAGACAATTTTTTTAATTAATTATTAAACCCACATCAGCACATCACAATTTTTTTTTTAATTTTTTTTATAGAATCACGGCAAAAGGATCATATTGATTAACGACACCTATTTTCAAGGACTACATTGATTGATTTTCAATTTCAGGGACCATATTGTGATAAAAATCCGTAAATCTTGTGGGGCCCATTTATTTGCCACATCAGCACTTTACAGAATTTTTAACATAATTGTGACGGAATGACCACATTGATTTGCGACACTTATTTTCAGGGACTACATTGATTGATTTTTAATTTAGGGACCATCTTAATGGGGAGGGTCAATTTTAGGGACTATTTGTGATAAAAACTCTAAAAAATAAATTTGACGTAGATGTCAAATTTGACTCATAAATCACAAAGGCTTCAATTTCAGTCTGCAAATAATACTTCAGTTAGAAGTTTTTTGATGTCAACTATGCACAATGATATCTCCACCTAAAATTTAATATCTCCTTTGAAGATGCTTAGAGGTCCAACTGTAGAACACCAAACACATATTTGTTGATTGCTGACCCAACCCTACTACTATATATAGCTGGTTTTACCTTCAGCATATCTTCACCAAACCATTTCTAGGGACTAGCTCCAATCTTGCCATTTCTGTAATTTTTGCCCATATATCTCTATAGCTCCAATCTAGTAATTTTTGCCTAATATACTATCTGTATATATATTTTTCTCTATCTTTATCAAGGCAAGACGTTGATTAATTATTATGTTCAACTATATGTTAATTATTATTTTAGGTTGATTAATGTCTTTGTGTTCTAATTTGCATGTTAGGGTTTTCGACAGGTGGGAGGTTTTCAGATCGATATTTAAAGGAGAGACACAAAGATGAGCAGACGAGGAAGTAGTGGTCCAAAGCTTGAATTGAAGCTGAACCTATCTCCTCCGAGGGCTAACTCATCATCACCAGTTGACTCCCCAACTGCCTCCGAGACATCCTCGGACATGTCAATCGATCACAGCTCATGCGTGTCATCGGAGCCTGATGATCAGACGATGCATTACCTGAGTAGGCCCGAAGCCAAGGCGATGGTGCTCGCAGGGTGTCCTCGGTGCCTCATGTATGTCATGCTATCGGAAGTGGATCCGAAGTGCCCCAAATGCAAAAGCTCTGTCTTGCTCGATTTCTTTAACGAAGAAAGCAGCAAAAGGAGATGAATATAGATCAGAATATGGCTTGCTTTTCTTGTTTTCACATGGAGCAAGTAAATTCCAATATATTTGTTAGGCTTTTGTGTTCCTGCTGAGGTTTTGGCTGTTCGGGTTAAGCCTTTTTCTTCTTCCTAAAGAATTTTTTTATGTTATATTTGCCCGAGTTGATTGCCTTTAGGTTCAAGTAGCTTGTAGAGTTTGTTAGGTTGTTTATTGTAAGAATATTGTGGAACTTTCATTTTCTATCTACTTTTCTTCTTCTATGTGAATGCATCCTAATTAGATCTTGTGCTTCTTGCTTCCTTTGAAGAACTGATGAAGGTGCATCATAGAGTCGACCATCTGGAGTTAGCTTGATCTAGCGATTTTCTATTTGGAAATTGCTTTTCTATAAGACTTTTTGTTTAGAAGCACGTCGATGTTTTTGAGAAAACCAATTTTTTTTCGAGGTCTGAATCAAACCAAGTTTTTAACAAACCCTAATCATGTGGTCATGTCCGTTAGCAATTTTAGTCTGAATCAAAATTTTTTGTCAAAACGCCATTCAGATGCATGGGTAAATAGTCAATATATTCCATTCATTGTTAAAGAAAACAAAAAAAAAAATAAAAAACGCACATTCCCATCTCGGGCACGTGTCGCACGACACCTACCGCCACCCGCCCTCCAAGCCTCTTCCTTTCCCAGCCACGCCACTCACAGCTCCTTCTCCATCTAACTCCTCAAATATCCCCAACTCCAACAATACATAAAGCAATTTCTCTCTCTTGGCATTTTCTTCCACCTCCATCTCACACAATAGCTTCGAGGCATCAACCGCATCGTTTACATTCCTGGGATGAATAACGAAGGCCTTGGAGACCTTGATTTCATAGATGATGTTGAACATTTACTTGAGATTGACCATGCAATATAATGCGAGAGAAGTCTTCGAAGAGGTTAATGGCTACCGTTGTTGATGGACCAGAGGGGGCATTAAGGGTGTGTAAAAAGTGTAGTGGCATAGGGTTCTGAATTTTTTAGGGGCCCCAAAATTTTTTGATCCTCCTATATATATACGTATCTAGTATAAGTTTTCTAATAAAAAAATTTTTGATTGAAAAGAAAAATACATCATTATATGATTTTATCTATATTACAATTAATTAAGTGGAGCTTATACTTAATATATTAATTTTTTATTTTCTCTAGCAATAAAAAAACTTGTGTATTACTTTCTTCTATTTTACTAACTTATATATTACTTTCTTCCACAACACAGGCCTATTTTTGCATCATCTTTTAGTCGTGCTCCATGCTTTCATGGATGAACCCTAAATCATAATTTCATAGCAATTGGAGATTATTCAATTAGTAAGAGTGAGATGTTGATTTCAATTAAGTTTGAATATTGATCGTTGAATTTTGTATGAATATATTGTCCAAAAAACTGTTTTTTTTTTTTTTTTTTTTTAAAATAAGGAGAGCCCTTTCATTTAATTCGCACAAAGCCCCCAAAATGTCAGAGATGGTCATGTGTTTGACCCGAGAGGAGGTTGATTGGTAGAGACAACAAATAGGATCGAAGGACATATTTGTCTTTAAGTCTTTAACGGATATTCAACGGAAAAATGAAACAAAATTGCAAATTGAATTGGTATTGCTAACGGACTTGACCACATGGTTACGATTAATAGTTTTTTTTCATCACAAGAGCTATATTGAAATTAGGGTCTCACCACAAGTACTACGAAAAAAATTGGCCTTTTAATAAAAACCAAATGCACGCTCCATTAAAGTTCTTGAAGTTCTTCCTAGACTTAAAATACTTTTTAACCTTTTAGTCAAGCTTTGTCATAAACGCTTTGAATTATATGAAAGCGTGTTTAGCTATTTTAAAAATAATTTTAAACAGGTAAAAATTCTCGTTCCAAATTAATATCGAAAAAGGAATAGAGGATGGTATATATAGAATCCTACCTTAATATCAAAAATAATTCTCATAAATATGGGAAGAAAAGAAGGTTCAGACAGGAGTGGATTTTCAAGAGAGTACAAGATCCTTGACACGATGTGCAGAACCACATCAAGCAGCTCAATGGTAAGAGCGCAGATTGCAGCTCTCTAATAAATAAATAAATGTGGGAAGTTCTAGGTTTGTTGCTCTCAGCTGATGAGTTTGCTTGACTGTGACTACTTATAAGGTGAAATTCCCCATAATCTGTCCGGACCTGAAATGGGTGGATAACTCTTGAATTTTGATGTGTATATTTCTTAGATGGAACCGGTTACAACACCAAACATATATAGACGAGAGGATTAGAGAGGACAACACTCAACCCTCTAATCACTCCACAAATCACTCCTTGTCTATTTACAATAACAAGGTTAATTACAACACAAGTAAGCACATTGGACAAAGGACAAAACCCTTGCTTTGTATTACACTTTGAGTAAAACTCTAAACCCTAGTTGACTATAGGATTAGACTTGTATCTATGTGATTCCCGATAGCCTCCAATCTTTCACAATCTTCCAACACTCCCCCTCAAGCTAGATCTAGGGGATTCCTGGAGCCAAGCTAATACTCAGGAGCTGAACAGTAGGAAGATACTTGGTAAACACATCAGCCAATTGATCATGGCTACGAGTGTAATGCGTGTGTATGACTTTGGATTGAACTTGTGCTAGAACATAGTGACAATCCACTTCAATATGCTTCATTCTCTCGTGGAAGACAGGGTTGGAGGCAATATGCATGGCAACTTGATTGTCATAGAACACAAACATAGATTCATTGCTGGGAAACCCTAAATCAAACAGAAGGCATTTAAACCAAATTAGTTCACATGCAGTGGATGCCATAGCTCGATACTCAGCCTTAGCGCTGGATCGAGTTACAACACTTTGTTTTTTGCTTCGCCATGTTACCAGATTCCCACCTACAAAGGTACAAAAACCTGTAGTTGACTAACGATAAAGGCAATTTCTTGCCCAATCAGCATCAGTGTAACCCAAGATGGCAACGTTGTCATTCTTCTGCATTAAGATTCCTCGACCAACATACCCTTTGAGATAACGAAGAATTCTCTTCACAATTTGCATATGAGCTGATGAAGGTGCATGCATAAATTGTCTCACGATGCTCAAAGCATATGAGATATCAGGACGCGAGATTGTGAGATAAATAAGCTTGCCTACCAACCTTTGATACTCAGTGACATCAAGAAGAGCTTCCCTATGAGCATTGAGTTGTAACTTACTATCCAAAGGAGTGCGTGCATGTTTGCAATCCATTAAGCCAGATTCCTTCAAGAGATTAAGGGTGTATTTCCTTTGATTGAGAAAGAGGCATTTATGTGATGTGGCAAGCTCAATACCAAGAAAATATTTAAGATGTCCCAGGTCTTTGAGTGCAAAATTGCTTCGAAGATAAATCTTGAGAGAGTGAACTTCTTCAATGTTGTCACTAGTCACTATGAGATCATCAACATAGATTAAAACAATTAACTTCCCAACTGAACCAATACGAACAAAAAGAGAGGAGTCAGCACTGCTTCTTTGAAAGCTAAACTCTTCAAGAACAGAGCTCAGTTTTGCATACTATGCACGTGGAGACTGTTTCAATCCATAAATGGATCTGTGTAGTTTACAAACCATGTCAGGATCACAAGATTGAGGGTGACCTGGTGGGAGTTTCATGTACACTTCTTCCTCTAATTCACCATGTAAAAAAGCGTACTTCACATCCATTTGATAGAGAAGCCAAGACTGATTCGCAACAACCGATAATAAAACCCTTACAATGTTCATTTTGGCGACTGAAGCAAAGGTTTCCTTGTAATCTAAGCCATAGGTCTGAGTGAAACCTCGAGCCACCAAACCAGCCTTGTGTCTTTCAATAGTCCCATTTGTGTTGAACTTCGTTTTGTACACCCAACGACTGCCCATTGTTTTCTTCCCTTTGGGAAGTTTAACTACACTCCAGGTTCTATTATCATGAAGAGCTTGCAGTTCATCCCTCATTGCATTTTGCCAAATTTCAAGTTCATTGGCTTCTTGAAATGTTTGTGGTTCATGAGTACTATCCAAGGTACTAAGAAATGAAGTATGAGTTGGTGAAAATTGTTTATACGACACAAAATTTGTGAGGGGATAACTAGAAGCATAAATTACATAATCATGTAGTCGAAGTGGGGGTTGTCGATCCCAAAAAGGATTTCGTCGAATTGGGACTTGAGGTTCAAGATCAGTGGTTTGAAGAGATGACAGCTTTGAAGGTGGTGATGAGGTAAGGTTGAAGTATCAAGCGAAATGGAATTTTCTAGATAGTGAGGAACACTAGGCAAGGGAAACATGTCAATTAAAAACTCCCCATGACATTCATCACTCAGTTTCTTTGAGAAGTAAGGAATGTTTTCATCAAATCTCACATTCCTTGAGACCACAATTTTTCTTGTGGTTGGATTATAACATTTATAACCTTTCTGGTTGGATGAATAACCCTTGAAGACACATTTGGTTGCTCTAGGATCAAGCTTATCATGGTGGAGAGGTTGATTGTGAACAAAACAAGTGGAACCAAACACTCTCAAGTGTGTGAGATCAATTTTTCTGCCTTTCAATACCTCATATGGAGACTTGAAACCTAGAACTTTACTAGGGAATCTATTGATAAGATATGTGATTGTAAGTACACCTTGTGACCAGAATTTCTTTAGCACATTCATATGAAACATGAGGGATCTTGTTTTCTCAAGGAGGTCTCTATTCTTTCTCTCGGCAATCCCATTCTGTTGGGGTGTGCCAACACATGTTGTTTGATGCAGAATGCCATGAACACTCAAGTATTGAGACATGTTATGAGACATGTACTCAGTGCCATTGTCGGATCTTAGTATATGATTTTTTGATGCAAATTGAGTGCCAACCAGTTTATGAAAATCTTGAAAAACATTTGGAAGTTCACTCTTAAATTTCAAAAGATACAACCAAGTTATCCTTGTAAAATCATCAACAAAGGTATGAGTGAATGATTTCAAAAGGATGACTAGCTCTAGAAGTGGAAGAATCAAAAGGCAACCTAGAAGACTTAGACAAGTGACAAATATCACAATGTAACTTGTCATTACATAGTCTTGGAAACAAAAAAGGCATCACTTTTTTCAGAAGGATGTGCCAAACGTTGGTGCCGAAGTTGTTGCTCTTGAGAAACACTGTAACTGACTTGAAAAAACTTGGGATCCTTGGTGTCTTTAGCTAGGTAGTAAAGGCCATTAAAAAAGAAACCTTCACCAAACGTCCTCTTGGTGATGATATCCTGAAAAATAACATTGTGAGGGGAGAAAATGGCTAGACAGTTTAGAGAATTGGTGATGGTTCCTACTGATAAAAGTTGAAAAGGAAAAGAAGGAATGCAAATGGCTACTGACTCTATGTGTTTTGACAGTAAGTTGATCTTTCCCTTTCCTTCGACTGAGACACCTTTACCATTAACTACTGACACTAGAGAAGGTTTGGACATTTTTTTCAAAATTATGCAAGTTGGTAATTTGATTTGTCATGTGATCCGTGGCTCCTGAGTCTATGATCCAATAATTATGCTCACTACTAGCATTTAGGGCAGTAAACAAGGCACTTGAAATACCTGGAATATCTTTCTACCAGACATGGTCATGTTCAGCTAGCAAACCAACAAATTTTCCAAGTAGAGTTGTGTGATTCTTCTCTTCAGCTACATAGGCTTCATCTCCACTGTTATGCACATGTTTGATGTGTATGTATGCTACAAATTCATTGATTAATGTAGCAGGATTGGCAGTGAAGTTTGCCATTCCCTTAGTCGAAGAAGTACATGCAAAATTGGCTTTGTAGGCATTGTTGCTATTCATGTTTCTCTGTGGACCCCTTGTCTCTTTCAAGAACTTGGGCTTCAACTCTGGATGAAGTATCCAACACTTGTCTCTTGTATGCCCGAGTGTATCACAATAGCTGGATTTCAAATCTGGTCTTTTCCCTTTGTAAGCTTTGCCCTCAAAGCGATTGTTGCTAAAGACGTAGGCCCTAGTCTCAGGAATACTGCCTTTAATCTCTTGACTCATGACCTTTTTTCTTACTTTTTCCCTTTGGATGATGGCACAAACAGGAAGGAAGCTCAACATTCATTAAAACATGGCTTCTGAGATCCTCAAATTCTGGACCTAAGCTTGCCAAAAGCTGAAAGATCTTGTCTTCTTCGACCCTTTTGGTTAATACAGTGGTGTTAGTGGTGTGAGGACAATAAACATCAAGCTCATTCCACATGCTTGTAAGACTACCAAAGTGTTGAACAAAGGTTTTACCCCCTTGTTGCAGGCTCGAGATATCTTTCTTAAGCTGGAAAACCTGTGCAACATTATTTTGATTTCCATATATCTCTTTGACTTGATTTCAGCAATCCTACGCTCCATGGAGTTGAGCAACCAAGACATGACCAACTAGTCTTTGCATAACCACAGCTCATAGGCAGAATAAGTGACTGCAGAAACCTCGATGGCACCATTGACATAGCCTAGCTTGGATCTCCCTCCAAGTGCAAGTGAAATGGCACGAGTCCAGGGAAGATCGTTGAATTCATTCAACAGAACAGAACTAAGACGTTGCTTGGGGTTGATATCAACGTCGGGTAAAACTGAAGGAGCCAATGGGCTTTCAGCTTCAGAGGATTTTTCTTCAGCCATCTTGGCTTAAAGTAAGAAGAACTCAGTGGAAACAAACAACAAAAACAGGAATTTAGAGTTCCTGCTCTGATACCATCTTGAATTTTGATGTGTATTTTTCTTAGATGGAACCGGTTACAACACCAAACATATGTAGACAAGAGGATTAGAGAGGACAACACTCAACCCTCTAATCACTCCACAAATCACTCCTAGTCTATTTACAATAACAAGGTTAAATTACAACACAAGTAAGCACATTGGACAAAGGACAAAACCCTAGCTTTGTATTACACTTTGAGTAAAACTCTAAACCCTAGTTGACTATAGGATTAGATTTGTATCAATGGGATTCCCGATAACCTCTAATCTTTCACAATCTTCCAACAATAACCGTGTTTGACATTGGTTGTCCCCTTTTAAAAGAAATAAAAAAAATGTAAAGAAATATAATCACCAGCCTGTAAAGAAATATAATCACCGGCTGGCACCACAGTACATTAAAACGTATGGTATCAGAATGTCGTACAAAAGTGTAATAACACTGACTCTAATATATTGTTATCATGTATGTTAGGTTTCTTGACTTACATGATCTTGACTTGCAAGAAATTAAAGAAAAGTGAAATTAAAACCATGAAGATGAAGATTCAACGTTAATAGCATTTTGTCACTTAGTATTACGGTTTAGTAATATTTTTCTTTACTTGTAAGTGGAAGGTTTTAGGTTTGATTCTCGTCAAAGGCGAAGTTGATCCACATTAGTACGGCAAGCCATTGTAAGGCTTAGCCCCACTTTCTCGCTCCTTTAGTGTAAATACTATCGTTTTTTCAAAAAAAAAAAAAACATTAATGGCACCTTGATGCGGATTTGATTTTCACCCGTTTTTTCTCATCGTAACATCTAAATGTTTAACTTACTAAAACTATCGCTTTACTAAAACCATTACAGTGCGTGCTGAAATTAGTACATCATATAATGAATTCTTATTAAATTTTCTGTGTTTGGGGTAAACAGGGGAGGGCCGTGCCCATTTGAGGCACCAATTCTCTCATCAATGTCAATGCACAACCGTTGCAGTGGTAGTTGAGCGAACTTCCCTAATATAATTCCTACTTCCAGAACCTAACTTCAGCTAATGTTAACTTAAAATTTGTATTTTTAAATTCCAGAGCAACTATTTTAATTACTTAAATTTGTATCGTTAATTTACTCAATGCATTGAAATTTGTCAAAAATTCTAGCTAGTTCTTTAATACAGTATTTGTTTTTGAAACGAAAGCAACTACCATTAACTATAACCCAGAAATGGAAAATTATACAGCAACTACCACTAGCTATAACACATAAATAGAAAACTTTGCAGCAACTACAACTAGGTATGATTGATAAATGAAAACTTTTACAGCAGCTACCACTAGCTATAACCCATAAATGGAAAGGACATATAATTTTTTGTAGAGTAAATTGTAGCAATGGTCCCTTAACTCTAATGTAATTGGAGCAATGATCTTTCAACTAAAAATCTATTACCATTGGACCCTCAACTCATTAAAACGTGTAGCTATGGTCCCTTAACTAAAAATTCATTACCATTGGTCCCTCAACTTTAATCCAATTGGAGAAATAGTCCCTCAACTTTAACCCAATTCGAGCAATGATCACTCAATTTTAACCCAATTGTAGCAATGGTAACATAACTCGTTTTGACAAAAGTTTGACGAAAAAGACTAACTACATGTTTTGATGAGTTGAAAAACCCCCAATTGTAGCAATGGTTATTCCAACTTAACTCATTTTGACAAAATTTTGACAAAGTTGAGGAAAATGATTATAGCTACACATTTTGATGAGTTAAGGGACCAATGATAATGTATTTTTATTTGAGAGACCATTACTTCAATTTGATTAAAGTTGAGGGACCATTGCTACAATTTACTCTTTTCTTTACTTTTGCCAAATTTAGGGTAAAGCAGAAGAACTGACAACTGAGAGTCCGTGAGCATACTTTCATATATCTGGGTATGTTTATTTGCTTGTCTCTCAACTATTAAAAAGATCTTACAAAGTTGCTGACATAATTGTATCATAAAAAACTGAAGGAAATAACGACAGAGTACGTACGTACACAACCTTCACATCTACTTTTCCTTCTAACTGTTTTTTGGGTAATGAACAGCTGGTCATCAAGAGTTTAAGTTAGTTGCAAAGGGTTAAACAGATTAGAGCTATCTTAATGGAAGTCTCTTTAAAGTTTTTTGAAAATGGTGGTTATGGACCCGATCACAATGGGTCGATAGGGTTTCTAAATTAAAGAACTTAGGTTAAGATCTGTGATAATTTGGAAGAATTGTGTATTGAATTGTGTAAAAGATTACAAGAAAAAGAAATATATGCCAGTAGAAAAAAGTGCTGTGTGTTACACGGAAGACATCACACACCATACTTCACACACCATGCTTAGACCCATACTTTACACAGTCTAAACCCTACCTGCTTACATCATGATCCTAATTACTATAACCCATGCTAACCCATACTTAGACATTAGGTATTCTAACACTCCCCCTCAAGCGAAGGCTAGGATATTCATCAAGCCAAGCTGGACCAAAAGAGTGTTGAATTGAACACGAGACAATCCTTTGGTGAAGATGTCTGCTAGTTGGTCTTTGCTTCGAACAAACACAGGTTGAATGACATTGGATTGGGTTTTTTCTCGAACAAAATGACAGTCCATTTCGATGTGTTTGGTTCTTTCATGGAAGACAGGATTTGATGCAATGTAAATAGCAGCTTGATTATCACAGAAAAGAGGCATAGGCTGTGTTATCTTGAACCCTAAGTCGTTGAGTAAACCTTGCAGCCAAATCAACTCACATGTAGTAGATGCCATGGCACGGTATTCAGCTTCTGCACTTGATCGAGCCACCACGTTTTATTTTTTGCTTTTCCATGTCACCAAATTTCCCCCAACAAATGTACAATATCCAGTAGTAGACCTTCGGTCAATTTTGGAGCCACCCCAATCTGCATCTGTGTAGCCAACGATGTGAGCATTTCCAGCCTTTCTCATCACAATCCCAGTTCCAATGGTACCTTTCAAGTAACGCAAGATCCTTCAAACAACTTGTAAATGAATTGATCGAGGAGAATGGATGAACTGACTGACTAGACTCACGACATGCATGATGTCAGGACGAGTAATGGTAAGGTAAATAAGTTTCCCTACCAATCTCTGGTATAAACCAACATCTGTCAACAAATCTCCATCTAATCCCAGTTTATCTTTGCAAGCAATTGGGTTTGCCACTGCTTTTGCTTCAAGCATTTTTGATTCTTGAAGTAAATCTAGTATGTACTTGCGTTGATTCAGGAGCAAGCCTTCACTAGATGAAGCAATTTCAATTCCTAGAAAGTATTTCAGAGTTCCTAGATCTTTGATTGCAAACTTTCCGTGGAGAAGACCCTTAAGCCTCTGAATTTCTGTCAAACTGTCACCAGTCACAATGAGATCATCAACATAGATAAGAACGACAAGTTTACCTGCTGAACTATCTCTCACAAACAGTGAGGAATCTGCATTGCTCCTTTTAAATCCAATGTCCTCTAACACAGAACTTAACTTGGCATACCAAGCTCGAGGAGATTGCTTGAGGCCATATATGGCCTTGTGTAATTTGCAAACCATGCCCTTTCCTTCTTGTGGATGTCCTGGAGGCAAATGCATGTACATATCTTCTTTAAGTTCTCCATGAAGAAAGGCATTCTTAATATCCATTTGGAATAAAGGCCAATCATGGTTGACAGCAACTGAAAGAAGCACTCTCACTGAGTTCATCTTTGCCACAGGAGCAAAGGTTTCCTTGTAATCGATACCATAGGTTTGAGTAAAACCTCTAGCCACCAATCTGGCTTTGTGTCTCTCCACTGAACCATCACTCTTGAATTTGGTTTTGTACACCCATCGACACCCAACAGCTTTCATTCCCTTAGGTAGCTTGGTGATGATCCAAGTTTTGCTTTCATTTAGAGCTTTAAGCTCCTCGTCCATCGCTGTTTGCCAGATCAATTTAGAATTAGCTTCTTGGAATGAGCTTGGCTCAGATGAGGCTGAGATTTTGCTTAGGAAAGCAGCATGAGAAGGAGGTACTCTTGAGTATTCAAGATACTTTTCTATAGGGTATCTTGAGGTGCAACTTACATAATCTTTAAACCAAGCTGGCTTACCTCGATTTCTCCTAGGGTTTCTCCTTGGAGTGATCACTTCAGGAGTAGTAGCAAGATTCTCGTTAGACGAAATGTGATTCTGGTCAGTGTCTTCAGTTGATTCATTATCAAGATGATTGATCACACTCGACTGGATCAATAGAAGTTTCATTGTTGCTTGGTTGATCTGGAACTAAAGAATGATGAGGTAGCATGTTGGTTTCCAAAATTGGCGTGAGAATTTGACCAAGAAAATCCTCCCCCAAAAGATCTTCATCCTTGGTACTTGCAAAGAAAGGAACTTTCTCATCAAAACTCACATCTCTAGACACAATAAGTTTCCTGCGCTTTGTATCATAGCACTTGTATCCCTTTTGAACAGATGAGTACCCCAAGAACCCACACTTTGCAGCTCTAGGATCCAATTTATCTCGATGAAAGCTTTGAATATGAACAAAGCAAACACATCCAAACACTCCAAGGTGAGACAGGTTGATTTTCCTGCCCTTAAGTGTTTCAAGAGGTGACTTAAATTTGAGAACTTTACTTGGAAGCCTATTAATCACATATGCAGCAGTAAGAATTCCATGGGACCAGAATTTCTTGGGTACACTCATTTGAAGCATAAGTGATCGAGTTTTTTCCAGTAGATCACGGTTCTTCCTTTCTGCCACTCCGTTTTGTTGCAGAGTACCAACACAGCTTGTTTGATGAATTATTCCATGGCAAGTTAGATATTGAGTAAAAGCATTGGACATATACTCAGTACCATTGTTTGACCTTAAGACTTTAAGTTGGGTTGAGAATTGGTCTGTGACAAGACTGTGAAATTCCTGGAACACATTAATAACTTCATTTTTGGATTTCAACAAATACAACCAAGTACATCTTGAGAAATCATCAATAAAAGTGACAAAGTATTTAAAACCATCAAAAGAATCCAAGGGTGCAGACCCCCAAACATCAGAGTGTACAATCTCAAAAGGTTTACATGACTTGGTTGATGAGGAATCAAAGGGCAACCTCGTCTGTTTTGAAAAATGACAAACTTCACAATCTTGAGTTATCAAATTCTCTGGAGTTCTGAAGAGATGTGATTGCACAAGATTAGAAGGATGCCCTAATCGTCTATGCCATAATAGATGATTCTTCAAAAATCCAACTTGAAGACCTCTAGCTTCAACCGGTTGCAATGAAAGCATATAGAGGCCATCTTTATAAATGCCTTCACCAATCTTCTTCTTCGTGATACGATCCTGGAAAACCACATTGAATGGCGAGAATATAACATCACAGTTTAAAGAATTGGTTAACCTTCCAACAGACAGAAGCTGGAATGGAAATGAGGGCACATATAGAGCAGTTGATTCAACATTTGTATCAAATATCTTAACTTTTCCTTCACCCAAGACTGATACACCAGTTCCATTAGCAACAGAAACAAACTGTGGAATAACTGCATCTTTAAACTCATGCATATCCCTTTTTATATTAGTCATGTGATCAGTTGCTCCAGAGTCTATTATCCAAACATTTTCAAGATTTCTGGAAGCAACTGCAGTACTAAATGAGTTTAGAATACCTGACATATCAGCGGAAGATGACGCCTTTGTCTGAAGAAATTTTGTGAACTGTTCAAATAAATCAGTAGTGCTGACTTCACTGTTTTCCTTATGAGGATTGCTTCCATCCTTCTTCTGAATGAAGGAAGTGAACTCACTCAAGAGAGCCGAGGGATTAGATGTGAAGGTCTCAGCAGTTGAGGCAGTCTGTGAGAGAGAGACTTAACTTGCACTGCAACCAGACTTGGTTTGCTTGGCAAAGTTAGGCTTAAGATGTGGATACAACACCCAACAAGTGCCTCTGAGATGATTCTTCTGCCCACAATGATTGCATTGCATCTCTCTTTTCTTTCCTTTGAAGTTTTTTTCCTTCAAACCTTCTGTCACTTGCAGTGAAGGCTCTGGACTCAGGGTCACTAACCTTAGTACTCATAACTTTTCTTCTTACTTCTTCTCGTTGAACGATAATGCATACAGTATTGAGAGATGGTAATTCAACACTCATCAATATGTGGCTTCGCAGGTCTTCATAGTTAGAGTCAAGACTGGACAAGAGCTGAAAGATCTTGTCTTATTCAGCTCGCTTAAGAATAACTGCAGGATCTGTGGTGTGGGGACGATAGAGATTCAACTCATTCCACATAGACTTCAGTCTTCCTAAGTGCTCAATAAAAGACTTTCCATCTTGATTCAGAACAGAAAGATTCTTCTGCAATTCAAATATCCTGGCTGCATTGTTTTGATTTCCATACATCTCTTTGACAGCCTTCCATAAATCAAAGGCTGATTCTGAGAAGCTGAAAATTTCTGATACCTTTGGGCCCATTGAGTTGAGCAACCAGGACATGACGAGCTGATCTTTGCAGAACCACTCTTCATACTTGGGATCACCAACCTCGGGAGCTACGACAGTTCCGTTGATGAAACCAAACTTAGATCTTCCTCCAAGAGCTAAAGTAATAGCTATAGACCAAGGAAGATAATTAAACTCAGTTAGAAGCATGGAACAAAGACGTTGATTGGGATTTCCATCAGCTTCACTTGAAGAGACTAATGAAGAAACAAGGATGTTCTCGGGTGAAGCAGTAAGGATATTTTCTTCCTCCATTTCAAAGAAAAATTTCAGAGAACAGGTTCTTTAGGAAGCTTGCTCTGATACCATGTGATAATTTGGAAGAATTGTGTATTGAATTGTGTAAAAGATTACAAGAAAAAGAAATATATGCAAGTAGAAAAAGGTGTTGTGTGTTACATGGAAGACATCACACACCATACTTCACACACCATGCTTAGACCCATACTTTACACAGTCTAAACCCTAGCTGCTTACATCATGATCCTAATTACTATAACCCATGCTAACCTATACTTAGACATTAGGTATTCTAACAAGATCAAATACTTATTAATTAAGAATATATTGATTAGGAGTTAATTTTGGTTTTTGAGTTAGGTTAAAGGGCTTTATTTATTGTTTACGTATAGGTCAATGTGGAATTCCATATGAGTTTCAAGTCATTATGAATGATTGAAAATGACGCTTCTGCCCTTAATAATCTGACTGAAACTTAGAACTGAATTCCAGTATCCTTAAAAGCTCATATCTGACACTACATTGCAATTTTTATTCTGCAATTTTATGGATTCAAATTTCACTCTTTATAGCCTCATTAGTTTGCCCGATTTTTAGTTGAGTTCGATCACGGCCTTGAAAGGTGAAAGCTCAACTCTCGTCAAAGCCATGTCAGGCTTAACAAAGAGAGATCAGTCGACTTAATGCAAAAGTGATCAGGAATAGTGGTGTAAAAATGAACGTAAGGCTTCTTGAGCCCTAAACAAGCATCTTAGCCTTGTGTCACTTTGAACCCAAAACCAAACATCTCGGTGCAATGACACTACGGCTTGAGACCAAGCATCTTGGCCTTGTGTCACTACTCGGAACCAAGCATCGTAGTCTGATGACACTCTGACCTTGGACCAAGTTTGAACCAATTTTGCGCATATGAGCGGATGCACAAAGACAATTGATCGGAATCGCCCATGAACACCGGTGAGGGGTGAATGAGATTGATTGGGGGATGTTAATGAATCCATAATGAACGGCCTACATATCTCTGGGGAATGGACTCAAATCACAAGTGAGTACTAGAGAATGAGTAGTGTGATGTGTGCCACATCGTAAAACATCCTTGATGAATAAGCCTTGGCGAACCACCTCTTGAAGCACATCGAGACGTAGCGCGCCCCTGACGAAGTATTTCGAAGCAGGACAAGGATAAATGATCGTGATTTTTTTCTAAGGGCGTTAGGCAAGCGACCACTTAACTAGCCACGAACCTAGCGTTTGGCAGTGTGTACTCTCTCTTGACACTCGGAAAAAAGTCTTCTCCTGCCTTAGCGCCCAGAGGAGCATTCACTCCCGATTCAGACCGCGAGCCAATGTACACTCACGGTTTCGAGCACACTCCGACGAGCATTTTGAACATTCTAGGCAAAGCGTTTGTTCGTGGCTTGGCTTACAAGAAGTTCCTCCTACCATGCTTCAAAGTAGGCAGCACGAGGGACAGATGATAGGAGCATATTTATGCGACTTAGTTAGCTTGTTTTCTTGCATTTACGTAGTTAGTTATTACTTATTAGAGTGTTTTAAGTCATTTTCGTGCATTTTCAGGTTCAAATGGCAAAGATAGCAAAAAGAGGCAATTTGGAGCATTTTAGAGCAGTTTTGGGCTTGGAATGGATAGCTTATGAAGGAAGCAAGATGGATGGACGAATTTGAAGTTCAAGAAAGGTTAGGAATCAGCTAAAGAGATGGAAGAATTAATTCAAGACAAAGAAGATAAGGAGGCAGCAAGAAACATGGAACATTATCTCAAACATTATCCAAAACCTTATCTTATCTTATCCAAACTACCTTATCTTATCTTAACCTTATCCTAATCCTATCCTACCTTATTTTCAGCTACAAAGAGGGACTCCTACTTATATTAGAATACCTAAAACCTGGTCTCTAGAAGCCTAATCCCTCTCCCTACAAATCAGCCGCACCTAGCCTTCTAGAAGCCTAAATTCATGCCGCAACCCCTTCTCCTTATCCCTCCTGATTTCTGCCTTGTAGTTAACCTTTTCTTTGTGGATTTGGATTCCTAAATCCCTCTCCAAAACTACCTTGGAACCGTGCCTCTTCTCAGCCCTATATATACAGCCATATGCACCACAATTAGACCACCACCCACCATCATTCACCACAATTCGTCCATCCTCCATCCACCACCACAATGCACATCCACCATTCAACACAAACACCTCATTGTGCCGCAGCAAGGAAGGAGAGAAGAAGAGGAGTCCCTTGGAGCCGTGCCCTGCCATTCAAGACGTTGGATTGTTGGAGTGTTTCTAGGTGTATTCTATCTTTTGTTAGTTCAATGTTTAATTTAAGTTTTCTTTGTTTAATTGCGAACATGAGGAACTAATTTCTTTTTAGCTAGAGGTGGTTTCAAAGCCATGAACATATATTGCATATGAATTAATTACATCCAGTTATTGTTTCATAAATCGTGAATGTAATTTGCTTAACTGCTTGATTGATAACTTATTCTTGTATGTTGATTAAGAGGGCCCGCTTAGTTTTCATGCATGAATTTGATGCTAAAATATAAGGGAATTTCACCTAATAGTTATGAACTTATATTTACAAGTAGTGGAGGTCGCTAGTCACGATCGCGTTAAGTAAATTCCTAGCAGGAGTATCATGCAGTTCATAGTTACGAATGCTTTGTCAATGCTTATGATTTTCATAGAACTTAATGATCTTTGATAGTATTTCTATTATGCAGTTCATGTAGGGAACTTGATAAGAATAATTTGGTTATCGGCGCAGAGTCCAATTCAATGAACTTAGGAAAATCTGATGGTTAATTAGTGCAGTTCACGGTTAACTTGGGGCATTGTCATTCATGGTTTAGAGAAATAATAACTGGAAATTGATTTGTGTTACATATGTGTCATGTGTGGAGAAGGACCCTCTAGCTAGCCATTCACCCATTAATTCACCCTAAATTCGTGCAATTTTTGTTTAAGTTTAAAATCAGCTTGTTTTTAGTTTAATTTCGTCAAAAACAATCCCCCTTCATTATTAAGTGTCTAGTTAGTTTAGAATTGGTTTAAACTTGTGTTTTTAAGTGTTTTGAGTCAAGCCAAAATCAGATTTTGTTCAAATTACCCATAAGTTCTTGTTTTGAGTCAGTTTGTGTGTTTTGTGTTGTTTTGAGTTATTTAAGCTAGTTTTGAGTAGTTTGAGTCAGTTTTGAGTCTTTAGAGTCTAATTAAGTGTTTTTAAGTCTAAATTGAGTAGATTAGCAGTCCCTCCTAATCCCCGGCCTAGAACGATCCCTACTTTCTTATACTACAACTATCTTAATAGGGTTTAATTTGTGTGTTAGTTTATATCACATCAACAGAGGGAAGCATAAGTGCGGTCAGGCTCGAGTTCAATTGGTAACCTACACCAAACGCAACCACGAGCAGCTCGCTCGATAGCTAAAGACGAACCACGTGCACCAAAGTTGCAGCATAGGCAGATCCAGATGAAGTGGAAAGGTTCTTAGATGAGCGACTACACGATTTACATCACCGTAGACCACTAGCGAGACACTTCAAAGAGACATGGCTAACATGAGTAAGTCACCGTTCACAAACGAGATCGAGCAAATGAAGCCACAAATTCAGCTTGCCACATTTGACCTTTTCAAGGGAGACGAAAATCCGAAGAGGCAACTGAAGCACTATCACAACGTGATGATCCGTTACATGAACAACGACATTGGGGGACCACACTACCCTCTTAAACCACATAAGGGGTTCACTGCCTACTTAGTCACTTTAGATTCATAGGTCGTCCTGCCTGGTTACTCCGTATTTGGAGACCATATTATCGGATGGATGCCTATGGTTCTGCCTAGTTAATTCGCATTGGGGAATCATACGTATTGTATTCGGGATTCCATTGAGTGGTCTGGATACCTTGCTTTGCCTCGATTATATTGAGTGGTCCAGAATTGTATTCTATTCGGGAGTCCAAGAGTTTTATAAAACGTTCTCGGTGAAGATCCCCCTGAATAGAAATTGGTCCATGAATCTAAGAAATAGTGGGAATTCTAGATCTTTCTCAATTCGAAAATCCAGTATTTCAATTGATGTCCTATCATTGAATCCTCCTAAATTGCATTGATTTATCCTAAAGATTTCATTTCAATTGAAATTTAGTTATTCACCATGTAAGAGGATCCCTGCTAAGCATCCATGGTTGAATGGTTAGAGCGCCAAACTCATACATAAATTGCAAAATAAAATGACATATAAATTATAAAGTATTAGAACGTATTCAAAACATAGGGAAGAAGCATATAATGAGCGATCATCGAAATATTCAACAAGTCTCTTACATTTTATTGAAATATTAAAATGCAAAATGTAAATTATCGATTTTCTGTCTAAGTGAGAGTCAAGACCTAGGAGTGTTTAAGAGGGTTAGACCGATGCCTAAGAAGGCTAGACGGGCCTAAACGGGTCTAGGCGCACTTTCTTAATTTTCAAATGCTTAGGACTAATCGCGGCGGTGCCAGCCACCTAGCGCAGCCTTTTTAGAATAATGGTTCGAATACACCACTTCGCCTCAATTCTATTGAGTGGTTCGGAATTGTATTCTATTCGAGATTCTGTTGAGTGATCTGGATACCCTACTTCACCTCGATTCCGTTGAGTGGTCCGAAATTGTATTTTATTCGGGATTCCGTTGAGTGATCCAAATACCTTGCTTCCCCTCGATTCCGTTGAGTGGTCCATAATCGTATTCTATTTGGGATTCCTCTGAGTCGGTCTAGAATGTAGGAACATAGAAGCTGCTCAAGCTTGTACTTATGTTGGAAACTTAGTGTGAGATCCCACATCGCCCAGGGGAGTGATCCTTATATGTATATTCCCATCTCTACCTAGCGCGAGGCCTTTTGGGAGCTCACTGGCTTCGGGTTCCATGGGAACTCCGAAGTTAAGCGAGCAGCGCGCGAGAGCACTCCCATGATGGGTGACCCACTGGGAAGTTCTCGTGTGAGTTCCCAGAAACAAAACCGTGAGGGCGTAGTCGGGGCCCAAAGCGGACAATATCGTGCTACGGTGGTGGAGTGGGCCTGGGATGTGGTGGACCCTGGGCCGGGATGTGACACTTAGCGTTTCAGTCACTACTACAATATTAGCTTTAGGTGGTGGACGATGGTGACGGATATTAGAAAAATCCTGTCGGATAAATTATATCCAACACATCATTTAATTAGTGGCGGATATTAGAAAAATCATGTCGGTTATATCCGACATAAAGTCCTGGCGGATATTTAGTGGCGGATATAAAAAAAATCTTGTCGCTTGTAACCGACAGTATTTTTGAATTTTAAAAAAATATTTTTGACAGATTCTGGTGGTTTTTAAGTTAATGGTGGCGGTTATAACTGACAGAATTGACTATTTTATTATTTTTATTTCTGACGGTTATTATTTTAGTATTATGACGGTTATAACCGACATAAATGAAAATTTTATTATTTTAAAATGTTATATTGATTAAAAATAAATAAATAAATAACACATATTTTAAATAATTTTTTTTTTACTCATGACCCTAAAGTCTAATGAACCCAATTCCCACGAGCCATAAGTTTTATGAGAGAACAATAACAACATACTACAATCTGAAGCTCTATCATTTTTGTAATAAGTATTATGCTCCCTCACAAGCAAGCAACAAGATACAAAGAAATTCAAACAATTTTTTTCAATGCGTCACGAAGCACATTGTCTGGCCCATAAACACACATGAACATCTGGTGTACTCTATTATGTTTGATTTTATTATTTTAAAATGTTATATTGATTAAAAATAAATAAATAAACACATGTTTTAAATATATTTTTGTTTCACTTATGGCCCTCTCGGATATAACCGACATGAACAAAGCAAAATTTTGGATGACAGCCAGAATAATCTCTTAATGTTTTTTTTTTTTTTGCGATTTTTTACACATGCTATCTCGGAGTATATACAAACATATTTGACGGTTGGATCGTTGAAACTAGTTTTGTAGAATGCATATCCTATCAAATTGATAGATTTAACAAACACTTAAGAGTTAATGTTATACTTCCATTAAGTATAAAATAAGATTTATCCACCAGTGTAAATATTTTAAATTGAAGATCGAATTCATTCATTGCATTCTTAGAGGGTTGAGGAGTGTAGTTGTAAAAAATCATCAAAATCGGAGCTAAAATAACCGTTAAATTGTGATTTTTCGTTTATAACCAACGAAAACTTTTGTTCCGTTACCTAATCTCTGAATGTTTATTTTTTACGATTTTTTACGAATGCGATCTCGGAGTGTGTACAAACAAGTTTGACAATTGGATCGTTGAAAAACGTTTCGTAGAATGCATATTGCATCAAAACGGTAGATTAAACAAACACTTAGAGTTAATGTTATACTTCCCCATCAAGTGTAAATTAAGATTTTGTGGTATCCAATAGTGTAAATATTTTAAATTGAAGATCGAATTCGTTCAATGCATTCTTATAGGATAAAGGAGTTTAGTTGTAAAAAATCAACAAAATCAGAGCTAAAATAACCGTTAAATTGTGATTTTTCGTTTGTAACCGTCGAAAACTTTTGTTCTGTTACCTAATCTCTTCCTTGCGCCGGTGCTTTCTCCCTTCCCCATTTACTTCCAGTTCAAAGCTCCAGAGCCTATCATAGAAGAACTGGCCATTGGCCTTGATCCCATGACACCCATGACATCAGCCATTTCAATGATATCTAGCGGCGAAGATGTTAACTCCTCTCAAGGACTCAAGGTTGCAGACAGCGAAGTCAAGTTTTCTGGATTTTCCGGGAATGGATTTGAGTGCTTATGGGATTCGTCGAGCATACAGTGAAGGTGATATTAAGGTCAAATATAGTTAGTTTAGTTATTTTATGCTATATATCTTAGGTTTGAAAATATTCATATTCTTACAAGAATTAAAATATTACCTATCTACACAAGAATTAAAATATTTCCTTCTCCTTCTCTTCTCTCCTCATTTACTTCCAGTTCAACACTTGCAACTGAGAGCCTTTGGGAAAGGACATCTGGAGCTAGATGAAATTTTCTGGTTCAAGAACTTGATGTTGCCATGAAGCATGGGGTGTCTAACCAGTCTGCACAACTTGCACAAATTTTCGGTTTGTCTTCTCTTTTCTTTTTCAAATATATTTATCTGTTTTTCCAATCATTTTCTTGTTGTTGGGGGGTCAAACTTGTGTCTAACTATATATATATATTCAGGTTAGCTGTGAAACATGAAACAAACTTGAAGAATTGAAGAATATGTTACTGTTGTTAAACTTTATGATGAATGTTTCTTCTTTGTCGGGAGGGGAGGCCAACTTGAAAATGCAGTGAATGCAGGGGAGGTAGGGGAGGCCAACTTGAAATGGAAAGAAATGATTCAGAAAGTGGTTTATATTTTTTTTTATTATTAATATATTTTTTCTGTCGGTTTTATCCGACAAGAATGCCTTTATTTATTCATTATTAATAAATTCTCTGTCGGTTATATCCGACAAAATTTATGTCGGTTTTAGCCGACAGAGAATGCTCTTATTTATTCATTATTAATATGTTCTCTGTCGGTTATATCCGACACAATTTCTGTCAGAAAATTCATTTCCTGACGCTAGCAATTCTGTCGCTTATTATATCCACCACTGCATCCATTTTCTGTCGGATTCTGCTTAAAATCTGACAGTAATATACGTTTCTTGTCGGTTATCATAGCGACACTAATAAATGGTTTCTTAGTAGTGAGTGCTGTTGATTTGAATTTCAGGTAAGGAAATACGACCAACCTTACATAGGTCAGCTTTACTAAACTTAATGAAGTGATATAAAATTTTATTGGTTGATTAACCTAGTTAAACGTTAATAACATGCATTTTTTTTGAATTATTGATTCAATTGTTGGTTGCGTTTGTGGGATTGTTGTTGGAAAACAGTGCGATATATGTAATAAAGGAAGGGAAAAACTCTGATGGTTAATGGGTTGACTTACGTGTTATAAAATTGAGTGGATCATGCTCGTTGAGTTTCATTGAGTAATTTTAGAACCCTATGTTTTTATGCTAGAGGAATGGTGAACTACAAATGGCTTAATCAAGTCTTTGGGTACATAGGCAGTCTAACAAGAAGGTCAGATGCAAATATAAAATAAAAGAAAAGTTACTATGCTGTTGGACCTTGATTTATGTTATGTTCATGTCTCAAAGGCGAGAGATGACAAATGAATGGATAACTAGTGGCGTGACATGTGAAGTCCACCCACACCCTTCATTTGCTATTTTTCTTCTGTACTAGCACAACTTTGGTCAGCCAGTCTGGATGGTGTACTTTGACGATGAAGTTGGCATCCTTGAGCTTGTCGATCTCAGCTTCTATGATCTTTGTCTGGTTCCATAAGTCCACTTACATTGGATAATTAGTTTGGCAGTTGTGTCTAGGTGGACATGATGACAGATCACATGTCACGCCCCAAACTCGAGATCGGCGTAAAAATTAACCATGTGCCCGGTGCGCAAATAAAAGTAAAAATAAAAATGAAAAGAAACTTTTCATATAAAAATAACTCCAAAAATGTACAAGTGTACAAAATAAAATAAAAAACCCTTAAATCTCTCGTTTAACACAACCCCAACTCATCTAATTCTTGTCTTACCAAATAAATCATCTATAAAATAAAAGGGTGAGAGATGAGCAACAACCACCATAGCCCAGTGAGGAGAATATGTAAAATGCAGTCAAGCGTGCTATTTTACTCACATTATAACATACTATAACTATATCCATATCACATCGTCCCTTCACATGTTGGTTATCCTTCCTAATATGTAAATCCCCACGTGATCCTTAGATTGGCCATTCTACCCTAATGTCCTCGTGTGCCATACATTTATCCCTCGGATAACTCAACACTGAGGTTCTCATGCTCCATGAACAATCTCAAGTAATTCCACATAGATTGTATATATATCTCATCAAATCATTTCCCGAAATCAAACATGCTTGACTGGAAATAGATAGATATATCGAAATAGAGTAAAATCCCACGATAACTCATGGTTTTCAGTTATCAGAAAATAAGATATTTTCAGAACATTACATAAACCACTCCTCGATCAATTGCTAGAATCTCGACAAAACAAGCCCATCTACTTGATCACCACACCTCTAAATCTCTAACCCTGAACTCTCTCTTCTCTCTCTCTCTCTACGTGAACTACACACTGCAGTGATGCATGTACTGCATGCTGCCATCACTTGACGATGCCTCACTCTCTTCCCATGCAACCTTTCAACCAATCAAGTAGTAAACTAATGATTGAAAACAAATGGAGGGGTGAGACCTTATTTATAGGGGATTGGAGTCGTTGACAACTTAATTCCCAAGTAAAGTTAACCACTAATTAATAAATAGAGTAATGCTAGGGAGATCAAATTTTTTAAATCAAATTTGCAAACTAAATGATGTAGTTGTAGATGATTGGATTATTAATTAAGTGTCGATTAACGTGCTTGTTTCTTATTGGTGACACATCATTTGGTTTAAAAAATCTGAACTCCCTAACATTACTCTAATAAATATATTCATATAATACGTGCATGCAGATAGATATTAAAAGCACGACTAAGCCTTGTTAGAGTGTGAGTGTGCTTTTGACATATTGAACCAGCTATAGTGTATGAGTTCGATATGGAAAAGTCTTGTTAATAAGCTTGAAGTAATCCTTTTCTTCTTAGGATTAAGGGTATTGAAAGTTGGCTCAGGTTTTGGGGATTGACTTGTATCAGGACTGTAAGTTCTTTATAGTGTCGAATATGGATTGAATGATTGATTCCTATACTAACTCTAATAGGAGAATAGTTAGGAACCATTCAATATATATATGAACATTAGCCACTGCTCTTGCGATCTCTCTGCTTACTTCGTTCTAAAGACCTATTATTGTTAGAACCAATCAAATGTTAACTATACAATATATAAAATAACGTGTACAGTTTATTTCGAATGAATGTTTCACAGATACAAAATATCAAAATAAAAACAGTTAATGAAATTGCATATAAAAGCACAAATCACTGACTTGATCTTGAAAGATAAAGGCTTGCAGAAGCAATCACCTAAGACAGAAATTCGCCCCTACACCTGTGCAGTAGTTCAATGGACGTCTATCTTGCAGGATACAACTATCTAATCCAAGTTCTTGCACTTGAACTTGGATTCTTGAGGAATTGATTGTAGTGTTTCTCTGTGAAGGATGAAAGGAAGCGATGGAATTTCTGATTTGTTTCTGATCTGACGGCCATATATATAATGGTGTAAAGGAGCAGTTAAAAGCCGTTCATGATAAGAACGGATGTAACTGCTCATGTGATCAGTTTTATCCTTTAATTATTTGGAGAGCAATTGTGTTTTGCTAAAGAGAAGGCTAATCGTTTCAAAGCTGCAATGGCTTCATCTTCTGCATCAAGTTCTGCAGGTATGTTTTCTCTTTGTTCTTGCGTTGTCATATTGTTCTTGAGTTTTGTGATTCAATGGTAAATCTGTGATCTATGGACCGTGTTGCATATATGTCTTACAAGCCTTTCAATGAAGTGGTGGCAACAGAACGTAAGAAATCATCTAGGATATTGACAGCTACATGCAAGACGTGTTTACGGATAGGCAATTCTCTCTGTTAATAACCATGGATAACAGTTCGTTAGATTGAATTTGGGTATGAAAATTTGGGTTTATTTTGGATATGGTGGAAAACCATGAATACTATTCAGTTATAGTTTTGGATATGGTTATAGGGTTCCCAATCCGTATCCGTCTCAGAATCCTAACCGAATAATATATAATATATAAAATAATCATATTATATTATATATACAATATAATATAATACTGTTATGTTATATATATATGTGTGTGTGTGTGTGTGTGTGTGTGTATTCATTATTCTCCAAACCCATTACCTTGAGAATACAAAAGTTGTATTGTGTAAGTTGCATTCTGTGGAAAAGTTCAAAAGTTTTGAATCAAAATTAATGAGAATTCATGGGATACGTATGAGAGATATAAAAGATCAGCCTCATCAATGTTTAACTTTAATTTTTATACTTCACAAGATTCCTTCATTGAATCATTTTATACATCAAATATTTAATGACGAAATTAATATTTACTAAATTATAATGCGTCAACTGAACGAGTATATTTTTTGTATTAATGAGGATGAATATAACTATTAACCGATGAGACTCTGTTTTCGACTGGATATGATTATAGATAATAACTAATGGCTAATTTACGGTTATGGATATGATTAACTTTTGTGGTTATGGGAATGAATATATCATTTCCGTTCTCAAACCGAACCGTTGCCATTCCTAGACGTGTTCCAATTAAGGTGGAGGTGCCCCCAAATTTTTTTTATACATCCTGTATATAACATATAAATACAAAAAATGTAAAAAACATCACAATTACTTTGTTGGTGCAGTGGAAACGGTTCCACTACGTTTTCTTTAGGGTGGGCATTTCGAAGCATCTTGTAAGCATTAGGTTTTGCTTTTTTTTTTTTTTTTTTTTTTTTTGTTTTTCAAATCTATGAAATTAATGGTCCCAATCGGCCAAATCCATTTGTTTTCCTTTTGCTTTTGAAAGTAACCTCCAAAAAAAAACATACAAAAATCATAGAAAGGGTGAGATTTATTTACTCCATATCTATATATGTATATATATATATATAAAGGGAGCATCCGAAAATAGTGAAACATTTAAAATATCATAAATTGCCCCTTAAAAATGTTAAAATTACAAGAATTAAAAGGAGTTAAAATAATTCAACAAATATTAATTTTGAATGAATTTAAGATTTTCAACTTTAGAAGAAAAAAAAAATTCATGTTAGTGGGTGGTTTATGTTTAACTTCTTATCTATTTTCAAAAATATTTTAAATAAAATTGTATAAATAGAAAAAAACTTGAGTTTCTTAAATAAAAAACATACAAAGGCTAATTGTCACACACCTGCGCGTGTGACAAGAGGCTAGTGAAACTAATAGCCCCAATTTGTCCAAATGCTTTTTTTCTTTTCTTTTGCTTTTGAAAATAACCTAAAATGACAAAAACCAGAATAATCATAACTTTGTAATCCTTTTTCTTTCAACTTCCCAATTCTTTCCATTTCTATTGAATGTTTAAGCAACTATCATTTGGTCCTGAAGATTGTAATTTGAGGTAACCAAAACTTTGAATTTAAATTTTCTTTTTCAATAATTTATTGTTAAACTAGGTTATTCTAAAATTTGATTTGCTGGTGTGATGTTGATTTTAGAAAGAACACAAGAGAACCACTTGGCGTTGTTGAATTATTGTATTCGTCAATCAAGTTTAATTGTTTTTTACTCTCTTGATCATTAAGTTTTATTGCTCTTCACTCTAAATCTTAGACTCTTGACTACAAACACTTAGTGCATTTGCGTCTAAAGACATGTGACATGTAATATTTAAGTAATATTAGTATATCTGTTTCATTTTGATATTAATTTTTAATAATATTCGATGAAGAAATAGACTTTTTATGTAATTAGCGAATTCTTTTTACTACATACCAATATACAAAAAGTCGAAGGTCCGAGAACTTTAGGGCCCTACTTTGAAGGCTCGCCTAGGGCCTCCAAATTCTCAGGGCCGGCCCTGGTTAAGAGTCATCAAATTGTAGGTGCAGGTGCCCTTAACTATGCCACCTCCTGTTAAATAAGACACATAGATAACACAAGAGGTATCTAGACGGTATAGTATGGCATGATATCTACAACTTATCACAAGCAAGAAACGAAAGCAACATGTCATGCAATTAAAAACGACATAGCATATATTTTAGACATATGGATAAAATTTAATAAGAATATTTCAAATATAAACGTAAACATACATACATACATATATATATATATATATATATATATATTTTTTTTTAAATACAGGTTCTCACATCACAGGGGGATCAATCCCTGGCATATTTTGCGGACCAGGCAGACACATTTTTGTTGGCCGTATGAAGTTGTTGAATAGTTCTTTCTTGCGATCGGTTAGTTTTGATCTGATCATAGCTTGCACTTTGGATTGTCGAGATCAAGGCTGATGTACACGACGTCCTCGTTGGGCTTTGACCCTGGAGTGATATCTTCTTAAGGGTTAAGATCTAGGTCAAACTCCTTGTAACTTGTCTGTTGACTATTGGTCTGTTATTGCTATGCTGACTAGGCCATGGGAGAGATGAAGCTCTGTTCTCCCTTTCGGATCATATTCATACTTTCTACAGCACAACAGGGTGCCGTCACTTGGTGACCATTTATTTCCCTTATCCCATTTGGAACGGGGTAGCAGGGTAGCAGATGGTAGGTCGATGACACGACTCTCATCTTGTGCAGCCAGTTCTGGCCAAGAATAGTGTTGTGGGGAGTCAGGAAGTCCATAACGTGGAATGTCACCAGATGGTAAAAATCTGCCTAAACCGCCAGCTTCACCATTCTCAGGGATCGAACTGGGGCCCATTGAAGGTGTGGAGGGTGGTTTTTCCATTGTTGATGCTATCAAGAATGCCCATCTTTTTTGTGGCATCTTTGAAGATGACTTTTACTCCTTATCCATTGTCTACCTAGACTCGACTAACCAGGGTGTGAGAAATTTGCATCTTGATGACATGGGGAAAGTGAACATCTTTCATGTCTCGATCAGAATATCAAGATGTTAGAATCAATTGTCAATGGTTCGTTGATCAAGGCCACAATTTACAGCTTCTTGCAGGCCGTTTTTCTTTGCTATCGAGTCTTTCTCATATATTCTTGTTTGCTGTATATGTAGTTGACTATGTGGAGTGCTTCTTCGCCGAGGCACTGGCTAGATAAAGACTCTGGAGCCTTTTAGACTTCATATGTTGTGTTTCGGGAGCAGGTCGTCGGGGCGATGCATCTGAACCCAGATCAACAATTACTGTTGGGATCTAGGCGGATGTCGCCTGGACCATTGACTCCTTAAAGCGAGAGACGACGTCTTCAAGATCTTTCATTTGCATCTTCAGGTCAGCGAGTCTTATCGGGTCTTTGGCTAGTGAGCTTTCTCGAATATCTTCTAAAGACAAACACACTTTCATCAGATCTTCCCAGATCTAACATATGGGTGAAACTCCATCGATTACCAGGTCGGCGCTGTGCGGGGCATCACAGTCGCAGTACGATTGCTTGGGGGAAATCTCCATAGGGGTAGAGTGATTTGGTCGGGGAAAATGAGTTAACTTTCAATGAAAACACCTATTGTCGGAACCAAATTCGCTCACAACTGTGAGTAGTGGAGGCACAAATCTGAGTAAGCTGTAAAACAACAAACAACCGTAAGCAAGCCTACGGCCGGCCGCCAGGGGGGGGAGGTGTGCTGGCCAAAGGCTATTTGACGGTCACGGGTAAACAGTTATATCTATAACTGTTTATTTGTTTAAATGGTTATCCATAATAATAACTGTGAGTTTTAAATGGGCAGGTAATTGCAGTTATTCATACCCGTGGGTATTTTGCCCATCCCTAACGTTAATCGATACTTAATTAATAATCCAATCATCTATAACCACATCAATTGGTTTCAAAATTTGGACTCCGTTGCATTACCCTAAGTAGGGACGAAGCTACATAAGGAAGGCCGCCCCTCCCCACACCGGAAATCAAGCCCAGGACCGGTGGTTCCGCCCCTCTGGTCCCATTTGGTTTTCTGGGTTTTCCTGCGTGCAGACTTTTTTTTTCTTTCAAAATACCTAGGCTTTGCGTTTTGCAGCTTCTGAAAAGTAACGAAGAAGAAGAGAGACTCTCTCTCACCCATCCCACCCCACCCCACGTGCCGTTTCAAAGTTACCCACTTTGATTTGTTTTTTCAACTATTGTACCCAATCAGTTTGTGCCACATAACTAGTTATTTAATGTGCTGATTATATTGAGATTTGTTTTGTTTTTTAATTTTTGTTTGATTAATTTGCCCACTTTGTCAATATTTTTTTAGCCAATTTTTTGACACTATTATTTATCTTCAAATTTACTATAAATTCATGCGAACTTTAAAAAATATGTTGTAAAGTGTTACAAACTTGTGGTCCTTTGAATTTTTATCTTCTATTGTCAAATACAACAAAGTAATAAAGAAAATTTGCCAATATTTTTATATATTATATGTTTTATAGTCAATGGTTTTAGATATTATATGCTATACAATAAATAGACACTTATTTGTACAATATAGAATAAATTTATTCAAATTCGCCTAGTCCGCCTAGGTCAAGCCATGTTCAATTCCTACTTCGAGTATTTCGGTTAGTGCAAATTCTCCTACAAATATTTTGGGTAGTTCACATAATCTTCATGCAAACCCTAGACTTAGGCCTCGAATGGATATACACTTTTTTTTTGGGACCTTAAACCTTTTAAAATTCGCCTCTCCTCCTGACAATTCCTAGCTTCACTACTGACCCTAGGTGGAATATCATCTCCTATCAATTGCATTTTTCTACTTTCAGCAAAGAATAATATTAGGTAGACCAAATTTTTTAAACTAAATTGGCAAACTAAATGATGTGACTATTGATTATTGAGTTATTACTTAAGCGCAGATTAATGGTGACACATCATTTAGCTTGCAAATTTAATTAAAATTTTTAATCTCTCTAGCATTATCCTTCAACAATAGGGCCTTGTTTGGCACACTGTATAAGACACCGGATAGTATTATATAATACGAAATCGGTGTTTGGTGAGCTTTCGTACTAAATAAGCACCGGATTATTAATCCAGGCCCCACCTATTTTGTCTCCCTTACACCCGCTTGTTTATCCCGACCAAAAGCTTGGGATTATTTAGTCGGGTTCACGCGAACAAAAACACAATGGCTTTTCTCCAAGCCATCTCGCCGTCGCTCTGCACATCAAGAAACCCATATTCGCTGGAATTGCAAAAACCCATATTCAAATCACAAAACCCAGATTCAATTCCAAATTCGCTTGAATCACAAAACCCAACTTCGCTGGAAGTGCAAATCCTATATTCGAATAACGAAACCCAGACTCGAAATGCAAACCCAGACGAAGAGATCTGGGTTCGCGATGTAGGCAACGGCGAAGTGAGCAGACGAAGCAAGCGAGGAGAGGAGAGTTCGCGAGTGTAGGCAGGGAACAGCAAGCGCAGACGAAGCAAGCAGGGAGAGGAGAGTTCTCGAGGAGAGAGAACGGGACGCGGCAAGGTCTGATTTTCGGGGGGATTGGGTAAGATCTTGCTGCGTAAGGTTGTTTGTGGGGTGTGGTGAAAACGCTGAGCGCAGAGATAAGGATTCCGTTAGAGAGAGAGAGTGATGATTGAGGAGAGAGAGAGAGAGATGAAGACAGAGGAGTTATGGAGGGGAATGGAGGAACAGTCGTACAACTGTTTCTGGGAGGGTGAGGAAGAGGCGTGTGGAGAGCGACCGAGGGGAAGAGATAGATTTTTTTTTTTTTTTTTAGTAATTTGATTTAAACAGGGGAATAGATAGATTTCATTAAACAAACAAATATTTGTCAATTTTTTTTTTCCTTGTCCTATCCGGTTCAGTACCAAACACAGTATAAATAATACGGTCATTAGTCCGATACTGCACCAAACACCCGATTAATTTAGTCAGTACTATCCGGTGGCTATTTATCCTATCCGACAGAAATAGTCAGTACAGTCCGAGCTGCCAAACGAGGCCTAGATCTTCCATTACCTTGGATATGTTGTCGGTTCCATCATTTGAATTTCCACGCCCTCTTTTCCTCATTCTTTAATTACTCTCTGGTTGGTTGCTTTGTTAGTTCATAGGAAATTAGAGGGGATGGGGCTTGGGGGCTGCATCCGCCCCCACTCTGGAAAAACATGTACACATTGCATATAAAGAAATTTCACGTGATAAACATGACAATTAAAAAAATAGTTAAAAATTGAATTTTACTTTCCAAATACAATCCCATGTTTCCTTATTTTGTGTTGCGGAATTGGTGGTGTGGATTGTCGGCCACTTCTGGTTTTCGAGCAGCTAGACAGGTCATCTCTCACTTAGGTTTTTAGGGTTTTGTCTACTAACCACCTTTAGGCCTTTGTGGAGGATTTTTTTTTTTAATTTTTAATTTTTTAATTTTTTTAAGTTTATTTTATGTTTTATCCTTTATGCACTATTTTGTAATTGACAGTTAGAAACTTTTACTCATATTTTGTTTGCATAAGTGATATTTCCTTTCTGTATGTCGGTTTTAGGGTTTTGTAGTTTGTAATATGTCCGTATGGACTTCGTATAATGGATGTTTTCTACCATTGACCCAAAAAAAAAAACATCTAATTCCCACAAAACTCATCCCCACCACAAAGCATCCTCTTGTCCTTTATAGTCTGCTTCTCATCCCCTTTCAACCTTAAACTCTATTACTTAAAATTGGGAGTTTCAGAATCTTCAGGTCAACTGATTAAGTATCAAATTTTGACACAAAAACTTCATCCCGCAAGGTGTTTTATATGAGGTTACTTCATTAATTCGTTTCCGTATACCCTAATTTGTGGGGTGTTACTTCAGTAATATAATTTTTCATTGAGAATCTGTATTCAAGTTGATTTGTTATATTTCAGTAGACCATGTTTATTATTGATCCTGGTAATTCTTATTACTTAAAAGCCTCTTTTATGTTATCAGATTTTTGTTTATTGCTAGTAGTAATTACTTGTGCTGCTTAGCTATGTTAATTTTTATTTGCAAAGAGTGAATACTCCAAATTACATGTGAACCCTCCATGTTAATTCGTATAAACTTATATGTGAACATTGTTGGAAACTAATGTTTATACAGTACGTAATTAATTTCCATGCAACTGTCAATGCAGCAAGTTCATTGTACAAGTATCCCAGATTACATTTGTTCGACTATGTGCGATACCTGGAGCAGTCATGTTTTTGGTTGAAATGCAATTCTTGTACTTGTTTAAGACCTTATGTTCCAAAGGTGATAGAACTCTCGAATCTCAGAACCACTCTTCACAAGTAGGGAATTGAATTATATATACACAGGCTTCATCTAATCTCCATCTATCGTGGAAATTAGTTACCTGCAGTTGCCGGCAGTTTTCACCGAGTAATGGATAAGCATTTGCTGCATGTTATCCACGTATCCTCGCTTATAGGAAGTAGTTTTACACGCTTACAACTCTTTATTTAGTATAACATGTTGGCAACATAAGATTTATACTTATAATGTTAGTCAAGTCCAACTAGATATCTAACATTCTCCCACATTATAATCAAAGTCATGCCCTTTTATAACACTGATACCTCATGTAATCATATCAAGTTTCACGCTTACTAACTTCCTTTCAACTACTATAATTAATTCAAGTATTTGAACTCCAGAAAATCATGTGTTTATAGACAACACAAGCACCCTGAAACCACAAATACTTAAAATTAATATGTAGAAAGAAACTTTAGACTTTTCAATGAATTTATATTGTTTCATTCATTCCAAAACAGTCATTTCATGGATCATCTTTGGAAGATCTTGATGCATTCATCGAATTGCATCCCTCAAATTATTCATGTCCAATCATCTAGACACTATAATACACAAATACATGTATACCGTCAGCAACTCAGACAACCAATACGCTCAACAAGCGCATATGATTCAGTAGGTCTTGATATTGAACAACATAGTAACATTCGAAGCCATATTTGAAATAAAGATGTGACTTACAGTAAGTTTTTCTCACTCCCACACTTCAACAGATTCTAGAGATTCAAGCACTCCCATCTTAGAGACATGATCCTTGAATACTCTTATATGGCTAAGTCAGAGGGTCATCTATCATTGAATTTGTTTCAATGTGCTCAATCGTGATTTCACCCTTTCTCACATGTTCTTTCACTGATAGATATTTGATGTCCATCAACCTTGTTGCCTCAGACTTCTTATTATTCTTACAGAAAAATAATGCAGCTTTGTTATCGCAATACATGGTTAGTGGTCTTGAAATTGAATCAACAATAGCCATGCAGCTGATTAAATTTCTTAACCACAAACCTATCCTGGTAGCTTCAAAACATGCTATGAACTCGGCCTCCATGGTTGGTTGATGTGGCTAGTGCCTTTTGTTTAGCATTTTTCCATGATACAGCTGCTCCTGCCAAGAAGAATAAGTAGCCACTCGTGGATCTCCTGTCATCCACACAACCTGCAAAGTTAGCATCTGTGTAGCCAACTAGTTCCAAGTCCTTTACTTTCTTGTAAACCAACATAAAGGATTTTGTCCTTTGTAAATATCTTAACACTTTCTTCGCTGCAACCCAATGTTGTTCACCTGGGTTCGACTGATATCTTCCCAACACACTGATGGCAAATGCCAAATCAGGTCTAGTGCAGACCTGTGCATACATCAAGCTGCCTACTAAGGATGCATAAGGCTTATTGACCATGCTTTGTTTCTCAATTTCATTCCTTGGACACTGAGACTTATTTAACCTATCTCCCTTTCCCATTGGAACTTCTCCATTGGCACAAGTTTGCATATTGAATCTGTGCAACACTTTTTCAATGTATGACTTTTGTGAGAGTCCCAACAATCCTCGAGCCCTATCTCTTTTGATCTCTATTCCAAGCACATATGATGCGTTTCCCATATCCTTCATTTCAAAGGTCTTAGACAATAATCTTTTAGTTTCAAGCACAAGATTAGGATCATTGCTTGCCAAGAGAATATCATCCACATAAAGCACAAGCAAAATAAATCTTGATCCAATGACCTTGAGATAAATACAATCATCAATCTTATTCTCGCAAAACCCAAAGGAAGTTACCTTTTCATCAAATTTCAAGAACCATTATCTGGAGGCTTGTTTTAGGTCGTATAACAATTTGTTCAACTTACAAACCATGTTCTCCTCACCTTCTTTAATGAAACCAACAGGTTGTTCCATATAAATATCTTCCTCTAAATCACCATTCAAGAAGGCTGTCTTTACATCCATCTGGTGCAGTTGTAGGTTATAATGAGCCACAAAGGCCAACACAATTCGAAGTGAATATTTAATCGATACAGGAGAAAAGGTTTCTAAGTAGTCTACTCCCTCAGTTTGTGTATAGCCCTTAGCCACCAGCCTGGCTTTGTGTCTCTCAATTCTTCCAGTCGAATCTTTTTTGGTTTTGAACACCCATTTACACCCCACTACCTTGATATCATCTGGTGCATGAACTAAAGTCCAAACATTATTTGTTTGCATGGATTTAAGTTCAGCATACATTGCTTCCTGCCATAATTCAGATTGTGAACCACTCATAGCTTCTTGATAAGTGACAGGATCATCCAACATGCCTTCATTCAGTTTCACTTCTTGAAAGTACACAAAATAATCATCTGGTATTGCTAATCTCCGAACTCTTTGTGGCATTACCCTTCTTTCATTCACAGGTACTTGCAGTGGTTGGCTAGTTGATGCATGCGATGAGTTGAGGTTGCATTGACACTTGTAATAGGTGTGTCAACATTTGCAATAGACGTACTACTTTGCAAATTAAAATCATCAACCTGAAATTCCACCACAGATGGTTATGAAACAACAAATTCCCCGATGCTTTTACCCTCACATATATCACCTTGCTCTTCAAATTCCAAAACAGATGCAGCCTGAAAATTACTCGATGCTTCATTTTCTTCAATATACTTGGCAGCATTAGATTCAAAAATTCTGTTTGAGAGATTTAATGCATAAAATCTATAACCTTTTGATTTATCAGGAAATCCCACAAAGTAACATGAAATTGTCCTCGAATCCAATTTCTTCTAAGTAGGGTTATACATCCTGGTTTCTGCATTGCAACCCCAAATATGCATGTGATTCAAACTTGGCTTTCTCCCTATCCACAAATCGAAAGGAGTTTTGGAAACTAACTTACTAGGAACTCAGTTCAGGATGTAGTTCGACATTTTCACAGCTTCACCCCATAAAAACCGTGGAAATGTTGAACAACTCATCATGCTTCTAACCATTTCAATCAGAGTTCTATTTCTCCTCTCAGCCACGCCATTTTGTTGTGGCGTTCCTAGAGTAGTGTACTGTGCTTATATACCACACTCCTCTAAGTATAAAGCCAAAGGCACCTTAGATTGACCTGCTTCAATGTACCTACCATAGTATTCACCTCCCTTATCGGACCTTAGAATTTTAATGGACAATTCCCACTATTTCTGTACTTCAGTTTTAAATACTTTGAAACAATTTAACACTGAAGATTTATCTGAGATTAAATAAAGGTATGAAAACCTTGAATAATCATCAATAAAGGTCACAAAGTAAATATTTCCACATTGTTTTAGTTGGGAAAGGTCCACAAACATCGGAGTGGATAATCTCCAATAATTTTTGACTTCTAACTGAAGTCTTTTTCTTAGTTTTAGTCATTTTTCCCTTAAAACACTCAATGCAACTTTCAAAGTTTGAGAAATCCATAGAGGTAAAATTTTATCCTTAACCATGCAATCCAATCTTGCTTTAGATATGTGCCCTAATCTCCTATTCCAAAGCACGGAAGATTTTTCATTTAAAACAAGTCTTTTAGTTGATATAGATGACTCAGTATTAAAACAAACACTTTCATTGCAAACCATACAAATACTTGCCATAATTCATTAACTAGAAAACAGATTCCAAGTACAACTCTTGGATTATTCCTCATGTAAATCCTGACACTTTCGTTATCTCTATCGAAAGCAAAGCCAGTTTTTACAAGTTTCGAAACTGAAAGTAAATTCCTTCTAAGTGAAGGTACATATAAAACATCAACTAAATCTAGAACAAAGCCACATGATAACTTGAGCTTGAGGCCGCCTATTGCTTCCACAACCACTTTATTTCCATTGCCAACATAGACTTGGAATACTTCATTTCTTGTTGTTGTACCTCTTCTTGTGAAACCTGCAACGAATTGGTGATATGAACCGAACAACCAATGTCAAACCACCAAGAATTCGGAGGGACTTCAACAAGATTAGATTCAAAGCACACAAAAATGTTGACCTAAATACCTTTCTTAATTTTGCAGATCTTTGAGTTTCTCACAATCCCTTTTCATGTGACCAATTCGTTTGCAAAAATAGCACCATATGTTGTCCATTATATCCTTATAATTCTCAGGTCCTTTGGAGGAGGATGCAGTCATGGCAGCACTACTAGTTGAGTTTAGTTTAGGGGCCTTACCAAAATGGAAGAATGGCTTCTTCCCTTTGTCAGTGTTTCACTGCAGCATGATTGATGTTGCGCCTAAGCCTGCATTCCTCTTGAGCAGCAATTGAAATCAGTTCATCCATGGACCATTTCTCCTTCTGTGTATTGTAAGTAACCTTCAACTGGTCATAGCATGAAGGCAGAAAAGTTAATGCCATGTGAACGACAAAAGCTTCATCAACTGGAACATCCAAATCTTTCAGTTTGGCTCCAATGTTCACCAATTTCAGAATGCGCTCTCTAACGCCCTTTCCTTCATCGAACTTCAGAGTTGTTAGTGTTGCCATCAATTCTCCCATTTCAGCTTTCTCAGACTCCTTGAATTTTGCTCCAATGGCTTCAAGGAAATCTTTAGCCTTGTCACACCTAGTAACGCCACCCCTAACAGTGTCATTCATGATCCTTTTCATAACCATTACTGACATCCTGTTAGCATTCTCCCATTTCTCATGCTCATGTCTTTCTTCAGCAGTCGAAGCATCAGTCAGTGCAACAGGTTCATCTTCTCGGAGTGCAAGGTCGAGATCCATTAGTCCCAGCAAGACCTCTATATCTTGCTTCCACCATTTGAAATTGCCACCACTTAATGGTTCAACAGATGAAAGGCTAAGAGCAAATGAATTCACTGGAGCAGTCAAGGAAATATTAGTCACCAAAAGAGTATGTAGTTACTGCTGCAAGTTTATATCACACTTTTGAGTGTAAATTATACACTGTCTTCCATATCGCATATATTGGCTATACTATTTCATAATCGCAAAAATACATCAAGTCTTTGGACTAGACAATTGCAAATTTTTACAAGGAATGATTCATAAAATTTATTAACCTTTATGCAATTTATATATATTTCTCTTTTGAAAAATATATGAACATGCTATGAATCTTTTAAAAACCCCCTTAATAGCCATGATACGCAATGACAATATTCACTTTGATGAATATCAGGAGTTAACCAAGTACTGCATCTCTCAAAAGATATGTAAAACATTTCAAAAAAATTATAATACAATTATCACAATAATAAAACAGTAATATGAATCTAGGACTTGTTATTTGGCTCTAAAACCAAATGTTGGAAACTAATGTGTTTACGTTTACAGTACGTAATTAATTTCCATGCAACTATCAATGTAGCGAGTTCATTGTATAACAAGTGTCCCAGATTACATTTGTTCGACTATGTGCGATACCTGCAGCAGTCATGTTTTTGGTTGAAATGCAATTCTTCTACTTGTTTAAGGCCTTATGTTCCAAAGGTGATAGAACCCTCGAATCTTAGAACCACTATTCACAAGTAGGGAATTGGATTATATATACATAGGCTTCATCTAATCTCCATCTATCGTGGAAATCAGTTACCTGCAGTTGCCGGCAGTTTTCACCGAGTAATGGATAAGCATTTGTTGCATGTTATCCACATATCCTCGCTTATAGGAAGTAGTTTTACACGCTTACAACTCTTTATTCAGTTTATAACATATTGGCAACATAAGATTTATACTTATAATGTTAGTCAAGTCCAACTAGGTATCTAACAAACATTTATTGGAGATGTTTTTTTTTTTCAAAAAAAAGTATCTACGTCATCTTGTCCTGGTAAGCGAATTTGAGTTTTGGATTACAATCTTAATATTCGAGATTAAATACAAAGAGTCCTCAACAACCTAAAATCCATAATTTCTCTTACAAGAAATATGGAGAGACATGAATACGATTCAACCCTACTTGGTTTGATGAATTTCCTACTTGGTTGGAATATAGGGTAGAAAAAGATGCCGCCTTTTGTCTTTGTTGGTGAAGGATTTTCTAACTAGAAGAAGAAGAAAAAAAAAACTTGTAACTCATATTGTAGGTTGAATGCATCACTCGATTGTTGTCGATTTTCTTCTATGACAAGGGCTAGCATTTCGTGGTAATGAATATGAACATTTAAGCAAGCATGGAAACTCAAACCCATATAATTCCATAAACCTCTTTTAAAAATTCTAATCTAGAAAAAGAATTGATATCTTGTACTTCCGATGTATCAATTATTATTTGAACGATCAACTTCTCCCATAATGATATCTATACTACCTATTATCGTCATAATATTAGCCAATTTCATTATTTTAACTAACCACAGAAGAATTTGCAAAGTGATAAAACTTGGCGGGCGGATTTTCCATCTCCAAGGAAAACTACTATGATCCCCTATGAGAAAAATTCCCCATTCTCCTTTTGGGGCTTCAACTCTCACATAAAGTTCTTGTTTCGGCAATTCAAATGTAGCAGACGGCTTTTTACTAATAAATCGATATTCAAAATCATTCCATTCCGGATTTCTTTCTCTATCAAAGTATCATATTTCTAAATTCTCATAGGGTCCCCATGGAATTCCTTCCAGGGCCTGTTGAATAATTTTTACGGATTCCATCATTTCACCAATTCGGACTAGATAACGAGCCAGTGAATCTCCTTTTTTTTTGTCACTGTACCTCCCAATCAAATTCGTCGTAACATTCATAATGATCAACTTTAAGAAGATCCCATTGTATTCTGGAAGCCTTCAACATTGGTCCTTGAGATTCCTCAGTTTCTTGCCAACCACAAATTGACATCAGCCCATATTAAAAAGGACATTTTAAATGCTTGAGCAACTGAGACCATCAAAGCTATTACTAAAGACATTAGTATTTCATTGTTCTCTATTTTGATTGATGAATCTCGTGACGCATCAACAAAGGACAAATGGCTATTGTATTGCGTTATGTGGACAAGAATGAGCTTGTGTTTGAGCGTTTTATGAGCATTGAGCATGTTAATAGTATTGTTGCCCTCACTTAAGGAAACCATTGATGAGGTACTTTCTAATCATAAATTGAGCACGTTTTGGCCATCTCCAACCGAAGGGTCCAGAGGGCCAGAGGGCCGAAAATAGCCCTAAAACCGTCTCCAACCGAGGGCTAGGCCAGAGGGCTCGGGAATCTGGGAGGGCCCCACGGAATTTCAAAGGGCCAAAGGGCTGGCTGCTTTCGGCCAGCCAGCCAGCCCTGGGGCTGGGTATTTTTTTTTTTAATGTTTTCTATTGCTGTCGGTTAAAACCGACAACATTAAGTAAGCAAAGCTTTTTTTTTTATTTATTTAGTACTAGTGTCGGTTATAACCGACACTAATAGTTTGAATTTGTTTTTAATATAACGGCTAGCTCAGCTAGCCGTTGTGTTTGGTTTTTTTTTTTTTTAATTGCAGCTAGCCTTCGTGTTTTTTTTTTTTTTTTTTTTTAATTTAAACATTTGCAATATTTTCTTCAATATTTCCTTCTCATTTTTTTTCAATATTTCTCAATATTTCCTTCTCAATTTTTCCTTCTCAATTTTTTTCAATATTTCCTTCTCATTTTATGTTTGGCCCTCAGTTGGAGACGGTTTTTTATGACAGGGCTAAAACAAGCTCTCTGGCCCTCGGTTGGAGACGGAGGCAAATATGGTCATGTACTGTTCATTAAAATATTAATATCTTGGAGAATCTTGGAGGGCCAGAGGGCTCAAACGAGCCCTCTGGCCAGCCATCGGTTGGAGATGGTCTTAGGTTACCGTTGCTCATGTGGCTGTGGCAAAGAAGACATCCAAATTTAAAAGTGCCAAAAACTCGTCAGACCTGTTCAGTGCACTAAAACTCTATCTTCTGTAGCTCAAATTGAAAAGTGTTCTTCTCGAAAGTTGTTCCCCTATTCGAGTACTATAACATATACAAATTTCAAGTCAATCTGATAAGCACAGCTTAAATCAGGTACGAACGTAGACTGTTCGTCACCTATCATCTGTTTTTCTGATTTCTTTTTAGCATGCTTAAATGGATTCTAATATGTTCTCAATTCAAGGTTCTTACATGTAAAGCTGTTGGGTCTTTATTTCCTTATTGATGTTTTGTAAAGGAAGAATATTGATGGGCATGGTTTGGGCAAATTGACAGCTTTGTTTCTGTATGCGTGATTTCTAGCTTATTGATTTGGGGGAAATTGTTTTTTATTTTCATTTTTTTTTTAATTTTTTCGGAAACTGGGAACAACATTATTAGGACAAAGATGCCAAAACAGTACAAGGAAGCCTACACCGAGGCAAGCAACAATTGTCCAACAAAAAAACCAAGCAACAATGGGGGGTAAGGAGTGAAGATGCTAGAACCGAGTTCAAGCATTGCCCCATTGCCATAAAAGATTTAAGGGGGACAAGGCAAACCATCCTTATCTAAAACAAAACCAACGAAGATGGAGGTCGATTGACCCATGTTACATTACACATCTCTGGATTGCTATGCAATGCTAACCTGTCCGCCATCAAATTGGCTGATCTTGGGACCCAACCAGCGACAGCCTGGGAAAGAGTCCCTTAACCTTAAAATTTTTGCCAATGTAGGAAAGGCTTCCCATCTACCAGTTTCCAACGTAGTTGATAAGGAAGAAATTGACTCCTTAGAATCAGATTCAACTATCACCTATTGGTGGCCCAAAGCAATAGCCAGCTCACATCCCTGCATAATAGCTATAGCCTCCGCTATTGCCACATAAGGAGCCTTGATTGCATACCTAGCTGCAACCACAAATTGGCCGTCAGCATCATGCATCACAATCCCCACAAAACCATCCCTTGTCGACTCCTTCCAACTAGCATCTACATTCACTTTCAGATAGGGATAAGATGGGTGGGACCAATGAGCCAATGAAGCAGCTGTGCTGGAAGCAATCACCAATGGAGGAGAAGCCCGATTGGCTTCAAAGAAAACAGCTGCATAATTTGTTATAGCAAAGAGAATGTAGGTAAGATTGATTGTTTTTTTATTGAACAGAAAGTTGCACCTTGCTTTCCATATATTCCAACAAATAAAAGCAACATGAGAAAGTAAAAACCTTTGATCCTACTTAGACCCAAACTGACGCGATGCAATGGAATGAAGCCAATCCACCTAAGAAGTAACCCCACTCCTGTCCACTTTATAATTGAGCACCCTACCAAACCATATAGTTTCCACCCATGGACATAATAACAATAGGTGTTCAACAGACACATCATGGAAATTGAATATGGGACACATCATGGAGTGAGCAGATTTTCTTTTAAATAAATTATCCATCGTTGCCAGAGCTCCATGCAATGTTCTCAACATATTATGAAGCTTTGGTGTGGTGTTTAACTTCCAAACAATCTTTCAAATGTGGCCCGGGGAAGAACTGGAAGATGAGGGACGTTGACCCCTTGGTAAGCAGTGCCGTGACCTAGCCCAGCGGTACCCGATTTTAACTGAATACAAACCATTCTTTATAGATGGCCAGACAAGTCTATCATTCCTCCTGGGATCCCTAAGATGCGTCTCCAAAATAGCATCATGCTCCTCCATTGATAAGAATGGTTGAAGAGAATTGATGTCCCACTCTCGGGAAGAAAGGTTAATGAAAAAGGGCACCCGAGTGTCTTTAGTAACCGACACCATTCCACCTGGCGAGGGATGACCTAACGGCAAACAAGGAAGCCACCTATCCACCCACAATCGCACAGTACTCCCATATATAATTTGCCAATGGTACCCCCAGCATTAACAGATCTCTGCCCACCAAAAGACTGATCCAAGCCCAAGAGGCCTTGTTCCCCTGTTGCGCCTCAAAGAAAGAGCAGTGCGGAAAGTATCTGGCTTTTAGGATCAAAGCCCACAAGGAGTTTGGGTTATGAATTATCCGCCACCACTGTTTGGCAAGTAAAGCATTGTTAAAATCATTAAAATTCTCGAAGCCCATACCTCCATCCTGCTTCGGTAGACCCAAAATGTCTTTGGACACCCAATGAATTTTTCGCTTTCCACCAGCTTGTCCCTACCAAAACCCGAATAACATAGAGTAGAGTCCAATTCATTACATACCGTCACAGGAAACTTTAATAAATTCATTGGATATGCTGGAATAGCTAGGGCAACAACTTTTATTAACACCAGTTTGCCCGCTTGAGAGAGAATGCTTTGCTTCCAGCCTTGTAGTTTCCTCAAAATCCTACCCTTAACATAAGCTAAACCTTGCCTCTTTGAACGATCCCACATAGCTGGAACACCAAGATAAGTTCCTGGATCAGAAACCACATGCATATTAAGAACTCCTCCCAACTCCTCCGACACGTCAACTGGAGTATTGGCTCCGAAGAAAACACACAATTTTTGAAGATTAACTACTTGGCCCAATGCCGTACAGTATTCGCTAATTAGTTTAACCAAATTGCAACAATTTGGTCTATTGGCCTTCAAAAAAATAAGTGTGCCATCAACAAAGAAAATATGAGATATAACCGGACTATACTGGTTCATCCTCACCCATTCCAAAAACTTCCATTCCACCGCCATTTGTATCATCCTGGAGAGAACATCATTGACCAGTAAAAACAAATATGGAGATAAAAGATCACCTTGTCTGAGACCTCTTGATGGAGCTAATTTGTTCCCCGGTTGCCCATTAAGAATGACAACAAAATTCACGGAGCTCACACACCCCATGATAAGTTGACGCCATCTAGAAGTAAAGCCCATCTTTTCCATAATCACATCTAGAAAATCCCATGCCACTTGGTCGTATGCTCTATGCATGTCAAGCTTAATGCCAAGCTCAAACTTGGGTTATGCTTTCTGGAGCTTGAGGAAATGGAGTAGTTCATGAGCAATCCCCACATTATCTTGAATTTGTCTTCCCCCTACAAATGCATTTGGCATGGGAAAAATCAAATTTGGAAGCAATGGTTTAAGTCGATTCACCATCACCTTATCAAGGATCTTATAAGAATAGTTGCATACACTGATCAGGCAAAACTGCGATACCGATTCCAGGTTCGGCACTTTTGGGATTAATACAAGATGTGTAGCATTAAGCTGACATGGGCCAACCTCCTCATTCCTTAGCACCCGGATCAATTCATTAACCTCATCCTGAATACTCTCCCAGAAGGAATGATAAAATACTCTTTGAAAGCCATCTGGCCAAGGCGCCTTAGGACCTCCCATTTGCATTGTAGCTTCTTTAATTTCCTCATCAGATATCGGCAACACCAAGGACTCATTCATACTTTCAATAATATACAAATGAACACACTCCAATATTGGTCCCCTCTCCGTTGTTCCCAAGGATGTGAATAGGTTTATGAAATAATCATCTATGGTCTTCCTCACCCTACTCGAGTGGTCCTCCCAACTGCCATCTTCCAGTTTAATTTTTAGCACCTGATTTCTTCTCCGCCTTTGCATGGTTAGTGGAAAAATTTAGTATTAGCATCACCTTCTAGAAGCCAATTGACCCTAGACCGTTGTTTCCAGAAAGTTTCCTCTTATTCTCATAGCCTATCAATCAACTTTGACTTCTCCTTTATCTCATTGGCATTCGCTCCCCAATTTTTTTAAAGCTCCCCAAGGTGAGACAAGATCTCCTCAATTTCCATGCCCCTCTTTTTGAACTTTCTTTGAATCCAGTTGATTAGCCAAGACTGACAATCATTGATCCTTTTCTGCCATCTATCCAAACCATGGCCATGGCAAGGGCGTTCCCAGCAAGTTTGCACCAATCTTTTGCATTCCTCTTCCTTAGCCCAAAAAGCTTCAAAGAGGAATAGCTTTTAGCCTGCAATTCTCCTGGGATTACGCTGGATAATAATCGGGTAGTGGTCCGAACCCAAAACAGTGCCATGGTCAGAATTGATTTATCAGCCCCCTATCTTGCCTCTCCTCCACTCATTCCCCATGTCTATTACCTCTCCAAGTGAAAGATGGCCCATTGAAATCAAGATCCAACAACTCCGCCGAGTGCATAAAATCTGCCAGATACTGGGCCAATTGTATAGGACAGCCGCTCCACCAGATTTTTCATGATCCCAAATAAATTGATTAAAATCTCCACCACACAGTCATGGAACAGTAGAAGGGCTAAAATGAGTCTTCATCCAATCCCAAAACAATGCTTTCTCATCCCTATAAGTCGTACCGTAAACCCCGATTATACGCGCCCAATGGCTCACCCCCAGCTCCCTTATGTATACAAGGATTTTGGTTTATTTAACAAGTTCTTGTATTTCTTTTTTTTTTTTTTAATTTTTTTTAAAGAGGGACAACTGGTGGCAAATCACGGTTATCCATCCTTTATGAGCTCGAAGAGGCTTTGAGAAATTTCACTTTGCTTGTGGCCATAGTCAAGCAGACTCACCAGTTCGATCGATAGTTTGTCTACACCTTCAATTCGATTTATAGGAATCAATTTGCCCAAGTTTAATCCGAGTCATTAGTATTTTGTACAAGTATTACTGTGGTTTTCATTATTATTAACTGTTAATTTTAAACCCTTTGTTGCATACTGTTTCTCTGCAGATTTACAATTTCTTAAATCTATGCAAATCTGTATCAACTATCAAGTTTCCTGTGTTGTTATCTGGTTTTGATATATGACTTGTATATACAAATGGCTTCTTCAGGGTCTTCATTTTGGGACAATGATACTTGAATGCTATAGTGACGGTTTATACATTAATGGGGATGTACGAGCTGGATTGATGTTTTGACTAATACGAAAGTAATGTGGAACTACACTATAACTGGAATCAAGGTAGGGGTTCTTGGGGGCCTATATAATGATTTAATGTTTGGCCTTATTAAGCTTTGTGAACTGTAACTCGTTCTTGTTAATTTGTGAGAATTGATGTGCTAATGTTTGCTTGCTAATTAGAATGATTGGTTTGACCACTTACTATTCTTGGATATAAACTGCTGGAAATGTTATAGAACTATTGTTGATATTATTCTTCAAGTAATTATGGGCATGTGCATATACATGTGCATATACATGACGGAATCCATATCACGCATTTCAATGATGAGAGGCATGAGTCGTGGGAGTTACATGGGCTTGTGCCGTGATCATTGCAAGTACTATGCATTGCAAAGATGGATCTAACTCTCCCAGGGACCAAGGTTTCCGGTAAGCATAATTGATGGGCGGAAAAGACGATCTTTATGTGAAGGACAACTTGGCGACCAAGAGAAGGAAATTGTGATTTGAAAGAAAAATGGATCATATAACAAGACACTCGAGTCCAAGGCACGGTATGGGACATGTGAGGCCTTGTGTGTTTTGGAATATAGATTAACGAGAATAGAGGTGGGAATGTGGGAACATTCATGCATTCATCAGGGAATCATTGTTCGTGATTTCTAATGATTGAAATCGATGATTATGTGCCACTTTGTTTAGTTTGATCAATTATTCATGATGAGGTTTATGTCTCTGCTGAGCTGTGGTTTTACTCACCCATTTATAGATCTTGCAGGTATTGAACCAAAAACCTAAGGTCTCTGTACAACATTTGTAAATTAGAATTTATTTTTAGACTTTTCAAATGTAATAGTCAGGTTCTAGACAAAAGAATAAGGAACCTTTATGAGCTGTAAATCCTTATGTACATTATTAGTATCTCTAGACTTCCACTTCAAACTTTTAATGTTCAAGGAATGCTCTGGTTTCATTTTTATTTTATTTATTTATTTTTAACGCATCTTGATTATAGAAGTTCCTAGTTCTATAATTGGGATCACTAGTAGAAAAAACAGCTTGCGCAACGGAAAAAACTTTTCGTCGCACAAAATAGACATAATAGGAAAAAAAAAATTGCGTGACGAATACTTGTTGTCGTCGCATAAAGTCAGCAAGAAAACGTGGGGTAATTTTTTTTGGAGCGAAAAACTTGTGCGACAAAAAAAGGACATTTGCGCGACCAAGGATTCGTCGCGCAAGTTCCTATCAATTTTGACCATTTACTGCAGGTGAATCAGAGGAATCAATACCGCATTTAATACAGATGTTTGCACGACAAAACCTTCGTCGCGCAAAGGCCTTAACCTTCCTATAAATATGCGCTTCTACTATCCTTATTCTTCACAATTCTGTTCTCCTTATTCTTCACAATTATTTTCGTGCTGGGATGGCGGATAAAAACAAGGATGAGAGTGCATGACGTCAACCTGCATGATTTGAGGCTACATTTTGAGTTCGCGCATGCGATTGCTGTAGCCATGGGGAATAATTGTCCCACTCCTGAGTGCTGTTCTTGGAAAGATGTGCTCGAGAATGTGAAAAAGGCTATGATGGATGAACTATTAGTAAGTATATTGTTGATGGATCAATAATTAAGTTTGTGAAATTTTTAGTTATATGTTGGAATTAATTATTTGCATATATGTGTAACAGTGTAAGTATACTATTGATGATGATACGAACGAACAATTGATGAAATTGATGGATGATGCGTTGGAGGGAGGTTACAATCGGTGGTGTTATGAAGTCTTGCGGAATGGACTAGAACCATCGAAATAGTAGTTTTAAATTTATGTTTTGTATGAAAACATTTAAATTTAAGGTGTTTTTTTTTTTTTTTAATAAGTTATGTATTTGGACTTAATTAGGTTTTAATTCCTGTTGGGTTTTTTTATTGAGGCGTAATGTAAGCACCCTATCCTCAGTTTATATGTGTTTTCAATCTTCAATGAATATCGTACTTATACTCAAAATAATTGTATGGATTAAGACATTAATTATTTATAAAATAAATATTTAAGGTATTAATTATTTATAGAATAATATTTCAAGTATTAATTATTTTTAGAATAAATATTTTCTGAATATTTGTTTGCAATTATAAAGTTCACGTAAACGTAGATATATATGTTTATGTAAACTTTATAATTACAATCATTCCATTCATCGCTAAATATATTGTGCGAAGCTAGTTTCGTCGCGTAAGATGACTTTGCGCGACGAATATCAGATGTTTGTCTCGCAAAGCACGGTCAGATTGCGTTCAAACCTTCCCATTTATTGCGCATTTATGACGCATTTTGCACGACGAACATGGAGATTTGTGTGATGAATGGTTTCGTCGCGCAAAAGTATCCTAGTGCTATATAACACAATTTCAGAACCCTAGTTTTCAAAAAAAATTGTTTCAAAAAGAATGGCCGATTGTGGAGAAGGTTCTGGCAAAAAGAAACTTGTAGTGCAAATAGAGAGGTATCGACGAAAGCAAGTGCCGAACTTTGAAGGCAAAAATATGGCTAAGGCGTACGCCGAATTTAGGTGTGACACTAGAAATTTGGTGCAGAGGGATTGTTCTACTGAGTTTGAGTAATAAAAAAAGGTCCTTGAGGAGTTGAAGAAGTTCATGTTGAGGGAGTTATCTATAAGTTTGTAGTAAATAATGAACAATTAATTTTGTTAAAACGTAATATTTTTTAAATTACTAATTTAGTGTTATTGGCATTAATGTAGGTTCATTGGGATGTTGATGAAAGCGATGAGAGGCAATGGATTTATGTGGATAGGCGGGTGAGGAAGGATTAAAGTTAAGGAGGGTTGTTTTTTTTTCTTTAAAAAATAAGATTTTGTGGACTTTATATTTAATTTAATTAATAAATTTATGTTATGTGGATGAGTATTAATGTTTACATTAACTATAATTTCTACTTGGGATAGTAAATTTGTAAGATCCCACATCCCCCAGGGGTATGGATCATGTAAGCCTTATATGTATATTCCCATCTCTACCTAGCACGAGGCCTTTTGGGAGCTCACTGGCTTCGAGTTCCGTTGGAACTCCGAAGTTAAGCGAGAATGGATCAGAGCATTCCTAGGATGGGTGACCCACTAGGAAGTTCTGCTCGCATGAGTTCCCAGAAACAAAACAGTGAGGGCGTGGTCGGGGCCCAAAGTGGACAATATCGTGCTACGGCAGAGTCGAGCCCGGGATGTGGTGGGGGCCCGGGCCAGGATGTGACAATTTGGTATTAGAACCACTCCCTGGCCGGAAGTGTGCCAACGACGACGTCGGGCCCCTAAGGGGGGTGCATTGTAAGATCCCACATCACCCAGGGGTATGGATCATGTAAGCCTTATATGTATATTCTCATCTCTACCTAGCACGAGGCCTTTTGGGAGCTCACTGGCTTCGGGTTCCATAGAAACTCTGAAGTTAAGCGAGAATGGGTCAGAGCATTCCTAGGATAGGTGACCCACTGGGAAATTCTGCTCGTGTGAGTTCCCAGAAACAAAACCGTGAGGGCGTGGTCGGGGCCCAAAGAGGACAATATCGTGCTACGGTAGAGTCGAGTCCGGGAGGTGGTGGGGACCCAGGCCGGGATGTGACAAAATTAGTTTTGTTAATTAATTTAATGTTTAATTAGGTTTGAGTTTTTGATTTATAATAAAATAAAAATTTACAATACATACAAATAAAACATAAAAACATAAAATTAATAATTAAAAAGAATATGCATTGCGCGACGATACATGTTTTTGTCGCGCAATTTGTTGAAAAGAATAAATTATAAAATAAAGGAAATAAAATAAAATAAAAATGGTAAACTTGCGCGACGAATGATTATTTTTTGTTGCACAAATGTAATTTGCGCGACGAAGACTATTTTAGTCGCATAAATTGCATTTGCACGACGAAGACATTGTTCGTCATTCATCCAAAAGTGAACTTTCTAATCTGGGTTCAGCCATGTGCAGAGGCAAACTACAAAAAAAAAAATTCTAGATTGTGCCTCTGCACTCATCCCTTCGATTTTGCTCAATCCGGCATCCGTTGACACACCGCGACCGAAGTCAAGGCATGCTGGCCATCACCCGAAGGTGACGTAACCAAAAGTGTAAGTGATGTAAGAAAAATGTTGATAATTTAAAACCGAACTAGTAATTAATTAAACTGGTAAAGTGAGTGCGTAGTAGTGGGTACAACCCATAAATTACAAATGTTCAGAGCATAGATAACATAAGCAGTGCAGAAGAAAACTAATTAAGTACTTAGTACACAACCGGGAAGAATCCCCTACATTTAAATGCGGATATGTAAGAATTGCCGCAAATCCTAGCACGCCACATAGTAGATCAGCTATCTAGGACCTGGAGGGGCGAAAAACAGAAGGGTGAACATGGAATCACAGTCAGAGTAGGCACTGATTGAAATGTGAGAAGATCCGATAGATTTCAAGACTGGGCATTTTTACCAAGAGGTGTAAGATGTTGTCCATTTGGACCAACGGAAAGCGAATTGACTTTTCAAGTTAATCGATAATCACCGCACATCACCAAAGGTTTATAAAATCCATTTATTTTCTGAATATACTAACCCCTCGCTATAAAACAAGTATAGTTTCTAGAAAATCATACTACGTATAAGTATGAAATCAAATGCATGCCAACAATAAATCCAGGAATATGCCACAGCAGAATATCTCAACGGCAATATGAATATAATCATGTGCTCAACAATCTATACTAGCATGCAAGTCAGAGTCACCTAATGTGACTTGTACGACTGTACCTATTGCTCATCAATCTATACTAGCACATGAGTCGGAGTCACCTAATGTGACCTGTATGACAGGGCTAAGTGTAATAAGATACGCTCTAGTGCTACAATCACATGAAGGCTAGCGCTATTCACTGTCACATACAAGTCGGAATTGCCTATTGCAATTTGTAAGACAGGGCTAGGACCTACTTGGATCCAAGGCAAGCGAGCGGTGCTGATGTGAATGACATGTGAAAGACTAGCCTGGCCTAGACGAGCAATAACACTTGGGTGTAGCAACTATATAAATATGAGCATGCCATACAATTCAATCATTCCAACCAATACAATAAACTCACCTGAACTTACCTGTGCGTCCCGTAGAATTACTTTTGCATTTCACAAACCATACAATATTTATGAGCAGGTAAAATGCATATGAAAATGCCATGATCAAATATAAATCTTAACCATCACAGCATTTTTAAAATTAGGTAAATCGTGGCATAATATGCATAAATCAATTTAAAAGCATTTTTGGAAACTATACAATAAATATATATATATATATATATATATATATATATATATAACAAAATGCCCACTCACCCTTATGTTTTTCATCCCTCCAGGTTTAGTAGCTATGCTTATGTATAAGCGAGGACTCTGGTAAATCTCAGTAGATGGTTATCTTCAATGGTATAACTCTCACCCTACTTACTGTACTATTCTTATGCTCTGACGTCACGTGTGAAATGGGTTCAATCCCGCTCACCAGCGCACTCTTTTGATTAGGTACTTTTAGGTTTAAATTTATTCACATTTTTCACATCACTACACTTTACGGCTTCGTCACTTTCCAGGTGTCGGCCAGCACAGCTCGATTCGGAGTCCTAGTGGACATTTCAGGTCGGGGTGTGTCATCCATCATTTCCATTTTATCATCTAATACTCCCTCCATTTTCTTCTCTAGGTTGATCGAGCTATTTTGGTGTATTTGGTAAGCCTTTTTTTTTTTTTTTTTGTTAGGGTAAAAGTATTAACGTAAATTCATACTAACGCCATTAATTTCATTGTCTATAGGGATATTGTGTGTGATTAGCGATTAGTGGAGAATGATTGAGAAGGTTTTTTTTTCGTTTTATTTTTTTAAAATATCAAATTAATTAAATTATGTTGAACTTAGTTCGTTATGTTTATACTGTGTTGTGAAATTATGTTTATATTATGTTGTTAAATTTGTACGTGACGTACAAATATGTGTTGTGATGTACGGAGTTAATTGAAATTAACTTTGAACTTGTTTTTTATTTTTAGTAAAACTTAGTTTCTTGTTCAAGGATTAGTTGGATTTCACGCATGGATGCGAAAGCATGACTGCGGTCCAACTAATTCTTGAATTGTCCCATTATTTGGACAATTTGGGAATGCACAGTTATGGTACGTAGTTTATGGTTGAAGGATTTCAATTATGGAGATTTCGGTGTCATCTCTGCACGTTCTTCGGGTGGCACTTAAGTATTTTATATCTACGTTGTACACCTGAAGAAAGTGTATTGGGATTCTGTCGAAATTCATCCATGTCGAAATCTAATCTGATGTAGCCGTAAATTACGTGACATGACTATGCATTCCCGAATGAGATAGGGCCCTTACCGGAGGTATAAGGTCACACTATCATTTGTATGAAGTTGTAGTGATTGTTGTATTGTTATTGTGGTTCTAGGAATTATGCACAAGACGTGGATACAAAACCCGAATAGATGCTCGGATGAATACTTGGATGGAATCGAGGATTTTATTAACTTTGCAAGTACACATAACCCGGGTGCAACTAGAATCCGGTATCTTTGTAGGAGGTGTAACAACACGTTACGGGAGACAGTTGAAAATGTTTGATTTCATTTAGTAAGGAATGGAATGATTGAGACATATAATACTTGGAACCATCATGGGGCACAATTAGATAATGCTTCGTCTTCAAACGCCACAAGATCGGACAATGTTGAACTTATTGTGTATCCTAATGAACAACTCATGGATATTACAAATGATGCTTTTCCATTTGCATCGATAAACACCAATCAGGAAGGGGAAGATGACGTGCCTCACCAATGAACAATGCAGAGTTTGAACAATATGAAAAACTATTAAAAAATACCAACCAAGAGTTATACCTGGGGTGCGAGAGCTTTTCCGTTCTCACGACCATTGTGGAACTAATGCACAGAAAAATAAAGTATCGTATGTCGAACCAATGTTTCGATTACTTTTTGGAAGTTTTCAAGAGAATGCTTCTGAAGGACAATTGTTTGCCGAAAGACCATAGACGTGCGCAAAAGATGTTGAATGGCCTTGGATTAGGTTATGAAAAAAAATCATGCTTGCAAAAACAATTTTATTTTATTCTACAAAGAGAATAAAGCATTGGATAAATGCCCTGTATGTAATGAGTCGAGGTTCAAAATGACATCACATAATAGAACGACTAAGATCCCACAAAAAGTCATGCGTTAACTTCCCCTGAAACCTAGGTTGCAGCGATTGTATATGTCGACGCATACTGCCATAGACATAAGATGGCATAAGGAAAAAGGGGTAAATGACGATGTGATGAGGCGTCCTACAGATGGGGAGCCATGGAAAGAGTTCGATCGAATGTTCCCCGAGTTTGTTGTTGATCCCTGAAATGTTAGATTGGGACTTGCCAGTGACAGATTCAATATGTTCGGGGTTCTAAACCAACACTTGGCCGATTTTCGTATTCTTATTTAATTTTTCGCCTTGGAAATGCATGAAAAAAGAATACATGATGATGAGTCTTTTGATAACTGAGGATCCTGGCAGGTCAATTGATGTTTACTTAAGGCCGTTCGTTGATGAGCTAAAGAATTTATGAACAAACGGTGTGCGCACATACTATAAGTCCACTAGGAATCACTTTGCGGCCAGTAGTTATGTGGACTATGAACGATTTTCCCACATATGCAATGGTTTCTAGGTGAAGCATTAAGGGTTATATGGCATGGCCTGTATGCAGGGATGATGTAACATCTGGTTAGCACGTCAGAAAAGTTTGTTACATTGGTCATCGAAGATGGTTGCCATGGGACCACGAGTGGCAGGAAAAGGATAATGAGTTCGACGGGAACACAGAGCATCGCCTCAGATCTAGAGAATGGTCCGGTGATCAGATTTTGGAACAGCTTAACCGTTTGGATTTTACTCTGTTCGGGAAAACAGTGAGTCGGACCAGACCTTCTACACATATGAACTGGACGAAACTAAAATTAAGACACAACCTCGACGTTATGCATGTAGAGAAAAATGTCTTTGACACATTGGTGGGCACCATTCTAGATATCGAGGGCAAGACAAAGGACACAATCAAAGCTAGTCTTGATTTGGAAAGAATGGGCATACGGAGGGGTTTATGGATGAATAGGGACAGTGATAAAGCCAAAAGGGATCTTGCGATTTTTTCCATGAAACCTAATGACAAAAAAGAGTTTTTAAAGTTTGTACCGTCTATAAAGTTTCTCGATGGGTATGCTTCTAATATCGCGCGTTGTGTGAATGTTGACGGGGGTAAATTTGTTTGACTAAAGAGCCATGATTTCCATGTGTTTATGCAACGTCTACTTTCTGTGGGTATTCGACAACTATTGCCAGAAGATGTAGTGAAGCCAATCATGTTGTTGTCTAGATTTTTTTTCCAACTGACAGCAAGAACATTGCGAAAGATGGACGTTAATCAGTTATTCCATGATATTGTCCAAGTCCTATGCAAGTTTGAGATGATATTCCCCCCCCCCCACCCCAGCTTTCTTCACAAATATGATTTCACTTGCCCGAAAAGCCATTGCTTGCTTGTCCTGTCAACTATCACTGGATGTATCCAATAGAAAGATATATAATCCTCATCATTTGTTTATGGATCATTAGCTTACGCTTACTAATTTGTATCGCATCGTTTTATATTGGCAGGCTTATTGGGGAGCAAAAAAAAGTGTACGCAACAGGACGAAGCCCGAATGATCAATTGTAGAGGCTTGGGTTAAATATGAGTCGCTTACTTTCTGTGGAATGTATTTAAAAGATGTGGAGATGACTTTCAATCGGCCTCAGTGTAATAATGACGGGGGTGTGAGAAAGGAGAAACTTTCTGTTTTTGCCCAATGCGCACAACCCTTTGGAGATCCTGTACGAGGCAAGTCGTTTTTCAAAAATGACATGGAGGTAGCGCATTTGTTCGTACTGAACAATTGTGATGAGATAATGGCATACTTAGATGAGCATGAATAGATGATGAAGCGAGAACATCCATAACATTTGTATGCCAAGAAACACTGAGAATTGTTTCCACAGTGGTTTCTCGAATATGTAAGTTATAAGTGTTTTGTATTTGACATGTATATTGTAGTATTTAATTTTCTCAAACTAACATGTGTATGTTTTTGTATAATATTAGGTGAATAAAGTGAAAGCATCGAATTAAAGTGAAGAGTTATATAACTTGGCGTTCGGCCCGATTTGCGCTAAATTGTTCTCGGGTTGCCATGTTAACGGCGTCAAGTTTTTGGGGACTGCACGAGATGACAAGTTATGTACGCAAAACAACGGTGTCCATGTCCCAGGTGGAGGTGAAAGTACGAACATTGATTTCTATGACAAACAAACAACTGTCATGCAATTGCTTTACAAAGACCGATACCAAGTGATCATGTTTAAGTGTTGATGGTTTGATACAAACCCAAATAGGTAGGGAAGTGTTAAAATTGACCATGGCTTACTATCTGTGAACATTAACAGAACTTGGTACGATGACGACCCTTACATTTTGGCAAACATGGTAAAACAGATTGTGTATCTAGATGACCCTAAAACCGGGAGAGGTTAGAAAGTTGTTCAGAAGATGGATCAGAGGAACGTGTATGCTATATCAGAACAAGACCCAACAGACGAAGACGTCGACAACGTCGCTGACCAACGTTTAGAATCTTCAATGGAAAATGATGCAGAAACACTTCGAGATATAAATCTTATCCAAGAACCATTTCAGATACAAGGAGTGTCTTCAATCGAAATACCGATTAAGTCAAATTACAATTAACCTCGGTGATCTTCCGCGATACGATGTTGCAGTGGGCCCGAACAACAACGGTGACGTTGTTATCGAGGATGAGGATTGGGAGACCGAAAGCGATGATAGCAATGATAGCGAAAGTTATTATAGTTCAGATGATGAATAATGCAATTTATTTGCGACTTGCCATGTAAAACATAGTAAATGATTTTTTTTGTAACTTAATTATCTTATGTTATACTTAATTATCTTATGTTATAAATAAATTGGTTTTATTTGAATAAATATAAATTTTAAAAAATTTACCAGGGTAAATTAAATTTTCAGCTCATTGCGCGACGAACAACACATTATTCATCGCGCAAATGGCATTTGCGCGACAATTAATTACTCTACGTCGCGCAATGAGTTGAAAATTGGGCGCGCACGAAATAATTTCTTGAAAATTTGAATTTATTGCGCGACGAATATAACCTCTGGATTAAACTAAATCCTAAATCCCATTTTCCCCTCACCTCTCCTTTCTCTAAACTCTCCCTCCGACAGCCATCTCCCTCAACTCTCCCTCGCACTCTCTCTTCCTCCTCCGGCAGCCCTTTCTTCCTCATCTGGCAACCCCTCTCTCTTCCTCCTCTGACAGCCCTCTCTCTTCCTCCTCTGGCAGCGCTCTCCTTCTGAGGTAAATTTCAATTTACTTAACTATAGTGAAATTAGAAATTAGGGTTCTACAATTAGGGTTCTAATGTTTTGAATAATTGCTTTGATTTGATAATTGCTTTGAATAAGGGTTCTAGAACTAGGGGTCTAATATGCTCTAGGGTTCTACAATTAGGGTTCTAATGTTTTGATTAATTACTTTGATTTGATAATTGCTTTGATTTGATAAATGCTTTGATTTGATAATTGCTTTGAATTAGGGTTCTAGAACTAGGGGTCTAATCTGCTTTAGGGTTCTACAATTAGGGTTCTAATGTTTAGAATGATACACAGAATTGCTTTAGAAGGTCTTTGAAAATCACTTTCCTTTTCTAAATTGCTAATCATTTTATTCTCTTAATTTTCAAAACTTTTTAATGTTATGTGTATGAGAAAATATATCATACAGTTGTGGTTCTACACTTGACTAATGCTATTTGTAAGAAGAAATTCAAACAAAGAAGAGTCGTCTAGTCTTGTAGCGGGGGTTGTAACTGAGTATGGTATTAAGTTGAGTGGACAAAGGCATTCTAGTCTCTGCACCCACAGTTGGGTAGATTTGATGCGTTGTGAGGTCATTAAGCACGCCCTAAATTACTCGAAATAGTAGGACACCCTGCCCATTTTGGTTACATGTTTATGTGTGATTAGAGATAAATATGTCATGTATAATACATCTTGATAGTTCCTCTAATGGGGTCTCACATTGTGGGATTCCAACCTTTTTGAACTAGGCTTTCTTTAGGTTTGTTTATCGTCCTTTCCATGTAATGACATGGGTGTAATGTTGGGTTTTAGGACTAGGGATTTAGAATTTAGCTTTGTGTTTGGGCCCTAGGGCCTTAAAGTGTGTTTTTTGAATATTTTGCTGCATCATTTGGACACTTCCACTTAAACTGTGAGATCCGGTTTTAAAAAAGGGAACTCATATGAATTTGAGAAACAGAGACATAGTTTTTTTTGTTATTTATTTATTTATTTATTTATTTTTAATCTCATTTGAAGGAAGGGGAACTCATGTGAATTTGAGAAAAACTAGTGAAGGATATGTCTGTGTTTTGTTTAATCTCAGTTGAGAAACATAGACATAATTTTTGTTTTTTATTTTTTATTTTTTTTATTTTTTTATTTTTTTATTTAATCTCAGTTGAAAGGAGAGGAACTCATATGAATTTGAGAAAAAACTAGCGAAGGATATGTTTGTGTTTATGTTTCTAGGCCTACATAAGGCAGCTACTGCCCAAGCCAATTGGCTCTAAGTACCATATATATTTTTGTTTTCTTGTTGTTTAATTGAATGGGAAAATGCATATAGGTCAACATGCTTTTATGGTTTAATTGTTGATTTTACGTTTAACGGTATATATATGGTTCAAACGCTTGCTTTAGTTATGTGTGGGGTTGGTGTGAGTTATATGCCACATATTAGGCATGTGATGGGATTTATGTATACTTAATGAATTTTTTTTCTTAAAATTGTGCAGATGTCAAACCTTATTAGAAGTCGTAAGGCAGTGACGATTGCATCCTGTTTGCCTTCCCCGGCTCATCTGTCAGCTGCTCCAGTAGAAATGGACCACATGCTCGTTGATCCGGTTGGTCCCAGGGTCTCCCAGGCACCGGCGTCATCAGCCTCATCAGTGGTGCTACCTGTTAGCACCAGGCGTGGTCACTGCAGCCCCCGCACGCCCGACACGCCACCGACATCCACTATTGATGCCTCAGTGTCACAACAAGGTAAAGTTTAATAACGCCCTGCACGTTGATAACTGTTTTTTTTTTCTTTCTATAGTGCTTTGGTGATTTCTCTATATACATTATTCGACATGATATTGGATTACCTAATGATGCTAGAAGGGTGGTCATTAGTTCTTTGTAGGGAACAACGTGTCTCTAAAAATGTTTGTTCAATTTTTCTTCTTAATTCCGAGTTTTACTAGTTTAATTTTCTTCAAAATTTGAGCTGCAACTGCTCTAAGTTCAATCTTTAGTTAGTTAGGTAAGTAGAAAGCAAATGTGTAAAGCGGACATATCATTGTGCTTTTGAAATGCATATGCTTGCATGAACTGAAAGTAATTGTTGTTTACTTATGCAAATCACGGAGTTGGATTGTATTTACATTTTGTAATGGTGCATACGATGTTGGCAAAGTACAAACCTTATAAGGAATACCAAATATGAAATATGATAAGAATTTGGTTACTAAATGACATTGCAAATCAGTAAAGAATTGCCTAGTGACGGTTATTAGTTTTGAGGCGGCTGCGCCAAGATATTATTCGCAATTCCTTAGTTTGAAAAGTATTTCGTTAAGGTATTGTTATGATTTTAGACGAATTATTTGGCGGTTGACTGTGTGATTGTGCCCTTTTGGTTTAGCAATGAGCGAGAGACATATTTCAGGACATAAAATGGGTGGTGGCTGTCATCGGTTCTTTATGGATTGTTTGGAACATTTCTCGATTGTGTTTTGCACATGCCTTTTCATCAAGTATAATTTGTGTTCGTATTTCAACTTGTGCATGGTAGAGTAGCAGGAAGACAGTGTTGAAAAAGCTAAATGTTTGAGTTCTTATGCAATAGAATACGTCTGTTAATATGGTTATTTCTGCAATGTTTCACCTTTATCTTTAATGCCTGGTTTGTCATTTTCATCACTAATGCTGAATATGTTTTTGTTTTGTTATATGTTTTTAGAGTCCAATAGTTGGGATGTGCCTTCACCGTTGGTAATTAAAGTAGCAAGAAATTTTGGTTAACTTAGTTTTGTTATTTTAGGTTTAGTTTGTTAAGTTATGTCATCTATGGATTAAAAAGTTATTATATATATTGACGACCCTATTATTAAACAATTGTGAACATTGTGTTGGATACATATATTGTTTATGTTATTTTTAGGGTTTTGGGAAATGTTTTAATTATAGGGAGTTTATGCTGAAATTTTAGTAGGATTTGTTGTTAGTTTTGGGTTAACGTTAATTTTACATTTCTTTGCAGCCAAGAAAAACACCCGGGAACCTTATTGCCAATTGAAGATGGCGAAGATCACTCGGGTGACCAACGGACGTATCACGATTGGATACGACGACAGGCATCGGCCTGCACCAACGGCGGAGCAGAATAGCGCATTGGCCCACGACATTGGTCACGTCGGTCGAACCTATTACCCTATGCAATGGAAGTCTTGGAAGGCGATGCCAGACGAGGTGAGGACGAAGGTGCGCGCACAGTTGTCGGTATGTATTCTACCTTTTAATTGTTTTTCCTTTAAATTTTATATATTTATATTACTTAATGTATGTAATTAATTTGTTACATTGTAGAGGAACTATAATTTCGATGACATTAACGACGATATGTTAACGTACGTCAACAGGCTCTTTGATGAATGGTACAAGCAGTGGAAGAACAACCTGCATCAATATTTTGAGACATTTGATGATCTGCATGTCGCTCTTGAGGAGGGCTGCCCGAAGGAGTTTGAGGACTGGGAAGATAATTGGGCGTGGCTCTGTAGTCATTTTCAGGAGCCTAGCTATGTGGTACATTTTTTTATATTAAGTTTAAAAGTATTATACGTTTCTTACTAATGTTTATTGATTTTTTTATATTTCATTTAAATTTGAACTAATACGTTTATTTTTTGTATAACAGAAGAAGGCAGAAAGCCAACAAAAGCAATCGAGAGAAGAAGACTCTTCTCCACCATTCCGGTTCGAGGCACTTCTCATATAGGATGGAGGCGCGGTGGTGACAGCTTTGATAGCAAAGGTGGCCAACCTTAGGACTGAGCTTGCCTCGTACAAGAGCCAGATGTCACAAATTGTACAGTCCCTCAGTTAGTCCAGCATCTCCCAGATCTTCGTCCCCCGTCAACATCCGAGCCCCCCCAACCCGAGCATGCCTACAACTTTGCCCCTTCGACCTCTGAGCCTGTCCACAACCTCGAGACCTTCCAACCACCTCCGAATGACGACCTCATAGATTATACCGCATTATTTTCTTAGTTTTTTATCCTCTTACTTTTTAAACATTTTTCTTGTACATACATTTATTTTAATTTAAATAAATTATTTTTCTCTTCATTACATTTTTTAATTGCAATTTAATTTTATTACAAAATTTAAAAAAAGAACAAAAAACTAAATTTAAATATTTTTTTTTATTTTTTATTTTTGCGCGACGAATACCTTCGTCTCGCAAAACTCTTATGACTAACAAGGTTTCGCCGCGCAAGAATAAACTGTCGTCATGCAAAGTTTCGAGAGATGAATATTAGTCGTCCCATGTTTGTATCTTGGTATTTTGTGCGACGAACACATTGGTTCCTAAAAATTTTGTGCAACGAAGGCTAAATCGTCGCGTCATCTTGTTGAGACCAATGATATTGTTCATCGCGCAAAGTCTTTCTTCACGATCTTTGTGCGACGGATTCTGCGCAACAAAGTTTCTGTCGCGCAGAAGTTCATGCGACGAAAATACACTTTGCGCAACCAACTTTGGTTCGTCGCGCAAATAGTAAAACGTAGTAGTGGATGTGGTTCACACCTTAGCTTGAAAAAAATAACGCCTTGCTCAGTTTTATTATCTATAAATGAGCATCTATTAGGATTCAATTGGAGACTTACATTCTAGATATGCAATCTAGCATTGAGTTTTCAGGTTCAAAAGGGATTGAAGATCTTGCAAAAAAATGGTTTAGTGGAAAAGGACAAGGTATATCCACTAGCTTACTTGTGACATTAGCATTAATTTTTTTTGTTGCTATTGCTATTAATGAAAGAGTATTTTCGGCCATAAAATTTCTAAAGATCGATTGAGAAATTTGTCTTCGAATATTGATACTAGCTACTGGTGTTGTAAAATCTGTTAAAGCAATTGGTTCCTTATCTAGTTTGCTAGCTTCTTGTAAAGCTTGGATATATTTACTCTTAGTTCGAGAATCGATCATCAAACTAATTATCTAGCTATTTAATTATGTAACTTTTATACTTGCTTAGTTATCTCTTCTTACACTAATTAAATAATTTGAACCTCTAATCGTTGGGTTTCGGGGCATGTTATTGGATAAATTTAATTCAAATAATTGAATACGTAGAGGTAAATAATAAATAAACAAACAATATGTTATTCCAATATATATCCGGTTGGTTATAATTGATAAAGCAACAAACAAAGTGTTGGAATTTATTAGGTTTATTTAGGAAATTAATTAGAGATTTGATTTGATTTTGTAGTAGGGTATTTTTGGCATTTACGCATTAGGGTTTCTTAGGTTTATTGCTCTATAAATAGAGCTTGTAATTTAGTTTGAGAACAAGCAAGTTAGCCACAATGTAGTCTCTTAGGGTTTTGTAGCCGTTTCGGAATTCGCAGTTTGTTTAATAATATTCTTATTATTTCGTAGTCTCGTTCGTTGCGCACTCCGATATTCAACTTGGTATCAGAGCGGGTTCGATCCTTAGGGTTCAATCCGTTCTTGTTGGTATCAATTTGCTTGCCTTTGTCGTCGTTCGTTTTAGATTTGTTAGTTGGTATTGATTGTTTGCAAGGAAAAGAAAAATGAAAGAGAGAAAAAAAAAACAAAAAGTTTTGCTTGCAGAGGAGAAGATACCCCAACAAATAAAAAAGGGGACGAAGGAGAAAAGAAGGAAAAAAAAAGAACCACGGAAAGGAAAAAGAAGGAAGAAAAAAGGGAAAAGAAGGAAGGAAAAAAATATGGTTGCTGTGTTTTGAGGTTTGGGGCCCACGTGATGCTGCTATTTGGGCTTGTTTCTGTAGCTTGTTGTTGCCTTCTACAACGATCACTCGAGTGTTGGATTGGTGACCACTAGAGTGACGTTGGGTAGATGGTGAACTAGATTTTTTGTTGGTTTGTTCGAAAGTTGGCACTGGCATTGGAATCTCCCATTGGCATTGACACTGGCACTGGCATTGGAATCTTGCACTGGCACTGTCATTGGAATCTTGCATTGGCATTGGCATTGGCACTGGAATTTGGAGTCCTGCATCTGCATCTGCTTGTTGGCAACCTCATGACGTGTACCGCCATGAGTTTGACGGGGGGTGTTGGAATTTATTAGGTTTATTTAGGAAATTAATTAGAGATTTGATTTGATTTTGTAGTAGGATATTTTTGGCATTTACGCATTAGGGTTTCTTAGGTTTATTGCTCTATAAATAGAGCTTGTAATTTAGTTTGAGAACAAGCAAGTCAGCCACAATGTAGTCTCTTAGGGTTTTGTAGCCGTTTCGGAATTCTCAGTTTGTTTAATAATATTCTTATTATTTCGTAATCTCGTTCGTTGCGCACTCTGATATTCAACTCAAAGAAGTATAAGAGATTAGCTTACTTGAATCTCTAGCCACGTGCATGTCGCAAGATTGGATCATCCCTATGCTTGCAATCTTCCTCTTCATGATTGATCACGCGAAACTCCTCCAGTGTTGAGCATCTAAGAAACCCACACAGATAAATCTAGCAATGGATGATGGAGAGATTCATTTAATTGTGCTAGCAACATATCTCACTTGTATCGATATAGAATGGGCGGCACTAAGGTGTTTTGACATAGGGTTTTTTTCTCTTTTTTCTGAAGGACAAAACTGAACAATTTTTGCATTATATATATTGAGAGAAACACAAGGAGTAAATAAATACTCCTTGCCCAGTGTGATGTCTTTTTAATGTTCAATAAAAAGATATATGCGCTTGTTACGATTCAGTTAATGTTATGTTGAAATTTTTTATGATTCAATTAATGTTCAATAAAAAGATATATGTGTTTGCTACGACTTCAATACTAAATTAGGTTGTCCATTGTATGGTTTAGCCGAATTTTCACTCTCACTTGAACGGTTACGGTTAAGTCACGTCAAAGTTTTATATCAATCTTTTTATAAAAATAATAAGACAAAAAGTAATGTGTGAAACGATGAGAGAAAATGATTTTTTTTGGGTGGGGGGTGGCGGGGGTGTTTGGAGCGATGCCGAACTATTTTCACGGGACACGGAGGGAAGGGATTTTTTTTTTTTTGGGGGGGTGGGTGGGGGTATATGGAGCCATGCCGAACTCTTTTCAGCAGAACACGGTAACTTTTGTCTCCCCCCACCAAGGCACGAGATCAAATCTTCTGCACCCAAAATGGGTGTGGCCTCTCTGTGGCCCCAATCAGTGTTTGACACGTATTCATTATCTTAACTTTTCTTAATTTTGATGTCATAAATTTAATATGTGTCGAACACTGATTGGGGCCACAGGGAGGCCACACCCATTTTAGGTGCAGATGATTTGATCTCCAAGGCAGTTAGCTTATTTTTTTAACCTATTAAAAACTACGACAAGTGGGGCCTTTGCTGCCGAGTCCCGAGTCCCGAGTCGTCGTCGCCCCTTATACCCGCGTTCTCGTCCATCATTCTCTCTGCTTTTTCTCAACACATATTCCCTACCCCCCCAAAGCCCCTACCTGTCTCTCAATCCGATTCCAAACTCCTCCTCCTCTTTCATGACGATTGGTTCAGCCGGATCCAGCATCGTTGGTATATCATTGGTTCCTCTTTTTAATTTGTTGTGTTCGTCTTTTAATTTTGTTTTTCGTTTAAAATTTATCGAAATTTGTTGTGGATTGCTTGTTATCGCAATTGGAATCGTTATTTGAATTCGATCACACTGATTGGTTTGCTTGTTTGGTTAATCTGTACTGAATTAGATGTTCAAAGTTAGGTTTAATAGATTGTGTTGTGTTGACTTGTGAGGTTGTAAGGATCTATAGTAAGTAGTTGGCATAAGTAGATAGAACAGATGGTTGTTTTTCGATGGTTGAATCGAAGATTGAAATACTCCGGCATCATATGCTATCTAGATGATAAAGATTAGTTATTATATATATTTGGTCTCTAAAGATTCCTTAAATATGGAAATTGTTTAACGGTGTATATCCGATGTGGAAGGCATATTGGGTAAGATATGTTTCAATGCATTTCAGTCGATCTAATGATTAAAGACGGTACTCATTTATAACCTTATTTGAGTACATTAGTTGAGGAACATTTTATGTATTTATAGAATCCGAGTCTTGTAAGCAGCTAAATTTAAAAGGCAAATTAAGGAGGTACCTTTTTCGGAGATGTCATTACATGGTGAAGAAGTGTTTATTCCTAGTCTTTAATCGAACAATCCATGATTATATCCTTAAGTAGCGTACTTATTTTAGCTCTCTATTAGAGCCGAACAAGATATATGTGTTTGTTACGATTCAGTTAGTGTTGTATACCCTACTCTACAAAGGACATAACAAAGTTTATGGGGAAGTTTCACTGGTTTTGATGTATAGCACCATAACTCTCTTTTTTGAAAGAGTGCTGTCGACAGTTGGACACCCATACAACTCGAACAGTCTATTTAATATGAAATCCGTTAATGCCTTGTTGAAATGACTTTATATGATCCAATGTGTAATGTGTACGTTGCAAGGTTGGGATGTTTAATCATATCTTTTGATGTTGTGCAGTGCCGAGAAATTTTAGGTTGCTGGAAGAACTCGAGCGTGGAGAGAAGGGTATAGGAGATGGTACTGTAAGCTATGGAATGGATGATGGAGATGACATTTACATGCGCTCTTGGACGGGTACCGTAATTGGTCCACTCAATGTAAGCAAGTGCCTCAATAATCCACCAGCCTCCCTGTTTCTTCTCCTATGAATTGTTCTTATGTAAACCATTTGATTTGATGGTTTGATGGTATTATTTTTGTGAATTTGATGTTGAAGATGAAGTTTTTTTTATTTTTATTTTTTTTTCATATTCTTTTGTCTAGATCTTCTTATATCAGTAATTTCACATTCACTTGGTTTATAATTAAATGAGTGTAATGTAAGAAAGGCAATCCCACAGAGTAGACAAAGTTTATTTACGATCTAAATCTATGCACTTTAGAGGTTATTTTAGTAGATGAGTCTCCCGCATGAAAATTGCAATGGGCTTTCTCAAGCAATGCTTTAATAGTTGTTCATGAAGAGACATCTAATGAAGCTACCATTATTGAGTCACATTTAGAAAATATGTACAATGATTAAGACAAGTTTATTCTATTGACAAAACATTTCTTATTGTTTTTGCTCTTTTACTTTGCGTGTGTATTTAGATATGTGGATTATTTACGATCTGGATCTATGCACTCTAGAGGTTGTATTTTAGTAGACGGGTCTCCGGCATGAAAATGGAAAATGGGCCTTCTCAAGAAATTTTTTAACATTTACATATTCATGAAGAGACATCTAATCAAGCTACCATTATTGAGTCACATTTAGATAATGCATGTACAATATGATGCTTAAGACAAGCTTATTAGTTGACAATACATTTCTTATTGCTTTTGCTTTTTCACTTTGTGAGTTCATTTAGATATATTGAGTTGTCAGGACATTAATATCTAGTCATTTAAAGTGTTAGAACAATTGGAGGTGAAAATAAGTGAGCTTGCAGGTATTATCCTTTATCCAATTTCCTTTTAGTTGTGTGTTTTTGAGTGGGGCATGTTTGTGCTTTATGTGTGGATTTTTCTGATAATTCATGTCTTGGTGACTTAATATGATACAATAACACTTGTTAGAGAAGAGATTTCTCTTTTTAGAACTCTATACTTAAAGCTACAGGGTTAACCATATTGAAGCGTTTTTGTCTCTGAATAAGGATCCTTACAAATCAATATTATTTTCTTTGTTGATAAAGTTGAAGTAATCGACAGCAGGTCTTATTTAGTTAATGAGTCCAGTAGTCTAGTTAGGATTTCAGATTTCTAAATCTATGGATTGCTAGAGTTGATATCAGGTATTTTGTTTATGAGAAGCATTCATGCCTAGGTTTCTCTATCTCATTAGTGGCATGATTGAACTAATGGATGTCCAAGAGGTTATATATTAGCCTAAGTTCTAGTTTCTTAAACATGAGATATTAGATTATAACATTGAACCTTGCTTCAAAAAGTCGATGTCCTTGGTACCCCTCTCCTTAGATGTCTCCACTCATCAATGGTATAGGTGTGTTATGTAGCGTCATTCATCCATGCTAGCATCATATCTGTGGGAACATCAATCTTGAAATGGTAGCCTTTTTCTTTCGTAGGTAATTTCACTTATCAATGGTAACCCTCTTCTCAGGTAGTGGCACTCATCGACAGTAACCCTCCTTAGGTGGCTACACTAATCAATAGGAGCCCTCTTCTTAAGTATCTTCACGGTTAAAAGTACTTTTGGGAAGAATTCGGGCATTCTGTTGTTAAAAGGATGCTCTTGGAAAGTTAGTTCTGACCATCGCCCCAGTTATTGCTTTACCAGATTTCTCCTATCCTTCAATGGTGGATTGATACTTTTGGCGGTGCTATAGGAGCTGTGTTTTGAGAAGGGGGCATTCCAGTTGGCCTTCAATTTTCTTGTTTGGCTAACCATCCAGTAGTCTTTGTAGTGCTAACAATGGAGTCCTTTGTTATGGACCAACCTTTTGAGATTCTGGCAGACCACGAAATTGTTCATTTCTTGGATCAGTGCATTTTAACCTCTGATCGGCAGAAGTTGTTGTTCAATTTTTTTTGGATACAAGTACATTGTTGACACAGAACCGAGCGCAATGGCGTTCTAGGATTCCTATAGCCGACCCCACTTAGTGGGAAAAGGCTTTGTTGTTGTTGTTGTATAAGTACATTGTTGAACACGAGGTAGTTCACAGAAAAAAAGTGCCAATTCTTTGTTCCACCAGCATGTACTTTTGACCATAATGGGTTTGTCTAGTTCCATGCTCAAAGCTTTAACTGAGATTGAAGCAGCTTATAAGACCAAATCCCGAGCTAGAATCCTTACTAAAATGTTTACAAGACGGTTCAATGTCCCAATGATGGGTGTCCTCCGACAAAAATGGAGTTTTTCTCTTTTTACTTTTCTGGTGTCATGCCCTATAACCAAATGGGCTGCACAGAGTTATAACAAGAAAGCTCATGGATTTTAGACTCGTGCTTGATTTCCACTTGGGCAAAGATTTCATCAATTTATGGTTGAATATTGGTTATGTCACTTTGTGGTAACTGGTAAGGTAGTTGCTTTGTCCAACCCAGTTAATTTAGTAGTGGAGTTTGTCACTGCTTGGTAGAAGTGAGCAGTTTTTATGTTCGACTGTTTTGATTTTTCTTTCTGACATTATTTTTGCTAAACTTTAATTCTGTATTGTTGTAAGAAGTTGATATTTGTAAGCATGTTTTGTATTTTACTGGTTCATATGCTAAAGTTCAAACGAAAGTGATTTCTGATCGTTGTTTACCTCAGACTGTTCATGAAGGACGCATATATCAACTTAAGCTTTTCTGTGACAAAGATTATCCTGAGAAACCACCAACCGTACGATTTCATACACGCATCAAAATGGCTTGTGTCAACCATGAAACTGGCGTGGTAATGTTGTAATTTTTATTTTATTATTTTCTTGGTTAAAATGTTCCAAATTGTCCAATAAATCTGTTAATTTTGTAAAGTATTTGAACTGTTTGTTTCATGTCTTATCTGGGCTTGGCTTTGCTCCAGTATTATGTCGGGCTTACCATCGACTCCTGGTTAAGGAACTATCAGAAGGAATGCATTTGTGGAACCCTTGTAATGTTATTAGTACTCTTTTTTAGCGATGATAACCCTTGTTTGGGCTTCCGTTATTAGGTTGGACAAGTTTATTTTCCGTGTATTTAACATTTGAATTGAAATTAAAAAATGTGTGCTCGATACCAGGAAAACAAAGAGTAGTATAAATTATTGTTCCAAAATATACAAAATGAAACAAGGTGAGGAAATTCATATCTTGGGAATCTCAATTTCTTCAAAGAACTAAACATGACTTTTAAGGTTTGTATGGTTGTACGTCATAAGAATTAGGAAGGCTCGGTAGGGAATGCCCTCTTGAATAACTACTTTCAGTTTCAGTCTCATTACTAAAATGTAAATTATTATTTGGACTTGGCTTCCTTGAATCTGTCATGGGTTCCATCTTGTTGCAGTGATTGATCAGATATCTCTCAGAAATTTCTCGTTCTCATTTCCTAATTTCCTGTTCAGGAGTTGTGTTTGACCTCCTGTTGCTTAATTTGTTAATTGATTGGTAACAGGTTGAAGCAAAGAAGTTTGGAATGCTGGCAAATTGGCAGCGGGAGTTCACCATGGAAAACATACTGACACAGCTGAAGAAGGAAATGGCAGCCTCGTACAACCGGAAGCTTGCCCAACCACCAGAAGGTACATACTACTAATTGGAGGCAACTTTGAAGGTTTGTCACATTTGTTGAAAAACGAATTGGCATAGGCTGAAATGCTTGTATACATGTACAATATTTCAATTAGTGGTAGGTTTAACAAAAAAGAAGTGGTCCTTAAGGAGCTTTAGTATCACTTTTCCCCCCTACCTAGCGTTTCTCTTTTCGGTATTTCTTTTGTGAACTTTTTGAATTAGATTTTTCTCCATGTCTTGATTGAAATACTGAAATCATTTGTGAACGATTAATCGTTTCAGATACTTTGATTGCAGATTTTGCTTGTTTCGTTTCTTAAGTTCTTTTTCGGTGGGTAATTTTACGTTAGTCGAAAGATCTAAACAACCCTCTCTTTTTTTCTTTTGGCCAAGGAGGAATTTGGTAACAAAGTCCAAACGGACACAATACAAAGACAGCCGCCTCATAAATGAGGTAGGTACAAATGAGACAACACTTATGCATACATAGCATGAACAAAGGTTCTCAATTATACCTAAAGCAAAAAAATTACAGAAGATGTGGCTCGACCCAAAAGTCATAGACCACCCAAAGAGGCCCAAAAGCGACCCCTCTGAAAAATTTGATAACCCTAAAATGAGAAATACCCAAGGCCTCAACCACCGCAGAAATGATGGAGACGACCGGTGAACAGAAAAAACTAAGAGATACCACAGTATAGTACAATACACAAACCCATCAATGCTTCAAAGCTGGTGAAGTGCAGCCCAACCTGCAGATCAGGAAGAACCAAATCCATCCTAAATGCCACACATCCGGTCCATAGACGAACACAAATGCAAGTGAGTGCCCAGAACCAAGCAGTAACCATAAAGGTCAGGTGGTGTAAACAACATTCTAAAGGGATACCAAACCTTTGTAGAGGTGACATCATATAGTTGTCTCTGACTGGAAGCAGCACACAAGAGATGAGATGAAATCCCCCAAAGCTAGAGTGGAAGGTAGTGGCGGGTATGAGGAATTGGAGAGCAAATTCGAAGTATTGGAGGTGTTTGATCGCAAAGCCCCAAAATCGACCCCAAGAACACCAAATCTAATCCCAACAACCCCAAATCAAAGGAGTAGGACCTTGAAACATGGGCACAAAGCCCGGAAACAGAGTTCCGTCCAAACCACTTGTAGATGGCAAGTTGCTCCACCGATCCATGAAGGGGACCAGGGCGATCGCATTTGCGAGGAGAGACAAAACGCCTGGAGTTAGATCTCCATCTTAGAAGGTAATCCATGTGGATTAAAGCACCCATCTTAAACAACCGGGGAAATTTTATGTTGGGGTGGATTCAGGTAATTGTTTACAAATTACTTCCAAAACTAAAATTTGTAGAGATGAAGATACATTCTTTAGTTGTTTTTGGCTTCCAATTGTCTTTTGCTAGCCGCAGGAATATGTGATGCTACGTTTGTTAGAGAATACTGGCATGGGCATGACTATTCACTATATTGAAGGTATTTTGATGAAAGAAATGAATGACAACTTTTGATGGGCATGACTTTTTTTTTTCCCCAAAGATAAAATAGATTAGATACGAATAGAAATGTTTACATCCTGAGCTAAAATATTAAAAAGGAACTCAGGTCCCAATCCCAAACAAAAGCTTGATCCTGCTTAAAAACAAACTTAGCAACAGAGTGGGCAGCAAGATTGCACTTCCTAGACACAAATTCGAACGAAACATCCGTAAGATTGCGAGCTAGGATATCAATGTCGCCGAGGATGGATTCAAGGCTAAAATCAATAGGGACTTCCTTCCTGATCATCTGGATAACTTGCTTAGCATCAGATTCGATAATAACATTGTCAAACCTATGAGAGGCGCAGGCAGATATGGCTTCTCGGATTGCCCAAGCTTCAGCAGCTGCACCAGAGTGAGAGAAAACCCTTACCCGACCCCCCCGCAGCATGGAGAACCCTAGCAAAATCCAGACAAACCCATCCCACGCCCGTCCGGAGGGACGTATTACACCAAGCTGCATCTGTGTTAACTTTAAAAACCCCATACCTCGGCTTCCTCCACCGGGTCTCCACACCATCCACAGTAGGTGTAGTATTCAATCTCGTTAGAGGTTCTCCCGTCTCTGTCTAAAGGAAGCCTCTCTGAAATCAGTGATGTTCTTCCTCCAAATGGCCAGCAACTCCTCGGGGTTCCTATAGATACCGTTGAAACGATATCGTTTCTATTTTTCCAAAGTCTCCAAAGCCCAAAGGCGAATTCCTGCAAAATGTCTTCTCCATTGTCCCTGCCCTTTATCCGATTACAAAGTTTTTCCCAACTAGCTAAGAAATCCGCTCCAGCTAGATCAAAGGAGTTTAACTGCAAGGGAGAACAAAACCAAAACAGATGACTAAGTTCACAGTGGAAGAAAAGGTGGTTCTCTGATTCATCCACTGTTCTGCACACTCCACAAACATTGTCAACCCTCATATGTCTTCTTTTTAAGTTACATCTCACAGCCAAAGCATTATTACAACATTGCCAGATGAAGAGTTTGACTTTGTTTGGAACCTTAAGCTTCCAAATCCTATTCCAAACCTGATTATTCTTTGACTTACAGCTGGAGGACCCACAACCTTTCTTCCCCAAAGCTCCGTTCTCCATGAGGTTAACAGCCACCCCATACTCAGACTTAACCGAGTAATCACCATTCATCGTGTGATGCCAGACCATTCTGTCACGGCAGCCGGTTTTACTGATTGGGATGCTTAGAATCGGGGCCACATCATCCCTTCTAAAGCCTTCCGTAATGATGTCAACCTTCCAAGATTTTGTAGCCGGGTCAATCAATTCACACACCATAGTTTCACGAAGCCTATCAGTAGGCCTTACTTTGAAGGTGATTGGTTTAGGAAACCAAGGGTCTTTCCTAATATTAATGTTTGAGCCGTCACCTACTCTCCATCTCAACCCATGGCAGAGAACCTTGCAAGCTTCAAAAATACCCTTCCAACCCCAAGAGGAGTTCCTTCCCCTACACGCATCCATGAGATTTTTAACCGGAAAGTACTTGTCCCTTAAAACCGTAGCCAATAAAGACCAGGATTCTGTATCATACGCCACCCAATTTTGGCGAGGAAAGCCAAATTGAAACTTTGAATGTCTTTGAATCCTAAACCTCCACAACGTTTTTGTTTCATGAGCCGTTCCCAAGAAATCCAATGGACTCCCTTCCGCTGCTCGTTGCCTCTCCACCAGTAATTACGGATGGCTCTCTCAATATCTTTACAAACACCAATAGGAAGCTTAAAGCAGCTCATGGCGTAGTTCGGCATAGCCATGGCCACCGCCTTAATAAGAACCTCCTTTCCTGCTGGAGATAATAATTGCTCAGCCCAACCTGACAGACGGTTCTCAAGCCTTTCTCGAACCTCCTCAAAAATGACTTTTTTTGACAAGCCAAAATCAGCTTGCAAACCAAGGTATTTCCCAAAACCCGCTTTACATTGAATTCCCATGGTCTTCTCGATCTCCACCCTGACTCGGTTAGAGGTCTTAGACCCGAAGAAAATCGAGCTTTTAGAAAGGTTTATAATCTGACCTGAGACTCGAGCATAGGAGTTTAACACTTCCATCATACCGTTGGGCTTCCAAGACCGAGGCATTGCCAAAGAGAACAGAGTCATCTGCAAAAAATAAGTGGGTGATCGGGATGCCAAAAGGCGTCACTCGGACTCCATGAAGAGCGCCCCTCTCAAGACCCTTTCTAATCATCATAGACGGCCCTTCAGTACAAATCAAGAATAAAAAAGGAGATAGGGGATCACCTTGCCTTAGACCCCTTTCAGGAACAATGAACCCGGTTGGAGTTCCGTTGATAAGAAAACTAAAAGAGACAGTGGAGATGCATTCCTTAATCCAACTACAAAAAATCGGAGCAAATCCCATTTTAGCCATCATCAAGAGGAGGAAATCCCATTCTACACGATCATATGCCTTAGCCATATCCAGTTTTAACGCCATTCCTGCCTGATCTTCCTTCTTTTGACGGAGGAGGGAGTGTAAGATCTCGTGCACCACCAGGATGTTGTCTTGGATTTGTTTCCCAGCTACAAAGGCAGATTGGTTATCACTTATAATCTTTGGCATCACTAACTTGAGCCTGTTTGTCAGGACTTTTGCAAGGACCTTGTAGATAACATTACAAAGTGCAATGGGCCTAGACTATTCACTATATTGAAAGGTTACTTTTGAAGAAAAGTTCTTTTTTAATCCTTTGCTTTTGTAAAGATTAGTAGGGATATCTTCTCTTCCATGTGTACTGTCAATTAGGAATGGGCATAAAAACTGTAAAATTAAGAAACAAAACTGCGACAAAAAAAAAAAAAACAACGTAAAAATCGAGTTACTAACAAAGTCAAATTTGGTTTAAGAACCAAACCGAACAGGTGTTTGATGTCTTTTTGTATTAAATAGTCACCGGTTAAATTAATCTATTCCCACTTATTTTTATACAGTTCACACCCGTTATGTTTTCCACTGCAAAGCGTATGTATAATTTAGTCGGTTTCACAAAATCAGGCTTGCTCTCTGTTCCCTCTATGGCGAATCTGCTCCTGCGCAACATGCAAATTCTTCTTCTTCGGGCGGAACCCCTTATCAAGTCGATAATTGTGAAATGGCGTCATCTCTCGCCCGTTGATTTAGTTTAACCGATTGAAATATTAATTACAATCATAGCATAGTATGATTAGCCTATTTATACCCTTATATTTATAGCAGATTATATTGTCACAATCAAATTGTAGAATAGTCAAATCTTGAGGTGTGGTTACAATACTCTGTGACTTTAAGTGTTCATAGATATTAATTGGTTAGATGAAGGTATAAGATATGTTTATTTGTATCTCAACCCGTTAATTTCACATTCGAATGAATGTAACGTAGTAATTCAATGTAGTCGAGGGTCTCAAACATGGTCTTGATGTCTAAAGATGAGTCACATCGGAGATTATGGATTTCTTAGGTGAATAATTGAAAGAGAAGATCTAAAGTTGAGGATCACCCCAGGGGAGAAGTAGGGTTGCTGTCAAGGTCGACCGCCGTTGGACTTGGTGGACGGGAGTTACAAGAAAAGAGAGACAATAAATATTAGGCAGCTTTAATGAAAAGGTCCCGGTACTGTTCACTTTTAACGAAAAATCACTTTTTTACCTTTACCTGACACTATTCACTATACCTTTAAAAACATAAAAATGCAATTTTCTTTTAAGTATATTTTGGCTTACCTAAAGTCTTTAATAGTTTTTTAATTAATGTAGAAGTGCAAAAAAATATAGAAAAAAATATATAAACACTCGTAATGACAAGTTTTACAACTTTCATGAAGAGCTTAACTTCGAAATTCCCCACTATAATCATATAAATCATAGATCAAAATTTAACCCTAGATTGCTGTTTACATTTACGCTTCATTATTCTCATCAAATTTTGTTTTTTCAAATTTTGTTTTTTGAAAACCTGATCTATTAGAGGATGCAGGAAGATGAACGGTTTGGATCATTGATATTATATTCATAGTTTTACGATTACTGAAAATATTGCTTGATGTTTATAAAGTTTCTACAAACTATATGACAACGACTCATATTTCAGTTAACCGTAAATATCGAAACGTGATATCAAAGATCTGAACCGTTCATCTTCTTACATCCGCCAGTTGATCATGTTTTCAAAAAAAGAAAATTTAAAAAATGAAATTCAGTAAGAAGAATAAAGCGTAAATGACAATCGACGGTTAAATATAAATTTAAGGTTTATGGATTATAGTGTTGGATTTTGAAGCTGACCTCTTCATGAAAGTTGTAAACCTTGTCACTATGAGTGATTGTATATTTATTTTACATTTTTTACACTTCTACAATAATTATTATTAATTTTATTAATTTTTCCCTCAAATAAAAAACATTATTCATGAGGGTTTGGAGGATTCTAAAAATCTAAACGATAATGTAAGTGTAACCATTATCTACTCGTGGAGGAATAATGATGAATCACGAGTGTTTATATATTCTTTCACATTTTTCATACTTGTATGTATGTCTTCTTAGTTCTTGCCTATACAAATACTATACTAGTTTATTTTAATTATGGACAACATGTTAAGTAAAATTTATCCTAGTAATGATAATAAGGAACTCTCATAATAAAAATAAATAATGACTAAAACTTTTTTTTTAACGTATATATAATAATAATACAAAACTATATATTTAATATAGAATATATTGCATATATTAATATGGTTATTGTATTTTATAATAAATCTTTTAGTAATTAAACTGTAAAATTATCAAAATATTTTTTTTTTCTTAACGGGTCGAAACGGGTTACCCACGTGTTACCCGCGTGTATACATGTTAAGAACCCGTTATTAACGGGTTCCAAACGGGTCATCCGATAATGACCCGATAAGTTATCGTGTTGACCCGAAACCCGTTATTTTTATGTCGTTTTCGTCTCGTGTCACCAGTGTCGTGTTAGAAACTGCCAGGTCTATTTGTAAGTACTCGTACATTTGTTGATAATACACAAAATCAACATTTTTTTCATTCTCACCACCAAAGTATCTTCTATCATGTCAAATGGTTCAAATGGCTCAAATGGCTCAAATGGCAAAGAAAGGTCACACAAGAAATGGCGATTGGCAACCTACTGAAGGTGTAGCTTTATGCTTTAGGTTAGTAGTCTATTATGGAGTGCAACTTTGAGTACTGAACATTGTAACTCAGGGAGCGATAGCAATGCTGTGAATTTGGAGGTCGATCCGGATATAACGCCACTCCCAAGGTAAGATGGACGAGATAAAGAAATAATAATGCATTTTTTGAAGGATTTGGATCCCCTCCTAAGCAAATGGTGGGGATCCTCATGACCCACTAACAGAGGCCGTTGAATTTCGATCCAACGGCTACAATTATTATAACTTTTAGAGGGACCCCCTGTTGGTAGTCGTTCGATTTCGATCCAACGGCCCCTATTAGTGAGTCATGAGGATCCCCACCATTTGCTTAGGAGGGGATCCAAATCCTTTTTTGAAAACATGAGATTATTCATAAACAGTGAAAAATTATTACTTTTCATTGTTTGATAACTTTTCACTGTTTGAAAAAACTCATATTTAACAAAAAGACATCACTTTTGATTTTCATTCAATTAATAAATTTAACATTATAATAATAATATTAAATTGCCAACAAGCATAGGTCAAAAAAGCCACGAACTCAAACATTCTTTCCTATTTCAAATTCTAACTTCCAGGTCTCGTTACTTCACACCACTGACTTTAATATTTTATTATATTTATATGACATAAAATTAAGGGTAAATCCCAGTTTACTACCCTCAAGTTTCGTGATTTTCAACATTTGGTACATGAAATTTTTTTCGTTCCAAAGTCATACCTGAAATGTTAATTTTGGGATAGCCTTATATATCCGTTAATCTGATTGTTAAGTTTTCCGTTAACTGATGACGTGGCCACCCATGTGGACAATGATTAGATGCCATGTGTCATTAAAGGGTCCATATGGAAATTAAAAATTCAAGCTGGCCCCACTTAGACATTAAAAAATAATAAAAATTAGAACTTAAAAAAATTAAAAATTAATAATAATAAATTAAAACTTAAAAAAAAATTAAAGAAAAAAAACTAAGGGTTTTTCCCATCCCCATTTCGAACCAAGTTGCAAATCCCCAGTAGCCCCATCTCCGTCTTCACCATTGCAAATCCCCAGCAACCTCCTGCTCCAATCCTCCTCATCCCAAAACCTAACCCCATCCTCCACACCCCAAGACCCAACCTCGGCCAAGAGACGCCTCCGCATGAAGTTATTCACGGAGCCCAATCCTCCAACACGCCAAGCCCAAGGCCATATATCTCTACTCTCTTCCTCCGGATCCGGTCAAGGCCTCCAACCCTTCGCTCGAAATCCGATGCCGGCGTGGATCTTCTCGAATTCGACCGGGAATTCGTATCGTTGGGCACTCCCGAATTGGACCCTTACCCACATCCACCCTAGCGACCTGGATGTCCTGCAAATCCACTTGTTCTTGGCGAAGATTTGATTCTGAACTTCCTTCAAAGTCACAAAAAATGGAAGAAAATAAAAATAAAAATCACAGAGGTAGAGAGTGACAGATCGAGGATGAGAGAGAGAGTACCTGCAAGATTTGGGTGTCTTCATGTAGAGAAGAAGAATTGAAAGCGAGAGCAGAAAGGGAGAACAGAAAAGAGGGGTTGATCGCTGGATTGGATGGGAGGGAGAAAAGAAAGCTAGGAGGGGAGCGGCACCGACGAAGGAGGCGGGGGAGGGGGAGAGGCAGAGGAAGAGCAAGGATAGTGATTTTTTTGTGTTGAGTGGGGAAGAAGAAACAGAGAGATGAACTGATAGAGCATATTTATGCGACTTAGTTAGCTTGTTTCTTGGCATTTAGTGAGTTAGTTTCTGTTTATTAGAGTGTTTTAAGCCATTTTCGTGTGTTTGTAGGTCCAAATGGCAAAAGTGGCAAGAAAGTGCATTTTGGAGCATTTTAGAGCAGTTTTGGGCTTGGAATGGATATCATATGCATGGAGCAAGGTGGATGGACGTTTTTGAAGTTCAAGAGAGGCTAGGAATGTGCTAAAGATATGGAGAAATTAATTCAAGACTTGTAAGATAAGGAATCAGCAAGAAACAAGGAAACATTATCCAAACCTTATCTTATGCAAACATTATCCAAACTAACCTTATCTTATCCTACTTTATCCTAATCCTATTCTACCTAAACTCTAGCTGCAAGGGGGAATTATTTTCATGTTAGGACACCTAAAAACCTGGTCCTAGAAGGGACAACCTTTTACTAAAAAGGTGCCGCATAGGCCCTTATCCTTTCTTCTAGAAACCTGCCGCATACCTTATCCCTTTTCCCCCTAGGAACCTGCCGAGTATTCTAGTCCTTATCCTCCCTGGTTTTTGCCTTATAATTAGCCTTTTCCTTGCGGGATTGGAGTGCCAAATCCTTCTCCAAAACAACCTCTGTGCCGTGTGCTTTAGCCCTATAAATAGAATCAAAGGTGCCGCATAATTCCACCACAATTAACGAGAGCTTTAGAGAGAAAATTCAGAAAAACACACTTGTGCAGCAGCTTTGCAAGGAAGGAAGGAAGGAGAAGCTTGGAGCCATGCCTGCCATCCAAGGCCCTTGGATTGCTGGAGCGTTTCTAGGTGTATTCTATCTTTAGTTTTTAGTTCAATGTTTATTTTAATTTGGTTTTCAGTTATGATGAACATGTGGAACTAATTTCGTTTTAGCTAGAGGTGAATTCAAAGCCATGAACATATATGTGATATGAATTGATTACATCCAGTTATTGTTTCATAAATCGTGAATGCAATTTACTTATCTGTTTGATTGATAACTTATTCTTGTATGTTGATTAAGGGTGCACACTTAGTTTGCATGCATGAATTTGATGCTAAAATATAAGGGAGTTTCACCTAATAGTTATGAACTTATATTTATAAGTAGTGGAAGTCGCTAGTCACAATTGAGTTAAGTAAATTCCTGGCACGAGTATCATGCAGTTCATAGTTACGAATGCCTTGTCAATGCTTATGATTTTCACAGAACTTAATGATCTTTGATATGTATCTCTATCATGAAGTTCATATAGGGAACTTGATAAGAATAATTTGGTTGCGTCGCTGAGTCCAATTCAATGAATTTAGGAAAATATGAGGGTTAATTTGTGCAGTTCACGGTTAACTTGGGGCATTGTCATTCATGGTTTATAGGAATAATAACTGGAAATCGATTTGTGTTGCATATGTGTCATGTGTGGAGAAAGGACCCTCTAGCTAGCCTTTCACCCCCTCAATCACCTCAAATTCGTACTACCCTTAGTTTGTTTCTGCAAGTACTTAGTTTAAGTCTTAGATTCGTCCAAACAACCCTTCAATTTAGTATTTTGAGTCTAGTTAGTCAATTTTCGTCCAAAATCCCCTTTAGTTTCTGTTTTGAGTCAATTTGTTTGTTTTGTGCTGTTTTGAGTCAGTTTGGTCAGTTTTGAGTTATTAGAGTCTAGTTTTGTTTATTTAAGTCTAATTAGTGTAGATTAGCATCCCTCCTAATCCCCGGCCTAGAACGATCCCTATTTACACATACTACAACTATCAAAAAAAGGGTTTAATTTGTGTGTTAGTTTATATCACATCATGAACCCAGATTTGTTTTTTAGGTTTAGGTCTGGTTTTTTAGTTTTTTAAATTTTAAATTATAAATTGTTTAAATTTTAAATTTTAAATTTTAAATTGTTTTTATTTTAAAGTTTTTCACTTTTCACGTGGTGTGACGACCCGTCCCGAATTAATATATATTTTATCCTTGAATGTGTGGGAATGACGATTATACCCTCGAGTCGTAGTGATGTGGATGTATGTATATAGTTTTAAATTATTTTTTCGGAGATGAAATTAAATTGTACTCGACGTCACGAGAGCGTTGACACGAGTTAGGGCCGAGTTAGGTTCGTAACGAAAATGTTACGAATAGAAGATTGTGTAATCGGGCCAAAGGAATTGACCAATCACCATATCACCCACAAGTTTGGACCCAATTAGAATTTGGGTTTGCTTTAGTTTAATTTTCTTTTGCCCTAAATCTCATGGCAGGGCCTTGGTTCTTTTATTTTTGGCCTATCCCGTGGCTCACACACACACACACACACACGTGCAACCATCTTCTTTTCCCTCTTTCTCGAATTCTCTCTCTCTGTACACTCAAACTCACAGCTCTCAAATCCTTCCAAAACCTCACAGATCGTCTCTAACTTAGTCACCATCATCTTCCTCTTGACTCCACGAGCCTATCCGTACCTATAGTTGAGAAAACAATCGACGGGAACACGAGATACCCGAGCTCCAGCGAGAAGTGAAATTAGCTCCAGCGTGATCGAGGGTGTTTTACCTAGTTTTGAGGTCTAGTAAGGTAATTACTTAACTTATCTAACAAATTAGACTAATTTTGGTTAAGTTTGGACGTCAAAGTAAGCTCGATTGTGGGTTTCTAGGTTTAGCCGGAGGTTCGAGTTATTTTCCGACCAGAGTCCGTCGGTCTTAGGACTTTAAACAGCTATGGATGTGTTCTACTAGTTGAGAGCTTCAATTTGGTACAAATTTCATGAAATTTGGATGAAAAATGAGGAAGATATTAGGGTTTAAAGTTTTTCCAGAAACCGGTGACATAGCGGTGACTAGCGCCAGATTCCGACGAATCATCGGAGAAGAAAGAGGAATATTCCGTCAACTTTGACAGAATATACTAACGGCGTCAGGTAAGGTTAACGGTATATGCTATGATTTAATGAAATATTCTCTAACGGCGTTAGGGTTACCGTCAGCGTGTCAGGCACGTGCCTGCGCGTGGCCGGCTCGTGACAGCGCGTGAAAGGTCAAAAAATTATTCTAAAAATATGGGGATGTTCGTGGTGTTGAGTAGGCCATGATGGTATATTCAAACACCCCAATTGAGCAACGTATGAGAAGTTATTACACTGTTTGGTACATGTGCTTAAAATTAACGTTAAAATAGTTGTTTCACATATAGGTGAGACGTTTTCAGAGGACGAGCGTAGTCAAGCGAGACTCGGGGGTACCCGGCTACATACCAGTGAGTGGGCTTTTGGTTTTCTATATATACGGATATATGTGCTTTACGTTTTCCCATAAATGGTTTTAAATGGTTTTTATGTTTTAAAATGCCATGTCATATTTGCTTTATATTTTAGCATATGATTTAGTATAACTTTGCATAATATTGCACGTTATTGCGGAGGCTAAGGTAAGTTCATGTGAGTACACATTGTTGGTATGGTTGCTTAGTAGTTAGTTATGAATCGATGTGTGTAGAATTCATTATCCTGAACCCTGGTTTTAGTGCTCTGCCCGAGGCCAGGGCCTAGCCTTCACATGATCGTTCACCTCCCGCACCACACGCTCACCTTGGATCCAAGGCAAGTGCCAGCCTGTAGTACAGACCACCTTAGGTGGTTCTGACTCGTAGGTGACTTGCGATACTTCGCACAACCTTCACGTGATCGTAGCACTTGAGCGTACTTATTTACACCTAGCGTGTCGTACAAGCCACAATAGGTGGTTCCGACTCATGTGCATGAATTGGTTTATGAGCTATAGGCTCAGCCGTACATGTCACGTTAGGTGACTCTGGCTGATATGTTATTTTATATTGATTCATTTCATTTGGCTTACTTATGCAATGTGGAGATGATTGACATGGCATACACGTGGTTTTCACTACTCTCAAGCATGATTTCTATATACGTATGTATTATATTTTTTTGGGAAATTATACAGGTTTTACGGTGAGGGGTTATAATTTTTGGAAATAGAAATGATTTTAAAAAGCTTTGTTTTGCCCACTCACACTTTCTGCTTTTGCGCCCCTCCAGGTTCTAGGTAGGAATTCGTGTTGGTGGCTTATGAGGACTCTTCAGCGGTTCTGACATACATCCATCAATGTAGGGTTTCTTTTATGTCCTGTATAATTAGTACTTAGTCTTCTGGACTGCACTCTGATACCTATGCTCTGGTTGAGCGTGTATTTATATTCTAAACATTTTCGCTCGTACTTATATGCTAGTCTAGTGTAAATTAGTTAGTTGATTTTCATTACTCACATTTTTATATCATATTCACTTCCGCACAGCGCACAGGGCTATGTCACTCTCATGTGACGGCCAGCATGCCTCGATTTGGGTCAGGGTGTGTCACGTGGCATTCAGTTATTGTCCATGCGGGTGCCATGTCAGCAGTTAACAGAGGTTCTAACAGAAAACTTAACAGATTTATGAGACTGTCCCAAAATTATGACTTTAGTACAATTCTGGGATGAAAAAAACTTCATGTACCAAATATTGAAAACCAAAAAAGTAAACGGAGATTAACCCTAAAATTAATAACCTTTAACATTTGATTAAAAAACACCTTAACATTAAGCCTTCACTTTCTTGTTTAAGAATAAACGATTTTGTTTACACTAAGGAAGTGGGGAAGTGGGCTAAGCCTCACAATAGGCTAGCAATAATGTGATTCAAATTCACTTTTAACAAGAATCGAACCTAACATCTCTCATTTACAAGAGAAGAACAATATCATTAAACCGTAGTACGAAGTGGCATTAAACCTTCACTTTTAAAATAAAGAAAATATCTACTTTGATCTTTCTCTCTCACACTGCAACCAGAAGTATGACTCCATGTCTCCAAAGCTATTATTCTATTCATTTTTTTACGTTTCATTTATATTGTCATACTAAAATTCAAATTAATTCAACAACGATAAGATTTGTAAAGTATATCTTATTCTCTATAATTTTTTGTTGTTTATTCTCTATCTTACCTCTTACTTAAGTGTTAGTGTTTAGAATTTTTTATTGATTCTTCCTATTAAATTTAATAGTATAGATAACAAGGTTATCATGCAACAATTAATATTGTGCATGCTTAGAAGTATTTTTAAAATGAATGAAAGCACTTTTAATGAAAGTGGTTTTGGTTCCAAAAGTACTGTAAGTGAATTTTGGAAAAATTACTAATTAAACACTCTTTTCAAGAAGCACTTCAATTTATTTTTTTAAGATTCACTTCTATTTTAATTAATGATTGGTTCTAAAAATGCTTTTATTAAAAACACCTCCAATCATTTTCAAAGCATTTTAAAAAAAAACCATTATCTATTAATATGTTATTATGATGCTTTGATAAGTAGTTTTATAATTGATATCCGCCAACTTTTTGTAAAATATCTCTTCTCATATGAAATTCTGGCTCTATCCCGCTCAAGAGGAATAGATCGATCACAAATAAGTTTTGGATACATATGCATGGAAGCTTCTTTTACAAATAAGCAAGACGTCATCCGCAACAAAATTCGTTTCTTTAAAAATATGATTTAGCTTTAGCACATGCACAAATAGTTTACTTATATATTGAAAACGAGCGCACGTGTATTTGACTGTGAAGCAAGAAGCCCGCTGGAAGTTGATGCAGAGCTTCCAAAGCCTTTCCTTTTGAAGTTGACACGCTTTTAAACGTGCTCAATCATTGGTTTTGCACAACTTGCTTGCAGTTGACCTCTTTTTATTTAACTATTTAACACAAAGCAAGCAATACAATTAATTAATCCAATCAACTAGCTAATTCACAATATTAATTATATTACAACATTGCTTTTTTTTTTTTCTTTAATCAACGACAGATTTGTTAGCTAATTTGCAATATTAATTATATTACAACATTGTTTTTAATAAAAGCAACCTACATTTTAGAGCATCTCTAAAGAAAATGTTAAATCTTAGGTGGAGATATGACTGTGCATATTTGACGTCAAAAATCTTTTTAGCCGAAGTGTTATTTGTTGACTAGATTTAAAACCTTTGTATTTAGAGCATCTCTAAAGGAGATGTCAAAATCTTAGATGGAATTCCACTGTGCACATTTGACATCAAAAGTTTCTCCAACCGAAGCAATTTGCTGATTGGATTTGAAGGTTTGGTGATTTGGAGTCAAATTTGACATTAATGTCAAAATTATTTTTAATTCATTTTAATGATAGCTCTCTTATTTCGCTAACATTTCAACTAATAAAAATTTTGTGTCAACATTTTTTTAATAATTACAATCATTTAAAGCTCTATTTAAATACTAAATAACATTTGACAATTCGGTTGGAGAAGTACAAAATTTGACATAAGATTTCAAAATGCCACATCTGACACACCCCGACCAGAGTCGTGACGTTCTGGCCATCACGTGAGGGTGACGTAGCCAAGTGCGCAACGGGAGTGCATATGATAATAAGAAAATGTGAATAAATAAAAACCAACTAAAACTTATCTGTACTAGGGATAATACGAGGAGACCAATTCAAACTACAAACTGTGTAAAGCATAGGTATCAGAGGTGTAGTCAACTAAACAAGTACTAATTATACAAAACAGGGAGAAGATCCCTACATTTATTTAGGAGATTGTCAGAACCGCTTGGAAGTCCTCGTGAGCCACCAAGATGATCAGTTACCTAGAATCTGGAGGGGCACAAAACAAGGAAACGTGAGTGGGCAAAAACAAAGCTTTTGAAAACACAGTTGTCTTTATGAACATACTAACCCCTCACTGTAAAACCTGTATAATTTCCCAGAAAATAATACGTAATCTATAAGAACAATGCATAGAAGAGTGAAAACAGAGGTATGCCATGTCAAGATGTTAAATCATAATATGAGTAAGCCAGTTGAAATGAATCCATGCAAAATAGCATGTCAACCGGAATCACCTATTGTGACCTGTACGACTGAATCTATAGCTCATCAAGTATGCCTGCACAGGAGTCGGAACCACCTATTGTGGTATGTACAACAGGGCTAGGTGTAAATAAGTACGCTCAAGTGCTACGATCACGTGAAGGCTGTACGAATAATCGCGAGTCACCTATGAGTCGGAACCACCTATTATGGTTTGTATGACAGGGCTGTGCACCAAACTTGGATCCAAGGTGAGCGTGCAGTGCGGAAGGTGAACATCACGTGAAGGACTGTGCCCTGGCCATGGGCGGGAGCATTAACAACGGGGTACAGGATAATGAGCTCTAAATACATCAACGTATAACCATACACAATGCCACTAATATCATCACTGTGTACTCACTTGAAACTTACCTGAGCCTCCACAACATCATTCAATATTATGCATAACTATACTAATGCAATACTAAAATGTAATGCACTTACAACATGGCATTAAAACTTAAATTCATTCAAAACGATTTATGGGAAGCATATATATATATATATATATATATATATATATATATATATATATATATATATATATATATAAACAAAAGCCCACTAACTGGTAAGTAGCAGGATCATAGCCCCTAAGTCCCGACTGACCACGCTCGTCCTCAGGGTATGTCTTACCTATATGTGAAATGACTAATTTAACGTTAATTTTAAAGCACATACACAAACCTTAGGAATAACTTCTCATACGTTGCTCTAATGGGGTGTTTGAATATACCAACATGATCTACTCAACACCACAAACACACCCATATTTTTAGAAAAATTTTCCGACATCCCACTCACCTTCACGCCCCTACGCGTGCTGGCACGCTAACGGAATCCCTAACGGCGTTAGGGAATATTCCGTTAAAATCCTACAATATTCCGTTAAGACTAACGGTGTTACCTGACACCGTTAGGAATATTCCGTCAAAGTTGACAAAATATTCACTTCCTTCTCCGGTGGACCTCGCTGGAATCTGCCGTCCGTCGGAGCCGCGGCTGCCTTTTGGTTCGTCGAATTCTGGAAAAACTCACCGAATTTCTAGACAATTTTCAAACTTCAATATCTCACTCATTTTTCAACCAAAATTCACGAATTTTACATGGATTTGAAGCTCTCAACAAGGAGAACACAATTGTAACTATTTGAAGACCTAAAACCCTCAGGAAACGGTCGGAAGATAGCTCGACACCACTGGTCAAAACAGGAACTCGACAAACCCGAGTATTCCGACGTTCGAACCACTCCAAAACTAGCCTAGAATCCTTATAGAGTTGATTATGACCCTTTTTTAGCCTTAAAATCTCATGAAACGTCCACGATCACGTCGGAGTAACCGGTTTCCTCGTCGGAGCTTATGGTTCTTCACGATTCCGATGTCCTTTCTTTGAACAAAAGGGTATGGTTAGACTCGTGGACTTGCAAGGAACTCAAAAATGGTCCTTAGAGTTTGATCTGTGAGGTTTTGGTTCAGTTTGGGTGTGGTGCCTTCGGTTGTACGAACAAAGGAGAGAAGAATTGAGAAAAAGTGAGAGAAAGAGAAAGAAAGAGAAAGGAAACCTGCGTGTGTGTGTGTGTGTGTGTGTGTGTGTGTGCGTGTGTGTGTAGGTTACAGGGTTGGCCAGACGAAGAAAGAAGAAAAATAAATAAAATAAAATTTGATTGGGCCCAGGGAAGTAGGAGCCCAATCCATTGGTCCAGAACTATCCTTTTACGTACCTATTCGTTCGTATCTTTTTCGTTAGAAAACGAATTCAACCCAAACTCGCGTCAAATCGCTCGTGACGTCGAGTACCATTTAATTACGTTCACGAGAAAAATAATTTAAAACCATACATACCCATCCCTGGATTCTGGAAAAACTCACCGGATTTTTGGAAAATTTTCAAACTTCAATATCTCACTCATTTTTCAACCAAAATTCACGAATTCTATATGGATTTGAAGCTCTCAACAAGGAGAACATAATCGTACCTATTTGAAGACCTAAAACCTTCAGGAAATGGTCAGAAGTTAGCTCGACACCACCGGCCAAAACAGGAACTCGACAAACCCGAGTATTCCGATGTTTAAGCCACTCCAAAACTAGCCTAGGATCCTTACAGAGTTGAATAGGACCCTTTTTGAGCCTTAAAATCTCATGAAACGTCCATGATCATGTCGGAGTAACAGGGTATCTCGTCGGAGCTTATGGTTCTTCACGATTCCGACATCCTTTCTTTGAACAAAGGGTATGGTTACACTTGCGGACTTGCAAGGAACTCGAAAATGGTCCTTAGAAGTTCGATCTGTGAGGTTTTGGTTCGGTTTGGGTGTGGTGCCTTCGGGTGTACAGACAAAGGAGAGAAAAATCGAGAAAAGGTGAGAGAGAGAGAAAGAGAAAGGAAACCTGCGTGCGTGTGTGTGGGTTATTGGGTTGGCCAGAAGAAGAAAGAAGAAGAAAAAAAATTTGATTGGCCCCTGGGAAGTAGGAGCCCAATCCATTGGTCCACAACTGTCTTTTTACATACCTATTCGTTCGTATCTTTTTTGTTAGAAAACCGATTCAACCCAAACTCGCGTCAAAGCGCTCGTGACGTCAAGTACGATTTAATCACGTCCGTGAGAAAAATAATTTAAAACTATACATACCCATCCACATCACATAGCCAATGAGGGCATACTCGTCATTTAACACACTCGGAGAAGAAATATAAACAATAAATCGGGACGAGTCGTCACAACATCAGTCATCAATTATAATTTAACTCTTATAATTTGACATTTCCTTTGAGATGGTTTAATACAAAAATAAATAAATAATGGTGGGGTGGGTCCCTTATTCCACTAACATTTCATCCACTAAAATTTTGTTTCAACAATTTTTTTATTTTTATCAATTTAATGTAAATGTGCATTACACATTAGCTCAAGTAAGAGTCTCAAGACACTTGAAAAAAAAAAAAAAGTCTCAAGACGCAAAAATATATAGGGCTTGTTTGAATGTGCTTTTAAAATGACTGAAAGCGCTTTTGAGGAAAATATTTTTGGGTCCCAAAAGCACTTTAAAGTGTTTTCTGCAAGAAGCACCAGTTATATGCTGCTTCTAGGAAGCACTTTACTTGCTTTTCCAAGATTTACTTGCATCTTTACTAAAGATTGGTTCTAAAAATATTTTCACCGAAAATGCTTTCAGTCATTTTAAAAAGCACATCCAAACGAGCTCATACAATGAGTGTGACGACCGGTCCCTACTTCTCACTGTAACTTCTTTTTCGTTGGTGTGAGTTGACGATTTTTTTCTTTTGGACAAAAGTGGAATCTGACGTGGACGTGGTTTTAGGCTTTCAGTTTCATTTTCCTGGTTTCGTACTAAATTAGTACTCGTCGCTACGAATGCGTGAGCGCGTGTTAGAATCGAATCGGATCTGTAATGAAAAGGTTACGTTCCGTTAAAATACGTTAACTACGAGTAAGTTTGTACACGCGCGTACAAAATTATCAGTGTAGGAAACACTGTTTTAGACAGAGTAAGTTAGATTTTGTGCATTTAAAATTGCATTAAATATGATCCCCTTTTTCCTCAAAAAGGGGATCCGTGTCCGCCACATCCCTCAAAACTCTCTATCCATTTCATTTCCCCTAAGACCCTCCTTACCAATCAAGTGCCTTCCCTCAATTTTGGGCACCAATCAAAAACCAACCCTGCATTCCACTATCCTCAGCTCTCATATTTCCCTCGTTGCACTGCCAGCATCATCACACAACCACCTTATCACTCTGGCATATATCACCTTCAAACAGGACAATCCATTGGACGAGACAAGAAACTCTCACCCTCCCCCTTCTCTTGCATGGCACAATAACTGTGCATCCATTTTTGACGACATATCGCTGTCTCTGGCGAAGGTAAGCTTCAAGACTCCATTGATCTTCCTTCCCTGTAGTCTACATTACTTAGTGATTAAAAATGGCTTTGGTGAAGGTGTTAGCATGAAAAACAACTCGAGCGACATTTTCCAGAAATCTGGAAGCTTCAAAACCATGGTAGTTTGGCCACATTCTAGTCATTTTTTCGGCCAACCTCGTGTTCCGACGAGTCTTCCAAGGGTATGAAACTCTCCTCTATATTCTTAACTTCAAAATGGCTTTTCTTTTGAATCACTGAGTTTGGTTAACTATCGAGTTAGATATCAACTCTGAAATGTGGGAAGAAATTCCCAAATTTCTATAGAAGTTTGACCGTGGCCATTTGGCCACTTTCAGACCCAATTTCTGAACAATACAGACCACAAATGAACTTTCAATGGGTGTAGATCAGTTCACTACATTCCTAGCTTCAAATTGGTTTTTGTAGCATCGAATTTGGTTGAGAATTGAGCTCAATATGAGCTCAGAAAGTTGGATCAAAACCTGCAAAAAATTGCAGGAACTCACGAAGAAGGCGAGTACATACGTACTCGCAGGCGTGTGGACACATGGGCTGGTAGGCGTGTACGGCGCGTGGCGGCACATGATGGTGCATCCGGCCTCCGACCGACGTGTGGTCGACACGTGTGGGTCCGTGACGTCGAGTAAATCGTTTTCATATATTAAAACCCTATGTTTGAGCAAACTATGGGGATTTTATTTAAGTTTCATTTTATGTGTTATTAAACTAAGTTAATTAGTAATTTCACATATAGGGGAAACGTATCCCGAGGACGTACAGGGTCAAGCAAGGCTTGAAGGCTTCGTTTCGACTGAGTACGTGTGAGTGGGTCATTTCTTTTTATAAGTATATGCGTACTTGCTAGTTTCCAGTTATACTTTGAAAAAGAATTTACTACATATGCCTAGCTTAGACTAAAGTTACATGAAGTAGCGAAATGAAGAAATTTAGAAGATTATTTCTGAACCCTATATGTTCACAGGTATGCGTTAGATACCATGATTATATTTTACAGCTATGATTAATTAATGTTATCTGCTCATCATTGATGCACCCCGGTGTTAGTACTCGCTCCAGGGCAAGGACCAGGGCCAATCTTTCACGTGTATGTTCACATTGGCACCGTTCACTCGCCTTGGATCCAAGTTAGGTGCCAGTCATGTCGTACATATTGCATTAGGCAATTCCGACTCGTATGTGACCAAGCTTCGGCGCCAGCATTCATGTGATCGTAGTACTAGAGCGCATTGATTACACCCAGTCCTGTTCATTTCATAAATTATATGTACGAACTCGTGTGTCAGCATAGGTTGATGAGCATTCGTTATGATGTGTTTAATATTTTGAGATTATGTGATTACGGTCACCTTGTGCTTACCTTGATAGATGTACTTTATTGATTTTCTTGAGACTTTGCAGGCTGCGGTAAGTATTTTCTTATTATACGTAGTGCGTATATTTTTGGATAATATACTTGGTTTTACTGCGAGGGGTTATAATGTTTTTGGAAAAGTTTTTACAAAACGTTATTTTCTGACCCACTCAAGTTTGTTTTTCACCTCTCCAGGTTTAGTAGCTGTGCTTACATGTAAACGAGGATTCTGGCAAATCTCAGGATATGGTTATCTTCAGTGGTATAACCCTCATCCTATTTACTATAATGTCTTATGCTCTGACAGCAAGTGTGAAATGGGTTCAATCCCGCTCATCCGTGCACTATTTTGATTAGGCACTTTTAGGTTTAAATTTATTCACATCCTTTTTTCCACTACACTACACTTTATAGCTTCGTCACCTTCCAGATGTCGGCCAGCACAACTCGATTCGGAGTCCAAATGGACATTCCGGGTCGAGGTGTGTCAATGAGTCAGATTGAAGACACAAAAAAAATAAAATTTTCAAATAAATTTGTATATAATCTATGTCCGTGTCCGGCATAAGTGAATAATAATGCACTCCCCAACAAAGACTAAAGGTCAAGTTAGTTGATATTGTTGACCAACCAAAGGTGTTAGTTGATACTTCTTTTCGTCTTATGAATTAATTTTTTATATTTTAAAAAAAAAATGACAAATGGTAGCAAGTCACAGTTATCGACTCATTTTGGATCCAAAAATGCTATAAGGAATTTAACCCTGTTTATGGTCACAGTCAAGCAGACTTTTCAACTCGAAGCATCGAACCTACGACCTTTCACATATTTTATTTAGGGTAAATCTCAGCTTACTACTCTCATGTTTCGTGGTTTTCAACATTTAGTACATCAAGTTTTTTTCATCCAAGAGTCATACCTAAAGTGTTAATTTTGGGACAGTCTCATACATCTGTTAGTCAAACTGTTAAGTTTGCCGTTAACTGATGATGTGGCGCTTATGTGGACAATGACTGGGCGCCACGTGTCATTAAGGGATCCACGTGGAATTTTTTTTTAGAAGGGGTTCAAAAAAAAAAAAAACATTCTTCTCCCTCCCCTAACCCCCCGCACCCTATCTCTCCCTCATCTCCTTGCACCATCTCCTTCCCTTATCTCTTTTGCAACCCGCACCCATTCCTTCCCTTCTCTCTTCTACAACCTGCACCACCCTCTCTTCTCTCCTCATTCATCCCTTATCCCTTCATTCTCTCCTCTGCACCAACCCACCAAACCCTCATCTCCTCTCCTCCAGATCCACCGTCAAATGTCCCTCAAACAAATATCCTAATAAACCAAAAATTCAATTCCAATAAAAGAGAATAAATTTTGGGTTTTTCAGACAAATTTCCAAAATAACTACATGAACATTTCAAAAATCAATATAAAGAACAAAGGGTTTCTGTAATTTTCAAAAAAGGGATCCTAACTTTATTTGGAAGTGAGCAAATGGGCCTTCTCGGAAAGGCTGGAAACGAGGGAATGGGAGAATTGAAAGAGAGCGAATCCAGCTACCCAGAAACCCGGGGAGTTGTACCGGGTCTTCAACACAGTGGCGACCTGGAAAACGATGTCGTAAGAGCGGGCCAGCAACGCAGACACTTCTCAGAGACGAGGAAGAGAAAGGATCAGGTTTAGGGGCCTGAAAGCCGTAGTAGTTGGTGTGAACTGAAGTGAGGTGCGTGCGAGCAAGAAGACGACTCGGGAGGCGTTAACTGAGAAAGATCCTCCTCTCCAGTCGGCGGTTGAGGGATTTGGAGATGACGAGGAGAGCTGCCGTTGTCGGCGTCGCTGCGGACAATGTGGACTCCATTGGAAAATTACCGCCGAGAGGAGAGGAGATGAGGGTTTGGTGGGTTGGTGTAGAGGAGAGAATAGAGGGATAAGGGCGGAAGGAAGAGAGAAGGGAGGGTGGTGCATGTTGTTAATGAGAGAAGGGAGGGAAGGGGTGTGAGTTGCAAAAGAGAGAAGGGAGGGGGAGAGTGTGCTGGGGAATTAGGGAGGGAGAGGGTGCGAGGGGTTGGGGGAGGTAGAAGACGGGGTTTTTTTTAAAAAAAAAATTGAAATTTTTTTTGAACCCCTTCTCCAAAAAAAAAATCCTTAATGACACGTGGCGCCGTCATTGTCCACATATGCGCCATGTCATCAGTTAACGGCAGACTTAACAGTTTGACTAACGAATGTATGAGACTGTCCCAAAATTAACACTTTAGGTATGACTCTGGGACGAAAAAAACTTGATGTACTAAATGTTGAAAACCACGAAACATGAATGTTGTAAACTGAGATTTACTCTTTTATTTATGTTTTTGTTTTGAAGAGCACAAATTGTGAGTGCAAAACACAGCAGACTTGTTCAAAAGTAAATAAGAAGTCAACCAGGAATCTGGATTAGAGAAATAAGACTACGGACTTCCTCCACTTGGTCAAAGAAGTTGTCAAACAAAAGAATATGTCGTTTCCAAAAAAAAAAAAAAACAAAACAATATGTGTCATAGATAACCAAAAACGATGATGTGGCATCTGCCAAATTATTTAGTACCCAATATCTTTGTTGGTAATATCATCTCTTTTTTTTAGTTTCTAATACATTTGGGTTCCTCTCAAAAAAAAAAAAAAAATACATTTGGGTTTATATCGAACTTTATGAATATAAAAGATTTTGTCGTTGAAGTTCATTCTTTTGTGGTTACTAATTTAAACTATATTTTTGTTAGAACTAGGAATAGTGCCCGCGCGTTGCTGCGGGATTACAAAATGTATGAATATAACCTAGCAACCTTTTTGTGTACTTGGAAATTTGTTACAGATTTTATGGCTGCAGAAGAAAATATATCTTTCAGCATTAGTATCATTAAGACTTAAGTATAATACCATAGTTCACCAATGTGACACAGACACACTGTGTGTGGAAGATTAGGGATGAATATGAAAGTAATAATGCTATCAAGAAATTTAAGCAGAATTGATTACTGACTTTAACAATTAAAATTAGATACAACTTTTCAAAAATTAACCAAGGCCCTGGGTACACTTTGTCAATGAAACAATTTTAAGTCATATAAGACCAAGATTGTGTTTGGACTGGACGCAGTTTAAGGTGAAGGTTCAATTGATCTTGCCTTGTAGGTAGGCAGCGCCTCGAGAAAGACCATAAACATATAAAAGAGGGAACAAAAATGAGAGGGGCTGCTAAACAACAAATAAAGTGATTCAATAAATTTTCAAAGGAAAACCCAAAAGCAATAGTTAATTCAGTGCATCCTAACTAAACCCACTAAACATAATTCGAGTAGAATAATCTGTGAAAAAAGAATAGTAAAACAGACACAAAAAATGCTTGACCAAGAAATTAAAAGATAACTCGCACAAAGAAATTATACGTATCCAAAAAGAATTCAACCGATTGCAAAATTTTGATGGAAAAAAACCAATGACAGGATTTCAGGCATCAATATTTTTTATACTCAAAATGTTAGAAAAATTCTATATAAAAAATATTTCATCGATACAACCTAGATACAAAAAAATGTAATTTTTTTTTTTTATATCTACATGTATCATGTTTATGGAATGATATATATATATATATATATATATATATATATATAATACCTAAGTTTCAGAATATATAAACTTCAGAACTTAATTCATTATATAAAATATAATAAAAAAAGATGACTTACACTTGTAGAGCACGCTCCAATGTTGATATAAAGTTGAATCAGTTGATTTGTGACCACCAACTGTCACGAAAAATGTAAATGCCAAGTTATATTACATGTTTAATTGTTTTGGTAAATGCTAAGTTATGTTATTATGTATGATGGCTTGCCAAAGACTAAATAAAAAAATAACAGTAAAGAGTTAAAACTCACAGTTGAAATACCATCTTCACTGTACCATCATATGCCAGCATTTAAAGTTGAGTTGTTAAAATTTAAATCCTATGATCAACTCACCTTTCTTAATCTTTTCTGGAGAAATAAACAGAACGTTTCTTGTACTCTTTTTTAACCACTGCACTAAAAAAAAATTAATGTTTAAATATTAAAACTGAAGATCTTAAATTCATAAGTTATAAACTTAATAAGCTAATTAAAATAAGCATCCATCACAACAATAGCACGAAAATTAAGATGTTTTATTTCAGAACATTTTTTTGGCAATCAAACACAGGATTAAACTAAACAGACAGTGGTTGTTAAATTTAGTTCTTTAAATTAAGTAGTTTCTTCAAAATGGACTTTCCTTTGAAACTAATCAATTAGAAACCAAACTGATATCATGTATCCCTTTTTTGTATATTACAAAAATAGCCATATATTTATGCTGACAGTAGGTAATGTACGACATAGATAAATTATACTACAACATCAATTCAACAATGAGGACATAAATAATTATCAAAAGAGTAAAAGTCAGTGAATTGTTGAATCGTTATCGAAGCTATTCAAATAATAAGTTGACAAATACAACCAGGCATATGCTTCTGTTTCATGATTTGGATCAACCTATGTTCTGTCAATCTCTTTCTCCTAATCCCAGTTGCGGACAGGGAAAATATGAAACATACTTTCTAGCTTTTGCTATGATGAGAAAATATGAGTCCTTACCTGATACACAGCTGTATAAATTTAGGCTAAGTATTTTATACACAAATTTATACAGATTAAGTTTCTCGCTGGAAAATCATATACCAGTGAGCTAACTATACAACAATACATTCTTATCTGTTAATTCTAGAATTTGTTGATTTCATTTGTCTTTGATTACCAACTATGCATGTTGCTGACATATTAAAGAGTGGCCAGAGAGAGAGAGCAATAAATGAGAGATGGAAGAGGTGGGTTGCAGTTACAGAGGATAAGAGATAGGGAGAGAGAGAGAGAGAGAGAGAGAGAGAGAGAGAGAGAGAGAGAGAGAGAGAGAGAGAGGAGAGAATCAAAGCACAAACCATCAAAACACCCAAAAACTGACCATCGCCATGTCTGACTTCTTAAACATTCAGAGAAAAATCAAAGCACAAACCATCAAAAAACCCAAATAAAAAAAATTGCCCCAAAAAAATTACACAGTGCAAAGATAACTTATATACCTGCCCAGAAACGGTTTGCAAGCTCCCACAACAAAACCCTAAAATTGGAAGATAAACGTTTCCTGCAACCAAAAACAAAATCAGACAAAAGATCCACACACAAAATAGGAAAAAAAAAAAAAAAACACAGCACGAATCAAATTTTACAACAATCAAGTAAAAAAATTTCTTACCAACCAAGCACAAAATAACAGGACACAGGTAAAAAAACTCTTCAGGCGACAGAGAGAAACGGAAAGAGAAGAAAAAAAAGAGGAAAGTGAAAAGTGGAAGATACTGGAAACTGAAAGAAAAATGGGTTTGAGAGGGACATAGAAGAGCATGGATATACGCGTGGCAAAAACATCCACGCATGATGGACGCGTGGAAGTAATGGACAAAAGCGTCTTTTAACTGTGGGAAGCAGCAGCACAATAGCCAAGCAAGAAAAAAAATCAGGGGCATTTCCGCCCTTTCACTATTTCTGAACAGTGTTTTTTCAACTCAGTTTTAGTATATATAATGTTGAAAATTAAAATTAAAAATGAAAATAGTTAAATGCTTGTTATATGATTATTGTCTTTATTCTTCAAATATTTTATTGTATAAACGTTATATTAAATCATTTATTCTCTTTATCATTATTAAAATATCATATATTAAAATCCCCATTTTCTTTCCCGATCGAGATATTCTCTCCTTCACCTAAAACAAATTGATTGTATCATAAAAAAATTAGGAAAACTAATGAAAAGTCCAAAAAACTTCACTTTTAATAAAAAAACCATTTTTAAAGGTATATTGAATAGTGTCAGGTAAAGGTAAAAATGTGGTTTTTCGTTAAAAGTGAACAGTACCGAGAGTGTTTCGTTAAAACTCCAAAAAAAAATTGGAGGCTAAAGGCCTCCAAATCAAATGAACATTCTATAAATATTAATTAGATAATGATAAAGATAATCAATTTTTCAAATTATAATATTTTGTACATTAAAATGATATCACGGGGCTACATAAAAAGGACAAAATGAATTTTGAGAGACTTTTGCAACTAGGGTTGGTTTGGGTCGGGATCCGTACCGAATCTCAAAATTCGAATCCTAAACCAATTCATTGCGGGAAGGGATCTCAAAAACCGAAATCGAACCAAAATTTTGGGGTTCCTGAATATTTTTGGGGATTTCGGTATAGTTTGGGACAATTGCAGAAATCCAAATTCCAGAAACCAATTACAAAAATCAAATCCTATAACAAACCTTAACTGCAAAAACCAAATCCTAGAACCCAATTTTCACACCCTAAAAATCGAATTTTAATTTGAAACAAAATTGCATCGAAAAAGAAAATTAGTTCGAACAAACCTGGTGCTGCTTCTGATTATGATACTAGTGAGTTTGTGCTTGGGGTCATCTCTTTCCTCCTTCTTGCTGCTTGCTGGATCTAATAAACCTGATTTGTTTGTATGGTGGCTGGAGCGAGATGAGAGGGTACGTTGGGGTGGCCCAAGTCGAGTCTCGAAGAAGGTGGTGGTGGCTAGGTTCGAGATCCATCAACGGAGTGGTGGTGGTGGCTAGGATTGGGATCGACCGACGGAGTGGTGATGGTGGCTGGGTTCGAGATAAATCGACGAATTGACAAAGGTGGAGGATAAGGGAGGAGGAGAGATTGATAGACCAAGAATTAGGGAGGAGTAGTCGAGAGAGAGAGAGAGAGTGAGGTCGAGAGAGGTTAGAGTTAATTAAAATGAACGGTTAAGATTAAATCTCAACCAAATATAAAGGATTATAATAATTAAAACTATATATTTAATTATATATAAAAGTTGTTCGGTTCGGTTTGGGATTCCTGAACGAAGGCAGGTTGAATACCAAAACCCGTACTGAAAGTTTCGGTTTTGATTCTGTATGGGCTACCGAACTGTTGGAAATTGGTCGGTTGGGATCGGAAAATTGGGAACTTTATTTCCAGTCGTACACCATACGCAAGACATGCAATGAGAGGGACAGAATTGGAAAGAAGAAGCCAAGTTGGACCATTTCTCATCACCACCTTTTTCCGTTACTCCATTTCCCTGTTTCAGTCAACACTCTTTTATCCAATTTCCCAGAACCATCCCTCTCTCCCTCTCTCCCTCTCTCCCCTTTATAAAACCCACCTCAAAACTCAACTCTCAACACTCTCAGCTTTCTCAAACCTTCTCCGCTCCCACCAACAAAATCAAATTATAAAAATAAAAACCAGTTATTTCTCTCCGACATGTACGGCGACCAGGATCCGACCAGTCCGATCCAAAAGCCCATCGTGATCCGTGAAGTCTGGGCCCACAATCTGGAATCCGAATTCGAGCTCATCCAAACCGTCATCGACGCCTACCCTTTCATCTCCATGGACACCGAGTTTCCCGGCGTCGTCTTCCGGCCCCCCGTCGACCCTTCCAGGCCCTACTCCCGCCAGACCCTCCGGCCCTCCGATCACTACAGGATTCTCAAATCCAACGTCGACGCCCTCAGCCTCATCCAGCTCGGACTCACCCTCTCCGACTCCAGCGGTAACCTCCCCGACCTCGGCTCCCCCACGCGCTTCATCTGGGAGTTCAACTTCAACGACTTCGACGTCGCGCGTGACCCCCACGCTCCCGACTCCATCGAACTCCTCCGCCGCCAGGGCATCGACTTCGACCGCAACCGCTCCCACGGCGTCGACTCCTCGCGCTTCGCGGAGCTGATGATGTCGTCGGGACTCGTCTGCAACGACTCGGTGAGTTGGGTCACCTTCCACAGCGCCTACGACTTCGGGTACCTGGTGAAGATTCTCACGCGCCGGGACTTGCCCAGTGGCTTGAACGAATTTCTGAAAATTCTGAGGGTCTTTTTCGGAAATAGGGTTTATGACGTCAAGCACATGATGCGGTTCTGTAAGAGCTTGTACGGCGGGTTGGACCGGGTTGCTAGAACCTTAGAGGTGGACCGGGCGGTCGGGAAGTGCCACCAGGCGGGTTCAGATAGCTTGCTTACATGGCATGCGTTTCAAAAGATGAGGGACGTGTACTTTTTGCATTGCGGGCCCGAGCAACACGCTGGAGTATTATATGGACTGGAAGTATGTTAATTAAAATTTTGACAAAAAATACAAGTATTTTAATTAATGTGAAAGGGGAAAGAAAACACAGTTGTGTCTGTAAATTCTATCCATTACGTTCCTAATTGGGGCAATTTGTTTAATAAGATGAAAAATTCTTTTTGATTCAGGAAACTTGCTAATGATCCCAGTATTTTTAAGGGAATTTTTATGAGAAGGATTTGGGTTAAATTTATTTTAATAAAAAATCATGCTATAATTTTATTTAATTAAAAAAATTAAATTTTAAGAAAAAATCCTTAAATTTTAATAAAAATGACAAAATAAATTAAATTTTAAAGAAAAAAAAAACATAATTTTAATATTTAAAAAAAATTTGACGGACGGACCTACACGTCATCACACAAACTGTTTATGAAACTTTTTACACTGTTTATTAACGGTACTACACTACTTATGAAACTTACTACACTGTTTATAAAACTTAACGGTACTACACTGTTTATGAAACTTAATGGTACTACATTCTTCTCTCTCCTCTTCTTGAATTTTCTTGGCACATTCTCACATTCGAAACACATTTCCTTCGATACTCATCAAATTTTTTTCTGTATCTCTTCAATTTCTTAACTTTCTAAACCAATTACTTAATTTTCTTCTATTATCCACCCATCTGCGGATTCCTCTTCTCCTCCACCAAATGCAAATGTTGTGCCCTGCAAACACAACACTTTTAATGATCAAAAAGTTGGGCACAATGGGGAGAGGTACAAGGAGTGTCTCAAGAACCATGCAGCAGCCATAGGAGGGACTACTATGGATGGCTGTGGCGAATTCATGCCAATGGAGAAGAGGGCACCATCGAAGCCATCAAGGGCCTCAACTGCTCTGCCTGCAACTTCCACAAAAAATAAGTTGAAGGTGAGCACCAACAGCAGCTTTCTTCTTGGTATCATAATTTCCATTATACCATCAACAGGGCGGTTGGAGTTGGGGGCAGGAAATTCTTATTAAATCATGGAAGAGAAGGATGACATCACAAGAGTTTACTAGCACTACCTCAATACCCCCACCAACACTAGATGATAATGTCTAACTACGATATGGGGATGCGAATGGTGGAGATAATGTCTAACTACAACATGGGGATGCGAATGATGGGGTCCATCCCAGATCAATCTGATGAGCAGGAAGATCATCATCGTCGAAGTCATGGTGGCGGATCACACGTATTGACACAAGTGTATGGAAATCACAGGCTTTGTTGATCTTCAACTTCATTTGCTTGAATCAATAGGACTTTGAGGTCTGTTTGGATGTTCGAAAATTGGAGATTGAATAGAGTTGAATTCTAAGAGATTTCAAGAGAGATGGACCTTTGATTGGAAAAAGACTATCGACTGACGGTTTGAAAAAATCCTTCCTCATATTGTTCTTCTCTGTAAGTGGTGGATCACGTATTGGGGCTTGCACGTGCTTTTGTCAGGTATTTTTTTTTATTTTTTTCCTTTGTCTTGACCTTATCATTAAATAAAGTTAGTGAGTGGTTTTTGGTTAAAACTCAAAGTTTTGAAACTCTTTTCATTAGTTTTCCTTATTTTCAATGGGAGATGCATAATGTAGTAAATATTGGAAAAAGTATTTATAGAATATACTTTTAATACTTAATTATGTATTGACACAATACTTTTTAAACATTTCAAGGAGGGATAAAATTTTAAACACAGAGGATGACATCATGGGCCTTTTTTTTTGTTAGAATGAAAGTTACGAAATTATCCTTCCATCCGTTTAAAAGCATGGCTGACAGAGAGTACTAGCTTCAGATTCAGTCGTTCTTATTCGAAACCGTTCAGTTTCCTTTTTTGTTCCCTCTATTGATGGTTTATGTTTAGATTTCAGCTTGAGTTTTATTATTTGAGGGTAAGTGTTGTTTCGATTTTATATTTGAAGTTGCTTTTCAAGTTTTGTTCTGATTTCATGTGTTGTGCGATTTTGAATTTGTTCTGATTTAGATTTTGAACGAGTTTGTGATCTTAATGTTTTGATTGTTTGCATTCATTTTATTTATTTATTTATTTTGTTTATCGTGTTTTTGTTTTGCGACTTTATTTTTGCAAGCACTTTTTTTGACGATTTTTGTTTTTGCGATTCAGTTTTTTGATTGAGTTTTTGGCAAAGGTGATTTTTCTATCTTCAGATTTGTTTGCATTCAGTTTTGATATTGAAGTATAGAGAACATGTATATCATGCATAATCACATTAGTTTATTAAAAGGATAATGGATAAGGAATCAGTTTTTTCCACATAATTTTATTTATGTACATTATCAGTTTAATTAGAATCGAGTTATACTTTACGTAGAATCAGTTTATTACTTTATTCATAATCAATTTTTAGGCATAATCAGTTTGTTATATTGTGGGGTGGGTACCAGTGTTTTTTTTTTTTTTTGGGGCCGGGGGGGGGGGGGGGGGGGGGGGGAGGGTGGGGAGGGTGGGGGGCAATCCCTAAGAAACATTAAGAATTTCAACATTATTAACATTTATGTAAAATGAGTTTGTACAGAATCAAATTTTATGCATAATTAGTTTGTGATATTGTTGTGTAGGGGTTGGTGGGGAACCTCCCCTCAAGAAACAGTAAGAATTTCAACATTACTAACATTTATGCAAAATAGGTTTAAACATAATTAGTTTTACATAAAAAAAATGTATGCATATATCAATTTATGTATTGTCATTGTGTTTATAATATATGTGTAGAATTCGTTCATACAAAATTAGTTTATACATAATCAATTTATGCAACATATTTTATACAACATCAGTTTATACATAATCAATTTATGAATTTTTTTTTCTTTTACTTTTGTGTGCAAATTATGTCTGTTGTTAAGGTGTTGAAGTGTGTATATGAAATGGTGTAGTAGTTGTGCCACTTTATCCGCATACTAGTTATGTTGTGAGCAATTAAGTTCTAGGTTTCCTACTTTGTTGCTATGATGGTTTTCCTTGAGATACTCATTATACGATGGTGAAGCAAACTTTTTGGTAGAGTGCAATGAAGATATTTAGACTCTTCCTTTGGTGAATAATTTCATTTTCAATCCAGTTGTGGAGGGTTATGTTCATGATAAGAATAACATATCTATAGTTTCTAGTAGAAGTGCATCATCCTCTTATTTAAGTGAAACGATTAGGACTAGAGATAATAACTAATACTTGGGCAAATATGGTTTTTATGAACCTCACCATTATGCAACAAATGAGTGGTAGAGTTATATTTCTTACGAGGGTCAAAGTTAGGAAAATGGTGCAGTTGAGTTGTGTAGAAAACTTATACAATATTCTATTGAAGTTGGATTTGTTTTCAAGTACACTAGGAATGATTGAAAGCATATTACTGCTGTTTGCTCAAAGAAACTGTTGGAGGGGTGTTAATGGCGTGTTCATGCTATTGTGCAACAACCCAAGGTTTGTTTCATCATTAAAACAAATTAAATAATATTCATACTTGCATTGGACGTATTCGTCAAAAGGAGAATAAAATGTTTGATCCTTCTATTTTATCCTTTTTGTTGGTTACCAAAGTTCGTTTGAATCTGTATATTCAGGCAAAAGAGGCTATGGGGAAAATGAAGGTGAGTTATGGTCTTGATGTTAAATATCATGTAGCTTGGCATGGTAAATAGATTGCATATGATATTCAGGCAAAAGAGGCTATGGGGGAAATGAAGGAGAGTTATGGTCTTGATGTTAAATATCATGTAGCTTGGCATGGTAAATAGATTGCATATGATGAAGTTAATGGTGATGAAGCTGTCTCTTACATATGTTTTCCTTGGTACCTTGATGAGTTTGTGCGTGCCAATGATGGATTATTTTGTTTTCTAGAACTTGATAATGATACTAGTTGGTTTGAAAAGTTATTCATATCTTTTGGTGCTTGTATTAAAGGATTATGATGGTGTAGACCAATATTGTTCTTGATAGAACGTTTTTGAAGGGCAAATATACTGGTACTTTTCTTGGGTGTTGTGCAAAAAATGCAAAAAATGGTAAGTTTTTTTAATATGATACATTACAAATTCAGTTTATTGTTTTTATAGTTTTGATATTGTTTGTAGAATCAGTTTGTGTTATTGTTGTGAAAGGTTTTTTTTTGTTTTTTTTTGGGGGGGGGGGGGGGGGGGGACCCCTCAGGAATTGTTAAGAATTTCAACATTATTAACATTTATTCAGACTTAGTTTTCCATTTTTTTGCATAATCAGTTTTGTGATACATTTTTTTATTTATCTTGTGTTTTGTACCGAGATTTTTCCTGTATGTAATGGTATCGTTGACATAGAAAATGAAGACAATTGGATGTGGTTTCTTCAACATTTGGCTTGAGTATTAAATCATCAAAGAAGGAAGATCACATTCATTACGGACCGACATCATGGGCTTTTGAATGCTATTTGGAAATACTTCCCTACTGCTTCTCATGATTTTTGCATTATACATTTGAGGGAAAATTTGGAGAGGTGGTGTGCAGGTAATAAGTTTTTGAAGGATCAATTGTGTGATTATGCATATTCATGTAGTGTTGAAAATTATGATAGAAATATTGTGAAAATGAGAAGTGTAGGTGGAGATATTTATGATTCATTTTTAGGGGCAATCGATGGGATGAAATGAGTAATTCAATTGCAGAATAATTTAATTCAATGACTTTGAAAAGCGTTGCATGCCTATCATGAATTTGATTGAATCGGTTAGGGGGATGTTTCTAAAGTCTAGACTTAGTTGTTTTTTACTTTCTTATCAATCTTGTAAATATGTACCACACATGGTCACTTTAGATCTTTCTTCCTCTTATTAGACTTCAGGAAACTTAGTAAAGATCAAAGTACATATGGTGTTGCCTTATCACATGTACGGTTTGTACATGCATATGCATTTCACGTTTAGATCCTTATACATTCTAACTAGTGAAGTTGTCCCGTTAGAATTGCTCGATGTTTTCATGCGAGCTGGGCACACAATTTAAGGCCACCCACATGGGCTGACTGACACCTTTTATATAGGATTAAGGTTTTCACCTTTTACATTTGACAAGTGATTTTTTTTTTTTTTTTTTTTTTTTTTTTGTACTTTTGTCTGCTACAATCAAAAGTTTTCATTTAATAGGGTTGGAGAATTTCATTTCCTCCATGGTGTGAAAGATTATTTTGTAGAGAGTGTATTTGTTTTTCTTCTCCAACTCAGATCTCCTCAGAGCATCAATCATTTTCTAGGTAAAGTTCTTCATTGAATATTTATAGAACTATCCATGAAAAAGCTTGCTTAAATCTTCTTAGAATCTCATTTGTTTTGGGTTAGATAAATTGAATTTTCAAGAGAGTGGCATAAGCTCTTCGAGCCTCATCTTCTTATTTCTATGAAACCCTAGCTGTATACACCTTTTTCAAGCATTAAACTTCTGCTAACTCACTCACAAAATCTCTGAGAAAGGTTTGCATTGTTCATGGTCTAGATCTTAGTTTCAAATTTTTTATATAGACCTTATTTTGGATTCTCAGTTAGTTTCTTCCTTCAACTGTTTGACTAGAGAAATTGACTTGTTATTTGAAACCACACTCTATATCATCCTCCTCATCATATCATTCTACATAGATTGTGTTGCTCTCGGTCCCACAATGAGATGAGCTAAAGGGATGGAACTGCCTTCTTGTGAAGAGTGAAGATATCTCCAGCTCGTGCAAAGTGAGGTTGCACAAAGGTATAAAGCTGCTATTTGGAATAGATCTAGGAATTGAGCTTGTGGTGGTAATTTGTATGAACCTTATTTGCACTAATGGATTGGACTATGTGGAGTCCCCGATTTTTTAATCCATTAAGGGGTTTCTCTGGTCAAAACTGTTTGTTTTCTTTGTAGTTTAAACTTGTTCACATATCTTGATAATGGGTGTTCTCATCATACGTCTGGGGACAAAGATGCCTTCTTGTCACTTGTTCCCTTTAGTAGTGGTGGTGTGGTATTTGGTAGTGGCGACATATCTCAAATCATTGGGTAGGGTGCTGTTAAGATCTTTGGTCTTTCTCAGCTCAAAATGGGTTGAAGTCAAGCCTCATCAGTATTAGCTAGTTGTTTGATGAAGTATCTGATGAAGTTTGCTTCTCCCAACGAGGTTTCCAAATTGTGGATGAAAATGGGAAGAATGTGCTTGTCTTCGGAGACAATTGCTACATTCTTGATGCTTTTAAAGTTGGTGAATATTCAAAGTGCAACAAAGCAATTGATGAAACTAGGGTATTGTGGCATAGAAGACTTGGTCATGTCAACTTCAAGGATCTTTAAAAATTGTCCAAACATGAGATTGCAAGAGGTCTGCCACATTTCTTTAGAACATCCCAATTAGGAAAGCAAACTAAGGTGGCCCACAAGAAAGTAACTGATATTGGCATATCCAAAGCTCTTTAATCAGTGCATACAGGCCTAGTTGGACCAATCCAAACCTTGTTTATTAGTTGGAAGAAATACATATTGGTAATTGTAGATGACTACTCTAGATTCACCTAGGGTATGGTTTTAAGAGAGAAGTCTAACACTTTCCAACAATCTCTTACTGTGTATAAAGTGATGTTGAATGAGTCTCTATCCAGTCATCCTACATTAGTCAGAGTTCAAACTGATGATAAAACTCAAATTTTCATTACTCAAAAGAGGGTTAACATCCAAGGGTACTTAGGGGTTCCTAATGTAACTTTAAAACATTTTTAACAAGGCAAACATGAAACCAAGAATCCACCATTTGGATTTGGCCGAATTTCCCCATAACATGGCACTAAATTTTAGCTCCAAAATACATGTTTAAAGGAACAACATCTACAACATTTAAGATGACAAATTTTGTAATAAAATTTACATTCAAAGAAGTAAGAATAAAGCATGTAACAATTACAACATTCAAATCATAAACTATGAAAATACAAAACCCAAAAGGATTCACCATACACTAGACCTAGGCTCTTGATACCACTTGAAGGAAATATTTGGTCCTAGCTAAGAACATTTGAGAATATTTGAACATGCAAGCATTCAAAAACTCTTAAAGTAGGCATGCATTCAAAATAATTCTTTGACCCAAAGAAATTCAAAGCCTAGTATATGGTGAACCTAAAGACTGTTTGCAAAAGAAAGAGGAAAGTTTGAGCTTTTCTCACCCTTTAAGCTCATCCTTGTTTTCACAAGGAATTCACCCAAGTGGAGCGCCTTCAAGTCACCTCATTTGCTCGTTGGTTCTTTCCTTTCTTCTTGGATCTTTGTTCATTTGCTTCTCCTTTGTTCCTTGAGAATATGACGAAGGATCTCCAAAAGCACCAAAGGCTTGGTGCCTCTAAGTCTTTGCACCAAAGATGAAGTGTGAAGAGAAGATGGATGACTTAGAGAGATTTTGAAGCTAGTGAAAGTCTCCCTAAGTGGCCGGCCTCCTAGTAGAGAAGAAAAAGTGAAGGTCGTTCTCTTTTTCTCCAAAGAAACCCCTAAAGAGGTTAAAGCTATAAAGATGCTTTTATATCTCTTTCTTAGGTGGGTGGCAAACTTGCAATTAAGCAAAACTCACTGTCGATGCAAATTTCCGCCGTCTTCAGTCTTGACATAAATGCACCTACAAAACAATAAACATCTTTGATCAAAGGCCTAAGCCTCACGCGCCCACGAGATGGGGGGGGGGGGGGTTAGGTCAACGGATCTCTGATGCCTAAGTTAGTTTCTCTGAGAGAGTAAAGTGTTTAGGGCTTTTTTTAGGGTCGCCAAAGCTCTCTGAGAATGGTAGAATATGGGGTATTTATAGGGGTAGGGCCGGCCATATAGGGTTTAATGGTGAAATATTCTCTAATTATTCCCAAGATATTAAATAGGAAATAATATCTTGAGACAATGGTGTAATTATCCTAATTTAAATAAATTAGGATTACTTACTTGATTGAAGTCAATCTTTGATTAGGAATGAATTAAAGATAGGATCTGGGGTAATTAATCCTTATCTTTAATTACTTGCCAAGGGCAGGTGAGCTGTGAGCAGTTGTGTTCAGCTGCTAAGACTTTCAGGGGTGTGAGCTACGCGTGGGAGCATCTGAGAAGCCTGCCCATTTATTGAGGGCAATCTTGTCCTTCTTGAATAAAAGTCCACGTGTCGCCTCTAGGATTTTTGGGATTATTTTTGGCTCCACAAATGCCCTCACACCTACTGTGATGCTCGCATGGAAAAGGGCAATAGGTGTAGAATTCCCAAGCTGCTTGGGTTTGTAGAGTTGTTTCCCAATTTGAACTTGATCTTCTTCCTTGATTTGGAGATAGACTTCTTCTAGGAAAGGGAAAATAATTTGCCTCCAATACCTATTTAATTCTGCCTTAAGCAGGGGATTAAATAAATTTGAAGAACAATCATTATTCCAACAAGAAAGAGAAGTCAGAGGATATTTTTCTTCCCCCTCCCCTAACGTTCTTTTTTTCTTGCCCTCGCAAAAAGTCGTCTCTCGTTGTTGTTCTTCTTTTCCGTGCCTCACCAAGGTAAGAAAAATTTGAATTTTTTCCTTTTTCTTGAATTTTTGGGAGCCTTGGGGCTTGAAAAATTGGCTTGGCGGATACCAAGGATGCATGAATAGCATGGCAGGGAAGCCACAGGTTGCAGAGGTGCGACAAGGATGTTGGGTGGCATGGGGGAGACCAGCTTAGGCTGGGTCTCCATGGCTGAACATTGCAAGTTGCTGGGCAAGGGCCCGTGCAGCAGAGTGACGAGGAAGAGAGAGAGAGAGAGAGTCCGGCTTGGGCCGGCTCTCGATCTTCAATGGTCTGGGTCGCATGACCCAGCCTTGCTTCCTGGAGCGCCTAGCATGTGAGCGGAAAGGGGAGAGAAGGCGTGGGCCTCCCCCGTGTTAGGTCGGCCTGCATGCAGAGGAGAGAGAGCCGAGAGGCCTTAGGGCCTACTTGTAGTGCGCGGGAAGGGAGATGGGTGGAGGCGTGAGCCTTCCTTTTGCCGGGCAGTGCGGCCTGGGTCGCGTTCATGCTGCTCTTCGCTTATATATATATGCATATATCCTTTTCTTTTTTTTTTCTTTTTTTTTTTTTTAAGCTGCCCGCTGAATATTTTTCCTTCGTGCTTTTTGCAGAGACTTTGAGATGTCTTCCTCCAACAACAAAAGTGACGAATATCCTCCACCTTTGTACCGTCAAGGTGGTTGTTCCGGCAAGGTGGGTTACTTCAAGGCTGCGCATGTCAAGATTAATTCCGACGAGCTATTTCGAGATTTTCTTGAGGCGTACAAGCATGCAATTCCGTCTGGAGTTCGCGTCAAGCGGGTGAAGGATGATAGTGGCCACGAACCATGTGGCGAGGGTTGCCTCTGCTAGGAAGAGAGCTATCAAATTCCATCCGTACTACTTTGTGTTGGGATTTATTTTCCTATACTGCGTCTTTTCCAGGAGGTGATCTGCTCCATGAAATTTTTTTGGCTTGACCGTGCAATGGTAGGGTTCTCGAACTTGAGCAAGTTCTTTGATGTTGGCTTGACCATAAAAATTTTTTGGTCGTTCTTTGAGATCGTCCACAAGGAAGGTGTGGGGCAACTGAGGTCTTGCCATAAGCTACTTGATGCTTCTAGCAAATGTGATCATGAGTGGGTGAGAGACACCTTGGCAGTAAGCGAAGAGTGGGAGTTTGACTCTTGTCCTGAGTTGCGTGTCCCGACTACCTTTATTAGTGGTAAGTAAACTGCTTCATTCTTGCCCTGCTTGAATTTTTTTGTTGAGCTGCTCCATGACCTCATTTTATTGGTCGTCTTTCTTACTTTGTGTAGATTCGGAGTTTGGCTCAAATCTAAGGACTTCGGCAGATATGAAGAAAGTGCACGTTCCTGCTGAGTACTGTGAGTGACGCTGGCTGCTCAGCCCTCTTCGACGTGAAAAATGTGGCCTGCCTTCGAAGGAAGAGATAAAGCGGATAAAGGACGAGGACCTGGCTCTCCCGATCGCTGCTGTAGAGCCTGCTACCAAGGAGGGTGGAAAGAAGAGATCTTCCTCACCTGCTTGCGAGTCTTTGGCTGGAAAGAAGCCAATGACTTCTTTTGTTGCTCGTGAGAGCTCGTCTGCTGCTGAAAAGCTTGTCATTGATCTAACTTCCCACAAGGAGGCGAAAAAGACCGTTGAGCCTGAGCCTGTGAAACCTACTGCTCCTAAGGTGATCGTATCCATTGCTAAAAAACTTGCCCAGCGAAAGTGTTCGGTGGTGCTTCCGGTGTCCAGGTCCGTTTCAAAGTGTACGTCGAGAGCTAAGTCTGGATCGTCTTCTGAGAGGCTCGCCGCTATGAAGAGTGGGAAGGTGGATTCTGCTGCTGAAGTTGCGCCTAGGCCTACTTCTCCTTCTGTCGTGGCTGATTCATCTGCTGAGAATGAGAAATCTGCTCGCATGGGCAGTTGTGAGAGATCAACCTGAGTCTGGGGTGGGAGAGTTTCCTGAGGTTTGTGCGCTGCTGAAGGCTGGTCTGCTTAAGGAAGTTGATGCATGCGCCAAGTTTGTTAACATTGTTGGAAAAGTTGTCATCCGCTCAGACTCTTTTGCGAAGTGTCCTGCCTACTCAAGGAGGTCATCCCTGATTGTTACAATGCATAAGACTTTGATCCTGGCAGCTGAGTCTATGCGCGTTGATCAGGATGCTGTCAAGTGTGACAAGAAGGCCAAAGTGGCTTTGGTGGCTCAGCTTCGCTCGGCTACTGAAAAGATCGAGAAGCTCGAATCTGAACTCGTCGTTTTGAAGGGGTCTGATGTCTGTGCCCCCACTTCTTTGCAGTTGGAGATCGCTCGTGAGGAGGCCGCCCATTTGAATGCAAGGCTTAATGAGACTCAGGCGATGTTGGAAGCTGCAGAGAAGGACATCAGTCGTGTTTCTCCAGTGGTCGAGGACCTTGAGCATGTCCATTCGAAGCTACGATCTGCTTGTTTTGCCAAGGATGAGGAGCTTATCTTCATGCATGTTGAAGTGTCTCGTCTCAATGAGGTTGCCAATAAGCTTGAGTCTAAGGAAGTGGATCTGCAAGGTGAGCTGTCTACTAGCAAGAACCTGAAAATGGAACTAGATGAGCTGCAGAGTGTTCACACTGGCTTGTTGAGGAGAATGTGCAGCTGAAGAATGAGAAAGCTGGTCACGAAATGGCACTTGCTTCTTGTTAGGCCGATTCTATAAGCTTGGCTATATAGACTATCTTCAGGGCAGGCCATCAGATTATGAGTTTTCCGAGAAGAACTTCGAGACTTTCTCTATTTCTCCAGTTGATCTACTTGATTTCTCGTTTGAGGCTGCCTTTGGTGGAGCAGCTAAGGGTCAGGCAGTCCAGGCAGGGGTGGCTGAGGATGAGCTGATTGACACTTTGGCCGCTGAGAATGGCACGGCTGTTGAAGGCACGGCAGTCGAGGGACATGTGGTTGCGCAAGCTGCTAAGGAGTAGTCTTTTTGCTTAGACTTAGGAGTTTTTTTTTTTTTTTTTTTTTTTTTTGCTTTGCTTGAATTTTGTCGGCCTTCGAGTCGGTTTATCAATTTGCTAGAAATTTAATAAACAACTTTCCTTGTTTTTGCTTCATCCTTCTATTTCGTCATGTCTTTTGCAAAACTTTACAGTAAGACGGGTGGTGGATGAACTTGCTTGAACAAAGCAGTTCATCTCACGTCATCACTTAGGTTTTAGTTTTGGCTTCGGGAGCCTTGCCTGCTTGAGGCGTCTTGCAAAACTTTGTCGTAGGACTGGCAGTTGAGTTGGCTACTTCAACGGAGCAGTTGACTCACGCGGTCACTTTAGGCTTCAGTTTTGGCTTCGGGGCTTAGGAAGCCTTGCCTGCTTGAGGAAGAAATGCGAGATTTCCAACTTATAGAGCCGGTGGCCGAGCTCGTCGTCTTCATAGAAGGTAGGCGGGTTCATGTAGCCACTATAGTTGCGAATCTCGGCTTTGGGTAGCTTCGTGAGCTTTAGCCCTCCCGGGGCATGTTGCGAGATTTTTAACTTATAGAGTCGTCGGTTGGACTCGTGCTTCTCGTAGGAAGCATAGGAGGTCCGCGTAGCTACTATAGTTGTGACACTCGACTTTGTCCCAGCAAAACTTAAACCATAGACCGACGGCCGAAAGTGCCGCTTATAAATAACCAGGCAAGTCCGCGTAGTCATAGCAGGTGTAAGTCTTGGCTTATGGGCTATCTTGGGCTTGTAGCCGCAGGATCGTCGGCCACGCGTCTTGCTTACAGAAGCAGACGACCCGCGTAACCACTTCAGGCGTCATCTCTGGTTTGATCCTCAGAGGCCATATCCTTCCGAGTCGTAGCTTTGATCCCGCATGTCGCTTAACTAGTATTGCAACACTTTAAAATCAAGCCACTTCATGAAGATTTACACGTCGAGGATGGACCATCTTGTCCATGTGACATCTTTCATGGGCAGGGGTCCTATACTTAATTGTCTCTTTCGGTTAGAAACCCGGGTCTCGCGGAATTGAATCCTTCAGTTGGCTAAGTATATTCTCGTGGAATGACCATTTCGGCTAATTCTAGGAGTCGTCCAGCTCAGGTAATCGCTGACATCAGGGGAAACTGAGCAGTTGTACTACCCATATACGTATGGATATTCCGGATACGCCATGTCTGAACGTGCAGAGGGCGTCTTCATTTTGTCACATGAGTGGTTATGCCATGTCTGCAGGGCAGAGAGCATTTTACGCCTTGTCTGCCGGGCAGCGGGCGTTTTTAACCCATGTCTGCCGGGCAGCGAGCGCTTTACACCATGTCTGCAAGGCAGTGGGTGTTTGCTGCTTGTAGCACGAGTGGTTATGCCATATCTGCAAGGCAGAGGGCATCTTACGCCATGTCAGCAGGGCTGCGGGCGTTTTCACGCCATGTCTGTCGGGCAGCGGGCGTTTTACACCATGTCTGCAGGGTAGCGGGTGTTTTCTGCTTGTCGCAGGGGGTGGTTAGTTTGTTTATGCATTTGGCCCAAGCTTACGAATAATTCATTCAATCTTCATTGAAAATAGAGGTTTTTATTAACTTTGCTCATAGGCAATAATGTCATAACAACTGATAATCCTCGGCTCGCGAGGTCTCTGTCCATCGAGTTGCTTGAGTCTCCGAACTTTTTCGTCTTGAACAGGGCCCAAGGTAAGGTAGGAGGTCATACGTAGTACCTTCTCAAATTGTAGACATTCCACTGCTTGTCGATTTCTTTGTCGCTCATAGTGGTGAGGGTGTAGCTTCTCTTTCCGCCTAGGCTGATTTTGTTCGGACCTTCCAGATGGAGCCATCTTTTTGGAGCTTTCCCGTCGGGCGATGATGAAGGCTTTTCCGAGGACTAAGTCTGCCGGCTGGAACTGCCAGATTTTTGCCCTTTTGTTGTAGCTGGAGAGGAGATGCTGCTGATAGGCCGCAATGCGGGTGATAACCTTCTCGCGCTCTTCCTCTGCCAGGTCTAGGTTGGTGGTCATCTCATTTTCGCTCTGCTCAAGGTTCAGCAGTACAGTGCTGATGTTTGGCACTACGACATTAGGATGAATGATTGCCTCAGAACCATATGCCAGGGAGAAAAGAGTTTTGCCGGTTACTCGCCTTTTGGTGGTGCGATATGCCCATAGAACACCAGGGAACTCTTTTGGCCACTTGCCCTTCTTGTTTGAGAGGGTCTTCTTGAAGCAGTCGAGGATGGTCTTATTGGACGCCTCAGCCTGCCCGTTGCCCTGTGGATATCAGGACGTGGACCTGCGCTGCTTAATGCCATACTTTTCAAAGAACTTCGCCAAGTCTTTTCCCACGAATTACGGACCATTGTCGATGACGATGGAGTGTGGGATGCCAAAGCGGCATATGATGTTCTTCCATATGAAGCGCTCTATGTCCATCTGGGTAGTTGTGGTCATGGGTTTGGCTTTGACCTATTTTGTGAAGTAGTCGGTTGCTACGATCATCATGCCTCTGCCCTCAGTAGTAGTCGACATAGGTCCTACCAAGTCGATCGCCCACTGCATGAATGGCCATGGGCTCATCTACGAGTGGAGTTCGCTAGCAGGTAGTGCGGGCACGGGCTTAAAGCGCTAATCATATGGATTCAACTGATTGGTTAGTGCTTTAAGACTTTGCTCTCTGATCATACATTCTTTTGGTTAATTTATTGATTTGTGTGGTTGCAATGTTAATAGTTTGGAAACTTCAAAGGTGAACCACCTGGGTTATTCCCAGGTCGTGGAGAGCATCCAAAGGTTTGAAATTATTTTCTTTGTGACATGCACTTCAGAGTTATCCACGACAAGATAGTAGCATAAACTTTTTTTTTCTTTACTATTCATTAATTTGTGGAGTTATTTTTAGTTGGGAAAGTTGAATCTGAGCCTTTCAAAACCTTTGTGAACATGCTGTCAATTGTAAGATATTCTGTGCAGCAGAGCTTGATAGCAATTTCGGATGAGTCTCAATTGCCCAGTACATATAACTTTGCTTCAATTTGTTCATCTTCTTTGGATTTCTATGCAAAATGTAAAGTTATTTATTTATTTCTGTTTATATCTACATGTTACAGCGGCAAGTAGAACACGGTTTAAAGTCGGAAAAACCAAGAAATCGGCACCCTCTACAAACTGTGGAACTACTACTCTTGCTAAGGTTTATTTCAATTCCTCTACTTTTTCAATCTGCATAAATTGCTTTTGTCTATCTATCCTTCTTATATGTAGTTTTGATTTTTTTTGGGAGTGAGTAGCTTTGGATGACAGTAGCAAATTTATCATAGATGAGACTAATATATAAAACCATGTTTATTAGGGCGTTGGTATCCGCCTGGAGATTCGTTAAACCAATGATCAGTTGATAGAAAATATCATTAAGCCGAGCAAAAATGAATATTAAATCTTAACATTGGGAGAATACTAGGAGTCTTTTCTTATTTGCCAATACTAGGAGTCTCAAAACCAAGTAGTGTTATATTTGAATGAATTTTTATTTGATCGGCTGAAAGTAAAAATCATAATTTTTTAGCAAGTACATACTCTTAAACACTCATAGCACAAATGAATGGTGGACTCAGATAAACACCCACAAATACATAAACTACACACAGATACTATAATGGTTTCTTCTCAGAATGCTTATCAAGACCTGTGACTCTGTTGCTTCTATTTTTGAAGTTAGAAAAACTCATGTGTTGCTTTTACAGGAGACTAGAACATTGATGGAAGCAGCCTTGGCGAATATGCAACTTAAGGAAAATAGTTTGAAGACTGAGGAGCTGTAACTTATAAAGAATTTGGTTCAAATGCTCTATTCGAGCTCCCCAGCATGCAAGGTATCTGTAAAATCAGGGGATATAGTTAATTAAATTTTTTATTTTTTTATTTTTTTATTTTTATATATATATATATATATATATATATATATATCTCAATCTTCTGATCATTTTCCTGCATCATTGCTTAGTTTTGTTCATTGAAATTTTGAGGGGTGAATTTTGACCTTTTGACCCCATTTGAGTTAAACATGATTATATTCCTTGGCTTAAGCTTTAGTCTTTCTTCCTTCATTTCTCAAAAGAGGTTAATTTTTGCATTTTGTAGACGCAAAAGGGTTTTCATTGGCATGTCTAGCATGATGAACTCATGTTTTTTGGATTATGGTGCTTATTCTGATTCTTATCTGTAACTATGGATGATGTAACATTGTAGACTTGGAGTATAGTACGTTATGTAGTCTTTTCCTTCAAGTCCTCTTACATTCATATAATTACATATACTTTCATGTTATAATCACTGAATGAAGATGGCCCTTATCGCAATTTTCTCTCTCTGGATTTCAATTGATTACCATTTATCTTTTTCCTATCCAATTCTCTTCAGGTTTGTAAATGTCGGCCTATGTTTTACTTATACACAAGCACACCTTCTACAGCACATGAATTTTAGCTCAATAATTCCTTTCTCAACCGTTAATCATGTGTAAAACTCTTTAATGGATCATTGCACATAATCCAGAATCCAAAAAGTTTGGAATTTTTTGCTCTAATTATATGTTTTCTTTAGACATGAGTAAAACAGGGAGTGGAATAATTGAACAAAGAAACTCTGATGCACCATAAACTGATTCTAACTATTTAAATTGCAGTTTAAAACATTGAACTGTTTTCTTCAATTCACTACACATGATTTTTTTTTTTTTTCAAATTATACATACCATTTTGAGTGATGCATTGATCAAAGTTGTAGGTATGAAGAGTGAATAGCAATATATGCCCTAACAAATTATTGCCAATTTACAGGTTTCAAGACATACCACAAATTCTGCTTCAAGATTAGCTTATGCACACTCTTCAAATACTAAAATCACTATTGATATGTGAGTGTATCTAATTTATAAATTCATACTATCAGTGACAGTTCTACTAACCTACTAACCAATATTTTTTTTCTTACATTTCATCAAGCTTTTTGTCTAATATACATTTATCTTTTTCAATCTTTCTTATACATTCAAGATAGTCAAAGAAAACAAATCACAGAGGAAAACACACAAAATTGTCATCGCGTCGTATAGAATTGCCACAAAAGGTATTCCAATTCGTGCAAAACCAGTCTTCTTTCTGCAGAGAAAAACACTAGGTAAACATGCTTTATCCTTATTTTGTTTATGATATAATTCTAATGTCTATATATTTATTTCATGTATTTCAATATATTTTTTCCCCTTGCCTAGAATGCTGCCTTAATGATGAACATACCGGAGGAAAACTTTTAGTGTTGCAGTAAACAACATTTCCCATTAAGGTTTTTGGACATGAAGCAATTTGTGTTTTTTCGTATCTAAAAAGTTTGTAATATTTTTAATAGTATTGCTTCAATCTTATATAACAGTGTGTACATCTTTGAAACATAATCTCTCTTATAATTTTTTGGGTTTTTATCACAAATAGTCCCTGAAATTAACCTATCTCATCAAGATGGTCCTTGAAATTGAAAATCAATCAATGTAGTCCCTGAAATTGGGTGTCTCAAATCAATGTGGTCATTCCGTCACAATTCCGTTAAAAATTATGTTATGTACTGATGTGACACGTAATTGGATCTCACAAATCTAATTAAATATTACTATGTGAATATAAAAATATTTAAATAATAGAAAACAAGTTTTAGTTTTATATAAATAAAAATTTAAAAATGAAAAAGAAAAAAAGAAGAAGAAGATGAACAATTCTTCTTCTTCCCAGGCACTCGAGCAATGACTAGAGTCCCACCCCAATGTAACCGCAGTGGACAATTTCCATGTAGGTGCTAGTGTGGTCGAGATGGAACCGGGTCCGGGTCTGATCGGGCTAAGGTCGAGTCCACGTCCTGGAGCGATTTTAGAATGGATTTCAGGAAGGCGACGAGGAGGTGCGAATCGTCGTCACCTTCTGAGTCGGAGTCTGAAAACAAGCTAAAGTAAAATAAGCCATTGTTATATTGCGATAAGATTCTGCTTGTTCATCAAATGATTGGCCAATCCAACAGGCAAAGCTCTCCGCAGATCTTCGAGTGAAAAAAAAAAACATAAACAGAAAGAAAGAATGAAGAAGGAAAAACAGTCTTGGAAAACTTGGGATTCCATAAACCCAATCCCATACCAGCGAACGACTCAAAACTGAGCCAATTTGAAGCCACACAATTCAACACGATTAGAAATTATAAAAAATTAAATAAATAAATAATATTTTTCCATTTCAGTCGAATCCAGCACGAACAACAAGTCAGAAAGCTACAAGCTTGAAGCTTGAATCCCAATTTATTCATCTACTTCATCATCTTCTTCTTTTTTCTTTTTCATTTTTAAAATTTTAATTATATAACACTAAAAACTTGTTTTCTATTATTTAAATATTTTTATAATCACATAGTAATATTTAATTAGATTAGTGGGATCCAGTTATATGCCACATCAGCACATAACAGAATTTTTAACGGAATAATGGCGGAAGGACCACATTGATTTGAGACATCCAATTTCAAGGACTACATTGATTGATTTTCTATTTCAGGGACCATCTTGATGGGATGGGTTAATTTCAGGGACCATTTGTGATAAAAACCCTAATTTTTTAAACCCGCAACATCGCGCGGGCATCACTTTCTAGTCATTTCTATTTAGCAAAACTTATGAACAGGTTCGGCGCTTATGGTACTATTATCTCAAGGTTAAATTATTACTTTCGTAACTTGGTTGCTCTCATTTGATTGTATTATTTTTAATCTAATTTATGTCGTATGGCCTAGAGCTTCCTCCTAGCTTCTATTTTTGGCTCCGCCACTGCTTCATTAAATAGCTAAAATTGAAGACAAACTACGAGAATTCTGTGACGGCCAAATTTTGAAGTCAAAATTGCGAGTGACGATGCAAGTAACGGTCAAACTGCGTTGAGCTCTAGAGAGGATAAATTACAAGATATATCTACCAAAAATCACGATGTCTAATTGTATGGTTAAGATTGGAATTCTAGAAACCATGAAGTCCAGCTTTTGTTGTGTTTTAGTTCAAACAAAAGTCACTAAAAGAATAGGTTAAAGCTAGTAATTCTCACCCAATGGTTTAATACGTAATAGATAAAACAAAAACAAAAGGTACAGAAAACTACGCTCCTGAATTTAGACCTATACCCTTCTTGGATATATATATATATATATATATCATACTCCAGTCATTCATTTCTTAACACAAGCAAATAATTTGTAATCACGTTAGCTTCAATTTAAAAACATACATCTTGAGCATTGGCCTCCTCAATCAGTTATGCAGTGTTCATTGCTTCATTACTCTTATGTCTCTCGTCGTCTCCAGCACCATTTGCAAATGCAAGAGCATCTCAGTTAGTTCGGAGTGTTTGCAAGCAAACCCAAGACCTATTCGGCTACAACTATAAGCCATGTGTAAAATCTCTTTGGAAAGATATTCCAATTAGATTGGCAACTAATCTCAAAGATCTTGATATAGTCGTTCTTAAATTAGTATGTCTATTTAGAATTAATCATAATTAATTTATATGCCAATATCTACGACAAACTTTTGGGTCATGTTATATAGGGATGTTGCATTCCTTGTTACTTTCCAGTTATTAAATGTCTTGGAAAAGATTCCCGAATAATGTATAAAATTTGGAAGTACTTGCATACCAAAAAAAACGTATCTATGGTTATAGCTAGGGGTAGGTTGGAAAAACCGAAAACCGAAAAAACCGAACCGAAAACCGAACCGAGGCCGAAAAAACCGAACCGAACCGAACCAAATATGGTTGGTTCGGTTTCGGTTTCTGGGGTTCGAAAACCGAACCGAACTGAACATCTTCAAAACGACGTCGTTTTATAATATTTTAATAATTAATAAGCCTAATTCTAAAACGGTGCCGTTTTACTCCTAAACCGCAATCCCTTCCCTAACCCTAACCCTGCTGCTTCCTCCTCTCGGTCTCGACTCTCGCCTGTTTTCCCACTCCTCTCAGTTCGCACGCAGCAGCCAGTAGGGGTGGGTTCGGTTCCGTTCGGTTCGGTTTTTTGCCAAAACCGGAAACCGAACCGAAATTACTGTTCGGTTCGGTTTTCTGTCGGTTTATGTTCGGTTCGGTTTGTATTCGGTTCGGTTTTTCTCGGTTCGGTTTCGGCCCGGTTCGGTTTTTTTTTTTTTTTTTTTTTTTTTTTTTCCTTTCTTATCCAGCAGCAAAAAAAAAAAAGTTTCTAAAACAACTTCTAGCCATTTTCAAAGAAGTATAAATAAAATCAAAGCCTCATTTCAACATAAGCATTCCAAATTTCTAATAGAATCATTCAAACAAAGACAATAAAAATAAACATGACTGTACAATTAATTAACGTCACGTCAAATAACTAGCTACTTTCTTGTAAGAATTAGTTTATGAATCTAAATCCTTGATCTTCACTCATCCAAAACAGGTCAAAAACTCAAATGGTTCAGGGTCTCAAACATTGACAAACGCAAGTACAGATGATCCATCTGTAAAAAAATTGATAAACTCAAATGGTTCAAATCTGCACTGCTGTATCCTCCACACACACACACACACACATATATATATATATATATATATATATACATCTGATGGGTTCATATCCTTGATCATTTCATACCTGTCATATCCTTTTCTGGGTTTTTTTTTTGGTTCCCGGAGAGGATCAGGCAATCTTATCTTCTGGGTGGTTTAATTGTTGTCTAAAATACAACGAGGTTCTTCAAAGTTTCCCTATTTTTTTGTAAAATCCATTTTTTTGCTTCTAATTTGGCTCATAATTTGCTATCTGCCCTTATTTTTCTGAATTCAGAAGATGCTGGACAAGGAATTTTTCACAGAATATGGTGAGGCGAGCCAGTACGAAATCCAGGAAGTGATTGGGAAAGGTAGCTATGGATTAATTAATGTTTACAATGGGATTCTAGTTCTACCATGTGAGCTTGCACGGAAGATAAATCTGCAACGTCTGCGATAAATTAAACGAGTGTTAGGGGTTCAATTGAGACTAACCTTTTGCTGTGATTGAGAGTGAGAAGTCGTCGCTGGGAATGAGAGACAGAGAGAAAGGTTGTTGCTGCGAGAGACAGATGAGGTTGCGGTTGCGGCTGCGACTGCGAGAGAGGCTGCGGCTGCGAGAAAGACAGATGAGGGTCGAGGCTGCTTGCTGCGAAGGGGAATGAGATGAGAGACAGAGGTCAGAGAAGAGAAGGCTGCTGCTGGCTGCTAGGGGTGGGTTGGAAAAACCGAAAACCGAACCGAGGCCGAAAAAATCGAACCGAAAAAAAAAAACCGAACCGAACCTATTGAACCGAACCGAACCGAACCGAATATGGTTGGTTCGGTTTCGGTTTCTGGGGTTCGAAAACCAAACCGAACCGAACATCTTCAAAACGACGTCGTTTTATAATATTTTAATAATTAATAAGCCTAATTCTAAAACGGTGCCGTTTTACTCCTAAACCGCAATCCCTTCCCTAACCCTAACCCTGCTGCTCCCTCCTCTCGGTCTCGACTCTCGCCTGTTTTCCCACTCCTCTCAGTTCGCACGCAGCAGCCAGCAGCAGCCTTCTCTTCTCTGACCTCTGTCTCTCATCTCATTCCCCTTCGCAGCAAGCAGCCTCGGCCCTCATCTGTCTTTCTCGCAGCCGCAGCCTCTCTCGCAGTCGCAGCCGCAGCCTCTCTCGCAGTCGCAGCCGCAACCGCAACCTCATCTGTCTCTCGCAGCAACAACCTTTCTCTCTGTCTCTCATTCCCAGCGACGACTTCTCACTCTCAATCACAGCAAAAGGTTAGTCTCAATTGAACCCCAACACTCGTTTAATTTATCGCAGACGTTGCAGATTTATCTTCCGTGCAAGCTCACATGGTAGAACTAGAATCCCATTGTAAACATTAATTAATCCATAGCTACCTTTCCCAATCACTTCCTGGATTTCGTACTGGCTCGCCTCACCATATTCTGTGAAAAATTCCTTGTCCAGCATCTTCTGAATTCAGAAAAATAAGGGCAGATAGCAAATTATGAGCCAAATTAGAAGCAAAAAAATGGATTTCACAAAAAAATAGGGAAACTTTGAAGAACCTCGTTGTATTTTAGACAACAATTAAACCACCCAGAAGATAAGATTGCATGATCCTCTCCGGGAACCAAAAAAAAAACCCAGAAAAGGATATGACAGGTATGAAATGATCAAGGATATGAACCCATCAGATGTATATATATATATATATGTGTGTGTGGAGGATACAGCAGTGCAGATTTGAACCATTTGAGTTTATCAATTTTTTTATAGATGGATCATCTGTACTTGCGTTTATCAATGTTTGAGACCCTGAACCATTTGAGTTTTTGACCTGTTTTGGATGAGTGAAGATCAAGGATTTAGATTCATAAACTAATTCTTACAAGAAAGTAGCTAGTTATTTGACGTGACGTTAATTAATTGTACAGTCATGTTTATTTTTATTGTCTTTGTTTGAATGATTCTATTAGAAATTTGGGATGACTTGATTATAATTGAACTTTGAATTGAATGTTTAATTTTATTTGTTTGTTTGAATGATTCTATTAGAAATTTGGAATGCTTATGTTGAAATGAGGCCTTTGATTTTATTTATACTTCTTTGAAAATGGCTAGAAGTTGTTTTAGAAACTTTTTTTTTTTTGCTGCTGGATAAGAAAGGAAAAAAAAAAAAAAAAAAAAAAAAACCGAACCGGGCCGAAACCGAACCGAATACAAACCGAACCGAACATAAACCGACAGAAAACCGAACCGAACCGAACAGTAATTTCGGTTCGGTTTCCGGTTTTGGCAAAAAACCGAACCCACCCCTAGTTACAGCAAATAAAAAGGATACAACTTTGAAGAAAGGAAAAAAAAAAGGCATGAATACCAAATATCGACCTTTTAGTATCATTGTTGTGTTCCTCTTTAATTTGAATTTCTTATCATACATTCACTTTACTATGCATTGGCATTAATCGAGATGAAATTATGCTAGATGCATTTTCATTAACACTTGACATTGTCGCATCTGTTCGAATACAGGTTCTAACTTGTTTCATTCACCATCCGATTCATGCAACTTGTGTTTCTTTATTAGAGAGGTGGGGAGATTTGAACTCGAAACCTTTTTAACCATTTGTTTTATGACCTTTCCTTATACAATCCAAAATAACTTGAAAATCTTCTGAGACTGCCTCCTTTTGACTAATGACAGTGTTTTCAAGAATGCAAAATCCTCGATCGTGGTCAGCATAATAACTTGAGTGAGCAGTAACGAATACGAAAGATAGGTATAGCTTTATAAACATTTAATCCACAGGGATTCCAGGGAGCCTATTTAACAATATCATTTTTGGTACCACGCGGTGGCAACATTATTCTAGTGGTGGAGACACATGTGGCCCAAGATAGGCCTGGGCCTCTCCATCATTTTGTTTAGTTTGTCTGCTTTTAATTGTGTTAGCTTTAATTTCTGTTTGTGTGCTTTCCATTGAGCACAATGCAGTTCTATCACCATTTTGAAAAAGTTTATATTGAAAAAAAAAATCACGCAGTTGAATTTTTGAGCCATGATCTGTAACGCTTGTTCAACTTCGATGTAGTAATCGTTTCTTTTTAACGAAATTTATGAACAAGTTTGGCGCTTATGGTACTATTATCTCAATGTTAAATTATTTCTTTCGTGACTCCGTTGTTCTTCTTTGATTCAAATTTCTAGTCCTATACAAAAGTTAACCCCAAATCTTCTCTCATTGATTGTATTATGTTTAATCTAATTTATGTCGTATGTGTTGGAATTATCCAATATAAATCAACCTTTAAGTGGTCTACTACATGTAATAGGAATGTAATATTAGAGAATAATGTTGATTGTGATTTGATCTCTTAAAGATATCAATCCTATATAAGCTGTCTTATATTGGAAATAGGATTGATGGAATCCTTAATTGAATATGATTATGATACTTGACTTGGAGGCTAAGAAAGTAAAGTTTAGGTTTCCTTTATGGATGGAAACCCTAGCTTTTAGCCTATAAAAACACCGGTCCCTATAAGCCCTAGAATACACAACATAATACTTCCCATAGAGTAGTTGTATTCGGCTAGGAGTTTATAGAAGATCTTGGTGTTGCCGTGTGTTCGACTTCCTTGTTTTCTATTGGAATCAGGTCAGTCACTCATTCGTTTGTGTTTTAATTGTATAACCTTATAAGGCTAACATTTGGTATCAGAGCCACAAGTTATATAATTAAAACCTATTAGGTTTAATGTTGGATTACATAATATTCTCATGAACTGCGTGTGTTTAATCCAAGTTGCGATTGCATATGCTTGGCAACACCACCATGCCGGACCTCCTTTGAAACGGGATCAGTACGTTTCCGCATATAATTGCATATACTTGGCAACACCACCATGTTGTTTCAATCAATACAATTGATGATTGTTAATAGGTTATATAACCATTCGGTTTTAGTCAAGAATTTTTAATAATTTTATGGCACGAATCCAAAAACAAAATTAATCAAGAATAAAGCAGCAAATCGTGGCATCAATCCTTATATATAAATCATGGTATCATAACTATTTTACAATGGAAATCATATGAGGTTTTTCTATTTCAAATATAGTTCAAAGTGATTCCATTTGACCAGCCATATTAAGCCATCGAAAATAGCTTGCGTTAGGGACACATGAAGTCACAAGTATAAAACCACGAACAAGGCATTGAGAAGAATAACAGTTTCGTTCTATTTCAATTTTCATGCTAATGTTTTGGTTGGAATGATTTACCATGTGCCACTGATGATCTCAATTTTTGTAAGCATGCTATATTTGTTCTGACCTTACTGAAGAGTCCCTTCCAATTAGCAAGCAGAACGAAGTCATCTACCAAAGCAAAATGGTTTGTTTCATTGACTCTGATTTTCATGATGGTTTATGGTGTTTTGGTTGATATATAATTTGGGTTGATCCCTGAAAGCTTAAATTGGTAATAAGATAAAGATATACTTGCATGAGTGATGTGCTAATTATTGTAGAGCATGTACATACATTGAATACCATGTTTTAGTTAAGTATGTCATGAATATGGATCAAATTATTTTATGTTTGGCAACTGTATAAAATAGGCACATGATTTATGTGTTTGACTAAGACTATCAATTTTTAATCTGGTATATGTTACTATACTTCATTTCGATCAGGAAGAGCAATGATAAATTTAAGGTTTTGCAATTTATCTGAAATAGTACTCCAGTAAAGGTACCGTGATGATATAATTTGGTTGCCATAAATTTCTATTACACATTCACTGATTTGTTCTCTACAAAATGGCTTGAGGTGATACTCCAATTTTACAAGAAATAATTGCATAAGTGTCGGCAAATGGCATATGCAGACATGCCAAGAAGTATGTAAATGTAAAACCTATCTTGTTTGTTCGCGGCTAATTTTGTTGGTGCCACATGAGAGCGAGCTTGCTGGAATCAAAAGCTCCAGCCGCAGGTTTAGGGGGGATTTTTACTGCCACACGCGAGAACACCTGTGTGAGGTGCGTCCTGGGTGGACAGGCGACAAGGGGACACTAACCACCCTTCAAATGCCTCACGGATTATTGCAGGTTCTGTTTTCCTTTTGCATTACATGATTATGTGTAGGAAATGTATATAGACTGAATTAAATAGCCATGGCATTGGTTGTTGTCGGAAATATCTAATATGGATTCAATTTTAAGTATGCAAGCATGGAGCAAAATTGACATATGGCGTGTTTTAAAGGGATTGGGTTGTCATATTGCTTTAAGCTTGAGATGATCTTATGTAAAGACACACATGTGTAGATTAGTAATGCAGTAAACAAGTACTTGAGTATGATTGGGGATTAATTCAAGTAAGGTATATAATGATATTAACTCATAAGGAATTTGCATGACTAATCAAATTAGCATTGTCTACCATTTTGCTTTCATATCTTAGTATAGTCATTTAATTGTACATGACTAGTTAACTATGAAATTGATGCATAACTTGTGGATTGACTGAGAGTGACATAAAGCATCCAGTGACAAGGACAAGAATACTAAATGAATAAGGTTTGCAGTAATTATGTGACACTTCTCATTTGTATTATATTTATTCTTATATGAGAATTATGGTGGTCATGCGATTATATATGTTTATAAAGAAGTAGTGAACATATGAAGGCATGAGGTATGTATTTCATTCAAATTATGTGACTTAATTGATAAGCATGAATTTCAAACATGTATTATTGTTTGTGGTTATTCTTATGCCTAAAGAATTTAAACAGTGCTTTGATTGGTAAATTTTTATGTGCCATAAGGGGAGAAGAAAAGAAACTTTTCAAGGCTAATGTATGGCATATATTCGAGATGTTTTCTATGGAAGAAGATAATTTTGGTTGTTCCTTTTTATTTAATTTGGTATTTACAAAGCTAATGCATGATTTTAATGCTATGTTTAGTAGTTTTGTACTACGGAAAGAAATATATAAAAAGGAGCACATTTGACTTAAGAAAGCATTTGAGCGATTAAGCTTTTAAATTAGAGGAATGTATTGTTCTTTCCCATTACATAAAGTATTTCTATTGAGTAGTTGACTCCATAATGATAAGTTTTGACATTCTTGTGGTGGAGTAAAACTTGTTCTATATGTGATTAATCTCTTTCAAGTATGCTGTCAGGTTTTTTTTTAGATTAATTTGATGTCAAAGGGAGTCTTTTGTTGGCAAGACTTGAAGCTCGAATCAGGTTATCATAATTTTGTCACTTACAGTTAATTAATCTATGTGACTTCTTGTATTGATTCAGGGCGGAGTTGACCCATGCCTTTTCACCTAAGCAAGCCGTAACGCCTTAGTTGACGATAAGACTGTGTTTTTTCAAGTTACTTCGGTCAACTTTGCATCTTAATCACTGTTCTAAAAATCCCCGCCTAGCACCGCCTAGGCCCCGCCTAGGCGCTAGGCGGCTGGTCACCGCCCCGATTAATGCCTAGGCGTTTGAAAATTAAGAAAGGGCGCCTAGACCAGCTGAGGCGCCCGCCTAGACCGCCTAGCCCGCCCAAACCCGCCTAGGCACCCGCCTAGCTCACCCAAACCCGCCTAGGCACCTGCCTAGGTTGCGACTCACTTAGACAGAAAATAGATGACTTTCAATTTGCATTTAATTTTTTTAATAAATTGTAAGAGACTTGTTGAATACTTAAATGAGCCCATACTATATGTTTGTTCCCCATGTTTTCATTATGTTCCAATACTTCATAATACATATGTCATTCTATTTTGTAGTTTATGATGAAATTATATATATTTTAAGTATAAATAGACACTTATTTACACGAAATATAATGGATTTACTTAAATCCGCCTAGTCCGCCTAGTCCGCCTAGGCGCCCCCGCCTAGCCGCCTAGGCGCTAGGCCCCAACCTGCCGCCCGACTAGCGCCTAGCGTCTTTTAGAACCTTGATCTTAATTAGATTAAAAGAGATAATCTTCTTACCTACAGGTGTGGATTACTTCTTTTAGTTTAATTAAGATGGCATAGTATGAGTTTTATTTCACAGAAGTTATGAAAATCTTCATCTTGCCTACAGGTGTTGAAGTTTTTCATGAAGGTACTTTTGTGACATAAAATCTAGTACTAGAAACTAGTTAATTTTCTTGCCTACAGGTTTAAATTAATTTAGTTTCATGAAGTTTATTGGGATAAAGTTCCATGCCATTAGTGACAAATATTTTCACTATAAGCCTCATAAAAGGTTGTGGTTTGAAGGCATGGAAATCGGTTGCATCATGACGTATTTTGTGTCTCTTCATGAGACTTGTTGATGCAAAGTATTGGACCCATGAAGGTTAATCAAGGATTGCTAAGGTACGCATTGTTTAAGTCTTATGCTCGTAAATCTCTTCAATTTGAACTATGATGTCAGTTTAGAGGATGAAATTTGACTACTAAAGTTTGCTTTGGACATCGAAATTGAAATGATATGAAATTGAATTTGTTTTGGATGTATAAATTCATGATAGATGCACATAATTGTTTCTGGCAGATTGCGTGTCTTGATTTAAATCGGGTAAATGATACGTCTAATGGTCACCAAATGACCTGAATTTTGGATATGTTCAACATGTAGATGTCTACTATGTGTCGGAAAATTTTCGTAATTTTCTGCCTTGTATTTTAATTATGGTGAATTTACTAGTAACCCATGCTCGTATAGACAGTTTTACTGGCAGATTGTGTTGGTCTTTTTGAGACGTGACTTTAGACTACTATTTTGACCCAAAATGGCTCTATATTTTTATTTTATGAAGATTAGTATGTCTATTTTTTATCAGTATAAATTTGGTAGGAATCAAGCTTATAAATTAATTATGATTAATTCTAAAGTAAGTGTAACTCGTTGCTGAAGATTCTGTTTGACAACTTTATGTCGATTGTAATATCTATTTTATTATGTCTAAAATATAAAGCAAATTTTTTTTAGGTACATCTTTGAAAGAGTGTTTGCCCAAGTGGGAGAATTAGTGAACGAAAATTGGGATTCACACTCATTAACTTATTTGCAAGTATAAACTCTGAAAACTTAGTGCGAGTTGTTCTAAAATTTTGAGCATTAAGTGGACTTGCATGAATCTATTAAAGCGTTATTCTATCTTCCATGAATTTGTGTTACTCGAATGTCTACAATATGTTTAAGTTGAACGAATGGATACTTGGTATATGCGTACATTTTTCTGTTATTTGCAATCATTTGGATTTCTTGGTTGATCATTTGTTTTGAGGCTCATAAGGACTTAGCATAAGTGTGGACTTATTGATACATATAAGATGGTTGTTGGAGGCATGTTTTGTGTAACTGTGGTGAATGCTTTCGTGCTTAGTTGTACCTTTCATTGAGGTAATATGCATTCATTGACTGAGTAAGGCTATTCCCAAAGGCATATTCTCAAAAATATGATTTAAGTATTGATTTGCAAATTAAGTAATGATGTTGCAGATCAGTGGGAGTTTGAGTTTCGTGTTAATAATGTCTTACATTTGCAGATGACCTATAAGGTATGTATAGAATCCATGTATTCCTTTTAATCTCCAGTTGGATTCATTAAGTCACATTTTTCGTGTGCTAGTCAATCATCTGATGAAATATATATCAAATATCAAGTTGTTATCGAATTGCATGTTAAATGGCATGGCATGGTTTGTGCACTACCTCAGTTGTGAGGATTTCCATCTTGCCCGCAGGTGTTGGAAATCACTATGAAAGAAACTGGTATGGTGCATAGATCAGTGTCAAAAACATATTAATTCATCTTGTTCACAAGTGTTGAATTAATTTGTTTTATGAAGTTTTTGGGATACTTTACTTGGACATGTGCCTATTTGGTATTTTCAGTTGTGTCCATTGGCTACAAACATTGTTTGTATTGTTATTGGTCTAATGAAATTGATGCATGATTGTTTTGGAGATGTATTCACACCTGCAGGTTATGGTGGTTTCATTAGATGAAGGATATCTGCATTGGCAGATTTAAGGCTTCGAAGAAGCGTAAAAGTGTAAACTTGTATGTTACAATAAAGTGGACCTGAGATGATATAAAGTAAGACATTCTGGTTAATTTAAAGTTTAATTTAAAGTTTCATCTCTTGATCATAATTTGTGTTTCATGTGAATGAGGATCTTAGCATGTGTGATTATGAAGGTTCTGGGTTGTGTCAACTCTACAACCTTGTTAGTTCCATGTTAAGAAATGCATTTGACAGAAGCTGCATTAAGGACGAGATGTAATCACTGTTACATGGCCACTAAAGTGACATTAGTCTCCAATCTCAAGTATAAACATGAATATTACTTTTTGTAGACCAAGTGGGAGAATGTTGGAATTATCCAATATAAATCAACCTTTAAGTGGTCTACTACATGTAATAGGAATGTAATATTGGAGAATAATGTTGATTGTGATTTGATCTCTTAAAGATATCAATCCTATATAAGGTGTCTTATATTGGAAATAGGATTGATGGAATCCTTAATTGAATATGATTATGATACTTGACTTGGAGGCTAAGAAAGTAAAGTTTAGGTTTCCTTTATGGATGGAAACCCTAGCTTTTAGCCTATAAAAACACCGGTCCCTATAAACCCTAGAATACACAACATAATACTTCCCATAGAGTAGTTGTATTCGGCTAGGAGTTTATAGAAGATCTTGGTGTTGCCGTGTGTTCGACTTCCATGTCTTCTATTGGAATCAAGTCAGTCACTCTTTCGTTTGTGTTTTAATTGTATAACCATATAAGGCTAACAGTATGGCCTAGAGGTTCCTCCTAGCTTCTATTTGAGGCTTCGCCACTGCTTCATTGAATAGCTTAATTTGAAGACAAACTACGAGAATTCAGTGATGGCCAAATTTTGAAGTTAAAATTGAGGGCGACGATGCGAGTAACGGTCAAACTATGTTGATCTCTAGAGAGGTTAAATTACAAGATATATCTACCAAAAAACCACGATGTCCAATTGTACGGTTAGGATTGGAATTCTACAAACCATGAAGTCCAGCTTTTGTTGTGTTTTAGTTCAAACAAAGTCACTACAAGAATAGGTTAAAGCTAGTAATTTTCATCCAATGGTTTAATACGTAACAGATAAAACAAAAACAAAAGGTACAGCAAACTACGCTCCTAAATTTAGACCTATACCATTTTGGGTTGCTTATATATATCATACTGCATTCATTCATTTCTTAACCTAAGCAAATAATTTGTAATCACGTTAGCTTCAATTTAAAAACATACATCTTGAGTAATGGCCTCCTCAATCAGTTATGCAGTGTTCATTGCTTCCTTGCTCTTATGCCTCCCGTTGTCTCCATTACCATTTGCAAATGCAAGAGCGTCTCACTTAGTTAGGAGTGTTTGCAAGCAAACCCAAGACCAATTCGGCTACAACTATAAGCCATGCGTAAAATCTCTTTGGAAAGATATTCCAATTAGATCGGCAACTAATCTCAAAGATCTTGATATAGCCGTTCTTAAATTTGCAGTAGCAAATGTAGCACAAACCAAAGCTACGTTTGAAAAAGCTTTCCACGCCAGTCTTTTCAAGAATGCAGAATCCTCTATCGTGGTCAGCATAATAACTTGAGTTAGCAGTATAGAATACAAAAGATAGGAGTAGCTTTATAAACACTTAATCAAGAGGGATTCCAGGGAGCCTATGTAACAACATCATTTTTCGTATAGCGCGGTGGCGGCATTATTCTAGTGGCGGAGACACATGAGGACTAAGATAGGACTGGGCCTCTCCATCATTTTCTTTACTAAAAATTTAACTTTTACCCTCCAAACTCATTTTTTCTAGCCTCTAGCCCATCATATAATATTTGTCCAAATTAAATCCAATGATTAGGATCAAACTAAGTAACTTACCAAATTACATTTCATTTTTATATTTTTTTGGATCCCTAATATACGGTACCGCATCTAACCCAGTATGGAAATTTCTTGTAATTTTGTTTTAATTGATCACGTGCATTGAATTTGGCAAGGTCTTGTAGCCATGAAATATGGTTCTCGATGGAGGAATTAATTTGGAAATTTTTTTTTTTATTTCGACAATAAATTTCAATTTGAATATACCTAATTTAGTGTTTATTTTCAACAATATCTATTGTTTAATTTTATGAAAATAATTTACCTACTATGAAATTTAATTTTACGAAAACAATATCTATTTTTTAATTTTATGACTATGAAATTTAATTTTACGAAAACAATATCTATTTTTTAATTTTATGAAAATAATTTACCTACTATGAAATTTAATTTTACGAAAACAATATCTATTTTTTAATTTTATGAAAATAATTTACCTAGTATATAATTATATGAAAAAAATTACCTACTATGAAAATTAATTTTTTGAAAACAATATCTATTGTTTAATTTTATGAAAATAATTTATCTACTGTATAGTTACATGAAAATTAATGTGCTTACTTTTTAAATTTGTAACAAAATTAATTTACCTATTTCTTTTTATGGTTTCAGTATACATAAATGTAGAATATATGTCCGTATATATTTGGTGTAATTGGGTTTTGGATTGGAGGAGTTCACACAAACTTAAAAATATATTAAACAAATTAAATGTCTAAAAGAAACGTATAAGAGATTTGGTGGCATGATTTTGTAAATAAACACAAATTCATGGACATCTTTTATCCAACATGACACCATATTTAAAATTTGGGTTTTATTTAAAAGTTATAATATATGTAGGTTTTTGTCTAGCGTTTAGGAGTTGTAAGGGCTTAAATCTAAAAAACCCTTTTCTTTATTTTGTATGCTTTTGCTTGTGTTTTTATAGCTTTAATTTATATTTGTGTGCTTTCCATTGAGCACAATGTATTTAAATCACCATTTTGTATACGTAGTGTTGTTGAAAAAGTTTATATTGAAAAAAAAAAAATCACGCAGTTGCATTTTTTAGCCATGATCTGTAATGCTTGTTCAACTTCGATGTAGTATTCGGTATTTTTTAGCAAAACTTATGAACAAGTTCGGCGCTTATGGCACTATTATCTCAATGTTAAATTATTACTTTCGTGACTCAGTTGTTCTCCTTTGATTCAAATTCCAATCCTATACAAAAGTTAACTGCCAAATCTTCTCTCATTGATTGTATTATTTTTAATCAAATTTATGTCGTATGGCTTAGAGGTTCCTCCTAGTAGGCCTGGCAATTCCTGACACAACCCGATAACCCGACAACCCGACCTGACACGACACGAAATTAACAGGTGTTCGGGTCGACACGATAACGAATCGGGTCGTTATCGGGTAACCCGATAAGCACCTGTTAAGATAACGGGTTGGCTCGGGTATACACGTGGGTAACACGATACACGATAAACAAAATATTAATTTTATAATTTTATAACCCTGAAAAAATACTATAATAATTATATATATTAATTTAACAATTTTATACCCTTAAAAACTATAATAATTATATATATATAAATTAATTTAAATTTTAAAAATTGGTGACCATTGGATCGGCTTAAATATACATACCATTTAATTTTTCAAGTGTTATATGTACAAAATAAATAAATTCAAATCTACTTAATATATATATATATATATATATACCATTGAACTTGATGGGATACGAATTCTACGAAACTAATTTCAACGATCCAACCATCGAACTTGCTTGTATATGCTTCGAGATCGCATACGCCAAAAATCAAAAAAAACAAACATTCAGAGATCAAGTAACGGAACAAAACTTTTCGATGGTTATAAGCAAAAAATCACTATTTAACGGTTATTTTAACTCTGATTTTGATGATTTTTTTACGGCTACACTCCTTTACCCTATATGAATACAATGAATGAATTTGATCTTCAATTTAATATTTACACAAGTAGATACCACAAAATCTTATGTTATACTTAATGAAAGGATAAATAAACTCTTTTAAGTGTTAGTGAATCTATCGTTTTGATGAGATATGCATTCTACGAAACTAATTTCAACGATCCAACCGTCAATCTTGTTTGTATACGCTTCGAGATCGCATACGCCAAAAATCGCAAAAAACAAACATTCAGATATCAAGTAACGGGATAAAACTTTTCGACGGTATAAATAAATGAAAGTATAAATAAACTCCAAGTGTTAATGAATCTATCATTTTGATGGGATACGCATTCTACGAAACTAATTTCAACGATCCAACCGTCAAACTTTTTTGTATGTGCTTCGAGATCACATACACCAAAAATCGTAAAAAAAAAACATTCAGAGATCAAGTAACGGGATAAAACTTTTCGATGGTTATAAACGAAAAATCACGATTTAACGGTTATTTTAACTCCGATTTTAATGATTTTTTATATCTACCTTCCTTGACCCTATATGAATACAATCAATGAATTCGATTTTTAATTTAAAATATTTATACAAGTGGATACCACAAATCTTATGTTATACTTAATGAAAGTATAAATAAACTCCAAGTGTTAGTGAATCAATTGTTTTGATGAGATACGCATTCTACGAAACTAATTTCAACGATCCAACCGTCAAACTTATTTGTATGTGCTTCGAGATCGCATACGCCAAAAATCGTAAAAAACAAACATTCAAAGATCAAGTAATGGGACAAAACTTTTCGATGGTTATCAACGAAAAGTCACGATTTAACGGTTATTTTAACTCCGATTTTGATGATTTTTTACAACTACACTCCTTGACCCTATATGAATACAATGAACGAACTCGATCTTCAATTTAAAATATTTACACTAATGGATAACACAAAATCTTATGTTATACTTAATGAAGGCTTCACAACCTTGAAAACAAAAATTCTTTCATTTTGCATATCCTTGCACATTTAATATTTTGTAATAGACTAGTAGTGTATGAATGTTTTTTAATTAGGCTCTTATTTTTGAGTGTAGATGTAGTACTTAAATGACAAATGTGTTTTAATGTTTTGAAGTAATATTTATGTGGCAATGTGTGGTATGTACATTTTTATGAAAAATTGTATTTTTCTTAACGGGTCATAACGGGTCGGGGGGTAAAGTGACCCTACCTGTTAAGGACCTGTTAAGATAACAGGTGTTACACGAAAACGACACAAACACGACAGACACGACCCGTTTGCCAGGTCTACCTCCTAGCCCATTTCTGGCCCCGTGGCCCCGCCACTGCTTCATTAAATAGTTAAATTTGAAGACAAACTATGAGAATTATGTGACGGCCAAATTTTGAAGTTAAAATTGCAGGCGATGATGCGAGTAACGGTCAAACTGCGTTGAGCTCTAGAGAGGTTAAATTACAAGATATATCCCCCAAAAACCATTATGTCCAATTGTATGGTTAGGATTGGAATTCTAGAAACCATGAAGTCCAGCTTTTATTGTGTTCTTGTTGAAACAAAAGTCACTAGAAGAATAGGTTAAAGCTAGTAATTTCCATCCAATGGTTTAATACGTAACAGATAAAACAAAAACAAAAGGTACAGAAAACTACACTCCTGAATTTAGACCTATATATACCTTTCTTGGGTTGCTTTTATATATATATCATACTCTATTCATTCATTTCTTAACCCAAACAAATAACTTGTAATCACGTTAGCTTCAATTTAAAAACATACATCTTGATCAATGGCCTGCTCAATAGTTATGCAGTGTTCACTGCTTCCTTGCTCTTATGTCTCTCGTTGTCTCCAGCACCATTTGCAAATGCAAGAGCGTCTCAATTACTTAGGGGTGTTTGCAAGCAAATTCAAGACCAATTCGGCTACAACTATAAGCCATGCGTAAAATCTCTTTGGAAAGATATTCCAATTAGATTGGCAACTAATCTCAAAGATCTTGATATTGCCGTTCTTAAATTAGCAGCAGCAAATGCAGCACAAACCAAAGCTACGTTTGAAAAAGCTTTCAACGCCACCGGCAAGAATGCTAATGGCACGAGTGCTATAAAGCTGTGCGTAGATTCATATGATTTTGCTTTAGGGGCTTTCGTTTTTGCAGTGCGAGGGGTCAATGACGGTGACAAATCGGTCATCGAAATCCTCACACAAGCCCAAGATGAGCTTGTTCGTTGCCAAAGAGCATTGGCCTATGTTAAAGTCTAGGAAAATATACACGAATTTTAGGGCCATGTTATATAGGGATGTTGCATTCCTTGTTACTTCCCATTTATTAAATGTCTAGGAAAATATACACGAATAATGTATTTAAATTTGAAAGTACTTGCAGACCAAAAAAATGTATTTGTGATTACAACAAATAAAAATGATTGAACTTTGAAGAAAAGAAAAAAAAGACATGAATACCGAATATCGACCGTTTACTATCATTGTTGTGCTCCTCTTTAATTTGAATTTCTTATCATTCATTCACTTTAATATGCATTGGCTTTAATCAAGATGAAATTTTGCTAGATGCATTTTTATTAAAACTTGACATCGCCGTATCAGTCCGAATACAAGCTCTAACTTGTTTCATTCATCCTTCGATTCATTCAACTTGTGTTTCTTTATTAAAGAGGTGGGGAGATTTGAACTTGAAACCTTTTTAAACATTAGGAAGAGAACAACTACTGGACATCCAATTTTTTCTTTTATGCATCCATGTCTATCTTAAAGCCCACTTTGTTTTGTGGCCTTTCCTTAGGCAATCCAAAATAATTCAATAATATTCTAGGACTGTCTCCTTTGACTAATGACATTGTTTTCAAGAATGCAAAATCCTCGATCATGGTCATCATATGATTAGGAAGAGCTTGCTCGAGTCACTCTTGAGTTAGCTATAACGAATACAAAAGATAAGCGTAACTTCATTAACATTTAATCAAGAGGCGTTCATGGGAGCCTAGAACACTCAACCTCTCACTGGACTCTCTCTGGAGAGTTCTTCTTTTCTTCCTCTTTAGCTCTTTCCCCAATTCCTAGGCATACTTCAAAATCATTTTTCCTGCAAAATCGTCCCCAAAGCTACTCTCCCCTCCCTCTCCGTCTCTCCATTTCTCCATTTCTCTTCGTCCCAAAACTACTCTCTCCCCTTCTCTATCAATTTCTCTCTGGAATTTTCTGGGAAAAAGGAAAAACTTTTTGGGAATTTTTGAGAACTTTTTGGGAATAAGAAAGAATTTTTCTATTGGGATTGTTATTGTTATCGTTTTGCATTTTTTTTTCCAAATTTTGGTGTTGATGTTTAGGCAGTGGGTGGGGCTGAAATTCATATTTGGGAAATGGATTGTCAAACGGAGTTGCCCAGAAGCATGCTTGCAGACTTGCAACGTTCATAAGACTTGCAACATGCGATCTTCGTATGCAGATTTGGATACAAGATTAGCAATCCCATGGTTTTTAGGGGGTTTAGCTAAGACCGGCTAGCCCCTATTTCAGTCGAGGAGAATGAGAGCTAGTCTCATTAAATCTAGGCCCTACAGGGAACAAAGACGAGACTAGACTAACCCTTAGTCCAGTCTAGTGAACTTTAGTGAGGGAAAACAAACACCTCCAGAGAGGTCCGGGAGAAAGATGTCAATATTCCCTTTGATAAATACCCAATCTAGAGGATTTATAGGGATCTTAAGAGTCCTTGTAGGGAAAGTAATCTTTATCAAATCAGGACACTACCTGGGTGGAAATCTAGAATAAGATACCCAATCCTCATGTTGGCTAATCCTCAACATATCTCAATTTGACTTGAATTAGAATTTCCTTACTTGAGAAACAAGTAATATCTTCAATAAGCCTAAGCCTAGCTTGCCAGACTGTGCTTATGGGCTATGGGCATCCTGGTCCTTTTTGCCACGTGTCATAGGCCCAGAAAATCATGATCCCACATAAACAAGTCCAGATAAGCTCCAACCATAAAACTCTTCGCAAACTTTATAAGTACCAAAAATCAACAATTTTTTTTTCTTTTCACTTTTTCCACCAAAGTTTCTTCTATCCTTTCAAATGGTTCAAATGGCAGAGAAACGATTGAAGATGTAGCTTTATGCTTGGTTAGTTGTCGATTATGGAGTACTTTGAATATTGCACACCGTAACTCAGGGAGCGATAGCAATGCAGGTGATGGGATCAGTGGCGAAGCCACGTGAGGGCGAGGAGTGGCGGCCGCCACTCCCTTCGCCGGGAAACACCACTGGACCCAGCTCTTCGCCACTCCCCTCGCGCGCGCCTCGCCTGAAAACCCTGGTTCAAACCTCTGTTTTTTCTGGGCAATCTGCAATCTGCAGATTGCTGTTATTTTTTTTATTTTTAAACCAGGCCAAAAAGACGTCGTTTTGGGTCTGGTTAAAAAAAATTAAAAATTGTAAAACAAAACGGCGCCGTTTTGTTTAGTTGAATTAAAAAAAAATATTATAGATGGGGACCGCTTCCTTCCGCGTGTCGCCCCAAAACCCTATAGAGGGGGCCTCGTTTCTGTATCCCGTTTGTTCTTCCCCAATCAACACAGAGCACAGCAGCCAAGCTGCTCCCCAAAATCCCAACAGGCTGCAGCCAAGCCAACGCCACCACCAAGTCCAAGTCCCCTTGAATTTCTGTTGAGCCTTCACAGTTCACAAGCCACTCTCAAGAGCCGGCTTCCACCAATCACCATTTAAAGGTAAATTTTTTAATTCTTAAATGTATAATCCCTAACCCTAATTAATTATTTAATACAAATTTCATTTAATTGGTATAGAATCATATGGTAATGCATTAATATGGTTATTGATTATTGATGTGAATCATATGCTTCTATGATTATTGATATGAAATTATGAAATTATGAAATTATTTTTTCGAATTGGGAATTAGTAGAATCGTATGTAATGTATGTATAATTGTACATATAGATAAATTGGCATGTCAAAAGCCATCTTTAACTAAACTTATTGATTAATTAATTGAATTATTACATAATGTATACAAATTACGATTATTCATATGATTAGTTGAATTGAATTTTTATTTATTGAATAATTTATTTGCTAATTGGTATTGATTAATTGAATTGTTGGTTGGATTAGTTATTAAAAAGATTTAGTTGTTGCCATTTTTCTTTAACCTTGCACTCTCTTAAGTTCGCCCCTCCCCCCGAGAAATCCTGGCTTCGCCACTGGATGGGATCCGATTCGTCTGAAGTGGATCAATAGTTTCACACCTCGAATGGAATGTCTTCTCATAGTTCTTCAAATGCTGTGAACTTGGAGGTAGATTCGGATGTAACGCCACACCTAAGGCCATACGGACGAGATAAACACAAGGCAACAAAGTAAGAAATAAAGAAAATCCTAACTCAAATTCCACTCATAAATCGGGAAAGGCGGATAACAATGGTATAGGAAATCAGAAATGATTAGATAAGGGAAGATAGGGGATCGTTTGAAATAAGAAATCTTACAAGAATTTTAGTAGGTAAGTAATCCACATAGATAAATGGATATATCCAAGTATTTCAGATAAATAATTGTGATATGGAATTTAAGATGAAAGCATCGTTGGAAAATAGGGTCTAATAGCTATATTATCACATATAAAATCAAATAATAATTCATGCATGCAACTAAATACCAAATTTAACGCATACTCATAATAGAAAACAAAGTCAAATGCACATGAAAATGGATTAGAAAAGTCTAAAAATCGGTCAAGAAAAATGTTAGACATTTTGTCCTTAAGACAAGTTTATGCCCTAATACAGTGCTCATGGCTGATCGGCGCTTGTTTGCAAATATACAACGATGAGTTTTCTTAATAGTAGCACTCAAAATTACAATGCACTAGTGAACCACAAAGATGTTGAAAACTCTCACATATGGACTCAACGACGCTCTAATATCTTGTCCATTATATGTATGATTATTTTTGAGAAGTTTTTTTTTTTTTTTTGGGAAGCATTATATGTATGATTATGAGTATGATAGAAAGGTTACTAAATGATTACAAGGGGACTTGCCTATTTATAGAAATAAAGATGTCTCTTTTTAAAATATGTGATTATTCATGAAGAATCAAATGTTGCAACTCTTCATTTTCATGGAGAAACTTCCCTTTTAATTTCTGATCCATTCAAATAATAAATTTAATATTATAATATTAATATTAAATTTTCCAACAAGCACTGACAGCCTCACGTGAGGGATAGATGGATCACAAATGAGTTCCGAATACACACATGCATGGAAGTTTATTTCACAAAGATGCAAGAAGCCATCGACAAAAAACTCTCTATAAACATGATTTAGCTTTAGCACATGGACAAATACTGTAATTATATATATTCAAAACGCGCGCAAGTTTCTTTGACTGTGAAGCAAGAAGTCGGCTGGAAGTTGATGCAGAGCTTCCAAAGTCTTTCCTTTTGAAGTTGACACGCTTTTAAGCGTTCTCAATTTACACAACTTGCTTGCAGTCGGCCTCTTCTTAATTAACACAAAGCAATCAATACAATTAATCAATCCAATCAACCAGTTAATTTACAATATTAATAATATAACAACATTGCTTTTTTTTTCTTTTTCTTTTTTTTCTTTAATCAAACGATAGATTTATTGGATTAGAGAACCAACGGGGTTCAGACACACACCGTGATGCAAAGGTAACATTCCTGTCAACCACTATGGTAGGTGGCCACGTGCTATTACAACATTGTTTTAAAGGCAACCTACATTTTTATACTTTTCATGTTTAAAGTGATTTTTTAAATTGACATGTTTTTTTTTTTTTTTTTTTTTTTTTTATTTTAATTTTTTTTTTATCAATTAGTGTAAATGTGTCTTACACATTAGCTCAAATAAGAGTCTCAAGATTACCTCAACATTAATTCATTGAATTATCATACAATCAATCAGACTGAAAACATGAAATAAAATAATTTTATTATCTTAAGATGTGATATAAAAAATTAAAACATCGTAACTCATTTTAAGAATCATTTCGAATTTAGCAAGCGTAAAATATAAACTAAATTCTAAATAAATTTGTGTATAATATATGTCCAGGACAATGGCATAATAATGCATTCCCCAACAAAGACTAAAAGTCAAGTTAGTTGATATTGTTGACCAACCAAAGGTGTTAGTTGATACTTATTTCCGTCTTATGAATTAATTAATTTTTGTTTTTCAAGAGCTAAATTTTTATTGCAAAACATGGATCAGGATCCTCTCCTGAGCTTAGAAGGCTGAGCCTCCTGAGCAAATCACACGGACCGTTGGATCAAAATCCAACGCCTACAAACAGGAAATCTCTCTAAAAGTTATAATAATTGTAGCCGTTAGATTTTAATCTAACGGACCGTGTGATTTGCTCAGGATGCTCAACCTCCTAAGCTCAGGAGAGGATCCTGATCTGCAAAACATAGCAGACTTGTTCAAAAGTAAGAAGAGTCAACCAGGAATATGGATGAGAGAAATAAGACCACTACAGACTTCATCCACTTGGTAAAACAAGTTGTCAAACAGAAACATTTGTGTTATCACAAGCCAAAATGGATGATGTGGCCCATAATCGTTGTTGGTACCCTATACTTTAGGGATTCACCTTTCAATCTGTTAAAGATTCATTTTGTCCATGTATTTGTTTTATACTTACTTTATAGTGATTGTTCTTAATCAAGGATTCCACTAGAGATACTTTGAAGCATCATTCTATTGTGGTTACTAATATAAACTATATTTTTTGTTAATATGATGACAACTAAAATTTAAAATCAAATTAGTTAAATGCTTATTACGGTTATTGTCTTTATTTCTTCTTGCATGACAATGTGATAACATTTTACTGTACAAATGTTACAATTGAATTGTTCATTCCCTTTATCATCATCTAAATATCATCTCTAAGAAAATTCTTATGAATGACTAAGTGACCTCCAATTCGAGTGAATTGTTCTAGAAATGTTCTTTAGACGATGATAAAGGGTATGAATTGTTCAAACTATAATGTCTGTACGGTTTGAAATAAAAATATAGAGAGAATAGAGAGACAAGAGAGGGATTAGGAGGAGGAAATAGAAGTGTTCCATTCTTCTCATTAGGTTGCCTATATATAAGCCTAGGATTTTCCATATTTACAACAATGAGGACTAAACTATTAAACCTTGCTTGGAAAATTCAGTGGGAAAAACTTGCAAAGGAAAAAAAAATCAGGCACCACGATTATGAAATATTGATATGGTGTTGGACTCGCATAATATTGCCTCTCTAAAACCTTGACAAGAAAAATCTAGTGGGATAAAAACCTGGTCGAAAGGAAAAGAGCACAATGCGCTTGTATGTCCATTATAATATATTGTCGAACACTGTTCCTAATGAATAACTCCACTAAATAAGTGACTCCCCCTTATGATAGTAAGTCTTGATTTGACTGGTCATCGCTGTCAAGTTTGAAGCAATGTGACTTTGGTCTTCAAAAAATTAAACTTGAGTAGAACATGACACGGGGAAGTGTGAAAGTATACCGGGAGTTGACAACAACAGTTTGTGTTCTTGCAAAGAACAAATAAATACAAAATTTTGGATATAAAATATACTAGGAGTAATGTACAAGTCCATGGTAATATAAACCATATATGCAAATAGCCTTGTAGGCTCTTCAAGAGTTGTATCATAACTCTCAAATCTTTTAAGGGTATGTTTGCAACAATATAATTCAATTCGAACTAATAAAAGTACTCATTAAGGCAATATATACCAAATTTATCTAGATATGTATTGAGTACATATTTTGAGCTCTATGCTCTTCAATTGAAATCTTTGAATAAGAATTTCAAGGAATTCTCTATTCTTTATGAAATTGCTTCGAGAGAGATACAAAAACTTAAAAACTCAAGTAGTATGCAATTTCACATGCTATAAGTCTCATGTTTAAGATTACACTGTACTTATAAAAATGTGGTTGCACTTATAATAGTAGATTATGTCTATACCAAGAAACGTATGCCATACAATGATTTTATTTCACTTTAATACAAACACCCAAGAGTAACTTTTTGGGTTTCAATTATAGGTTCAGTTATTTCACGTTTTTTAGTGTCTCTCAAAAATAGAATTTACCTTTTATGGTTTGTCGACATTTAATGGGAAAACGTGATTGAATAATCCTTGATGATGTGAGTAGCTACTATAATAAAAATTATCGAGTCTAATCAATTTGCGACCCAACAACTCTCATTCGCATGCGCATGCTTAATTTATAAGTTTTTCATTGCTTGGGTACAATGCCTCTTTAGGGCTTCCATTGCCACATCTAGAACAAACATTTTAATTTGAATTACTTATAGAATCAGATCATATTGTCCTGTAGAGAGTTATTTTCAATTAGGGCTTGAACTTTATTAATCTCCATTTGTGGGGAGTCCAAAGTTTAGAACCTATATATATATGACATTTTTTAGGCATGCAACAGATTAATCTACATCACTTATGAGACGAGAGCGTATGTATCAACGTTGATCCACGGCGTTCTTGAAATTGTCATTTCTTCCCCCTAACGTCACTTAGGATTTTTCGTATTTACTACAAGAAGGACTAAACTATTAGCATATTACATAGACCCTAGAATATGGGCAACCACCTTATAAATAACATTTGCAACATGTTTAGTAAAATGATGTCACAGCGCTATATAAAAAGGAATAGCATAACCCGCACCCTTTTAATTTTATAAAATGAATTATTATTTACTGATTTCAATCATCAAAATAAAGTTTTGAAAATCGATCATGAATAATTTTGACTAAAAATTCTCAAAAAAGATTATACCTTGGATAATGAGGCCTGTACAAAAAGAGCAAAACTATGAAAAGAAGAAGGGATCTTTTGATACGGGTCCAAAGTCATTAAAAATTGGACCTATTTCAAAAGTTGAGCTACAAATTGAATTTATTTCAAATTTTCAAAAAGAAAACTGCCAAGATGATACCATAAGAAAAGAAGTGTACAGCATATGGTTGGATAGCGACAGGTTCATTCATTCAACTGATTTATCAATCATACATTGAATTGAACTGTGGGAATGAAAGGGACAGAATGGGCAAAGAAGAAGCCAACCTGGACCATTTCTCTTCTCCTCCTTTTTTCTGTTACTCCATTTGACTGTTTCAGTCAACACGGAAAAACGCATTCATTCAATACTTGACCTCATTCACGATGAGGATTCTCTCCGAATTCTTTTGTGAGGTCTTCGGTATCATTTCATCGTGCCTATTTTTTGTATATTGTGTGATTATTTTTCGTTAGTTACTGTTTATGATCAATTTTAGATAAAAAAGTTAAAATAATTTCTGACCGCAATATAACAGATGAACGCACTTGATGAAATGATCTCTGAAATTCTAGAAAATCCTAAAAGGATCATATTCCCTCTTTCACCCCTTACTCCTACCCCTCCCCGTTATTTAATATTATTATTTATTAATTTATTATTCAAACTCTACTTACACGCCCTCCACCCCCTCTTTTGTCCAATTTCCCAGCACCTTCTAACTCCCTCTCTCCCCTCTCTCCCTCCTTTATAAAACTCACCTCATCACTCTCAAGCTTTCTCAAACCTTCTCAGCTCGGCCAACAAAATAAAATTATAAATAATAAAAGCCATTTTCTCTCCGGTTATTTTTCTCCGACATGTACGGCGATCAAGATCCGACGAGTCCGATCCAAAAACCCATCGTGATCCGTGAAGTCTGGGCCCACAATCTGGAATCCGAATTCGAGCTCATCCAAACCGTCATCGACGCCTACCCTTTCATCTCCATGGACACCGAGTTTCCCGGCGTCGTCTTCCGGCCCCCCGTTGACCCTTCCCGGCCCTACTCCCACCAGACCCTCCGGCCCTCCGATCACTACAGGATTCTCAAATCCAACGTCGACGCCCTCAGCCTCATCCAGCTCGGACTCACCCTCTCCGACTCCCGCGGTAACCTCCCCGACCTCGGCTCCCCCACGCGCTTCATCTGGGAGTTCAACTTCAACGACTTCGACGTCGCGCGTGACCCCCACGCTCCCGACTCCATCGAACTCCTCCGCCGCCAGGGCATCGACTTCGACCGCAACCGCTCCCACGGTGTCGACTCCTCGCGCTTCGCGGAGCTGATGATGTCGTCGGGACTCGTCTGCAACGACTCGGTGAGTTGGGTCACGTTTCACAGCTCCTACGACTTCGGGTACCTGGTTAAGATTCTCACGCGCCGGAACTTGCCCAGTGGCTTGAACGAATTTCTGAGAATTCTGAGGGTCTTTTTCGGAAATAGGGTTTATGACGTCAAGCACATGATGCGATTTTGCAAAAGCTTGTACGGCGGGTTGGACCGGGTTGCTAGAACCTTAGAGGTGGACCGGGCGGTCGGGAAGTGCCACCAGGCCGGTTCAGATAGTTTGTTGACATGGCATGCGTTCCAGAAGATGAGGGACGTGTACTTTGTGCATGGCGGGCCCGAGCAACACGCTGGAGTATTGTATGGATTGGAAGTATTTTAATTAAAATTTGGACAAAAAACAAAAGGAGTATTTTAGTTAATGTGATAGGGAAAAGAAAGCGTAGTTGTGTAAATTCTATTTATTGCCTCCCTAATTGGGGCAATTTGTTTAATAAGATAAAAAATTCTTTTTAATTAAGGAAACTTGCTAATGATCTTAGCATTTTCAGTGGGAGATGCATAATGTGGTAAAATATTCGTTTTCCTCATAAAATAAAACAAAATGAAAACAAACCCTATTTCAGTAAGGGTGTTTGATTATATGAATTCTAGTACATTAACGTGTTTGTATTGATCCTAAAACAACTTAGCTTATATGGCTGTTGACCTTAAAAACTACCAAACTTACGTGGTGCGTAAGTCGAGTAATTAATAAGCTAACTACGTCATTTGGTTGTGTGCGGGGTGTGTCAACTCGTCTGCCGAGTTCGGCTGGGGAGTAAAATATGTTGATGTCGCGTTGGGCGCGCTGCTGACTTCTTGATCTTGCAAATGCGGCCAAGGAAGCAACACGTCGGTTCTAGAGCCTAAAGACAAGGTTGCTAGTTCTGCAAAGTTCAATTCCAAATTCGGCTTTCAATGTGCCGAATGTAATAATCTGGTAACACATCACTTCGCCGAGAAGGCTGATGAGATGACATCTACCAACAAGGACTCGGAAATCCTTGTTGACCGAGACTTGGATAAATAACCAGTCGATCTCAAAGTAGTGTTGTCTATCCAAACTGAAGGTGCTCCTCGGTGGTTCTAGTGCTGTTTATCCAAATTGAAGGTGTTCCTTGGTGGCTCCGGTACTGTCTATCAAAACTGAAGATGTCGCCAGTTGCCTTCATAGTGCTGTCTATCCAAATTGAAGATGTGTTGGCGAGAAGAAAGGGGGAGAGGAAAAAATCTTAAGGTTGTTGAGAAGCTTTGCGCAGGGCAATTTGTGTGTTGATTTGAAGGGGTCTTTAAATGTCATCTGCCGTTTTGTATTTATAGGAGGAAATGTCATTCAGCGCGGCTTGACGCTTGTGCAGAATTTCATTTCAATCCAAACTCGTGAATTGATATGTGAACCTTATCTTTTGCATGCCTCAGCAGAAACCAAGCCCTCAAACTTTGCTTCCTATTCTAGCTAAAAATTCTCCTTTTCCACCACGTTGGTCCAGGTGCAACCACTCATGCATAATAAACTCTAATATAATTCCATCCTTTATTTGCATAAGGAGTCAAAATCTCCTACAAATGCATTCCATGCGGCAAGAATTAAAAGTCATATTCCATTTGAATTCATGTGATAATCATCCCATCCTACTTCATCATCTGATGCTGCGCCTTAATGCACATCCATATCCCCATATTCCATCATTATTCAAATCAATTGGGCAAGTAGATAACACTAAGTTGAAATAATTCAATATATTACTGAAAGATAAAAATTATGATTAAAACACAATATTATCCCTCAATAATAATTAAAATTATGTTTGGGCCCAAAATATCGATTTGGGCCGAATTTGGAGTTGCATTCGGCCTAGTGGTCTTTCTAGAATTATCCCGGGTTTTTAGGTCATGGGCCGCCTAGTCGAGGTCGGTCGAGTCCCATGACAGGACGGATTGATGTGGATAAGGGAGTAATCGAGACCTAGTATGATGAGGAGTTGAATACATGCCAGTACTTGTAATTAATTTAGTCCATCAGAAAGGGAGGTTCAAAGTCCTATTTGCACTGGGATTGGCCAAGGCCTAGTCAGGATAGGTTAAGGAATCCTAATTTGAATATGCTTCTGGCTCGTCTGTGGGAAAGATTGCTGCTATAAATAGAGGAGGGTGTGCGTCATTCAAGCCTTCTCCAATTCAACACAAGAACTGCACTGCTCAAACTCGCTCTACGCGAACTTCTCAACAACCCTGAGGAATATTTCCTTTCCCCTTTCTCACCAACACATCTTCAATTTAGATAAACAACACTATGAAGGTAACCGGTGACACCTTCAGTTTGGATAAACAGCACTGTTGCCGTAGAATCAGCCGACCACGAAGCACCTTCAGTTTGAATAAACATAACGGCGTCGAGGTCGACTGGTTATCTATCCAAGTCTCGGTCGAGAAGGATTTTCGAATCCTTATTGGCAGAGGTCATCTCATTAGCTTTTTCGGCGAAGTGAGGTGTTACATGTTACTATATTCGGCACATTGACAACCGAATTCGATATTGAACCTCACAGAACTAGTAGCCTTGTCTTCATGCTCTAGAACCTGAAGGCCAAGACGTGTTCCTTCCTTGGCCGCAGTCGCGAGATTAAAGAAGTCAACAGCGTGCTCAACGCGACATCAGCATATTTCACTCCCCGGTCGAGCTCGACCAACAAGTTGGCATGCCCCGCACATAACCGAATGAAGTAGTTTGCTCATTAGTTACTCGGCCTGCGCACCACGTAGGCTTAGTAGTTTTTAGGGTAACCATTTTGGCATGCCTAGTGGGACATCGTGCTAAAACTACGAAGTTCATGCCCGTTGAAATACGGTCCGTAAAAAAGAAAACAAGCATGGGAAAATTGACCACTAGCCCTTCAGTTCAAAACACATGGCCAGAAGGCTTGTCATAGGCACAGATTACTGCTGCCGCGACACTCGAAACCCTGAGAGCGACTCGTCAAGAAAAGGAAGTTAATCTCGGTGAGCTGCTTTGTGATACAGGGATCCTCACTAAAACGACAAAAGGAGTTTTGGTCGAAGAAATAATGGAAGATTGTGAGGAAGACGGTGGTGATGCCTCTGACCCACCAACCATGGCATTTTTTTGGCGATGACTTAACGAGCAAACTCGGCAATTTGTGCAGTGGTTCAGCCGAGAAATAAACATACTAACAGAAATACAAGACGCTTTAGTTAACAAGTGCCACGACAATGGATCCACCGATCGAACAAGGCAACCTATTTTCAAAAACTACCCATTACCAGCGACGCAGGCCTAAATAGGATCCGCTCGGCTCAAAATGGTCGATTTGGAAAAAGTTGGTGGATCAACTAGCAGGACAGACGACTTCAATCCAAGGATAGAGACACCTGTTGATACGGTTGAAGTCCAGAGAATGATCGATTTGGCTTTGAAAAATGGGCCGAAGTTCCTTAAATTCATCCATCCATATCCGAGCTATGTGGAAAAAAATTGAATACCCTGAGGGATTTAAGATCCCGGACTTCAGCCTTTTTGCCGGAGAATCATCCCTGTCGGCATTAGAACATGTGGCTCGATTTACCGCTCAATGTGGAGACGTAAACAATGAGTTCCATAAGTTGCGGTTGTTCATTTTCTCATTGGCAGGCTCAGCATTTGCATGGATATCAACCTCATACCCAATTCCATCCAAAGTTGAGAGGAACTGGTCGAGAAATTTCACGAACAATTCTACCGACCAGGGATAGATGTGTCAGTAGCCTTCTTGGCCAAAATGGGTCAAGCCTCGGACAAGTCACCGATGAAATATCTTAAGAGGTTTAAGTCGGCCAGAAACTGGTGTCGGGTACCTCTTCCTGAGGCCGAATTTGTTAGACTTGCTCTAAACGGCCTAGATGTAGAGTATAAAAAGAAATTCCTGGGGGCAAACTTCCAAGATATGTATGAATTAGCTCAACATGTCGAGCAATATGACTACTTGCTCCGAGAAGATAAAATCTCGAAGTCCTTATCCCAAGGAATGATTTAGAAGAATCCCACAGTTAGTTATGCATCGGCCGAAGGTGAAGATTCCCAATATGCCAGTGTGGATGCAGCCGAGATAGTAATCAACAAGGCATTGGCTCATAGTAGCTCCAAGGATACCAAAACCCGCTCGGCCTTTAAAGAAACAACCAAAACATTGAAAGTTTACACTTTTGATATCACTAAGGCCGATGCGATTTTTGACCAATTGTTGCTCACAAAGATTATCAAACTTTGGCCAGGGCATAACATTCCTAAGGCAAAAGAACTGAAAAGCAAAACATATTGCAAGTACCATAACTCGAATAAGCATAAGACAAATAACTGCGTCATGTTCCGTGATGCCATTCAAAGCTGAATTGATAAAGGCAAGCTCAAATTTCCTAAGAAACAAATGGTCATTGACGTCGATCCTTTCCCTTCGACGACAGTCGGCATGGTAGATGCCCATTTGCCCAATACAATACGCCCCAAAACAGAACTCTCGGCCATGGCTAAAGATTGATTTATTTTCAAATAAGCCGCCTAAAGATTCTTCGGGGCCAACTGTCGTCGAGACCATGTCAGACTCCAGCACGGAAGCGGACGAGCCGGTGGTTTTGTGCAGTCGGTTTAAATCAACCGTTATTTTGACTGAGCCAAAGGAAAGACCTCTTACAACAACAACATCGCGACAACCATCTGCGACCTCAATGACGCCCATACAAGTACTCGGCGCAGGCCAGCGTCAAAGAGTATTCGATAGGCTTAGCCCACAAACAAGAATTGATGGCCCATCTTCGGCCAGATGATGTCTTGATTTCGACGCACCATTCTATTAATGAAGACTATTATGCGCGCAACTCTAGCAGTTCGAGTTCATCTGCGAACCAGAAAACCTTCAAGCCGCCTGAGCCACGCGACCAACGGTGGTATAGTTACAATTCTCTTACCGGCATATATACTGCATTATATAAGTCTTAGAAACACCGACGCCAGCAGATAGACTGCATGGCACGACGACAAGCGACACATGCTACTTTGGCTCCTAAATGGCAGCCGAAAGAAACATCGGGTAACGAAGATGACCAACGATCCCCGGCAATCATGACCGACTTATCCTAAGGAAAAAAGGTGATTGATTGCGATTGTGAGACCATGATCAAAGAATCTGAAAAACGTATCAAACTCCTCCTTCGGCCCTGGGAGATAAAAGCTCATGTCGAACACTTCAGGCAAGAAGCAGAAAGCAAGCTTCCTCCATTGCCCTCACCAGAGCCACTAATCACAGTACGACGGAATCTACACCCTCCATTCCTTGGTGAAGCCTTGGAGTACATGCAGGAGTTTCACAAAAAATATCAATGACTTGTACGACCTACCCAAGGCAAGTCAAGAGGCCCTCGACCTGGCACTCACTTGCCCTGATGCCGAACAAATTATACAAAAGACTATCGATTCAGGAATGAAGGCTAGGTTCTAGCATATACGTGAAGCTCGATTTCTCGGCTTCGAGGTTGATCCATATACGGATATAGACACTGCCGAGCTCCATTTTTCTCTCGAAGACCTTCAGTATTTATGATATCATTTTGAAGTTTTCTCGGCTGTATCCCTTTTTGGTCTCACGGCCGACGAGAAAGAGCGTGTGGCACGTTTGGATGCTTATCTAGACACGAGGGATGCCCGAATCAACTATCAAGAGCGAGCCCGTAAGGCGTTGCAAGAACAAGACCAGACCCCAATGTTGAGTGAACTCAGGGAGGACACCCAGAATGAAACAGAACTGGAGAATATTCTGCAGCAATTACTCATTGGAGCAAAAGATGATCCGGCCGAAGATACTTAGGACAAGGCTACTCCGGTTAATAACCCGGACGACGACAACCCTGATCCAATGGGCCCTTCGGTCCTTGAGAATATGGAAATTAGCATGGTCCATGTCTTACCTGTCGAATTCCAGCCAATCACGTCGCAACCCAACTTCCTAGATGGCGACGTGGTTACTGAAGAAACAACACATGTCGATTTTGTCGCCACTGAAGAGGTCGGGCAAGTAAGCAAAAAAGGAAAACTTAGGGCAGCTCTTGCCGAGCTATTTCCCCGCTCTTCTTCTATGAATCTTCAACATCTGAAGCCGTTATATGTTACGGCCGACTCGGATCTCAGTCCAGAAAGCTATTGAGGTAGGCGTCGAGACTGTGCATCAGGATTCGGGGAGACTTGGGTTGGCCAACTTAATTGCCGATACTGATGTCTGACGGCAAACAAGAAAGGCGTTGGGCCGCGGTTTCATCCATCATGGAACGACTGCTGGCTCATTGGTATGCTATTTCCAAGCAACCAAATTCGGGCATAATTTAATCCACCATTGAAAACACCTGGCGAAATATGTGTGTCACCGGGAGAAGCCATCTGAGGTCGATATACTGGCATTGGATACTATGGTTGAAAAGGCATATGCTGCATGGGATATGCAGGCGCATGTGGCTGACTGGGGCTGAATGCTGTGATGCCTGAGGGCTGAGTGGTGGCCGCTGCAGATGTTGTGTAAGCAACATCAATATTTGGTCTTGCTGCATCAGCATCTGCTGGTTTATCGCCTGCTGCTGCTGGTTTACCTGCTACTGTGAGTTCATTGATTTCTCAAGCTCAACCGTTACCTCCGTCAACTTTCTGGAGGCTTCTTTCTCCCTCTTCCTCAATTCGTTGTTCTCAGCTACCACATTGGCCAACGTACCTCTGGATGATTTCCTGGAAGACCTAGTACTTGAAGAACTTGCATATGACACCGTCTCTGGTACCACCCCATGACCATAACCTCGAACCCTATTTCTAGTCTCAGAACCCATCTGCTCAACATAAATCTGTATTCTAACCTCAGATGTGTCATCTTCTCTAGAATCGACCATTGACTGAATTTGACTCTCCATAGATGTCTTCCAATATAATATTTAAACAAAATAATAAATGATTATTATAGAAAAATAAATAAGATTCATAAAAACAGATCCATCAATCCAAACAGAAAGACAAACAAGGTTCATAAAAACACAGATTCTGTATTTAAATAATATGTTATAACAAATGTAATATTATTGTTTAAATAATGTTTTAAAACACAGATTCATCAATCCAAATAGAAAGATAAATAAGAATTAAATACAAATAGTCATAATCTGAATAGAGTTATAAATCATTTACCCCTCTCTGTTGTGACGATTCATCAATCCAAGAGTCATCCTTCCGGGTATGGGTAGCTCCAAAAAAAGAGATGGGATCCGGCTCCTTCCCATGCTTGTTCTTCTTTAAATATGTTAAAGGAGAAAAACAAATACATATTAACCCCAGATTATAAATACAAAAATAAAAAACACAACATAAATTACAAATTAGCAACACATACAAGTTCCTCACGAACCTGAGCAAACGTTTTTGAACCAGTTGTGTGGTTCATCGTTTTTAACTCCCGATTATACTTGTTTTTCTCTGCCACCTCCTGAAAAGAAAAAACAACCTTCTAAGACAAACATATTTCAATACCAAATATCAAATCATTAATTTTTTACCTTTGTTTTAGGATCATCCCAATACGCTAACATCTCGGCCCACTGACCACCATCCACACCCTGGGGAGGTTCTAAGCGATCATGCTCTTATCTTTTGGTGCAATACTCTGCTTTTAAAGCATTACGGTATTCCTTGTATGCATGATCCGCAACATGGAGAGTTATGTTACGAATTAATGGCATTATGTCCCAGTCTTCATCAGGAATACAAACATGTTAGTACAGATCCGAAATATAGTCTTCAAATATAGAAAACGAAAATTTATACTTTAATTCTTTCCCACAAAACTTCCTTAACATTTTCAGGAACCAAGCGCCAGTCTTTCTTCAATGGAATATGTCTTGGATCCTTAACCTCCGAGGCTATATATTTCGAAAATTCAGCAGCATTTTCACTAACACATTTCCCTGTTAAGTCAAATAGACAAAGTTGTCTATTCCACTTAGGAATAGCAGCTCCACGAGTCATATGTTCATTTTGTTCCTCCATATAAAAGGGAAAATGAGTAGAAGTGAAAATGGGTAGGAGTAAAAATGGCTGGAAGTGAAAATGGGTAGAAGTAAAAATGGCTGGAAGTGAGAATGGGAAGGAGTGAGTGAAAATGGAAAGGAGAAGAACGGGTGAAGTGAAAATGGGAAAGAGAAGAGGAACGGCTTAAGTAAAAATGGGACGTAGTTAAGGGTAATAAATGTTGTCGGTTACATCCGTCAGTCAATTAAAATCCGACAGAGCTTTATGATTCCGACATTTATGTGCATTTATGTCTGTCAAAACGGTAGTTAGCATAGTGTCGGTTATGACCGACAATAAAGTAAATGGTGGCGGTTATATCCACCAGGAAATTAAAATCCGACAGAGCTTTTAAGTTTCTGTCAATATAGTGCATTTATGGGCATTTATGTATGTCAGAACAGTGCGTTATAGATGTCACAATAGTGTCGGTTATGACCGACAATAAAGTAAATTTTGTCGGTTATATCCGACAAGAATATCCAAAAACCGCCACAAATTTTCGTCCTTCAATTTTTGTGCGCCTTTAATTTTTTGAATCAAAGTCACGGGAAATATCCTGCCCAAAATTTTGTTCTGTTCGTGTCGGTTATATCCGACAGGGCCATGAGTGAAAAAAAAATTAAACCATTTCTTTTTAAATAACATTTTAAATACAAACTAAAATATTTTAAATAAACTCACCACACAAATTGAAATATGGTCTAATTAATACTTAAAAAGCATAAAGTAAATAATAAAACTATTCCATTTCATCTTCTGTTAGGTCATCGTTGGCATTGACAAAATCAGGGAACTAGGTAGGCAACGGTAATACTTCGTGAAAAGGGATCTCTTCCATGCCAACCCTTGTATGCAAATTTTCACTGTCAAGTACACGATCATCCAAATCAGGTATGGCATAATCATCAAGTGCATCATTATCCTCCAATACATCAAACAAATCTCTCGGCTGCGTTCGAACAACAACATGCCATCTTTTTCAATTGTGTCCTCCACATAAAATGCTTGTAATTCTTGTGAAGCTAATATGAAAGGATCCTCTTTAAATTCCATTCGATTGAAGTTTACTAAAGTAAATCCATATTGATCGGTCTTCATACCTCTTGAACTTTCACTATTAACCCATTCGTACTTAAACAACATCACAGCTCGACCCCTGTCTCCTACTTCGGTAGGGCCACAATATCTAACCTCAAACATGTCTATGACTCTGCCATAACAATTCACTTGCCCAATTGCACCAGGGACATTTGCAGGTACAAAAACACCAGAATTTTGATTCTTATGCTTGTCGTCCACAAATTTTGTACGAAATCTGAACCCATGAATAATGTGACTTTTATATTTCGTCACAACCCTACTAGGATAATTGGCTAGCCTAACGCAAGTCTTTAGATATCAAGTTGTCATTAGCATGACATCTTGAATTAATCCGTAATAATGTGACTATTATATTAACTCACATGTTGCTTGAACCATTCTGGAAATTCCTTCTTGCTTAGCTCCTTGATTTGTCGCACATTCAGCCTTGCTCGACGATGTTGATTTTTCATGTTGCCTAGCCAATCAGGTCCAAATATGCTTAACTTAAATTTCAAAGTAAAGAAAATTGATAAAACATTAAGACGTATGACTATATGTTCTTACCTTCTGAATAGGTTGACCTCATCACAATTATTTAGAATGTATTTGTGACACTGATCAAGAACATAAAACTCGAGCTCCACATTTTCTCCTGAACCCATATAACATCCTTTAGAGTCAAAAATTGATAACCCACCAGATACTCCACGTCCAATACCATCTTCATTTCGACCTCTACGAGTGGGATGAGACTCGACATCTCTAAGATACATGGAACAAAAGGATAAGCACTCATCCGTCAAATATGCTTCGACAATAAAACCTTCAGGATGACCCTTATTACGAACATAGCACTTCATTGTTTGCAAATACCTATAATTATAATACAAAACACATATTATTATAATTACTAATAAAAATTATCATTATAAATTAACAAATTTTATAAAGATTTGTTAATTACCGTTCAATTGGATACATCCATCTATATTGAACAGGCCCTGCAATAGCTGCTTCATCTGCCAAGTGAACTGGGAGGTGCATCATTACATCAAAAAATGCAGGCGGGAATATCTTCTCCAATTGACATAATGTCAAGGCAATTCTTGAATTCAATTGCTTGAAACCTTCATCGGACTCCTTCTTGCTACACAATTGACTGAAAATTGCACTCAACTCTAATAATATCATAGTAACAGATTTAGGCAAAACCGCACGTATTGCAAGCGAGAGTAACTCCTGCATTAAAACATGGCAATCGTGGCTTTTCAATCCATGTATTTTTCATTCATTCACATGCACACATCGCAACAAATTTGATGAATATCCATCAGGAACCTGAATAGTAGACAACACTTCACAAAATGCAGTTTTTTCTTCTCTTTTTAGCATGAACAATGCTGGAGGTCGAAATATTCTATTTCCTTCCCTACGTGGATGTTGTCCATGTCTTATGTTCAAGATTTCAAGATCTGCACGTGCCACCAATCCATCCTTAGACTTTTTATCAATATCTAACAATGTTCCCACTACATTGTCATATGTATTTTTTTCAATAAGCATAACATCAAGATTGTGTCTACTCAACAAATGCCTCCAATAAGGTAGTTCATAAAAAATAGATTTCTTCTTCCACTGACTCTTACTTGTACTGCTCTCAGTTCGTTTTCTGCGTTGCCCAATCGAAGCATCTTTCTTTGGTTTTCCAAAAGTAAATCTCAAAGTACAAAGTTCTTCAAGACATTGTAAACCAGTCCACTGCCTTGGTGCACTACGATGTTCTCGCCGACCATTAAACGATGTAGTTTGCCTTCGAAACCTATGATCAACAGGAAAAAAGGGTCCATGCCCCAAATAGCAAATCTTACGACTAGCCGACAAGTAAATAGATTCTTTATCGTGCATGCAATGTGAACATGCTTTATATCCATGTGTACTCCATCCTGATAACATTCCATAAGCCGGAAAATCACTTATAGTCCATAAGAAGGCAGCCTTCATCGCAAAATTTTGGTTGGAATACGCATCATAAGTAGGAGTGCCCACCTCTCACAACTCATTCAACTCATCAATCAATGGACGCATGTACACATCAATCTCTTTACCGGGACTGCGTGGTCCTGGTATTAACAGAGACAAGAACAAATTCGGTTGCTTCATACACATCCAGGGCGATACATTGTAAACTGAAAGCACCACAGGCCATGTGCTATGGTCTTGCCTCATTTTTTCGAAAGGATTAAATCCATCACTGGCCAACCCTAATCGGACATTTCGAATTTCTGATCCAAACTCCAGATACAAATTATCCAAATGCTTCCATGCTGGAGAATCTGAAGGATGTCTCATAAAGCCATCCTTAGGACATTCAGTTGCGTGCAACCTCATATGTTCAGCCGTATGCTTCGACATATACAACCGCTGCAATCGTGGTTTTAAAGGAAAATACCACATAACCTTAGCTGTGATTTTTTTTCTAGAGCCATCCTTTTCATTAACATTTTTATATCTTGATTCATGACAAATTGAGCATGCGGTCAACTCTGCAGTGTCTTTCCAATAGATCATGCAATTATTGGGACACGCATCAATCTTCACATACGTCAAACCCAAGTCATTTATAAGTTTTTTTTCCTCATAACAAGATTCAGGCAAACAATCTCCGTCAGGCAACATTTTTTTAATTAATTCGAGTAATTCTTGCTAAACACTTGATCTGATACAGTCTTACAACCTCCTCCATTTTTTTAAATTCCTTACAACCTGGCCACAATTCTTGATCTACTTCTTCAAGCAATTTAAAAAAAAAAGTCTCGACCTTTTCCGGACGCTCTTCTCCATAAAGAGGTTCAGTAGACAGCCCAACACCTTCTTCTGTTAATGGTTGGACAAATACATCATTAAGAACATCATGAATACCAGTCAACCGATCTCCTGTTTCAGTAGATGGCCCAACACCTTCTTCTCCAATCCCCATATTTTGCTCTCCAATGAAAGGTTCCCCATGAAGCATTTTTGTAATCTTTATCCATATTAACACAAGATGTTTGACAATAGTTTTTCTAACAAAAGTAGATCGATTACAACATCTTTTGCAAGGACATCTAAACTTATCGGGGCCAACACTATTCGCAACTGCTTGATCCAAAAATAAATTAATTTCGTGATAGTGTCAAACAACTCTTATCCATGTATTACCACTGTACGAGAGCAAATATTACGTTGAAACTAAGATGCCTACAATCTTTCAGTCCCTATCATGTAGGCATAACTATTAGAAATTTCAATCCCTATCTTTCAACCTCGAACTATCACAATTGCAATTTAATTTCCAACACCTGTCATAGTAAAACAAATTAAAAAAAAAAACAATAAAAGGTTAAACAAAATTCTAGTATCTACACTCTTGATTATTTATTAAATTTAAGTTTTGTATATTAAATTTAATTAATTAACATAATATATACTGATATTACTAAATATTACCAATTTATGGTATATTAAATATTGTCAATTTAACATAAATATCTACAAATAATATTTATCTCAATTTCTTCATAACAATTTAAGTAAATAAAATAAAATAATGGAACACTAATATTTCTAATTTATCTTACTAATTAAATTAAAATCTCTAAATAAATAATCTTGTGTGTTAAACAAACAATTTAAACATGATGAAGTTCAGTAATAAAACCTGAACTATTGAAGAATTATGTCGTCGATCTACTCTTTACGTCGTCAGCTAACTAAATAAAGCCCCTGCAAAATCAAATCAGAAAATAAAAATAAGCCACAAAGTGCTTGATGAAGAAAGAAATAGAAGATGAAAACTATGGAAGCAAAAGAAGTGAAAAACTTACTATGAGATGAAGAGAAGAAGTGCTTGATGAAGAAAGAAATAGAAGATAAAAAGTATGGAAGCAAAAGAAATGAAAAACTTACTGTGAGATGAAGAGAACAAAAAGATTAAAGATGAAGAGAAGAAAAGGATTGAACATTGAAGATGAAGATTGAAGATTGAAGATGGAGGATTGAAGATTGAAGATTGAAGAAGGAGATTGAGGATTGAAGAGGAAGCAGTGAAAGAAATCTGAATGAACAACAAACTTTTGGCGTAAAAATAATAAAATAATTAATTTATGTCGGTTATAACCGTCAGAATACTAAAATAATAAAATAGTCATTTTCTGTCGGTTATAACCGCCACCATTAACTTCAAAACCGACAGAATATATAAAAAAAAATTCACAAATATTGGCGGTTATAATAATTTTATGTCAGTTTAATCCGACAGTAAATATCCGCCAGGAATTTATGTCGGTTATATCCGACAGAAATTCACTTTTACCCGACACTAACTAAATGATGTGTCAGATATCTTTTATCCGACATTATGGCTTATTAACCGCCACCATCATCCGACACTTAAAGCTAATATTGTAGTAGTGCCTGTTTTTATGATCTTATATTATTCCAATTAATTGTCGGAGTCATGACATTTTCTGTATAAGAAATAACACAAAGAAGAAGAATTTGTGACCGTCTTTTTTCTTTGAGTTCGGTTTTATATAATTTGTTCATTTTGCATATGTACCAGATGAGCTGTAATTTAATTATATGAGAAGCTGAGTTATAATTCTGGTAGCAGTGTACCGATAATTTGACATATTAAATTGAGTTGTTTCTATCTCAGATAATAATCTACTATTATTCCTTTCTTTTTTACAATCCTAATTCAATGTTAACTATTTTCCCTGAATTGTTTCATACTTACACAATTGGATTTATTTTTATTAAATTAGAATAGAACGTCAATTCTATTAATATGTACATATGTATATTTACTCTTGAATTAAACTAAGTTTGTTTTCATATTATCAAACTACATACATATTCATATATTCATCTTCTTCAGTCATACTTGATAATGCTTAAATTCGATTTGTATTCATGTCCTTATGTCTGTACATACTTGATAAATATTAATCTTCTTCAGTCAATAAAAGGCCCTGTCACCACTTTTTCTTGTAATAATATCGAACTAATCCATTCTTGTCAGGTATACATGAAATTGATTAGAGTATCATTGAGAGAGATCAGAGGGTAATTGATTGTATACGAAGAGATCATGGTACTCGTGTTATACTCGTGTTAATTGATCGTATACGAAGAAATCATGGTACTCGTGTTATACTCGTGTTATGGGACATTATTATGCTATAGCTTTGAAATTCACGTAGGGACTTCTATTTATAATTATGTATTAATACTATATATGTGTTGTAGGCATAATTTACTGAACAATTATGCAAGCCAAGAGAAAGAGAAAGGTGTGGCAATAGTAAAGAGAAGAGAGAGATATGTAATTGTGGGTATGTGTTATTCCACCCAATTATGCCTTTATTTATAGTAGTAGGGAAGGTTAATTCCTTACCCTTTAGGATTACAACATTTAATAGGTAATCTACTCTTAATAGGAGTATGAGAGATATTCCAAGATATACTAGGATTTACACAATCACATTCCTAATCTAATAGGATTGCAACACTCCCCCTTGAGTGTGTAAATACTCAAGTAAATGGCGCATCAGATCTTTAGTGATGAAGAAAGTACAGTTGATGAAGTCGTCAGCACAATGGGCAAATGCGAGTAGTCTAAGGAGAAAAGTGAGAATTTGCATTCAGTCAAAACTATACATCTTTTGGACGCAAGTAGAAGAGCTCTCAAGGGTATGATCAGCCTATATGTAGCAAAAACTCAGTGGAAAAATGCTTCTAATCGTAGGGAAAAATAGTACATTAAGATCAAGTGATTATACTTCTGGATACTCCCCCTGAGTTTCTTCCAAATGAGAACTACTAGCATTGCATATGATAATTAGGCATACCAATTCCTCGGACAAGCTTTTGGAAGGTTGACTTCGGTAGTGATGTCGTGTAGAGGTCGGCAAGGTTGTCTGGGATCGGCTTGCATGACTTCAATCTCCTGATGCTTTGCTGATGTAGATGTGGACGCAATATGTCTTGGCGTTGACTTTGTTGATGTATCATGGCTTGGTCAGGTTAATACATGAGGCATAATCTTCATGGATCGTCATTGGGACTCAACGATGGATGAAAAACAACAAGTACTTCGAATATGCTCAACAAGAATTCCAAACCATGTCTCACTTGTGGTGTAGTGAAGTAAGGTGAGTCTTGGAACGATTCAAAGATTTCGCAACTAAGGTCATATCGTGGACCTCCAAGATATTGTGATATCCCTAAGGGTAAAGACATAACCATTTGGGGATTTTGCCTTGTGCGGGTCTGATAAGTAACCAACGTCAGAATAACGAACAAGGCAAGCATCATTTCGAAGATCAGGAGGGTTGAATCTGCTCGAGATGCATTGGGATTTGATTTGCCCAAATTCGTAGTATCTTCAGGGTATGTCTTTAATACCAATTCAGTGGTTGCGTGTAGGGGCGGTGCTGTATCTTTACCGAGATCAACAACGAAGGAGATGTTCTGTCTGAATACAATGAAGCGCAAAGTTGAACTCAGATATGGAATTTCGGATTCCATAACCTCTTCAAGGGCCTCATTTGCATATAACGTATGGACAATCAAAGGTATACTCAAAGGTGACACATTTGGAGTGTAGTTCGACTGGTAGACCAAAATACCATCAGAACAATGCTTCAACTTCAGGTCAAGGCATAAACAAGTTTTCCCAAGATCCTTCATCTCAAATTCCATCTTCAGGTGCGAGGCAGTTTTCTCAAGCTTTTTAGGAGTCTTAATGAGATTCGTGTCAACGACATAAAATGTAACTCTAGCAATTTGGAATAAGACTTCATAGTTTAACATGCAAGGGCATAATTCATATCCTTGACTGATCAAATAATCACGTAGACGGGTATACCACATCCGTTAGATTGTAAGTGAACGCCTCAAATAAGTTAAGAGGGTGTTCCGTGGTTTTGGAACTATTTGAACTAGTCCATATAATTCTTCTGGAACTTACATGTAAATCTCCGTATCTATATCCCCATGGAGAAAACTCTAACCACATTTCATAATGCTGCTATCAATCACAGGACGTTTTAAGAGAAACCTTGCGCAGTAAGGTATTTCTTAAAACTTATAACGCTTCCTTTCCCACTTGTAACACAACGAGGTTACCTTCGACAGTGTAGGAATGACAGGTCCAATACACAATTTGGTGAGGAATTTGACCTGGATTGTAACTTTAGTTGCCAATCAGTTTTACGTTGTCACTTAATCAACGGAACACGTTCGATATCGTCGCTTTTCATTTATGTCGGTAGCTACCATATAAATGAAAACATCATCGATGGTAATCTCATTTCAATTCCTTTAGCTCACCCAAACTAGTATATTGGACCAAGAACTTCAAGTCTAGGGAGTAATCCGGATTAATCTCATAAGATGGAAATGATTTGAGATAGCGATCGAGTTTAGATTCATTGTTGTGCCGTATCTTCCTCTTCTAGGGAAGTGAATCCTACGAACCGAGTAATTTGTCGTGCTCCAGGCCAAGACAGATTGATTGGTTATCCGCCTGTGTACCAGACCGTTTAACATGGGCGTCCAAATCGTCCAACAGGGACGGCACACCCTCCAAGGATGTTGAAATAAGTCTATCTTTGCAGGCATGTTTGCAGCTGGTACATGATCTCGTCACTTTATCTAAATCAGAGGAATGCGTCTGGAGCAACATTCTGAAATCTAGAATTCATCGCACTTGCTTATCATACTTGTGTGGTATGGGGATCGAGATGAGACATAGTGGGCAACATCCATGCAAATTCCTACCGTGCTCCAAGAACGTTGACGTTCTTATCTCCTCTAACTGCGAGAAGACTGTCTCATTAAAGTGACAACCCGCAAATAAGCGGTAAAGAGATTGCATGCAATGGCTTGAAGAAAGCTAGTCTGAGGGAGAATCATGATTGACAAAAGATACACATCCTTCTTTGAGGATCTATGGTGGTACGTTGCGGCAGCGCAACTTGGGACATGGAATGCACACCCAAATGCGTAAATATGAAAATCGTCAGGTTCGTACACAGTAACCAACTGTAACGTCATATAGGTTGGGTGGCAATGGGCCTCAACGCGGACCAACATAACTGCGTACAAGGATTGCGTAACCCTAGGAAGAAAAAACGAAAACTTGGTACATTCACCAGAATTTGGGCAATCATTTAAATTGCGCTTTATGATTGCTAGGCGAAGCTATTTGGGGTGAACATAGAAATTCGATGTTCAATTATAAACCCATGTGGAATTGTGAGTCAAAGCATATAAATAAATTAGAACCATTATTATTTTATTATTTTGGGTTCTGAAAACCCTAAAATTTTGAAAAAAAAAGGGTAAATTACATAGTAACCCCTCAGGTTTGAGGTCTATTACAACCCCATACAACATCTTTAAAACATTTCACTTTCATACCTCATATATCATTTTATTTCAATTTCATACAACCGTTACATTTTCCATCCATTGATCCGTTAAGAGCTGACGTGGCTGCCACATTTGCGCCACGTGGCTGCCAGATGTGTGCCACGTGGCAAAATAATAATTTTTTTTTTTAAACCTGAATTTTCTTATTTAAAAAAAAAACAAAAACAAAAACATGCGTCTCCCCCGTACCCCCCCCCCATCTTCTTCTTCTTCCCTTGCAATCTGAAAAAAAAAAAAAAAAAAAAAAAAACCTTCAGTTCGTCTTTCCCCCCTCCTCTTCCCCTCTCTTCTCCCCCATCTTCATCTTCTTCCCTCGAGCCCACCTGCAACCCAGCAAAAAACAAAAAAAAAACCCAGCGAAAAAAAAAAATTAATAAAAAAAAACCTTTAGTTCGTCTTTCCCCCCTCATCTTCCCCTCTCTTCTTCCCCCATCTTCATCTTCTTCCCTCGAGCCCACCTACAACCCAGAAAAAAACAAAAAAAAACTCAGATCTCGTCATCGCTGGGTTCGTGAGGTGGGAGGAATGGGTGCAGATTTAAGGAGTGGGGGGTGTGTGTAGAGGAAGGATGTGGGAGGGATGTGGGTTTCTGGGAGAGGTGGCGGTTCCTGGGTGAGCTGGGTCGCCGGTGGAGGGGCGGAGGGTGTGGGAAGGGAAGGTTAGCGCGCGCGCGCGCGCGCGGGGGGGGGGAGGGGGGAGAGGGAAGGGAAGGTCAGCGCGCGAGGGGGGGGAGGGAAGGGTATTCAGCGCGCGCCGGGGGGGGGGGGGGGGGGTTGCTGGTCTTATTGGTTTTCTGGGTTTGGGGAGGGGGGGTCACGGGGGTGGATTACTTTTTAGCTTTTTCATTTTTTTTTTTTTTTTTTTTGAGAAGTTTAGATTTCTAGGTTTTGGGGGGAGGGGGGGGTGGGTCACAGGGGTGGATTACTTTTTAGCTTTTTAACTCTTTTTTTTTTTTGAGAAGTTTAGATTTTTTCAAAAAAAAAAAAAAAATTATTATTTTGCCACGTGGCACACATTTGGTAGCCACGTCAGCATCTAACGGATGAATAGATGGAAAATGTAATGGTTGTATGAAATTGAAATAAAATGATACGTGAGGTATGAAAGTGAAATGTTTTAAAGATATTGTATGGGGTTGTAATAGACCTCAAACCTGAAGAGCTACTATGTAATTTACCCAAATAAGAGGAAAAATCGTTGAGCCTGACTAGCTGGCCTGAAGGCAAGCCAGGACGCGCTGCCACAGACACAGCCTTTTTTTTTGGGGCGTTTGTTGTGCACGAAACCCACTTTCTGGGCGTCTCTCCTTACAAATTTCGGCCCGCATAAAAGCAAGCCTTTTTGCATTGTTGGGCTTTTCTTGGCCCGCCTCACTTCAGCCTGCAGCTGACTGGCCCACCTTCAGAAGCATGCTGGGCTCCTACCTTCCTTCTCGGCTCAAACTGCATCAATCCAATGCTGGGCTGTTTTTTCCTTGTTTTGGCCCGCGACATCACAGTAAGCATGCAGCTTGCTTTGTTTATTATTGGGCTGCTCAATGCAACCAATCTTTTTTTTTTTTTTTTTTTTTTTTTTTTTTTTTTTTTGGCCTGCAGCCAACATCAATTAATAAATGGGCCTACACAAATATTACTTTTGTTTCTACAATCGACCCTATATGGCCTGATTTATTGAATTAATTAAAAGTGACATGCAGTCTATTAATCTGAAAATGAATCCAAAATTATTGACCTGAAGACCACTTTTGGACATTAACGATTCAATAATTTATTTCTCTTCTTTGAACCGTTGACTCACTTTCGTAGTCCTGAAGCACTCACACTTGAGTTCCTGAAGAAACTCAAATCCACTACACTTAGTTGTATATTGAATTTTGTGTTCTTGCAGGAACCTCTCTTTTCGTTCATAAACTAAATTGAACCTGTAGTTTCAAATTTAGTGCCTTTGAAACCCCAAGTTTTCGTAAAACAATACACCCATGAAAACCCAACGTTTTTCATGAAAACCATGTCTTAGAACTCAAATGTTCTAACTTTGATGCTTATGGATGATTCATTCCCAAAGTACCCATCACAATCTGGTTCCCTCAAAATTCAATGGATTGTCGAACCATCATAAGTTTGATTTCCCTTATGTGGACGTTTTTAATAGAAACCACTTTATGTGGGGTACAAGACGTGAATCTCCACATGACTATCAAGAAGCTGAGAAACCATTGAAGCCAACAATGGTATGGAAGAGCTGAATAAGCCTTTGCCATGATCTTCATTCGAAGACTTATACCCGAAGCATTACAAACGGAAATACCTCCGGAACGAGGATTCTATGGCTCTTTGGCTCGCTCCTACAGACCGTCTAATCATGAAAAATATCGCCTGAAGCACACCATGATTACGTCCATGAATGAGTACAATTCTGAAGTTTATAAATCCGATCGAATTTTGACTGGAGAATACTTTTCTTGTCCTTCCATGTTTCTAACTCGCTCTTGAAGGAATAAGTGTAGAAAGCGGAAGTTTACCAAATTCCCGAATCTAATTACTACCACAAACATATGGTAGAATTAGGGCCTGCCAAGGTGTGGCATCATGCCCGAAGCATGATCCTTGGCATCTAAGACCTAAAAACTTCAAGAATAAGGGACAATATTCCCTAACCTCAACCCTGCAGAATCTATTTTCGTCTCGATGGAATAGATCATTGGTTACGCACCTGTTTGTGCCCCTACCAATGTCGTTGAGGAGTACCATTCTCATAGTCAATATGTGAGACTAATTTTGCTCCACCAAACATTGTTAGAAGAGTAGAATTTTGACATGGATGGCCTTGTTGGCTGAATCCCCTTAGCAAACCACTTACTTTTCGAACTTTTTTCCATGTTCTAAGATTTAAGTTTGATGTATGTTTTACTTATGGATGATCTTATTGATATTGTCCTCGAATATGAGTTAATTGAATCATGTTTCTTAATACACGTGACCCATTCAATTAAACACGTGATTAGGTTGGAATGTGGGAAAGTTAGTTGTCTGGATGAATGCGTACTATGCACACTAACTTTACAACTAAATCACATCTCTAACAACGACATCAGGTCTATCCAACCTAATTAAGAGCATAGGCACGCTCTTCATTGAAGGAATGGTATTGAATTACCACTTAAGAGACCTTAAATTCTCCCCGTCGTTGAGTTTTTAAGGATATTCGAGATGACAATGATCATAAATGAAACCACTAAAAAAAATAGAGTGGAATATCTTTGCACCACCTCAAAAAATGAGCCTGAAGCTTTGATTTGGGGCAATGGGTTGTCTCCCAACTGGGAATACACCACATGTGGCCGGCCTGGAGCCTGGTGATTGAGCAGTTTACTTGCTTTGGCACGACCTTTTGGGACACTTAGGTCGAACAATGATGCTACAATGCATATCCTTATCTGAAGTAAGGATATTGTTCCTACAAGCACACTTTGCCAAGCTTGCTCATTAGGGAAATTGATTTTCTATATCATTCCTCGCAAAGATACGACACGACTCTCTTTTCACAGTAGTAGATTTAAATGAATATATGTGAACTAATCCAACCAAAACGCGGACCATATAAATACTTATGGTTTTGTCCACATACATTGCTGCTAAACCTCATGGCCGATTAAGGGTTCACCACCCTACTTATCCCTTAAGGTCCGGGAGACTAGATAATGCTGGAGAGTTTATATCGACTGTTTTTTATAAAGTATTGCATAGCAGTTGAATTACGTAATGCATGAAACATATATACATATTGACAAATATATGAACATATACAATATAAATATCGGAAGGTAAATATAAACATATGGGGTTCATGCATCATGGGGAATGTTTTCATGCTTCAAAGTCGTTTCAAATATCTTACTTTATTTTAAGCGTACCTAATTGGCAGAAAACAACAAAAACCTTTGAACTTGTAGAAGATCCTTCTCGAAAAATCGGAATTGCATCTCCAATCTATCACGTTCAACACAGAAAAATTAAATTGAATCAATAACATATAATTCAATTCAAAATAATAAATTAATCACAAAAAGAATGATTAAAACGTAATACTCTCATGATTGAAGATTAAACTCTCTTTAGCTCAGCGTCAAGACCTTGCTGATAACGTATCATAGGCATAATTTACTGAACAATTATGGAGGCCATAGAGAGAGAGAGAAAGGTGCGACAATAGTAAAGAGAAGAGAGAGATATGTAATTGTGGGTGTGTGTTATTCCACCCCGTTGTGCTTTATTTATAGTAGTAGGGAAGGTTAATTCCTTACCCTTTAGGATTACAACATTTAATAGGTAATATACTCCTAATAGGATTATGAGAGATATTCCAAGATATACTAGGATTTACACAATCACATTCCTAATCTAATAGGACTGCAACAATCTGGATGTTGTTTAACATATTATTGGGATATGATTGTCAATTCCAAATGCGGATTGGATTCCAAATGATTTTTTCTTAATGATTACTTAATTATGTTTGTTATGTGAAAAATGAAATTGATACTTGTAGACTAATGTGTACGAAATGGTGGTTGGATTATTGAGAATGGGAGATTGGAATTTCGGTAGTGGCTAAGATCTTTTGTGTAGTTGAGCCCGACTCTTCTACTCTAACAGGCTTAAAACTTGAGTAGAACTACTTAGTCAAAAAAGAAAATATGCAGAAAAATCCAGCAAGATTAAAGATAAATTCAAACACAGCCTAAGTCCCATGACTCAGGCAAAGTATTCAATTTTTGGAAGGGACAAGCTCCTTTCCAGGTAGAAATTTGTCTACAAAACACTTAGAAGTAAAATCAAGGATTGCACTTCAGAGGTGGTTATATAATCAACACTCTTGTCCTTGTCTTTAATAAACTGGTGGTCCAGTGGTAAAGAACGGTATGAAAGCCAGACTTATGGGCAGAGGAGGTTGAAATGTCTCTGTGAGTCTTCTCGACCCCTAGAAGGAGTGGATAACCGTAGCTTGCCACCAGTTGTCCCCCTTTTTTTTAAAAAAAAAAAGAAGAAAAAAAAGACAAACCTTTGGAGGCAACCTCAGGGTTAGCGAAATGTGTCACTTCAGTCGCTCTCAGAGTCGGTACCTGATACAACTTCTTCAGACGCATCGTTTGAGAGCACTTCCAGTGTACATAGAACATTTGCAATCCAATCCCCTCCCAAACTAGCTCCAGCCTATTCGGGCAACCGGGCTAAGAGGGAGCTCATGGGAGAGCGCAAGTAGGAGTCCAAGGCTCGAGTGCCTGAGGCTTTGTGATGCAAGGCTGACGACAGCCACGATATAAATTTTTTTGCGTCAGGAACGTGCATAACACGTGCGCGTGGGTGTGCGTTACCGACAAGATTTCAGGCAGTAGGACTCGCGCCTTAGCCCTTACTGGGTGCAATGTGGCACCCTTTCGGCCTTTGGATTTCAACGACTCTTTTTTCTGGACCGTTCGATTTCCAACGGTAAAAAAAAATTTCAAAACTCCCCCAACAGCTAGATGACGTGGCACAATCTGAGCCGTTCAATTCCAGATCAACGGTCCACATTTTTTGGCTTTAAAATTTAAAAAACATATATCTGATATGTTACCGTTATGCCACATGTCACAATCTAGAGGGTTGGATTTCAAATTTTCTGTAATCCAACGGTAGAAATTAATTAAGTTAATAAAAAATTAAAAACTTGTTAAAAATGAATAAAAAAAAATCCGAAATTTTTTTAGATTTTTTTTCAAAAAAACTTATTTATGTTTCTATAATTACAAAATTTTAAGATATTTTATTTAATTTTTCTATAAATACCTTATTACTATCTTCCACCTTACACCACACTTTCATATTTTCTCAACTACTTTCAACCACATTCCAATCTTTCTCTCAAAGTTTCTATATACTTTTGTTTCCAAAAAAATGGCTAATGATGCAGGAGCAAATTGGACGCTTATTGAAGATGTTATGTTGTGTTCTAGCTAGGTTGAAATTACTCATGATCCGATTATGAGCAATGAGATGCAGTTGTGAGAAATGTGGAGCAATATTCATTCCCTTTTTCTTGAGAAAATTGGTGGGAAAAGAACGGAACAATCTCTTTCAAGTCATTGAAGAATACTCAGCGAATCATTTACTCATTGGAGAAACGCTTTGGCACAAGCTAGTACTAATATTCGAAGTGGGGAAAATTACGCAGATCAGGTAACAATATATTATTTATTTGTTTGTACTATACCCAAATTTACATTAGCTACTTTGATTATAATTTTTTTCGTCTTCCGCATTTTTGTAAACACTTCAAGCACAAGCTTGGTATAATGCCAAAAACAAAAACGAATCATTCAACCAGTGAGAATGTTGTAATATTATCAAAGATTGTCCCAAATTCAGAGTTGTGCATGTCAATCTAGAAGTTGTCATGAAAAGCACCCCTTTACACCCTATGCCAGATCACAACTCGCATGTTCATGAAAGCGACACAGAAGAAGTCTGGAAGCGACCTTGAACAAGTGTCAGGGTCGACCCGTTATCCACTTAGGCCTGAAGGTAAGAAGGCTTCAAAGAGAAAAGGGAGTTCTTCCAAGAATGATTATGCAAAATATATGGAAGAACTTTCTCGCCAAGGTGAATTGACTTTGGTGGGAGAAATGGTTAAATTTGAGGCTGATAAAGCTAGAGATGAGGCAAAAGTTGCAGTTGCTGAGAGATTATTTCAAGCTAATGAGAGAGAAAGAGAGTTACTTAGGCAAGAAAGGGAAGTGCTTAAAGAAGCTCAACAAGATCGTCACATTATGAAGGAGCTTGTAGATGCAATGTCTAAGAATTCTAAATATTTTTGGAATTCGGAGAAAGTGGATGTGGTGCGAAGGAAGCGTGCAAGAGACGAGAGAGCAAGTGGAGATGGTCCTAGCACCACAAATTGGTTAGGTGATGATTTTCCATTCACGAGGGACTAGGGAATTTGTTGTATAATCGATGCTCATAATTTTCCACTCACTTTGGGTTGTAATTTTGTATTTATTTAATTTGGTACTTTATGTAATTTCGTATTTATTGAATTGAGTACTTTATGTAATTTCGTATTTATTGAACTAAGAGTATCTTTATTTAATTTGGTACTTTATTTAAACTAATAGTATCTTTGTTTAATTTGGTATTTTATTTAAACTAAGAGAATCTTTATTCAAAGAACATAAACACACCAAATAAATAAAAAAAACCACACTAAATGAACTTAAAAAACACACCAAATAAAAGTACATAAACACACCAAATAAAAATAAAAAACACACTAAATGAACTTAAAAAAACACACCAAACAAACTAAGAGCATTCTTCTTCCATCACAAGCTTGTTTTTAAGTTTCTTGAGTTTGTTTCAATCCCCACAAGTGCTCTATCCAGTCACTTTGCTGGGCTTTATGATAGTATGAGGATTGGAGTAGGCCTGGCAATTCCTGACACGACCCGATAACCCGACACGACTCGACACGAAATTAACAGATGTTCGGGTCGACACGATAACGAATCGGGTCGTTATCGGGTTAACCCGATAAACACGTATTAAGATAACGGGTTGGTTCGGGTATACACGTGGGTAACACGATACACAATAAGCAGAATATTAATTTAGTAATTTTATAACCTTAAAAAATACTATAATAATTATATATATTAATTTAACAATTTTATACCCCTAAAAACTATAATAATTATATATATATATATATTAAATTAACTATGATAATTATAATAATTATACGGTATACCCCCAAAATATTAACAATAATAGTTTTATATATATATATATATATATATATATTAAATTTTAAATTAAATTTTATACCCCTAAAAACTATAATAATTATACTTACAAAATAAATAGATTTAAATCTACTTAATAAATACATGTACCATTGAACTTGATGGGATACGAATTATATGAAACTAATTTCAAAGATCCAACCGTCAAACTTGTTTGGATATGCTTCGAGATCGAATCAGCAAAAAATCACAAACAACAAGCATTTAGAGATCAAGTAACCGAACAAAACTTTTCGATGGTTATAAAACAAAAAATTACGGTTTAACAGTTATTTTAACTCTGATTTTGATTATTTTTTATAGATACACTCCTTGATCCTATATGAATACAATGAATGAATTCGATCTTCAATTTAAAATATTTACACTAGTCGATACCACAAAATCTTATGTTATACTTAATGAAAGTATAAATAAACTCTTAGTGTTAGTGAATCTACCGTTTTGATGGGATACGCAACCTACGAAACTAATTTCAATGATCCAACCGTCAAACATGTTTGTATATGCTTTGAGATCACATAAGCCAAAAATTGTAAAAAATAAACATTCAGAGATCAAGTAACAGGACAAAAATTTTCGACTGTTATAAAACGAAAAATCATGATTTAACGGTTATTTTAACTTCGATTTTGATGATTTTTTTACAGCTACCCTCCTTGACCCTATATGAATACAATGAATGAATTCGATCTTCAATTTAAAATATTTACCCCAATGGATACCACAAAATCTTATGTTATACTTAATGAAAGTATGAATAAACTCTCAAGTGTTAATGAATCTATTGTTTTGATGGGATACACATTCTACGAAACTAGTTTCAACGATCCAACCGTCAAACATGTTTGTATATACTTCGAGATCGCATACGCAAAAAGTACAAAAAACAAGCATTCAGAGATCAAGTAACGGGACAAAACTTTTCGACGGTTATAAAACGAAAAATCACGACTTAACGGTTATTTTAACTCCGATTTTGATGATTTTTATACAGCTACACTCCTTGACCCTATATGAATACAATGAATGAATTCGATCTTCAATTTAAAATATTTACACTAGTGGATACCACAAAATCTTATGTTATACTTAACGAAAGTATGAATAAACTCTCAAGTGTTAGTGAATCTATTGTTTTGATGGGATACGCATTCTACGAAGCTAGTTTCAACGATCCAACCGTCAAACATGTTTATATATACTTCGAGATCGTATATGCCAAAAATTGCAAAAAACAAACATTCAGAGATCAAGTAACGGGCCAAAACTTTTCGATGGTTATAAACGAAAAATTACGATTTAACGGTTACTTTAACTCCGATTTTGATGATTTTTTATAGCTACACTCCTTGACCCTATATGAATACAATGAATGAACTCGATCTTCAATTTAAAATATTTGTACTAGTGGATACCACAAAATCTTATGTTATACTTAATGAAAGTATGAATAAACTATAATAATTATTTTATATATATTAATTTAACAATTTTATACCCGTGAAAACTATAATAATTATATAATAGAATTATATATATATATATATATATATATATATATTAAATTAAATTTAAAAATTTGATGACCATTAGATCGGCTGAGATTTAATCTCAACCGTCCATTGTAAGCTATCATTCTCTTCTCTCTCATTAACTCAGAGACTCAAATCATTCTCTCTGTCTCTCTCGATCGACCTCACGACTCACGCGGCGCCTCTCCCTCACCACAGTCTCAGTGACCTCACCGGCTCACCCTCTTCGTCGTCCTCGACCTCACCCAGACTGTCACCCTCACTCAGTCACTCCGTCAGTCCTCACTCCTCACCTAAATTGCGACTTCACCGATTCACCCATTGTCCACACCAGTACCACCCAAATCTGGCTCTTGAATCGAGCTCTCGATCTCAGTCCGCACTCCTCCTCACTGCACAAGGTAAGAAATTCTTGCAATAAACTCAAGGGTTTCTGAATTAGGGCTTTTGGAATTAGAAATTTCTGAAATTAGGGCTTTTGAATAGTCATTAGAGCAAATGTTGTTGTTGTTGGGACTCTGAATTAGGGATTTTGAAACGATCAGGGATTTTTCAACATGGGACTCTAAACTTGCGAAGAATGATTTAGCAATGTAAGGCTAGTTGCAGCTTGTTCTTAAGCTCAGCTTTCTATCCAATTTACTGTCTTAGAATTTGTTACATCGGAGTCTTGTCGATCCGTTTTATTAATTGAATTTCAGTTTTCACTGATCTGCGCATAGTTGCACTTGTTTTTTCTTTAGTAAATGATTGGAGTATAGCAAACAAAACAGCTTATATGTTGGAGAAATATTGCAGACTGATCAATCTTATGAACATACTGCAATCTTATGATTTATTTTTGCATCCTTCAAATCTTGTGGAACAAATCCTCTAACAGAGTCATTGTGATTCTTTGCTCTTCAATGTTTTCTTTATAAAGTTCATCCAACTCACTACGGTGTAGTGTGCTTATATACACAATGGTTTTAAATATGTATGTACATTATATTAGAATCCCTTGGCCAAATATTGAACTTTAGAGTTAAAACGTAACAGTTTTTGTGAAGTTCTGCAAATTATAGTATACCTTTTTTCTAATTTGAATAGTGTACGTTTTTGCAAATTATAGTATTTTGGCTAATTTGAATATAGTGTACCTTTTATAGCAGTATATTATATATGAAGATGTTTACTATTTGCCAGTGCAATTGATATGGATATGGGAAATTTGCTCAGTGTTTGCTTACTGTTTGCCCGTGCAATTATATATGTGAAATTGAAATTGAAATGGATATGTGAATTTGAAATGGATATGGTATGAAATTGGTATGAGAAAGATTTTACAGTTTTGTTTTTCTTTCTTGAAGCAATGGATGCTGTAGAGCAAGATTTTACGAACCTTAATGATGGAGGGTCAGTGGAAGTAACAATGGGAATACAACCTGATCATGGAAGTGAAAATACAGAAGATACAAGTACAAGTCCGGCAAAGAAAAAGGTTAGGGTGATCAAATTAGGTAAGTGAACACTCAGGTCTCCTGTTTGGAAAACTTTCAACAAATTGACTACTATTTTTGAAGATGGTCAAAGTCGGGCTCAATGTAAAAATTGTAAGAAACTGGTAATAGATGATAGTCATCATGAGACGAGTAATATGAATAGACATTTGAAAACATGCCCTGGACAGACTGGTGGATTATTGAAGGTGTCTGAATTATGTTCCCAAAACTTTGATCCTGTCCGTGGCTTATTGGTAGAGGCCATCATCAAGCATAATCTTCCTTTTAGTTTTTCTGAATATGAGGGAATTAGGGCTTTGTTTGCATATATATCTCCTGATATTAAGTTACCATGTAGAAATACAATTAAAGCCTGTGTGTTGAGGATGTTCAAAAATGAAAAACAAAGGCTTCATAATTTGTTAGGCTCAGTTGAAGGTAGATTATGTTTGACATCAGACTTATGGACCTCACAATGCACTGATGGGTATCTTGCTCTTACTGCTCACTTTGTAGACAAAGATTGTAAATTTCATAAGAGAATTTTAAGTTTTTGTCACATGCCTCCTCCTCATATTGGTGTTGCATTATATGAGAAAATTAATGCATTGGTGACTGAGTGGGGGATTGAGAAGAAGTTATTTTCTATTACTTTGGATAATGCTTCTTCAAATATTTCTTTTGTTAGCATTTTGAAGAATCAATTGAATCTTAGAAGTCTTCTCGTGATGAATGGTGACTTCTTTCATGTGCGTTGTTGTGCCCATGTCTTGAATTTGATAGTTCAAGATGGACAATTGATTCTTCGGTGATAAAGATTCGTGAATGCATCAAGTATATAAAGGGCTATGAGGTTAGGAAACTAAAGTTTTATGAATGTGTTAGACAAGTAGGGATATTGAATAGTAATAGAGGTTTGAGACAAGATGTCCCTACTAGATGGAACTCAACCTATATTATGCTAGATAGTGCAATTTTCTATCGATATGCTTTGATTCATTTAGGGTTGAGGGATTCCATTTTTAGTAGTTATCCTTCTTCTGAAGAGTGGGATAAAATAATGAAGATTTCCAAGTTTTTGGGGTACTTTTATGAGGTTATGTGCTTATTCTCTGGGACAAAGTACCCCACATCAAATTTGTTCTTCCCTAAGGTGTTCGTAATCCAACTTCAAATTAAGGCAGCCATGGATGACTCTAAAAGTTTCATGAATAAGATGGGGACTTACATGTACATGAAGTTTGAGAAGTATTGGTCAGAGTACAATTTGATTTTGGCAATTGCAATCATCTTACACCCTCGTTATAAATTGCAATTTGTGGATTGGGCTTACACAAAGCTTCATGGTGTGAATTCGGTCGAATTTACAAAGGTTAATGACATGATGCATGATTTTTTATGATGTAGGATTTTGATAATAATTACGATGGTCCAAGTTCGATTGAAAAAAATGAATTGCAGAAGTACTTGGAGGATAAAAGAATAGATAGAAAAGTAGACATAGATGTTCTTTCTTGGTGGAAAATGGAGCATTTTCATTATCCGATACTTTCTCAGTTAGCACGAAATGTGTTAACAATTCTCATTTCAATTGTTGCATCAGAATCTGCTTTTAGTATTAGGGGTAGAGTACTAGATCAATATCATAGTTCATTGTTACCAGAAACAGTTCAAGCTTTGTTGTGCACACGAGATTGGCTATTTGGAAAAAGAGGTAATATATTTTTATATGGTATAGTACTATTATTTTATTTATTTTCATAATTATTTTGGTAAACTTCGCATAATTTGAATGATTTTTAATGTTTGGTTTTTCTATACTTAGTTTATGCGGAAGAGAGTTCTGACGTGGAAAACCTTACTGAAAACATCATCAACAGAACTCTTGAAGACAATAGATCAAGCCAAAGTTCCAATACAATTTCCTCATGATGATTGATGTAAATTGAGGATTTTGTAAAAGGAATAACATGAAAGCTTTGAGTTCCATTGGCAAGGTTTAAACTTTTGAGAAAGGCTTCATAACCTTGAAAACAAAAACTCTTTTATTTTGCATATCCTTGCACATTTAATATTTGTAATAGATTAGTAGTGTATGTATTTTTTTTATTAGGCTCTTATTTTCGAGTGTAGATGTAGTACTTAAACGGCAAATGTGTTTTAATGTTTTGAAGTAATATTTATGTGGCAATGTGTGGTATGTGCAAATTTAAGAAAAAAAAATATTTTTCTTAACGGGTCGGGTCACTTTACCCGTTGGGTAAAGTGACCCGACCTGTTCCGTTAAGATAATGGGTGTGACACGATACGGCCCTTTAAGATAATAGGTGTTACACGAAAAACGACACGAACACGACATACACAACCCGTTTTCCAGGCCTAGATTGGAGTGAAGTATATTGTTGAATGAGCCTTTCATTTTAACATTCATCCATTTCTAATGGCTCATGTTGTACGGGTTCTTCTGTAGCGTCATGAACACAATATATTTGTGTTTTGGAATTGTTCATCGTGTCTGGCTCAAATTAATCAATGGCATCATAATCATAATCATCTTCCACAATCATGTTGTGAAGAATGATACACGTCATCATGATGGATAGAAGCGACTATAAATTAAACAATCTGGAAGCACCCCTGACAATCGCCCAACGAGCTTGGAGGATACCAAAACAGGGCTCCACATCCTTTCTACACCTATCTTGACAACTTGCGAAGTGTTTTTCCTTTTCACTTCGTGGACATAGCACTATTTTGACAAACGATGTCCACCTTGGGTTCTGCTAGGTAGTATACTCCCCTGTACTTATGTCCATTGATCCAATACGTGACTTTCGGTGCTTTTCCTTGTAGTACCTCGTCGAACACTGGAGATTGGGCAAGGACATTGAGGTCATTTTGAGCTCCTGGAACACCGAAAAAAGCATGCCAAATCCATGTATCAAATGATGCCACCGCCTCCAAAATGATACTTTTTGCTCATTTTCTATCCCCATAAGCTCCTTTCCATGCACTTGGACAATTTTTCCAGGTTTAGTGCATACAGTCGATGCTTCCAATCATGCCAGGAAAACCTCGCATCTCACCCTTCTTCAGAAGCCTTTGCAAGTCCATTGTCATAGGTCTCCGGAGGTACTCTTTGGTGTACATAGATTCAACTGCGGAGAAAAACCTCATCAGGGACTGAAGAATGATTGATTTCCCTATCCTTGCTATCTTATCCACTTGGTCGGCAGATGTTCCATATGCAAGCATTCGCAAGGCAGCAGTAATTTTTTGCTCAGGAAGGAGACCCATGCCACCAAAAGCATCCTTCTTTTGCACAAAGTAAGAATCACGGTTACAAACACAAATCATGATTTTGTTGAACAAATGTCGTTGCATTCTAAAACGACGTCTAAAGTACGTATCAGGGAATGCATTGTTACGAACAAAATAATCGTCTAAAGTACGTATGAATTTGCGATGTGTTGGTGTGACATGTTTTTCTTATTGTCTTGGTTTACCGCGGAGATGAACAGTTCAAGATTTTATATTCACTGCGTCATCTAGTAAATCCGATGAGTATATACTAAGGCAGGTTCAAGTCCAAAAGACACATCTCCTAATGTGTGTCACATCTCCTAATGTGTGTCACATCTATTGTTTACTCTCATTCTCACCTTACCCTAGGACCTAATAGTCGGCTCAAAATGAGGGGTATTGTTGGAGTTTTGAGCTCCTTTAGTCCCACATCGGGGAACTCAAGGGAACTTGAGGTCCTTATATTAAGTTAATCACCTTTATTAGTGATTAGGTATTGGACCATTTGGAATGAGGATTGAGGTTTCAGCCACTAATTGTGTGGATTAGGCTTGATGATTATACCATAATATTAATTAATCAAGACAAGGACCTTGGGCCTTGGGCCTTGGGCCTTGGGGCACTTGGGGCCTAAGAAGTTAAAATTAATCAAAGTTATTAATTTTAATTCGAATTAAGTTTTTAATTAAATTAATTAAAAATGTTTTGATTAATAGACACAACTGTTAGGAAAGAGTTGTGTATTTCCATATACATCAAAAGGTATTTGAAAATGTATGAAATAGCCTATATAAATTGAAGACTCTCAGTTCCTTCAAATATCATCTTTTCCTTCTATCTCTCCCATACAAAACCTTACAGAGAGTAAACTCACAAAGCAATTCGTCAGAATTCTATAATCCTGTGCGGGTTGTAGAATTATATAGTTGTATCCTAGTCGAGTAGAAATTGTATAACCACAAGCACAAGAGTGGGACGGAAATACTGTTCGAAGGACATAACTTTTTGCGCTAGCCTCTATCTGTGATTCAACCCAGTTAGTATCAATTTAATTACTGTATTTATTTCTGTTATTTCATTCTGTATTGCAAGTATACTTCGTTAATAAAGAATTAGTATTTCTATTTCTATTATTTTATTTATTTTCTGAATTGTTCTCCAGCACCAACAAATAAATACACATTGAAAATACAAATAAATTATTCATGACAATAATGATATGGCTAATGTTCACCCATGTGGATGATTATTTTAAGGAGGATCTTTGAATGAAGATCCAAACAATGAACGGTTTGAATCACAAAAACAAAACAAAATAAAATAAAATTAAAATAAAAAATTGTTGCACGATCCATCTTTTATTTTCTCCCACTTTGTATATGTCCTAGGGCCCTCAACCGGTCTTTAGTCGTATACAATGTATTGTTGTGGACTAGAAGATATCTGATCTTCTCTTTCATATACAACAACTGATATTATTGAAACAACAAAAATAATAATAACAATAATATTTAGAAAAGAACATATCATCGGATTGAATGTGACTCGTCATTGACTGTTCACTTTTTTTTTTTCTTCAAGTTCATTGGTGTCAATGGCGTCTTAGGATTTATTGGTCAGATTGTCTGGCTCTCTTAGTGAAATGCATTCTTGTTTTTCTCATATTTTTCGAGAGGACAATCAAGTTGCTAATTCCTTAGTTAATTATAAGGTTTATCATGTTGGCTCTCATTAGTGAGATCACGTGCCTTCTTTTACGTCTGCAACTTATTCTAGAGATTTTTCAAAATTCCCTACCTATCGTTTTTCATGACCCCGCATATTTATACTACATTTTTCTTCTTCATTAATGTAATAAACGTAAAGGCTGATCCCCTTTTATAAATAAATAAATAAACAGATCATAGTGAAATTTGCACCAACCCTACATGCTTTTGTACCATATTACCTATGGTTTTGAAAATTGGAAACCATGTCTGACTTTACAGATAATTAAACTGCTTCTTCCACCAAGAAACTACTGGAAACGAAAAATGATTACATATAAAAATGTAATAATATATGTGAATTTTGAGACGAAGTTGAAAAGATATAGAAAAAGCTTTGTACAAAAGCAATCAAAAGGGCAAAAAAAAGTCAAAATCATTTAAATGGCTGCATAAAAATTACTTGTGTCGGTGTCGTGCTTTCCAAGTAGCGAGTAATTTTAGGGAAGTTTAATAGAGCACTCCTAGAAGGATTTGGACTGTTAGTTAGGGTTTCAAAATTTTACGTAAAGGCGTCGCCTAAGCTTGTTTTCAGTACTACGGTCTGATAGTATTCCTCTTCATTTGCAAATGAGACGTCTTAGGTTTAAATCTCGTGGATGGCAAATTCGATACCAAATTAGGTTGCCCATTGTCTGACTTAGCCGAACTCCTCCCCCCCCCAGCCCTGATCTTTAGCGTAAAATATATCATTGTACTTAAAAAGAGAAACTAATACCGCAAACCAAGGAATAAAGAAGCGTGTGACAACTCGTCCTTAATTTTATGGTTTATTAATTTTAAAAAGTGAATTGACCAAAATGCCCGATGAGGTGAGATTGTCGACTTTTGTTGACTGTCATTTCATGACGCATATAAGCTACTATTTTACCATATTCTCGAAGTTCTCAATGGTACGAACGCGTAGACACAAACGGAATCGAAATTGGAGTTACGATGGAGACTTTGTGGAACTACTAATCCAAAAAATACTTTGTTAAAATTACTATTTTATACTTTATACATTTTATGTTATTATTATAACAATTTTTGATGGGATATTTTATTATTTAAATAATTTATTTCTGGCCCGTGGGGCCCACACATCACTAACTCTCCAATCTTCTCCTGCCACGTGTCTTCTTTCCCATCTCTCTCTAGACTCTCGAACCCTCTCCACATCTCACCTAACTCTCTCTCACTCTCTTTATTTCCCTCCTCTACAATTGCAGACGCCGAGACCCACACAACTCACTACTCTGATGAACTCCACTGCCTCCAACGACCACCACCTGGTTGTGCATCTCCCATTTCCCTCCTCATCTCAAACGCTAGGCACTCTATTTCTCAATGTGCTCGCTGCAGAAGATCGCCGACAAGAACCAGGCAACTCTCTTTCTTTCCCGACCTCAATAAGGACTTGCATCACTTTGTATCGCTTTAACTTTCGATTTATAGCTTGATTTCGAGCTTACACGCGAGTTTTGGGTAGGATTTATATAGAGATCAACTCGGGGAAACACTTCCAAATTTTCGGCGATGGACCCGCGAGTTGCAGGTGTTTTCTGACCACGACTAGTCCTCATGTTAGTAAATTATTGTTCTCCTTTTCCTTTGCTTCAAATTGACTTAAAATTTTCTGAAAATAGTTGAGAATCGAGCTCGAATGGAGCTCAGGAAATTTCCAGACTACACTCGCCCAGTTCCAGCCTTTTTCGTTGGGTCTAGTGGATTCAACCTGCGAGCCCAAACGGGTCAATCCGATCTAATACAAAAGAAAAGATCCAAAAACCCGGATCCGAACCTGGGATCCAGCCTGGCCCATTTCTTAAATGGATTTCTTGGAATATTCCTTGTGTTGACTTTTTCGAAATTTTCTCGGAATTCCTCCTAGGCTAATTTTGACATTCCGAGTCTATTTTTGACATCCATTTAGTGAAATTCCAAAGCTTTAATGTAATTGACCGCCTGGGCAGCTCGGTTGACTTTTCGTTGACTTTTTACGAAAATTACCGGGAACCCTTCTTAGCGTATTTTGATGCCCTGATTCCAAATCCGCACTCCATTTTCCTAAATTTAATCGTTTTAGTTGAGTTTTACTAATGGGTACCAACATTATGCTTATGTGTGACTACTATCGAAGACTCTGGTTTTCCTAGTTCAAACGGCTGCGACCTCGCAAGAATCTGTGAGTGAGGTCGTTTCTTTTATATAGTGTGTGTGTGTGTGTCTATATATATATATATATATATATATACATAGTTTCCATACATTTTAGTAGTGCATTTTCTATGTAATGCCCTAATTAAAGTAACGTTTATAAGAAATGTCGTAACGATGAGAATTAGGAAATCATTATAAATCCTACCAAATGCCTTAATTAGATTTACAGTTATGAATAGTATTGTGTTGACTAGAATTATCGAATCACTGTGGCATGACTATATTTACGTTATCTGCTCATCGTGTGCTACACTGTTGTTTGTAGTCGCTCAGGCCAAGGTCGGTCTTCACGTGTATGTTCACAACGCATTGTACGCTCAATTTGGATCCATTGTAGGTGTCAGTCATGTCCTAGATTGCTATAGGCAATTGGGACTCGTATGTGATGCGCATAACACCAGTCTTGACATGATTGTAGCACTAGAGCGTAAATCATTTCCTTACACCTAGTCATGTTCATGTTAGAATACATCCGCATGAACTCGCGTGTCAGCATATGTCGATGAGCACTTGATTTGATATTCATTTATGTGAGATATATTGACTATCGGATGTTAGGTGCTTATTTACGAACTATTGTGAAGTATTGCATTCTCAGAATATTACTGTTTACGGTAAGTATTTTCACACCATACGTAATATGCTATGTTTGGAAACTATACTTGTTTTACGGCGGGGGTTATTACGTTTTCAAAAAAAGTTTTACAAACCTTTATTTTTAGGCCCACTCACCCTTGTTGGAATAGGAGATTAGTTGTTGAGCTTTCGTGTCAACAAGGATTCTTGGCAAAAGTTGGAATAGGAGATTACTTTCGATGGTATAATTCTTATCCTACTTTTACTGTACTTTACTTATGGTCTGACATCACATATGAATTGGGCTCAATCCCACTCACTTGGACACTCTTGCATTTAGGCACTTTTAAGTTTAAATTTACCCACATTTTTCACATCACTACACTTTATGGCTTCGTCGCCCTTCTGGTGTCTGCCAGCACAGCTCGATTCAGATTTCAGGTGGACATCCCGGGTCGGGGTGTGTCAAAGCCTCCATCCACAAACAACCCTAAATAGGCTATCAATGTATCTTCTCGAAAAGCACTTCCACCACCTTCTCTTGCATCTTCAAAGAAAGTAGAGGCCAAGACGATCGGTGAATCTTGGATGTCAAGATAGTTGGAGAGCTTTGCATCCACGAAAGACTTCACAAAGTTAAGAATTATGCTGCACTTTCTCAATTGCAATGGTCAAATCAATCAAAATTTCTTCAAGGAAATCACCAATTACTACTATAGAAAAGTGTTTTTCCGATGAAAGTCATTCATCGCGCAAAGTGAAAATTCATTACTTCAAAATTTGGGCAACGAAATACCTTTGTACTCGGGCAAAGTTCGAGATGCAAATCTTTGCGCAACAAGATATAAAGCTTCGTCGCACAATAGTGTTTGCGCGACAAAATTTAGATTAGAAACACAATAAAAAACTTGGTCACACGAATCATAATGTGACAAAAAATACATCGTTGCACTAAAATTTAGGGAACGAAGCCTATCCATCACGAAAGGTTTAAGGTAACAAGACATCTTCATTGAGTTTAGGTGTAGGCAACGAAAAGTCTATCTCAAGAAACTTTACGTGACAAAGTTCATCGTCAGGTAAACCAAGACGCAATGAAATCTTTCCTTGCATATTTGGTTTTTGAGTTTTTTTTCTTTCTTTTTATTAGTATTTCGTCAAGCGTACTTTTAAGCGACAAAATATGTACTAATTATTTAATTAATTTAATTATCTGGTATTTTAAAAACAAAAAAATATATAATAAACAATTACGAAAACTATTAATATTATATATAGAAATGTACGTATAAACAATAAAAAAATATTGGGTTAATCTTTGTTTAATACCCTGAAGTTTTGTGGTTTTCAACATTTAGTACATCAAGTTTTTTTCGTCCCAGAGTCATACCTAAAGTGTTAATTTTGGAACAGTCTCATACATCCGTTAGTCAAACTGTTAATTCTCCCGTTAAGTGATGACGTGGCGCCCATATGGACAATGGCTGGGCGCCATGTGTCATTAAAAACATTAAAATAACTAATTAAATAAAAGTTAGGAATTTTTTTTTTGTGCTTCTTCTTCTCTTCTTCTACCTTCTTCTTCTTCTGGGTTGCCCAGCTTCGGCATTTTTTTTTTCTTTTTTTTTTCTTCTCTTCTTCTTCCTTCTTCCTTTTTCATTTTTCCTTCTTCCTTCTTCCTTCTTCCTCCTTCTTCTGGGTTGCCCAAATTCGCGTTTTTTTGTTCTTCTTCCTTTCTTCTTCCTTTCTTCTTCTTCTCTTCTTCTTCCTTCTTCTCTTCTTCTTCTGGGTTGCCCCTTTTTTTTCCTTTTTTTTTTTTCCTTTTTCTTCTCTTCTTCTTCTTCCTCCTTCTTCTGGGTTGCCCAGATTCGTTTTTTTTTCTTTTTTTTTCCCTTCTTCTTCTTCTTCTTCTTCTTCTTCTTCTTCTTCCAATGTTGCAGATTTTGTTTTTCTTTGTTTTTTTCTTTTTTTTAACTTTTATTTAATTAATTATTTTAATATTTTTAATGACGCGTGGCGCCCAGTCATTGTCCACATGGGCGCCATGTCATCACTTAATGGGAGAATTAACAGTTTGACTAACGGATGTATGAGACTGTCCCAAAATTAACACTTTAGGTATGACTCTGGGACGAAAAAAACTTGATGTACTAAATCTTGAAAACCACGAAACTTCAGGGTAGTAAACAGAGATTAACCCAAAAATATTATACAATCCTAAAACAAAATGACTATAGAGGTGTAGTTGGGAATCTGCTGGGTTGTGCGGCTAGAAACTCGATGGTTGATGGCTGGGAATCAAATGATGACATCGGAGATCTAATGTCAGATAAGTAGTGGGCGTATAAGATCTGGCTCATCCAGTTGCCCTGGACCGCAGGCTGCAGTTAATTAATGGTAGTGAGCAAAAATGCTCTCATTTATTGTATTGGTCATTTATTCATCTACATAGAAGACTATTTGAAATTTAGATTTTACAGCTATTTCCAATGCACATAGAATGTTAATGTCAAATATAAGTTTGGGATTCAAATTTGACCCAATTTCTTTCCAATGCATTATATATATATAATCCAGAGTAAGTGCAAAGTCATATTTGATTATGTACTTGTCTCAAATAGTCATATATGATTATGTATTTGATTGGAAACGTTATATTTAGGGATGGCAACCAAGTGGATTGGGTTCAGATGTGTCCTCCCCATACCCAAATCCTTTTATTTTCCCCGAACTGGAAACCGTGGAATCTCCAAATGAGTTTTCTTCGTAACCGAACCCGTCAGGTAAATGGATTTTTTTCTCAGGGAACGAGTTTCCCATTATAATATTTACATATTTATTTATATTTATTAAATAAAAAATGATAATAAATAAGTTTTTATTATTAATCAATTGATACAATGCATCTAATAAGTAATATGAAATACTTATATTACCAAGAAAACATTTACACTCTTGAAAATTATAAGCATATAATTTATACTATTAATGATCTAAAAGTAAATAATTAATTTCATATTTAATAATGCATGATTATGAACAACTCATTTCCATATAATAAATGAAACCGTTCGATTTCGGGTATGGGTTTGGGGAGGATACCCCAATACCCATAACCGAACCTGAAACCAAAATATTTACCCAACGGTTACCCATAACCGTAAAGTGCCCGAAATTTTATCTCCAAAATAGAACCGTTCGGATCAGTTACTTGTTGTGATCATATTTCGCGGGTTTAATTGCCATCTCTAGTTATATTTTACTCAAATTTAAGACATTGGCTATTTGACAAATTTTTTGTAAGAGACTGACTACAATAATTACATGACTACATCTAATTGTTAGATAATATTTATATTAATACATGCACCCAAATCCCAAATGTAATAGAAATGATATAGCAAGTGGCCGTTTACCGCTATAGTGGAAAGGTGTTGTGCCCTTACATGATGGTGTGGGTTCAAACCCCGTCAGTGGCTAATCTAACATTCAACTTACTAACACTATCGCTCGACTCCAATAAAAAAATGGAATGATATAACATTTAAAGTGAAATTAACTTTAAAATTCACCAACTTTTAACTTTAGATTAGAGATAGGCTTAAAATATTTAAAACTTGTGTATTTTTGTTCCTAAGCTTTTCTCTTTCATGTGAGAGTCTTTCTCACCATCGTATGGGTAGTTTTCGTTCTCTTCAATCTATGTAGGCATCGACCCTAACTTTGGTTAAAGTCGGTGCCAACCCCATCCTTTTTGTGTGTGTTTGGTTTTAGTGTTTGTTTCTATTCCTGTTGCCTTCAGTTTTACCTCCCCTCCCTTACAATTTTCACGATCTCCTCCTATATTTTCTCCTTTTCCTTTGATCTCACCTTTTTGAGACTTAAACCCCTCCCCTGCATCTTTTGGTTGCCATCTCTCTCCTCAATTTCGGTCAGTTACCGCCTTCATTTACTGTGTTTTGTCGTGGATCTTTAGCAGGATGTGTAGAGATTTAGCTTGGGTGCTAGCACCATCGCCCTTGTTGACCATTATTGATCATGCCCGTTGTTTGCCCTTGTCTGCGATGTTTCTCGTGGGTTCTTGATGGTGCAATCTTAGGTGATAGTGATGAGAGGCGGTTTGTGATGACTATTGGGTGGTTCTCTGGTTGCGGCATCGGCGTCTACAACTTCGGGAAGACCAATTTCTAGGGATTTTCAATCTGTGTAGTTTGTGTGAGCCAGGTTCCAAGGTTGGTCTTGGAGCTTTGTCTTTTGTGTATTTGTGGCTCACTTTTATTTGTGCATAACTTGTTTTGTGCCCTTGTTCTAGGGGTGGGGTTGGTTCTAATCAGTTCGGTTTTTTGCCGTGACTGAAAACCAAACCAAAATTTTGTTTGGTTTGGTCAATTTTTTTTTGTTTTTATTCGGCTCGATTTTTGTGACGACCCGTCCCCAAAAATTATAATTTTTATAAGTGAATTTATGAAAATGCCTTTCAAGGCAAAGTGTTAACTTTGTTGACTGCCGTGTTGTATCACATAAGACTCGTTTTCGTGGCATATCCTCGTAATACTCGTCGCTATGAACGCGTGGGCGCAAACGGAACGTAATTTGGAGTTATAACGAATGAGATAGTAACTTTTAAAGTTAGGGGCATTTTAGTAAATTGATTATTTTTAGAAAGCTCCAGATTTTGGAGCAAACTCTGGAAATGCCACGTGTGTGGCCCATATTTAATAAAAGAAGAAACAGACGATTAGGAGAAGGAGAAAATGAGGAGCAAAGGAGAGAAGTGCAGGAATCAGGAGAGGAGAGAGAAGGGAACGGACGAATCAGAAAGAGGGAAAAAGAGGCAAAATGAGAGAAGAAGAAGGGGGAGACACGGGTTGGCCCGTGTAACCCATCAGACCCGACCCATACCACTGTCTTCCTGACACTTTTCTGTCGATTTTTCGGCGATCGAAACCTCACCACCACCTAAAAACTAATCCTTATCTTCCCCTCTTCCATTTCCAACCAAATTTTATTGAGTTTGAGCTTGCATTCGGGTAGCTCGGAATCCGTGGGTTCCGAGGTTGCCACGTCGAAATCCGACAATCGTGAAAGTAATGTCGACCACCACCACCATCAAACTACTTTTCTTGAGGCCAGGAACAAAGCCCAAACAAGTTTGGGGGCGTCGGAGTCGAATCAAGGTCGAATCAAATGACACCCTTTATAGGGTTTATGCGGATTTTCGTGAAATTGGAGCTTTTCCCGACTAAATTGGCCTTAGTCATAGGTATGAAAGTAGCTCCACTCATTGAGATCTTCATTCCTATAAATTTTCATAATTTTTAGAAATAGTTGAATTTTCCGGCGATTCGGGGCGGCCGACCGCCACTAACGGCGGCGCGTGGCAAGCGGACTGATGATGTCGTTCTAAGTCCTATTAGATGCCCTGAGTTCATATTTGATATCCATATGATGTGAATTGATTATCGTGAACCTAGTTTGATTAAGGTATACCACTTGATTATTATATGAGTCGACGATCCGACTGTCGGATCGTCACCAAACTTTGATATGTTATGGTACGTACTATTTGAGGATATTAGGAACTTATAGATCGGGAATCCAACGAACGGATCTTCCTTAATTGGATTTGTAAGTTCATAAAATAAAAAGTTAATCGCCACTTGGTTTAGGCAATTGGAGAAGATCTAACCGTTGGATTGTAACGAAAATTTAGTATGTTATTTTAGAGCATAATGTGGATCTTTAGAAGTTACGGATCGGAAATACGAGGTGTAGATCTTCCAGACCGAGTTACGTAGAGTTGTGGACTCTACTGTCGATCTTTGATCGACAGTTGACTTTTTATCAATGGGTCTCAAATCATTCTAGAACGTCCTTGGGGTATGTGTTTTACGTAAGTTACTTGTTCTATCAATAAGAATTATGAGATGTGATTTGATAATTGTTCTAGGCCCCGATCATTCGTGACGCCTATTCATGCTTGGGAGTTGTATCGCGAACTCCAAGTGAGTGGGCTTTTGGTTTTCTATATATATACGTATATATGCTTTACATTTTCCCAAAAATTGTTTTAAATGGATTTACATTTTTAAATGCCATGTCAATTGCATTATATTTTAGTATATGCATTAGTGTAGATATGCATATTATTGCATGACGAGGCGGACGCCCAGGTAAGCTTCAGGTTAGTACTTGATGATAGTGATTGTTGTCGGTATGGTTATGTTTAGATGCATTTAGTGCTCATTATCCTGCACCCCGGTGTTAGTGCTCCACTCGAGGCCAAGGCCTCGCCTTCACGTGATCGTTCACATCTCGCACCACCTGCTCACCTTGGATCCAAGGCAAGTGCCAGCCTGTCGTACATACCACATTAGGTGGTTCTGACTCCTAGGTGACTTAAGATACTTCGCACAGCTTTCACATGATCGTGGTAGTTAGGCGTACTTATTTACACCTAGCCTGTCATACAAACCACAATAGGTGGTTTCGACTCATGTGCAGGAATTGGTTTATGAGCTATAGGTTCAGCCGTACAAGTCACGTTAGGTGACTCCGGCTGACATATCATATTATATTGATTCACATCTCCTGGCTTACATATTTATTACTGAGATACTAGACATGGCACATACTTAGATTTTCATTGCTCTTAAGCCTGATTTCTATATACGTATGTATTATTATTTTTTAGAAAATTATACGGATTTTACAATGAAGGGTTAGTATGTTCATAAAGACAACTGTGTTTTCAAAAGCTTTGTTTTTGCCCACTCACGTTTTTTGTTTTTCGCCCTTCCGGGTTTTAGCTGTTGAAAGTTCATATCGACGAGGATTCTTGGCGAATCTCAGTATAGGTGGCTACCTCTGAGGGTAAAACCCTTACCCACACTACTATACTTTACTTATGCTTTGACGTCGCGTGTGAAATGGGTTCATTCCCGCTCACAGCGCACTCTTGTCTTTAGACATTAGTAGGTTTAAATTTATTCATATTTTCCACATCACTATACTTTATGGCTTCGTCACCGTCCAGGAGTCGGCCAGCATAGCTCGATTCGAAAACCTAGTGGACATTCCGGGTCGGAGTGTGTTAGTTTGGTATCAGAGCATAAGTTGGGCAGTATTGTGTTCATCACACGCGTGATGTAAGCATTTTTGGTTCTTGAGCCTAATGCTCGAATCTTGCCACCTCCTCGAATACGAAAAATGTGTTAGTTTTCCTCGAGTTTTGGACAATTTTGTAGACTTGTCGACATTTTAGAAGATCACTTTGGCGAAAATTTATAGACTTTAAGTGAAGAACTTCCTTGCCAATGAGGGATGTAGATTTGAGACAAATTGATGACCCTAAAACAGGACTAATGTGCCGATAACGGTGTATCACTAGGGAACTATAAATCAATCCCATCATTAATTTCACACCGTCATTATCAACCTTTTCGAGATAGGAAACCAAAATTGAATTTGATTTCTTGGCAGCAACCATTAGTATACCATTTATTGGGATTGCTACGATGTTTACTTCGTCAAGATTTCAAAATTTTTTTGAGCGACAACATGGTGCTAAAGTGGTAGCACTCGACAAAAGAAACTTCTGGAGGACAGTGACTTATGGTTCCCAATAGTACTAGCCTTCTTAACCGCACTAATTATCATTTCAGATCTTCAGGAGGAAGATCGACTTCCGTTTAAACCGTTCTAAAGTAGAATATTAGTAAATTCCTCTTTCTGGCTTTGGGACATCTTAACCAACCCTAGTTTCCAAATTTCTTTTGGTGATGTACTCGTCATTTCGATGAGTATATGTACCGAAGTGTAAGTTGTTACACCTATAATTAGTACAAAATATTCGAAGTAGTGAGTATTCCCTTTAGAATTATGGAACCCCCTCACATGACCAGTTCCTTGTTAGTCGTTCAAAACCACCCACCCGAGCGGGCTTTATTCTGTAATCAGCCTATGGTGGCGCTACTAATTGGCAATATTCTCCGATATCCAGGAACTGTCAACCAGTATTCAAGCGGTATGATTTCGGATACCAAACATAGGTGATGGTATCTGGTAGTGATACCGACATTTACAGTTTCAGAGTAACAAATAATATCAAAATGTCATAAATCCATTAATTAGCGCGCGACTAATAGATTAATTAACAGTGACTGCTGGAGCCAAAGAAACTAAATCTCGAAAAGTTAGGAGCAAGCTTTGTATTAGGATAGTAAACTCATAGTTGTTATTACCTTATCACCTATTTAGGTAAATATAACCTATCCGACTAGCCACCTTTTCGATCACCTTCACAGGTAGACGGTAAAATCGAAGTACGGGTTAATTTCTCACTGTTAGAGTGAATGGAATATCGAGGAAGCTATGAAGACCTATTAGCATGTGGCATGGTGAAAGGAAGTATTATGGTACGTTTTGAGGACGTACATTCAGGCGTCACATTCCAAAGTTTTACATGAGATATTATCATCGACCTACTTTCTCATGCTACACTAGTTTCCTTGCGTCTTTTCGAGCAACTCCTATCGTTTGGAAGAACTTAGTTACTAAAGCTTATTGATTAGGAATTTATTCAACTAAGCCCCTTATCTAGGGAACTTCGAACCTTAGGATTATACCTAGATTTTAGCAACTTCCTGAAGTGACGATTAAAAACTGTTATCCCCTACTTCGAGTTAATGGTCTTGCCGACCCATCCTTTGTAACTCGATTTTTCTTCCTTAACCTACCTACTACGTAGTAGTCTTTTCAATGACTTTCTCATCTGCTTCGGCGGTAAGACCAAATTTCTCAAACATCAATTTTGTTTAGATTGGTACTTATCTCGGAAGACGTGATCTTCGCAGACGATATTCTTTCCTTTTTCCAAAAAGAGTTTAGAGGAGGAAGGTTGAAATTCTCACAAAGTGTTGTGAGATTTGAGGTATTCTTAGTCCCGTCGAGTTTATCGACAATTGGTTAGCGATTTTCGGCTATAGTGTTTTTCCCCATTTATCGGCCAGGAAATATTAGTCAAGCTTGAGGTGTTGATTATGGGTAAAGTTTCTGACAACTGAACCGTTGTTCTCACCTCACTATCACTTTACACTTTTCGATGATGTTGATCATTTTAGGAATCCATGATGACGTGTTCCTTGGATATTTCAACTATGTAGAGATAGTATGGTGGAGCATCACTTACATTTCCCAATGGTAGAACCGTTCAAAATGAACCATCATATATGTGACCTAGAGTTGACAGTTGTCATTTTCATTTGAAAACCGATTGGTACTCCTTTGTGGAGAAATATGTCCAAAATCTTATTTAACCTTAGAACTTCCCAATTTCACTTACTTTTGGAAAGAGCTAAGTTTCTGGCAGCAGTATTGGAAGAATAAATCAACGTCTATGATTGTGCTATCGTTGATCATTCCGGTTGTGCAAACGTAATTATTAAACATTGTAGTAAGAGTTGTTTCTACCTTTAAATAATTCCAATCTTCCTTACCCCATTCCAGATGTTACCTCTGACCCATCATGAAATCATTTGAATGGGTTATAATCACTTTTTGTATCCAAATACAAATAGGAAATATCACTATAAGCTCCTGGTACGAGGTATCTTGTACATGTGGAGATTATGATAATGTTTCGATGTTTATAGATCGACTGGACAAGTCAACCCATTTCTCATTGGTCTAAAGGAACTATATTTTAGACCATTTGGTAAATTTACCCATTCTTGAATTTATTGGATTTTCTAGCATTTCGATCAGCATCTTTTCTGACTGTGACTCTATATTCACTCATTTGTGCTAGGAAGACATTCTAGTCAACTTTGGGTACGTGTCTACTCTACTGAAGTTCATATTACTTCGAAGACTAGTAGACTGTTCAGAAGAATTGCTTGGATGTTGAAATCTAGTTGTGATCATTAATTCTTCAATCACCCGTCAACTACATCGTTGAATGGATAGTTACCGTTGGCGATTGAATATTCCGGAAGTTGTTTTTGTAGTGTGGTGGCAGGCAATCAATATAGATATCTTGAACTTTAAATTTGATGAACTTGTTTTGACTCTCAAATTCTTGAGTGTTCTTTTAGCCTTCTCGACATGGCTTCTCGCTCAATTAGTAAGGAATTCACGATAGGTCGACTTGGCGAATGCGTGCGCCAATTTCATATCGATGCTAGCTAGAACTATTGGAGTATAATCTTCTTGCGAGTTTACCAGACTTACCAAGAAAAAAATTCCAAGCTGTCTTAAGGATTAAGCAGTATTTCAGCATAATATTGGGGAAGGTATGAACGTAGGTTATGTAAGATCCCACATAGTCCAAGGGTGTGGATCCTGTAAGCCTTATATGTATATTCCATCTCTACCTAGCACGAGGCCTTTTGGGAGCTCACTGGCTTCGAGTTCCGTAGGAACTCCAAAGTTAAGCGAGTTCGCACGAGAGCAATCCCATGATGGGTGACCTACTGGGAAGTTCTCGTGCGAGTTCCCAAAAACAAAACCGTGAGGGCGTGGCCGAGGCCCAAAGCGGACAATATCGTGCTATGGCAGAGTCGAGCCCGGGATGTGGTGGGGGCTGGGCTGGGATGTGACAATTTGGTATCAGAGCCAATCTTTGGTCGGAAGTGTGTCGACGAGGACGTCGGGCCCCTAAGGGGGGTGGATTGTAAGATCCCACATCGCCCAGGGGTGTGGATCCTGTAAGCTTTATATGTATATTCCCATCTCTACCTAGTAAGAGGCATTTTGGGAGCTCGCTTAACTTCGAGACCCATTGGGAAGTTCTCGTGTGAGGGCGTGGCTGAGGCCCAAAGCAGACAATATCGTGCTACGGCAGAGTCGAGCTCAGGATGTGGTGGGAGCCCGAGCCAGGATGTGACAATTTGGTATCAGAGCTAATCCTTGGCCGGAAGTGTGCCGACGAGGACGTCGGGCCCCTAAGGGGGGTGGATTGTAAGATCCCACATCGCCCAGGGGTGTGGATCCTGTAAGCCTTATATGTATATTCCCATCTCTACCTAGCACGAGGCCTTTTGGGAGCTCACTAGCTTCGGGTTCCGTAGGAACTTCGAAGTTAAGCGAGTTCGCGCAAGATCAATCCCATGATGGGTGACCCTCTGGGAAGTTCTCGTGCGAGTTCCCAGAAACAAAATCGTGAGGGCATGGCCGAGGCCCAAAGCGGACAATATCGTGCTACGGTAGAGTCGAGCCCGGGATGTGGTGGGGGCCCGGGCAGGGATGTGACAGGTTAAAGCTCGGTGATTGTAGCGTCAATCTCCATATTAAGACAGCAATTATCATTCGAATGATGTCGTTAGAGATATGGTTTCTCTAATTCAGGATTTCAGAGGTTATACCAAACAACGCTAGTGAATAGTTACGAAGGAAATATTTTACAATATATGTTCGTCTCTACGCATCTTTTCATTACGTCACTCTAGGACTTGATGGTTCAGGCGTACATGGATGTCGAAGCATTTCTAGCAGCTGGATTGGTGTGCTCTAGGATAGTACGGTATCGCAATCGAGGCATGAATCGGACGATCTAAATATATATTCACGCATGAGGAGAAAAACGATAATTTTGGTATTCTAGGGAACTTCTCACTAGTTTATTGAGACAACGATGAGTTATAATTGTTGGGTTCACTAAGCAAGTGGGCAAGACGGCTCATCTACGGCAACACTTACTAGTTAGCTATGGTTCGGACTTATTCTCGAAGTTCGTGACACAACGAATGTTTGGCGAGGTCCATTCATTTTGGGTTTTGATTTTTCGTGCAATATTTTTTCTACTACATTATTTTATTTATATGGGTATTTCTGCCATTACAAATTTTGGGTTAGTTATTTCCACTCTTGGTTTTAAACTCAATACAAGTATTTGAATCGTACGTTTTTATATATATCTATTTTGATATTTTATTATATGTAGATTTTTCCTTATGTTACTACGTAATAATTGGTGTTTTCAACTTTACGGTTTATACGGGTATTATACTACCATATTATCGAGGGAGGAAGAGGTATGAGCTTGGAGGCATGAAAGGGGAATAATTGCAATCCAATCGCGATGGAATGGCATTCTCTTTTATGCAACTGCTCACTCGATTTCTTCCTTGTGTATGTATTTATATACATATTCTCTCCCTATTTTTGAGTATTTTACATTTAACAAGTTATTTGAAATTTTAGAGACGAAATTTTCTTAAGGGGGGGAAGATTGTGAGAACCCGTCCCCAAAAATTATAATTTTTATAAGTGAATTTATGAAAATGCCCTTTAAGGCAACGTGTTGACTTTGTTGATTGTCGTATTGTGTCATGTAAGACTCGTTTTCTTGGCATATCCTCGTAGTACACGTCTCTATGAACGCGTGGGCGCAAACAGAACGTAATTTGGAGTTATAACGAATGAGATATTAACGTTTAAAGTTGGGGGCATTTCAGTAAATTGATTATTTTTAGAAAGCTCCAAATTTTTTGAGCAAAATCTGGAAATGCCATGTGGCCCAAATTTAAAAAAAAAAAAGAAACGGATGGTTAGGAGAAGGAGAAAATGAGGAGCAGGGGAGAGAAGTGGAGGAATCAGGAGAGGAGAGAGAAGGGAACAGACGAATCAGAAAGAGGGAAAATGAGGGGAAAAGAGAGAAGAAGCAGGGGGGAGACACGGGTTGGCCCCTGTAACCCATCAGACCCGACCCATACCGCTACTTTTCCGACACTTTTCCATCGGTTTTCCGGCGATTGAAACCTCGCCACCACCTAAAAACTATCCCTTATATTCCCCTCTTCCATTTCCAACCAAATTTTATTAGGTTTGAGCTTGAATTCGGGTAGAACGGAATCTGTGGTTTCCGAGGGTGCCACGGCGAAATCCGACGATCGTGAAAGTAATGTCGACCACCACCACCATCAAACTACTTCTATTGAGGCCAGGAACAAAGCCTAAACAAGTTTGGGGGCGTCGGAGTTGAATCAAGGTCGAATCAAGGGACACCCATTATAGGGTTTCCGACGGATTTTCGTGAAATTGGGGCTTTTCCCGGCCAAATTGGCCTTAGTCACAGGTATAAAAGTTGCTCCACTCATTGATATCTTCATTCCTATAAATTTTGAGAATTTTTAGAAATAGCTGATTTTTCCAGCGAATCGGGGCAACCGACCGCCACTCACTGCCGCGTGTGTAGCGGTGCGTGGCCAGCAGACTGACGATGTCATTTTAAGTCCTATTAGATGATCGGAGTTCATATTTGATATCCATATGATGTGAATTGATTATTGTGAACCTAGTTTGATTAAGGTATACCACTTGATTATTATATGAATCGACAATCCGACCGTGGGATCTTCACCAAACTTTGGTACGTAATATTTGAGGATATTAGGAACTTACAGATCGGGAATCCAACGTACGGATCTTCCTGAATTGGATTTGTAAGTTCATAAAATAAAACGTTAACCACCACTTGGTTTTGGCAATTGGAGGAGATCCAACCGTTGGATCGTAACGAAACTTTAGTATGTTATTTTAGAAGCATAATGTGGATCTTTAGAATTTATGGATCGGAAATCTGAGGTGCGGATCTTCCAGATCGAGTTATGTAGGGTAGTGGACCCTACCGTTGATCTTTGATCGACGGTTGACTTTTGGTCAATGGGTCTCAAATCATTCTAGAACGTCCTTGGGGTATGTGTTTTACGTAAGTTACGTGTTATATCGATAAGAATTCTAAGATGTGATTTGATAATTGTTCTAGGCGCCGATTGTTCGTGACGCCTCGATATTCATGCTTGGGAGTTGTATCGCGAACTCCAGGTGAGTAGGCTTTTGGTTTTCTATATATATATATATATGTATATATGCTTTACATTTTCCCAGAAATTGTTTAAATGGATTTACGTTTTTAAATGCCATGTCAATTGCAATATATTTTAGTACATACATTAGTGTAGATATGCATATTATTGCATGACGCGGCGGACGCCCAGGTAAGCTTCAGGTGAGTACATATTGATGATAGTGATTGATGTGGGTATGGTTATGTTTAGATGCATTTAGTGCTCATTATCCTGCACCCCAATGTTAGTGCTCCGCCCGAGGCCAAGGCCTAGCCTTCACTTGATCGTTCACCAATCGCACCACACGCTCGCCTTGGATCCAAGGCAGGTGCTAGCCTGTCGTACAGACCACATTAGGTGGTTCCGACTCGTATGTGACTTGCGATACTTCGCACAGCCTTCACGTGATTGTAGCACTTGAGCGTACTTATTTACACCTAGCCTGTCGTGCAGACCACAATAGGTGGTTCCGACTCATGTGCAGGAATTGGTTTATGAACTATAGGCTCAGCCGCACAGGTCACGTTAGGTGACTCTGGCTGACATATCATATTATATTGATTCACATCACCTGGCTTACATATTTATTACTGAGATACTTAACATGGCATATACTTTGGTTTTCATTGCTCTCAAGCCTGATTTCTATATACGTATGTATTATTATTTTCTGAAAAATTATACGGATTTTACAGTGAGGGGTTAGTATGTTCATAAAGACAACTGTGTTTTCAAAAGCTTTGTTTTTGCCCACTCACGTTTTCTGTTTTTCGCCCCTCCAAGTTTTAGCTGTTGAAAGTTCGTACCGACGAGGATTCTTGGCGAATCTCAGTATAGGTGGCTACCTCTGAGGGTAAGACCCTTACCCACACTACTATACTTTACTTATGCTTTGACGTCGCGTGTGAAATGGGTTCATTCCCGCTCACAACACACTCTTGTCTTTAGACATTATTAGGTTTAAATTTATTCACATTTTCCACATCACTATACTTTATCGCTTCGTCACCGTCAAGGTGTCGACCAGCACAGCTCGATTCGGAGTCCTAGTGGACATTACGGGTCGGGGTGTGTCAATTTTTTGTTTTGGTTTCGGCTCGATTCGTTTTTTTTATATATATAAAAAACAAAAAATGTTTTTTAATCTCAAAATTGGTCTATGTCATACAATTTTGTTTCCAATTTTTCCATTTCCAAGAAAGTAAAGGAAGAAACAAAAAGAAAGAAGATGCAAGTTTGCATTTCCTAGAGAACAATCACAAGAAAGAAAATTGATTAAATTAGTCGGAGTCCTACTCCTACCTACGAAACAAAACAACAAAGAAACTTGAGATTCACAAAGCATATCAACTGAGTACTACCCAGAAGAGCCAAAATTTATGAATTGCGGCATCAATTATAACCTTCAGAGCAAATGTCCAATACCAAATTAACCCAGGAATTGATGAAAAGGCAAAAGGTTTTAGGGGAGGAGGAGCAGCGATGAAGGAGCTTTGATGGAGGAGCAGCGATGGCCAGATTTCGACGCGTTCGTCGCCGTCTTTGTCTTCCCGTTGACAATGGCGTAGCCACACCAAAGGCTACGATGGGCTGTAACCTAGGGAGGATTTGTAGCAATATGTATATATACTTTAGTGTATAGTCTATACAATAGACAACAAAATGTGTGCGAATAATTATTTTTAATGAAACTAGTCCAATGAGTATTTATCACACTAAAAATATAAAAATTACTACAAAAAATGTGATGTCATTTTGTTCAAGATTAGGGGTGGATTTTTTTGCGTGCCAATCGGTAATGGTACGGTATTGTACCATACCGAAATTTCATGGTACGGTATTGGTAATGGATACCATTACCATGGTATTACCGTACCATACCGAAAATATAATATAATATATAATTTATAAATTATATATAATAGATAATTATATAACACATATTTATAATATTCTAATAATTTGAAAATAAAACCTTACTTATATTAGCATTGTTGTTGGTGACTTTGATCTCTTGAAATGGTGGAAATCAAACACAAAAGAGTTCCTAATTCTTTCACAAATAGCCTTTGTAACCCACACTTCTACCGTTACTAGTGAAAATGCATTTAGCCTAGGGAGAAGGGTTGTAGACCTTTTTAGGGCATCCTTGACTCCTAAAATAGTAGAGGCACTAGTGTGTACTAGTGGTTAGCTTAGGGCAGATGAAGTAAACTTCTACAAGGAACCAACGGAAGATATGCTTCAATTTTACAAGGAAATGGAAGAAGAGGAAACAAGAAAGATATGCTTTAATTTTTTTAGTAAATTTGTTATTCAATGGTTTTCAACTTTAATTCTTCTTGCTACTAATTAATATGTTTTCTTTGTTTCTTCTACAAGTTCAATGTCTCCTCCAAAAGCTTCGACATCTCAAGCTTGAATAACTGATCAATGAATTCTACTTTTTGAAGTTTAGTTACAATTTTCATTTGGTTTGAAACTTTAATTTCTATTTGGATTGTTAACTTCTATTTGTTTTGGTTCGTAACATCTATTTGGATTGTAAGCTTAATTTTTTGATGCATGATTTGAATTATTGTGTGTGTGAATTGTGAATGATGAATAATAGATGAATTTAAGCTATAATGTATGAGATAAGGGTACCCAAAAAAAAAAAAAAAAAGCCCTTGAATTGGGTTTAAAAAACAAAATGGCTGCCAACTGAACTTTTGGCAATACCGAACTTCGATATACCGAAAGTTTAGTACGGTAATGGTTATAGACTTTACCAAACCGAAAGTTTGGTACGGTAATGGATATGAGGGTTTTGGTACCGTAACCATACCGAACCCACCCCTATTCAAGATTATTCTGCTTTAACATAGTGGGGTTTATATTAGTTTCAACCAATTTTTTTTAAGATTGTCTTTACTTTTATTTTCACTGTTTTACTTTGTGCTAGTTGTGTGGTCGTAATTGAGATATCAAGTTTTCTATCTTCTTCTTGTGTTTAAATCTAAATATATGTGAAATTTTGTGATTCATTGTAATTTTGTTAGTTTGCAATTGTGAAGCTTATTGATTTCCTACCAAACAAATTTTAAGTATACAAATACAGAAGTTAAACTTAAATTTTTGCATACAATACGTATGTAACAAAAAAAAATTGATTTTAATGTAAATTTTTTAGCTAGCCCATAAATATTTTATGGCTCCGCCCTTGCCCGTTGAGGAGGGAGAGAATGAAGATGCAGCTGGGAATAAAAAAAAATAAAAAATAAAAAAAGAAGAAAGAAGAGTGTTGGCTGGGAAGAAAAAAATAAGAAGAAAGAAGAGGGTGGGCTAGGGAGAAAAAAAAAAGGAATTGAAATATAGGTTAATATCTGGGCTTAAAATAAGAGCTTTAAATTTGCATTAAACTGAAAATTGGGTTTGAAATATAAACACCTAATAACAAAATAAATAAATAAAATTAAGGAGTTTCTAAACCTTAGTCCTTACAAAAAATTAGAATTAAAAAAAAAAAATCGGTGCTAGATTACATATTCAATTAATCCCTTAAAGTGTACTTTTATTAAGAGAATTATTATTAGCACTCCAAAAATCTCATTCTACACTCCTCACAAGTGTATTTTTCTTTCTAATTATGGAAAGTTTGGAGTGCCAAATGAGATTTTTGGAGTGCTAATAACAATTCCCTTTATTAAAATTTTTATGTATTTTTGGAGTGCCAAATCTCATTCTACACTCCTCACAAGTGTATTTAATGTGTATTTTTATTTAATATCTCCACAATAAAATTGTAATTTTATTAATATGTACATATTAGTCCCTTCAATTATAAATGAACACAAATGAGAAAATATTAAAAAAAGTTAGTGACACATAAATATGTAAATACATAAGTGCACAAAAATGGATGTACGGAAATGTTTGTACCGACATAAATTATAATGAACCTAAATGTATTATATTGAATTAGTGTACCTAAATGTCAATACCGAAATGTATGTACCAAAATGTATTATATTGAATTAATGTACCAAAATGTACGTACCAAAATGTATGTACCAAAATATAGGTACCGAAATATATCAAATGAATTAATGTACCTAAATGAAGATCATACAAATTGTATATTCCTACGTTATATAAAAAAAAATTAGTTTACTTAAATGTAGACGTCAAAATATATTATGATGAATGAAATGAAAATAAAAATGAAATGTAATTAATATAGGAAAAAAGAAAGAAATAAAATATCAAAAATAAATGAGATAATTAAATTATCAAAGATTTGATTTTAATCTTACACAAGGTTATAGGCTAAAAACACATCATTTTTAAGGATTAAAATAAAGTTTTCTATAAAATTAATTATATTTAATTCGTTTAGGTTCGGTTTTCGAGCCACTGATATTGAAACCGAACCAAAAGATTTCAGTTCGGTTTGATTTTTTTAATTCGTTTCAGTTTTTTTCGTTTTCAGTTTTTTTAACCCACCCCTACCTTGTTGTAGGTGGATTGTTTTGGTAATGACCCTTTGACAAACAAAAAAATAAAATAAAATTTATAAGGCTTATCTCTGAAAAAAAAAAAAAAACTTTTCAGTACTTATACAATCAAAGTATTGAAATCTAAGGGAACAGTCAACAATCTATGCACCCTCAAATGCCAAGCACCAACCAAACTTGGAAAACAACAATGATAGCTCAACTACGAAATCATTAAACCTACACAGTTAGAACGCGGCGCCCATCTGGGATTCACATGATCATCGGCTTCTTGCTTTCTCTGATCAGATCGTTCCAGATTTTTGTGAATGCTCGGATGATAACATCGTGGTGGGACGGAGAGTTGAGTTCCAGAAAGCAGCGGAGCAGCTCCTGCAGATCCTCCTTCGAGTAAATCTGCTTCTCCACAATCATCTGCAGCATCGACTGCCTGAAATCCTGATACGGGTCGTTTGATTCCTTCACCACCGCAATGCTGCCGCTGGTTTTCGTTGTATTCGGGCTTGAAATCTTCGTGTTCTTCGGATTCGTACTCTCTGCTGAATCGAATGGCTTTGACTGTGAGGACGAGTTGTTGTTGAAAAAGACGGTGGTGGAGGTGCACTGATCTTCGTCGTCGTCAACGGTGAAACTCTTACCATTTTGATCACCGGAACTTGAAGAGGAGTGGGATCGGTGAATAGGGTTTTTGTGGATTTGGATTTTGGGTTTTGGGGTTGGCTCGTATACGTCGGAGAGCTTCGGCCTGCCGCAATCGCAGCCTGGAATACTGGCTGTGAGAATGGTAGTGAGAAGCTTGTTTTTGCTGGAAGAAGACATTAAAGTCGGAGGAGAAGGGAGATATAAAGAGACTCCTTATGATTTGCTTGCAGACAGAGAGGGGGAGATTTATGGGTGGGAAAGTATTGTTGGTAGGAGTCCTTTTCAGTAATGAATAGAAATGTGTGGGAACGAAAGAGGCGGGTGTAGTGTATGAATTTGTTACGAGTCATTTTCTGTGCAATGTTGTTGAAGGAGGGAGAGGGAGAGAGAAGGGGTTTTTTTTATGAGGGCATTTGACTTGAGGTAGGGATGTTGTGGACAAAAAATTGGCTTAAAAGCATGGCATGTGACTTTGGAAAAGTAAAGATTCTTCCTTCCAACGGTTATCCAATGTTTCTTTCATAATCCGAGACAGGGTAATCTCGGAAATAAACGTGATATACCCTAAGATAGACTTTAAAAAATCAAACGTGTTATGGATGTTCTCTGATTATGATTGTGTAAAACCTAGATAAATTTGGTTTCTAGATTATATTTTACTTTAGTTATTCTTTCCCTATATGTTGTATTTACTTGAAGGACAAGTTAATCATCTTCTCTTATTTAACTATAAATAAAGGCACTGAGCACAGAGGAATACACACAAGAATCCCGAAGCATTCTACAATCTCTCCACTCTCTCCCTATCGCTGCCTAGGATCATGCAATACTTCACACATCCATGTTGGTCCACTTGAGGCCCATCACGACCCAACCTTATTTTGTGCTTCAGTTGGTAACTTGATGAGCCTGACATCTCGCATTATGCATCTTTGGTTATGCATGCGGTCTATGTGCACTAGTAGAAAAACATGTTTGCACGACGGTAATTTGAGCGACGCAGAAAATTTCGTCACGCAAAGTCTGTTTGCGCGACGCTAAACACAAAACATCACGCAAACGGCCTTTGCGCACCTATGAGCTTGTTGAGGTTCCCACCACATAGAATTTGAATGATTGCTCCAATCTGAATTGTAGGTGTTGGAAAACAAGTCGTTCCTTGATTGATTATGGCCTTGATAACCCCAGGTATTGACACTCTCCCAACCTCTTTGTAGACGTTGATTAGCTTGATATCCTTGCCTATAGGAACCAAGAATGATTGACCGCTTTTTTTCCCAACTTTGCGCGACGCATGTGCACCGAGGTCGCACAAAACAGCTTTGCGCGACGCCTAACTTCGTCGCACAAAGTCAACACGGAAATGTCACTTCTTATCTTTCTTTCCTGTGTCCTAACACAAGTCAAAAGCTTCATAACTGCTTTCCCATCTTCCTCACCTGCAGACCTCCATAGCCGCCTGATCACACTCAGGTGATTCAAAACCTCTATGTTATTCTTCCATTTTTTATATATAGGTGTATTGAAATTTTGGTTAATATTACCCAATATATTGAAAAATTTCATCTTTTTTGTTCTTATCATGCATATTTGATTGCGCTATCACTTATCAGTTACATATGCTATGTACTTATCATGCAGCTCAATCACTTTTCTAATAAAAACCTGAAAAGCACAATCATATTAGTGTCCTCAAGCAAATCAAAATTTCCACATGTGCAATGTTCCTGAAGTTACCTGTTCTGCAAACCAACCACATCCTTTTTCTCTGCCTGTGGGGGAACAAAAAATTCAGCATTCACATACAATTAATTGTCGAATACCATTACATGAACAAACAATCTGAATCAAACGAAATGATCACTAGACTACTGATAAATCAAAACTGACATTATAAAATAGCTATCTAGTTCGATATATGAAACAAGAAGGGTCGACAAACAGGACACTCTTTGGAAATATATGAACAATCCTTTCATCTTTACAGTTTATAACATATCATATCATGCCCTCTGTGCAGATTTACTGAATCTATTAATGGTGTAAAGGAGCTTTTAATCCTCATGGATAGGAAATTTTTTAAATTACCATAAAAAAAATAAAAGCAAAAGCAATATTTTATGGAAGATTGTAAAGATCTAAAATTTCTCTTAATGTCTTTTTTTTTTTTTTTTTTTTTTTTTGCGATTTTTGGCATATGCAATCTCGAAGTATATACAAACAAGTTTGACTGTTGGATCGTTGAAACTAAAGTGCGATGAATCCTAAATCTCTAGAACGTTGCTCAAAGCATATCGGATGCTTTTACCGATCTAGTGAGAGTGACGAGATCACATATATCAACTACAAATGTGCCTGCAAAGATGGATGTACCTAACGTACATCGAATTTTCGTTCTAGAAGGACTAGACACCACTAACGTGGCTAATCCTAGCACATTGGTGGCTAGCCAATCATCTGCTCCTACCCAAAAGCGTGGCAAACCTATTGGTTCAAAGGATTCGCAACCCTAGAAGAGGAGAACCACGGCACAGGCTAGTGAAAATAGCGTGAATTCAACCATCGCCTGCTCATATTATCCAACGCATGAGAAAATTCTAGATTACGGAAGCGTCCTGGAAGAGACTAATCTGCCTCCTAAGAATCGAGAGATTTTGGTCCACTATGCTAGCTTGGATGATGTTTGGAATAGAAATGAAATGATAATCAATGACGCATTAGCATATGCAGCAGGGACTGAGATCATGCTGGGGGGGTGACATTGAACCACATTCAGTTGATGAATGTCAACGAGCAAACAGATTGGTTAAATTGAAAACAAGCAATCCAGGTTGAACTCGATTCGCTTGGGAAACGCCGGGTGTTTAGGCCTATAGTCCCTACACCGCCACATGTAAAGCCGTTGACTACAATTGGGTTTTCGTAAGAAAGCTTAACGAGAGGAATGAAATAGTACGACATAAGGCACGCCTTGTGGCGCAAGGCTTCTCTCAACGTCCTGGAATTGATTACAAGGATACTTATTCTCCCGTAATGGACATCATTACATTCCATTACCTTATCAGTTTAGTAGCCCCAAAAAAATTGCATATGAAGCTCGTCGACGTGGTAACCGCGTATCTATGGGGATCTTAATACAAAAATCTACATGAAAGTTCTTGAAGAACTTACATTGATTAGATCAAATAGTTCTAGACCATAGAACCCCTTCTTTATTCGATTGAGGCATTCACTCTACGTATTGAAGCAATCCAGATGGATGTGGCGTAACAGTCTAAGTGAGTATTTGATAGGTCAGGGATATGTGAACATTGAACTATGTCTATGCGTGTTTATTAAGAAGTTACATTCTGAATTTGCGATTGTTGTAGTTTATGTCGACGACATGAATTCATTGGAACTCCTTAAGAGATTGAGAAAACTGATGCACACCCTAAATTGGAATTTAAGATGAAAGATTTTGGAAAAACTCGATACTATCTCGGCCTAGAGATTGAGTATTGTTCAGATGAAATTTTTTTTCATCAATTAAACTACACCCATAAGGTGTTGCATCATTTTAATGATGATAAACCAAAGCCTTCGAGTACTTTTGTAATCGTTCGATCGCTAGATACTAAGCGAGATCCTTTTTGTCCTAAAGAGGATAACGTTGGGTTGCCATTACCCATTGGCACGACAAGAGCAACCGAAATCACTTGAAGACAAAACAATAATTTTTATAGATATAGACACGTGGCATAATCTATTGCAGTAGTTATAATCTATTAATTGACAGCCCATGCCTATTAGAAGTCTAAATCTTAATTAAGTTCGAATTATTGTCACATAGGCATTTGTCAAGTTAGTTTGATAGTTGTAAGAGTATCATAGAAACTTGAGGTCTATTAATTTGTAGACAATTATTAATATTGTACTAGAAAGCCTCGAATAGGAGACTTGATTGAATGAAAAAAAAAAAATATATATATATATATATATATATATATTTTTTTTTTTTTTTTCTTGTGCAATCAAAGTGAGTTGTTTTCTCCTCCTTAAATCAAGTGTTAGGCTTGGTCCTGTCGAGTGAATCCACGACTAGCGACATCGAACGAATCTGTTACCTCTGGTTGAGTAATTCCTAGGTTCTACCACCCACCTCTTCAAGACCCCTTGGCTCGTACTGAGTGATTCCCAAGTTCTATCCCCTATCTCTTCAAGACTCCTTGAAATTTGTTAAGTTATTTTGGGAGTTGTAAGGGTGTCATAGAAACTTGAGGTCTATTAATTTTGTAGACGATTATCATTATTGTACAAGAAAGCCTTGAATTGGAGACTACATTGAATGAAAAAACATTATTTGCTTTGTGCAATCGAAATGAGTTGTTTGTCCTTCCTAAATCAAGCTTTTAGCTTGGTCTAGTGAGTGAATACACGATTAGCAACGTCAAGTGAATCTATTACCACTGGTTGAGTGATTCCAGGTTATCATTATTCGTCTCCTTGAGACTCCTTGGTTCTTCATGCATCATAATCATAGTCACCTATTTTAAATTATTCTCATCTAGTCAATAATTATTAAATAATTGAATTATACGTTAAAATAAAATAAATCATTGAGAATAGCTAGTTTTTAAGACTGGCCTAGGTTATTTTTAGGACGGAGCTATAAAGAAAATGCTTATGCCCAGTGGGAGTGGGCTATAGACTAGCCTAAACGCCTAGGTTATCCCTTCAAGCGCCTAGGTGACCTGAGCGTTTGAACTTTTAAAAAAATAAAAAAATAAAAAAATAAAAATATAAAAAAATAAAAAAACATAGGTCAAATTCAAAACAACATCATTTTGGGTATTTTTTTTTAAATGCTAATTTTATGTTTCTAACTTAGTTTCTATTAGTTTATTATGACTTTCTGATGTGAACTAGATAAATAATAATAATAATAATAATATAAAAAATTAAAAAAAAACATAGGTCAAATTCAAAACAACATCATTTTGGGTATTTTTTTTTAAAAAAATATGCTAATTTTATGTTTCTAACTTAGTTTCTATTAGTTTATTATGACTTTCTGATGTGAACTAGAGAAATAATAATAATAATAATAATAATAATAATAATAATAATAATAATAATAATAATAATAGTAATAGTAGTAGTAGTAGTAGTAGTAATAATAATAATAATAATAGTCAAATATTTGATTGTTTGGCGGCTTGCTTGATTGTTTTACAAAGTGTTTTATATTTATATGTATATATATATTAACTGTTATAATAATTTTAGGTACCTTGACTATTGCCTTACGTTTCAAGACTATCCAGAAATGCGGACTAGAGAAATAATAATAATAATAATAATAATAATAATAATAATAATAATAATAATAATAATAATAATAATAATAATAATAATAAGGGTTTATATCACAAATGGTCCCTGAAATTGACCCCATCAATCATGATGGTCCCTGAAATTGAAAATCGATCAATGTAGTCCCTGAATTTTAACTCGCGAATCAATGTGGTCCTTCTGTTAGTGTTCCGTCCAAATTAACTTTAAAAAAAGGTTAGAGAACCAATTTTTCATGGTAAAATGACCAAAACAAGGTTAGAGAACCACTTTTTTTTGTTTTTATTTTAGTTTTAGCACCAAATCCATGAAAAAATAGAGAGAAAAGTGAAGATGGAAAAAAGAAAAGAGAGGTAGTAAGTAAAATTATAAGTAACAGGGTTATTTTTTATCATTTTACCATGAAAAATTGGTTCTCTAACCTTTTTTTAAAGTTAATTTGGACGGAACACTAACAGAAGGACCACATTGATTCGCGAGTTAAAATTCAGGGACTACATTGATCGATTTTCAATTTCAGGGACCATCATGATTGATAGGGTTAATTTCAGGGACCATTTGTGATATAAACCCTAATAATAATAATAGTAATAGTAATAGTAGTAGTAGTAGTAGTAGTAATAATAATAATAATAATAGTCAAATATTTGATTGTTTGGCGGCTTGCTTGATTGTTTTACAAAGTGTTTTATATTTATATATATATATATATATATATATATATATATATATATATATATATATATATTAACTGTTATAATAATTTTAGGTACCTTGACTATTGCCTTACATTTCAAGACTATCCAGAAATGCCTCAGGCTTCACCTTCGTCTTTTAAAACATTGGAGAATAGTAATTGTCATGTCAGTTACCATTCAAAATGGGTGGAGAGTGAATATAACTACCATGACGGTTTATAGTTTAAATGAATAGTACTTTTCATAAGTCTAGTCCTAGATCCAAATCCACGAAAATGAGTGAAAATGCTGGATAGATGTTCGAGGTTTTACTGACTCACCTAACCCTAGTGTTTTCTCACTCACCAAACAGTGGAATTTGTAGTAAACAGTTGGTATCACTAAAGCTAGTTTAAGTAGTGGTGAAGTTTTGGAGTGGACAAAGTCCAATTTATGATAAAAAAAAAATGTTTTGGGAACATCAGATATTCAGCTCAAAAGAGGAAGGAAAGGAAGGAGAAGAGAAGTCGTCAAAGGGAGATGAAGCCAAGAACCTGCTAGCAAAATATGGAGGGCCATACTTAGCCACATGCATTACTCTCTCCCTCATCTCGTTTTCGTTATGTTATGCACTCATCGATGCCGGCGTTGATGTCCAAGCTTTGCTGCAAAAGGTACAAGCAATCACCATGTGAACCCAATGCAAACTTGACTCGTATTGTCTGTGGAAGAATGACCTTTCATTCTATGGTGTTTTTCAGGTGGGAATGACCGGTGGCAAGACCGGAGAGAAGGTTGGGACCTTCGGTTTGGCATACGCTGCACACAAGGCCGCTTCTCCCATTAGACAGTAGCTCTCACTCCCGTTGTAGCCAGATGGATCGGAAAGAAAGTAGAAAAGGAGAATTAGATTCTGTGTTTACTTATTGTATGCTATATGGTCCTTGTTTTTTTTTGAACTTGGAGTTCCTGCATTGCAACATTAGGTTGTGTAGCCATAATCCACATCTAAATCTCCGTTGGATTTTTGTTAGTTTTCGGTTTTATTTAGAGAAAGGCACGAATCAAACTCCTGGGCATACTCATGCGTTCAAATTGCGTGTTTGGGCATCTTCAACATCTCATGAACACGCTTTACTTGAGTAATTCAAATCTTAAATTGAGATCAATGAAGAAACCCAAAGCTTTACAGAGAGAGTAGGGGACTATACCCTTCAAATCCAACTGTCATGAAGTAATTCGGAATCCGAAAACGCAGCAATTCTAACTCAGCATAAGAATAATTGAAAACATAACGAGGCGATTATGGGGTCGTACGACCATACCAACATTCTCTATCCGCCGATATCCAGCCTTCTTCACTCCAGCTACTCCAACAAAAGCCTGCTGATTAGACTAATATATACAAGGATGTACTAACAATTGTAACCTCTTATTTGCCACTATGTCACATAGATATGTATACTACATTAATGTACAATGAAATAGGTACCTCCACCCACCATTACGTTGTTCCTTGTGCCTTCGATGGGTCTTCCTGGAACACTTGGGCAGCTTCCAGAACCTTCAACCCAACCTCCACGGTCAAACAAATACGGGAGATGGTTGGACATCATAGGTTCCCAAAAATGCCTGCATCTGCAATTAGATTCATTTAACGAATCACTTATACGTTCAAGTCTTCGTAGGGTTGCTGGTAGTAGAAGGTACTTCAATTAAGCTGGATGGCGGAGTTTGGGGCCGAGGTGGTGTACTGACATTACCCAACGGATAATCTTGATCAAGTTCACTCAAATCATTCCACAAAACCCCAGCTATAGTTGATATGGTCAAGAAATTCACCCAAAGAAATTGTCTACCAGTCAAATATAGACACAAAGAAAACTAAGTGAAAAGAAATATAACATCTTTCGGCACAAGGATACGTTCTGTTCTCCACAAGTCTGTGATACTAATATCAGCATCTGATAAAAGCCAGTAATCTGCATCACTCTGCAAAGGTAACAGGAAATGTTGACACGCTACAAGTCAAAGTTATTTAGGTTCATAAAAGATCAGTATTTGGCTAAAAAACTAGAACTCTAGAACATGTTAGCCATTAAATACTGGGTTTGCAAAATTATGTAAGAGCAATGGAAAACAGTTCTTGCTAACTCCACCGAACCCGACCAATTAACAAACTTTTTGTAGCATGTCACATCTTTCAAATAGGCAGTGGTAAAATCAATTTAGAAGCCAAACTTACATCAACATCCGAGGGAACAATCTTCATAATCCCACCAGTAAAGTCCTGGGCAGCCGTAGGATCAGCGGACATTGTATGATCATCTGATACCTGCAGTTCAACATCCTTCCCTCTATCCTCTGAAACCATTGTTGTAACTGGGTTTTCATTAGCGCCTGAAGTTGAAGGGATGTTTGTAGGTACTTCGACACCATTAATCTCCTCAAACTTCTCCTCAAATTGACTACAATGAGAGACCAAGAGAGATCACTAAAAATCATCGTAATTTTTAACTTTGCAAGCAGGAGAAAACATTCACTGTTGTTCGTTAAGTAATCATAATGGATCATGAAGCAACAATACCTGACAAGGTAAACATCTATAGGACCCATTGTGCTTCTCAAAACCATCCTGTATCTCCTTTGGGGATAGTCAACAGCCTATTACATGAAAGAAAATTTTGATCGAATAATAATGACATGCAAGCCAGTAGAGAAATTTTATGAAATAACGTTTTGTCCTGAACTCTACCTCGTCAGGATCTGGGACTTCAAGAGTGGTGCCATGTGGAGCTTTTATTGCTATTAAGGTTTCATTCTGACAGAAGAAATAAATTGTACATTCAAGTTAACAGCACAAAGGAAAACGTTTTGTTAGAAAATACAGAATGTAGAACAAGGTCAGTTGCATTGATGAGAATAGCAAACACCAAAATTTTACCTGCAAGCAAGGTAAGCCCTTAATGTCTTCTTCGGTGAGAAAAAGCCATCTACCAGAGTAAAAAGGTAAACTGAGATAAGTGTGTGCATGCATTGCAGTACAATGGCCAGTTGAAAACTGATCAATGTTGACCATCCATGAAAGTAAATGAATATTGGTGAACATAAAAGGATAAAACTTTACTTCTTATTGCTTTCATCGTCGCTCAGGTCCCTCAACCTTTCCTGCATTTCTCTGGACAATTTAATAGCCTCAGCACAACCCAGAGTTCACCAAAAACAACAGCAACAAAAAGTAACGAATAATAATAATACTAAAACTAATAGCAATAGAAATAATAACAATAATAATAATAGAAGAAAAAGCAACATCAGCCTAAGTAACCTTATTTGCTGATCTAATCTGCGCTCCTCAATAGATAGGTTTTCAACTTGTGCCTGAGACAAATTATAAAATATAGTGAATGAGTATATCTGTCCAGATATACGCAAAGATTATTTTCGTTGCTACTTTCAATGAACAGCTCGCACATAAATTTAATCCACCATGACATTAATTAGCAAGCTCAACCAAACAAAAGCCTTGGAAAACTCTTTCCGGTGAGAAAGCAAATCCTGCCTTTTCATGCCAGTCATTCAAATTAAAATACACAACACAAAATTGGAACTGGACAAATGTGGTCTGAAATCTAGCAAGCTCAACTAAACAAAATCCTAGCAAACTGTTTCTAATCACAAACGCAAATCCTGCTTTGGCATATCAATCATTCATATTTGAATGTATTATACAGAAATTGGGAATGGAAAAAACATGTCGACTGAAATCTACAACAAACAAGTAAAGAGCATAATATCCTGCTTCGTCATGCCAATTCTTCATATTCGAATGCATTACACAAAAATTTGGAACCGTACAAAACATGCGGACTGCATTGACATGACTTATGTGATGGTTGAGTAACGATATCATGCTGGAGTGTAAAAAAGGAAAGCAATTTGCATAGGAAATTGAACCAGTCAGTAATGGGCTGTTCAATTCAGATTTATATGGCCATTTACTTCCTTACAAAGTCAATGCAGCCTCAACATTGATGGTGAGATTGGAGATTGACAAGAAGAGAGAAAAAAACATGACACAAATACAAACACAAACAGCATGAGTACTACTAAGCAAACAAAGATAAACTGTCAAAAGCTGACCCAAGACTGAGTCATCAAAGTATAAGCATGCCAATAAAAAAGTTCACTGTTTCCTGTACCTGTAAACTAGGATAATTTTCGTCCACGTCTCCTGTCCTCGAGACATCAAGTCCCCTAACCAACCAATAACTCAATTTAATTGACTTCTAATGTACAGTGGATAATCAAATTTTTAATATAAAGTGGAAAGAAAAAAGCTGTTAAATTTCAGGAAACAAGGCCAATGAATCCCTTACTTCCACTGAATTCTATTTTTGAGCTTCTTTTCTATGAGACCAATTCCTTCAAGAACATTTGTTATATCATATATCCGCCTCTTTTGGACCTACAGGAAAAGAACACTTCTCATTAATAGACCATTTACACAGAATATATTACAACAGAAAGGAAAGTAGTCACCTCTAAAGTATCAGCAGCTTTATTGAGATCTAGAATACCATCTTCCGCATGTTTGATCAGATTGATAAACTTCTTTGTTAAGAGACCTGAATGGAGACAATAAGAAATATTTTTATTCTACTAAATGACTAATTAAAATTTTAACTTAATTTTCTCATTAAAAGCCTAAATAATAATTGAAAATCAGTTAACAAAAACATAGTCAATTGTTCTGTTACCTAGGGAGCTGTCAAAACGACATGGACCAGCCGGGGTAACATTAGCGCCAGAAGGAGAACCTGTCAATCATACAGATTAGATGCTGGTAATAGACTATGCAACTCTACTAAATTATTGTAGCATCAAGTAAGTCATTCTTTATGAAACAAACAACTAATCCATTCTTCTAAGTCAATTCAAATTTTCCTCAGAATAAGTGGCTAGGGCCTTGGCAAAATATTTTATTAGCAACACTCACCCACATTTGAAGCCGGAGTCCGCGGTCCAGATTTCCTGCACTTTGTAAGCCTTGATGTTTTGTTTGCCTTTCCAACCTTGGTTGACATAGGAGTCTGGAGGGGGCTGTTAGCTACTTCAGTGTATCCAGGAGTAGTTGTCCTATCACTAGACTCAGCTTCGCAATCTACTGCATCACTCTTCCTTTTTAGCTGCTAACCCACCATTCAGTTTTTCCAAAACACAAAATTAGCACCAAATAAACAAACCATATCACATAAACAATTACAAACATGAAAACTAATGCTCAATTCAACATAAATAATAACTGTGAAGAGAATGATTATTACAAGCATCCAGTTACATTCAATGTTAACAGTTACATTCAATGTTAACAAGAACATTCAAACCAACTCAAGATGTTAACAAGAACATTCAAACCAACTCAAGGGGACCACACACTACAAATTCTAAACTTAAGGAATCACAAATTCAAAATTCTACAGATGCAGTCTAATCTCTAGAGCATTCTAACCTCTACATAGCCACAGCAGAGAAACAAACACTATTGCCATTAAGGGAAAACCAATTGTTACTAATTCTCTTATTTCCTAAACCATATATTCAATAAATTACATTTTATAAATTTCCTCTATCGAATACCACAGTATTTGAAAATTTTGTACAAAGAACCAACTTGTCTATACTGCATAAAAAATTCAGAACGCACAAAAAACTAGGCAGTACAACCACTGGCATTGAAAGGCAACTCCCAGAAGGTAGGTCGGCCAAGAAGGCTAACAATACATAATTATTAAATAGAATAAACACTGCATATCAAGAAACATGCAAACTTTATTTTGGAACAACTTTTGTATGTGCTGTTCACACTCGAATGCAGTAAACACAGAGGCTGATCATAAGTAAAGCGGAAGAATCACAAGGGAAACAACCAGTGCAACAACAAGAATTTAACTGTATCATCATCCTTAAGAAGCATGCCCCAAGATATGTGCAGGGCCTTTACGTGAAAAATTAACTTAAAAGCCTCCAAGGGGAACAGATACCAAAAGACGAGAGAGAGTTTGTGTGTGTGTTCCCAAACGATCTATTATCTTCTTTTGTAGATAAAACCACACATTCAGTTATGATTCCACATGATCAAAGGTCCTGAATACTGATGGTAGTCATGTAACATAACATGTTACTGTTACTACGAAAGATAGAACATCAGCTAACCTCTTGAATCTCTCAATGGTAGCTTAAGACTGGGACATTAACAACATACAGTAATTTAGAGACTGATATGTAGTATTTCATTCAGTCATCAACATAGTTTGGAGAGTTGGTCTAACAAATACCAAATCCAAGAAAAGACAGTGACAAACGAATTCTTTAAAATTTTCTTTTTACGGTTGGGTGTGTAGATATACATGCATGCAGCAGATATTATTTCAATTAACAATGCTATCATTTTTGTTTGTTGGTTTTAATGCATCAAGGACAAACATACAACAGAAAATTGAAAAATGCATTTGGAGATCTTAGTAATAGCTTTTGGAAGTGTCAAAAGTACTTTCTATAGTGTTTGGAAGAAATGAGAAACCATGATTTATGGGGTCAGTGGAGCACTTTGGGGTTTCTTGAGAAATGATAGATAGGTGTTTTGTCAAAACTTCCAAGTGAATACGTAGGAAAAAGCACTTGGGCTGTTTCTAACAAAAAGTTATTAAGCAAAAGTGTTACCCATAGAACCACTCCAAAATTAGATCAGAAGAGATGATTGACATTCATTTCATCTTTATCAGAAGTTAGCACTACTATTACAAGATCCCGCCAATATATGTAACATATAACATGAACAGGAAGAGGCAACTTGTTCAATCATAGATATTTTCTATGCTGTTCAATCACATATCACCCATCAATAAACTTGATACCTGGCCCAAATAAATCATAGGAAACATACACCTAACTCAACAAGTTTCTATACAATCAATTCACCAAAATACTACTCCATACTGTATATATTCGAGTAACAACTCTTGATTAAACGCAAATTGATGCACTCACAACGCAACAAGTCCACTAGTTAAAGCACAGAGGTCAAGGCATAATAGGACATCAATTTATAGATTGTAAAATAATACCCTAGCATTATAAATTAATAATCATTTCCACTTAATTATCAAAAACCTAATGTGCCTTTTCATTTTCCCACAAAACCCGCCTTTGTTGATCGGGGAAGAAGACCATCATGATCTAGATCTTCCCCAACGGCAATCACACTAACAGCATTAGAATTCCACCTAAATCCCAAGTACTAACACGATAACCCAGTCAAAACAGACAATTTGAACAAAATCCAAAGCATTAGAACTAGTTCCAATCACTAATTTCAGTAAAATAAAACCCCTAAATTAGTAATAACACTCACTAATTAAGCAGATCTCCAAAACAATAGTCCAAAAAGTACATAAACATTTTAATAAATAAATAAAAAGGCGAAAACTAACAGGGGTCTTAACGGTTATGCCGTAGGTTTCTTGATCAGTGGTTTGGCGGGGGTCGGGAAGGAAGCAGTGATAGTCTGCAGCAGCTGAAAACGGCGGCTTCATGGAGGAGAAGGGGAGTTGCAGCTTCAGGTGTTGCTGTATGACCGGCTGTGGCGGTTGCGCCGGCGGGTTTGGACCCCGCGAGCCCGACATCCCGCGACCCGACCCGATTGTGGGTTTTGAGGTTTTGTTTTAATTTTTAGTGGAGGGGGAGAGAGGGAAAAGGCGGGATCGGGAAAAACTGGAGGAAACTGAAGGAAATGGAATAGGAAATTGAAATTGGAGGGAAAGTTGTGAGGTGATGGGGCGAGTGGTGGATGAGATGGCGAGATCTGGGGCGGCGCGGCGGCGGTAGTGGTGGTTGTGTTTGGTAAAATAAAAAAGCGGGAGGGAGGGGTGAGAGAGAGAGAGAGAGAGAGAGAGCAGAAAACGAGGGAAAGGAAAGAAGGAGGGAATTTGGTTCGGATATAGATATGGAGGGAAGCAATTACCGTTTTAATCTATTGCATTTCGTAGTTTAGAGTCTATTAATTTTTTAAATATTGTATTTCTTAGCTTTAGCTATAAGATGCTCTGTCCAATTACATTTTGTAATAAAAGCCAACTTAAACTTGAGATCTTAAATTGATATTAAACATACTTCAAAATTTAGCTTGATTTGAAAACCAAAAATTGAAATTAGTATTCAAACAAATTTTAAATTTTACAGTTAAAAAAAAAAAAAAAAATTAACGAAAAGCTTCCGATACTGTTCACTTTAACGAAAAATCACATTTTTACACTAAAAAATCAATCTTGATACTATTCACTTTATCCTTTATTTTGTTTTTATCTTTAAAACTCAAAGTTTTCGAACTCTTTTCATTAAGTTTCCTTAAAAAAAATGAAAATAAAAATAAAAAATATAATGATTATGAAAAAAATCCATAAGTTTTTTCAGTATGGAATCGAAGTTTGGAGGAAAAAGATCCTCGCTGGATCCTTTCCCTTGGGATCTTAAGGATCTAGAAATCGTGTCCGTTCATTGTACATCGTGCAGTCAGTTTTCGTTAAGTACTATTTATATTTGAATTTTAAATTTTAAATTTTAAATAATTTCTGATCACATGATGTACGATGAACGGACACGATTAGAGAATCGCTAGGATCACTATCCTTTTCCACGTTTGGAGACCAACTTGTCGTCATCCTCAATGGAATTTAAATATAAAACCCATTATCTACCTACTATAATAATTCCATCAACACCTAGCGAATTTTCTCCTTCATATGACATATCCGAGTGTTCATACTTTATAGGCTTATTTTTAGTTATATTATAGTATTTTATAAAGAAAGTTATAAAGAAAGTTAAGGTTCCTTACCTCTTATAATCCCTTGTAAAGTTCATCCTCTCACTAATGTAAAACTCTTTTATCTTCATATTCTCTCATATCCTCTCAAGTGTGGCGAATTTTCAAGCTAAACATGTTGACAACATAAATTGAGTGACATAGAACACGTTGGAAAATTTGTTGTATAATTACTATATTAAATCACATAGAAAATCAAGAAATAATTCATGCAATTATATATCAAAGTAACGCATGCACATGAGTAACCAATGCTAAATGACATGACATAATGGATTAGAAAAACCTAGAAATACGCAAGTGTTAGACACTCTGTCCTTAAGACAAGTTTACGCCCCACTATGGTGCTCATGGTTGATCAGTGCTTGTGTCCCAAGATACAACGATCACGTCCTTGTAATAGTCGCACTCCAAATCACAAGGCTCCATAAACCACGATTGTGTTGAAAACTCTCTAATATGGACTCAGTGCGACTGTCTAATATTTAGTGCACTATATATATGAATATATGTATTGATTAAAAGTTGTTTAATGATTATATTGTGCTTCCCTACTTATAGAATTTGAGATACCTCTTTGAAAAGTATGTGACTATTTATGAAGAGTCAAAAGTTACAACTCTTCATTTGAATAGATACATCTCTCTACCAAAAGGCATCACTTCTAATTTCCATTCAATTATTTAATTTAATATAATAATATTAAATTTTTCAACACGTGTAGCCATTGGGCTTCACACTTGGGCCAACATGATCTGATACCATGAAGAAAGTTGAGGTTCAACCATAAAACCAATTGACAATATGGGAAGTAGCCCAACCTCTTATAAAGCCTTGCAAAGTTTCTCCTCTCACCAATTTAGGACTTTTTTACCTTCACATTCTCACATTTTACACAAAATTTCATTTTACCCCCTACTCTCTTATATCTCATTTTATCTTATGTGCTTTTATTTTGTGTCATTTTAACTCATTCCATCAATCAATTAGGTTGACGCAACTTGAGTTTTTTTTAAACGACTGTTGACCCTAAAAACTACCAAGCCTACGTGGCGCGCAGGCCGAGTAACTAATGGAGCTAACTACGTCCTTCGGTTGAATGCGGGGCGTGCCAACTCGACGGCCGAGCTCGGCCGGTGAGTAAAATGTTGATGCTATTTTGTACGCGTGACTGACTTCTCGATCTCACGACTGCGGCCGAGGAAGGAACACGCCTCGGCCTTTGGGTCCTAGACCCTGAAGACAAGGCTGCTAGTTCTGCGAAGTTCACAAATCGTCGGTGCTGGATTCGGTCACAGTGATTATATTTGTAAGGGTATAAGCACGCCGAATCGACACCAAAGTGTAGGGGCACAAACACTCAAAACAGATATATGTCTTGATGGTGAAGGTGGTTCAGCCGTCAGAATGCCAAACTCTGAAACTAACTCGTGAGTATCCAATCATAAAACAACTCGGCGTTCAATGTGCCGAGCCCAGTAATTCATGACACATCACTTCACTGAGAAGGCTGATAAGATAACCTCTGTCGATAAGAACTCGAAAGTCCTTCTTGACCGAGACTTGGATAGGTAACCAGTCAGCCTCGACGCAGTGCTGTTTATCCAAACTGAAGGTGCTCCGCGATCGGCTGGTTCTACGGCGATAGTGCTGTTTATCCAAACTGAAGGTATCACCGGTTGCCTTCACAGTGCTGTTTATCCAAACTGAAGATGTGTCGGCGAAAAAAGAAAATAAAAATCTCAAGGTTGTTGAGAGGTTTCGCGTAGAGCGAGAATTTGCTCAGGGCAGTTTGTGTGTTGAGTTGGAAAGACTGAATGTTGCGCTCCCCCCCTCTATTTATAATAGTGCAAATACCCCTGATCGAACCAGAATCATTCTAAGATAGGAATCCCCTTCCCGATCTAACTCCATTTCGACTGATCCCTAATCCAACTAGGACTTTGAACCTGCCTCTAACCGTAGGCTAAATTCATTTCCGTACCATGGTCCGTTTAGGACTCCTTATCCTAACAGGTTTCGGCCGCTTATCCTTTATCACATTCTCATGTTGATCTGTATCATTTCTGCTCCTGATAGCACTTGGTCAACCCGACTTTGCGGCCCATGACATCAGCCAACGGCGCCTTGAGAATACACTGGGCCGAGAGCGATCTGAGCTCGACCCAATATTATTTTGGGCCCAAACACTGCCCCCTCGTTTCTGAGGTCGTCGATCTACAGCTCTTGGTCGAGTCTGGGCCTTGAAGAAACGAAACGACGCCTTTTATTTCCTATAGCAATTACTGGTCTGTCTTGGAAAACAACGCCACGCCTATTTATGAGAAGATTTTTCTCTCGAATCCTTCCCAATATTGCCACGCTTCGACCCTCGATTATCCCATCAGTCTACAATCATTCCTCTAGACGCACGCAGCTGTCAAACCGTCTCTTTGCATTAAATCCGCTGTCACACGCAGTCGTGTGCCCTCAATCCACGAGATACGTCCTCAATCCACGAGATCTTCGGTCCTTTCACCTGGATTCTCTGAGTTCTCATCATGGCGCAGTCATATTGATTGGTTCATTTCAAAATTCGAAAACCAAACTATTGATCTTCCTACGAGACGCCTATAAATACCTATCCTTCTCTCCATTTTACCTTTACGCTTCAGATATCCAGAATCTTTGCCTTCTTCTCCATTTCCAGAGAGACTAACACATCTCTTCAAACGAAGAACTTCTCAACCTAGAAACTCATCTCCAGACTTCTTTTGTCAGTAATGGCTTCCTTCATCTCCCAAATTTTTTAGGAATGCAACAAATGCAAGAGCATCATTGATTATAGCGCCATCAAGACTCTGCATTTTGAGAACGATTCGAGCGCCACTCATCAAATCCTCAGGCCTCTATTCAAGAAACCGGTGCCCTCGCCCATCACCAGCCTCATGAAGAATCACTGCCTGACGCCCTTAATACAAGGGTTTGAATGGTCGAAATGGGATACGTCAAAGCCCCAAGGAGCCTGGCCCTCGACTACTGCAACTTGGGCAGCCTGGGTCGACCGTATGGAAAAGTTCTTTGGCCGGAAGTGGAAAGCTCTCGGTATTCATGATGCCATCAGGCTTTCGACCGTAAAGATCGCCATGGACAAAGAGCTCTTGATGGCAGCTCTTAGTTTCTGGTGCTCGGCAACCAACACCATGGCTCTTCCTCTTGGTCCCCTCGCCCCTACCATCCTCGACATATCTGCTATCCTCGGGACTTCTCCTTCTGGTCTCCCCATTGACATTACTCTCTTTGGGTGTCCTTCGAACCTCGACCTTAAGGCATTGTTTGACGCTCGGGCCGTCGAAACATTGAGCTGAGATGGTCACGAACCCTCGAAGGACGAGGTTCAGAAGTTACACAAGAACTTCTTCAACTATAATACCCTTATCGTCCACTTTGCTGGTCGAAGGGAAGCGAGTCTTTGTAAAGGAGAACATCTCAACCGGTACCTCCACATCAAGCCGAAGAAGTCTTTAAATACTTATTTGGCCTTGATGACCTCTCTGACGACGAGTTTTTGATTTGTCGTCGTCGAGAATACCCCCTCCTTTATCAAGCTTCCATGCCTCGGCCTGGAGTGAAGGCGAGGACGCTACCCTTCGTCAAAACTGGGGGTCGTTCGTGTTGACACATGACCTTTCTCTAGGATTCGACGCTCGTCGGGCAAGTTGGGACGTCTACCACCCTCATTTCATAGCCAGGCAGCTCGGCTTTCTCCAAGGTTGCCATGTGCCCTTACTTACTTCCCAATTCCTTCTTGGCCGAGGACGGCTCTCTGGTTCCTCAGAGAGAGAATGCAGGGACGCTGAGAGCGAGTTTCAAGAGTGGTGTAGGAGTTTCCGCCTTCGACCGGCTGTTCCCGAATCATTGAGCACCGACACTTTTGGTGATTGGTGGGAGTCGTACACTCAGAACTTCTTCGGGGCACCGATCGACGATGTCGTCGTCAAAATTTTCGACGATCGTCCAAAGAAGACTGCTGCCCTTCCATCTAAAGAGAAAACCCAAGGTATTCGACTACCTTTATTTTTGTTCTTCACACGACTACTCGCGGTCTTAAAAACCCTATTTTATTGTTTCAGGCGGTCGTGATCGCTGCGACCGTGACCAAGAAGAGGTCGGCTCTCTCTAAGAAAGCTGACCCTGCCTTACCACCTTCATCGAGAAAACAACCTCGCCAAGAGGCCGAGCCGGTTCGCGAAGCTCCTCGCCCTCCAAAACGTGTTAAAAAATTAGCGCAAAAGGGGGAGCAGGAGATTCATGTTATCTTTAGCCAGACTACTGAGGCGACAACCCCTGAAGCCCCTTTCGCTGCTCATGTCGCCCAGGATCTACCAGAGCAACGGCCGGTCCCAATTGGCTGAGCGTCTCAAGTGCCACCTTCTTTGGAGACGGTCGAGCCAGTCATTGCCTCCACCATCCCCGAGGTGGCTGAACTATATGTTGCTTCGTCGGGCGAGGAAGTTGCAGCCCCGGTGCCAACTGCTGCACCTGTTCTGGAGGCGGTGACTCCATTGGTCGAGAGGCAATCCCCACAACATCCAAACGACCGGCTATCATTTTGGATGAGGTATGAACAATTTCGAGGTATAATGAACAATTTTGGTATGTTAAATTTTGTCTGATTCTAAAACCATCTCATTGTTTCAGGACGACGCAAACGAGGAGATTCCACTAGCGCATAGCCCTCGTCGAGCTCGTCCAGCTAAGCTCCCAGTCTCCGCTCCCCAACCACCAAGCAAAACAATCCAACAAGCTGATCCTGCTGTGGTCGAGGCGGGTGCGGCTGCTCCAGCCGAGATGAATATGACTGTTCTGGTCGAAGTGAATGTGGCTACTTCGACTGAGGTAAACGCTGCTGCTCCGGTCAAGGCGGGCACCGCTGCTCCGGAGATGGTCTTTATTGCCGAGCCAGAGGCGAATGTCGAGACCCCGATGCACCCACAAGACGTCGATCTCGGCATTCCGCTTCAAGACGGCTTATGTAAGGGTTCCTGCCTCTTTTACTTTTAGTTCCGCCCTTTTCTTTTCAGAGTGCTGAACCGAGGATATACAAAATGCTAGGTGTCTTCCCATTCCTTTCATCGAAAATTCTACGCGCCAAGGGGTGTTGTCTATATTTCTTGGCCACCTCAATGGCCATCGAATGTAGACAACCTTCATCGGCCGCTTGAATTGAGAAGCAGTCTCAAACATTGGGCTCGGCCTTTAAGCTCTCTAGGTTCGAGCAATGACCCAGGGGACATGGCCGAGGTCTCGTCTCGTCAGGTCTACTATCTTCCTTCTTTCCTTATTCCCTTGTGGGAAGCTGAGTTCGACGCTCTTCTTGCCAGTACATTGAAAAGGACGGCTAGGCCTTCAACTTCTGCTTCACGAGATTCAGCCTGACATGGACTCTGTCGCCAAGCTGCAAGGGCTATTTTCCCTCTCGGCCTCTCAGATTCTCGAGTGTAAAGGCCTTGACTCCGTTGGGGTATGTTTGAACGACCTTGCCGCCAACGGTCGTCTGGATAATGTCGCCGTCACTCGAGCATCTTCGATTTTAGAGCGAACTTGGGGAATACTTCGGTATTTTTGAAAGAGCTCTTCAAGCCGAAGATGACTGGAAGGCTGCGACAGCTGTGCAAGAAACTCTTCGTCTAAAAGTTGAGGTGCTGATAGCAAAGAAGGAACAGCTGGCCGACCTCGACCGCCAAATTGCCAAACTCCAGAGTCAACGGTCGGCGTTTGCTTCCGAACTCGCAAAGGAATTTGAATCGTGTAATTCATGCCTGATCGAATACGCGGCCAATGGAAAGCGGGTTGAGCAGCTGAAACTGGATAAGAAAAATTGGCAAGCTGAAGTGATAATGGGCGAGGTGAGGTGGCTTGAGTTGAAGGCTTTCCTCAAATCTGTCATTCCCTCATCGCCTTAGGCCCTTCATTGTAAATTAGTTGGCTAATTTTATTTGTACATCTTTTGCGAATCTTTAATGAGAACTTTTATTCTCACATTTCGTAAGTAACTGGATAGTATCTCTTTAAGAACTTCCCATTAATTGGTAATTTATGAATTAAACCAGTTCGGTCTTTGAGGCGATATGCCTTATTGCCAAGAACCTTGTGAATGATGAACGGTCCATCCCAATTCGACGACCATTTGCCTAATCTATGATCCTTAACTCCAACGGGCAATACAGTCTGCCAAACTAACTCTCCCTCGTAGAACGTTTTCTGTCTAACCCTTCAATTATAAGCTCGCTCGACAATCTTCTTTTGCGCCGCTAATAAGTTGTAAGCATCAAGCCGGGCTTCTTCTAGATCTTATAACTCTTGTCTTATGGCTTGATCGTATTCGGCACTGAACAAACTGCTTTGTTCGATTACCCGTAATGAGTTTATACTTAGTTCGACCAGTAACATTGCGTCATGTCCGTAAGTCAGGGCATATGGAGTTGTTCCAATGGCGGACCGAGGTGAGGTTCGGTAAGCCCATAATGCTTCGTTGAGCTTTAGATCCACATACCAGGTCTTTCTTTTACCATTTTTTCGAGAATACCAATCAAAACCTTGTTACTTGCCTCGGCCTGTCCATTTGCCTGTGGGTAATATGGCGTGGACTGCTCCAGACGAATATTCAGTTTACCCGTATACTCCTTAAACCTGTCGGACGTGAAGATCGTACCATTATCCGTTATGATCGTTTCTAGTATGCCGAATCTGGTCACGATGTTCTCCTCCACGAAGCTAGAGACTTCTTTGGCCGTCAATTCGGCATATGATTTTGCTTCGACCCATTTAGTGAAGTAGTCTGTTGCCACTAGAATCCATGCGTGTTTTGCTGCTCCTGAAGATGGTGTGATCTTGCCGATTACATCTATGGCCCATCCTCTGAACGGTCATGGTTTAGTGACTGAATGTAGTGTCTCGGCTGGGACCCTTTGTATGGGGCCATGAATCTGGCATTGTAAACATCTTCGGGCGAACTCGATACAGTCCTTCAACATACCTGGCCAGAAATAGCTGTGGCGACGAATCAGCCATCGCATTTTTCGACCAGATTGATGAACTCCGCAAATTCCTTCGAGAACTTCCATAATTGCTCGAACGGCTTCTTGTGGTCCGAGGCACAACATCAATAAGCCATCCTCACTCTTTTGGTATAATTCGTTCTGGTACATGACGTAGTTCGTAGCATGAACCCTTGTCTTGCGATCGTGTTTGCCACTTGGATTATCGAGATATTGCATAATCAGTCTACTCTAATCGTTTGGTAGTACTTCGACCGCACAAACATACACCGACTCTTCCCGTTCTAATAACGAAGGTAAGGACATTACGCGTGTATGAATTACATGGTCGCGGTGAAGGACTTGTTGATTAACCAGGGCCGAATATGATTGGTGTAATGTGGGTATCATCCGGCCTAATTCGTCCCCAAGACTTGTGCTCCGGAGGCCAGTTGAGCGAGTTCATCGGCAACGGTATTTCGATTGCGAGAAATATGACTAAATGTAATACCGTCGAATGACTCGGCCAAGTAGCTGGCAACCATGTGATAGGGTGCCAGAGCGCAACTCATGCAACGAAAAATTCCATTGAGTTGGTTAATCATAAGTTCAGAATCGCCGAGGACAAGCACTCGAGGCGCTCGTAACTCATGAAGAATGTCGAGGCCAACGACGAGGGCCTCGTATTCAGCTTGATTGTTGGTGCACTCGAAGTCAAGTCGGAAGGAGAAATACCAACGGTGTTGTTGTGGGGGTTGAATGACGATTCCTATGCCGACCGACGTTGAAGTACTAGAACCATCAAAATAGAGCGTCCAATAATTGTCTCGTGTGTCCACAATGCCGATCTCGACGTCGTTTCCCCCGAAGCTATATGAAGACGGGTGCTGAGCTAGGAAATCGACGAGGGCTTGTCGTTTAACAGCTTTTTGTGGTACATATTGCAAGCTGAATTCGGACAATGCCATTGTCCATTTCCCAATCCGACCTTTGACTATTGGTCGAGTCAGCATGTACCGGATGACATCCATCTGAGCAATGACCTGAGTAACTGAAGGGAGCATGTAGTGCTGGAGTTTTGATGCGGCGAAGAACAAAGCCAAGCAAAGCTTCTCGACCGGGGAGTAATTGATCTCTGGTGAGGTGAGATTTCGGCTGAGATAGAAAACGGCTTGTTCTCGTCCGGTGTCATTGTCTTGTGCGAGGAGGCAGCCGATGGACTCTTCGGCCGCTAAAATGTAGAGTTTTAGAGGTTTATCGCGCCAAGGGGGAACAAGGACGGGTGGTTTGGTAAGAGAGACTTTGATTTGCGTGAAAATGGCTTGGTGTTCTTCACGCCATTCAAACTTGTCCGAGTCTTTTAACTTCAATAGTGTAGAGAAAGCTGTCATCTTATTCGCTATGAAACGACGGAGAAAATTTATTTGGCCGAGCAAGGATTGAAGTTGCTTTTTAGTTGTTAGAGTCAGAGCGTTAATGATCGCTCGAGTCTTGTTCTCTAGTCTATCTTAATGCCGCGGTGATGGACCAGAAAACCCAAGAAATTGTCGGCTGATACACCGAATGCGTATTTTTTCCGGGTTCATTTTGAGATGATGTCGACGCATGCGAAGAAAAGCCTGCCGAAGATCATCGAGATGTGTTCGGCGGCTCTTTGATTTTACCACCACGTCGTCAATGTATACCTCTATGATTGTGCCAATCAGGTGGTGAAAGATGGCGTTCATAGCGCGTTGATACGTGGCATCAGCGTTTTTAAGGCCGAAAGGCATGACTACCCATTCGTAGGTGCCGAGTGCCCCCGGCCAATGGAAAGCAGTTTTATGAACATCGGCCTCGGCAATGAAGATCTGATTATAACCAGCATGACCGTCCATGAAGGATAACATGGCGTGATTGGCCGCGGCGTCAATTAGTAAGTCTGAGATTGGCATCAGATACTCATCCTTGTGTGTTGCCAAATTCAGATTGCGAAAATCAATACAAATACGAATGGCGCCGCTTTTCTTAAGTACTGGAACAATATTCGCTAGCCATTCGACGTATCGGGCAGTCCGAAAAAACCCGACGTTCAAAAGACGAATAAGTTCATCTTTTATGCCTAGTTGTACCTCGATCGAGAATCGTCGAGGCGGTTGACGAAAAGGTTTGCAACTAGGTTTGATACGCAATTCATGCTCGACAAGTGTTCGATCGAGGCCAGGCATCTCATGATAGCTCCAAGCAAAACAATCTTTAAATTCACGAAGTAACTCACAAAGCTCAGATTTGATAGGGTGAGGTAGCAAGGCACTGATAAATAATGGCCGAGGAGCATCGACCGTTCCAACATTCACTTCCTTCAATAGGTCTTTGACTTGAGGCCGATTGTCTTCGAGCTCGATCGGAGCGGCTTGGATGTTATCGAGGGAGAATTCAGGGCCGCTCTCCCCTTCGGCCAGATACTCGACAAGGTTGATGCCTGAATAGGACTGTTTGGAAATCACATACCAATGAGCCAGCAATCGTTCCTTGGTCGATGAAATTGCGACTCGGCGTCAGGCGTGGCAGGCGTCAGGCATTAGAATCAGTGATGAAGTTAGCCAACCCGAGTCTCGCCGAGTCCTGATGAACAGTTTCGGTGCCAACCTCGATGGTTTTCTGAACCGAAATTCGAGTCGATCGTCTTTCGTCGTTGCATCCTTGCAGTGTGATATAGCCAACGTGGTCGTCGTAATATCGTGCTTGGATCATGTTGGCTTCGAAGGGTTGAATATCTGCCGGATGCACCACAACTGAGTTACCGTCCCAGAAGACAAGAACTTGATACAGTGATGAAGGAATGCAACTTGTTTGATGAATCCAGTCTTGGCCGAGCAACGCATTATACTCGGTCTTCGAATCGACTATAAAGAAAGCAGTCATGTGGCTGTGACCTGCGATACTTACTTCTAACGGGAGTACGCCCTTCGTTTGGGATTTATCCCCGACGAAGCTGCTCATGGTGATCCCGAACGGGATAAGTTCGTCGTTAAAGCGACGTAAGGCCTTCATGATGGGCATGGGCATGATATTGACAGTAGCCCCACAGTCAACAAAAATTTTCGAGCCCGGATATCCCTCGATATAGGCCGTGACATACAATGGGTTTAGATGACGGAGATTAGCCGATGACGGGTGAGGAAACAATTCGGTTAAAGCTACCTTGAGGTTATCGTCTTTTCTCGTTGGTTCAGCATCGGTGGTAGCGACGAAGTCAACTTGGGTAGTGTCTTCGGCAACTACGTCGCCGTCTAAGAAACTTGGTTGGGAAGTGCTGTAACACCCCAACCCCCCTCTTAGTTGTATAATTTCGTTTTCCCCTAAGTGTACTGAAAACTATCAAATATATCCTTATTTTCTATTTTTAATCTGGACCGTTCATCTATTGTCTCTTTAGACCCCAAGCTGCCACTTGGCAGCACCCCAACTCTCCTCATTTTCTCTGTCACTGACCCCTACCCGAATCTCTATCTCTTTCTTCTCTTTCTTTTTCGTTTCTGCAATCGGTTCTCTCTCTCTCTCGAAGCTCTCGTCTCTCTTCTTCGACTCGCGCCGAGACTCACACACGCACGACCACAGTCGCGCATCGCCAGCATCCTGCATCCCTCTCGTCTCGTCTCTGTCTCTCTTCCCGTCGCACCGTCGCAGCAGAGGGTAGGAGACCCAGGAGGAAGCTCCGGCGAATTTCTTCGTGTTTTCCGTTCGGGTAAGCTTCGAAATCTCTTCCTCCTGCTCTTGGGTGTGTTTGGTTGTGAGGATAGGAACTTATTTCTTCATTTTCTTCAAGCTTTTGGCACGGATCCGACTCGGGGTGAGCACACCCATTCCTCCGACGAGTTCGTGATTGTGGGAGTTTTTCCAGTCAACTCCAACGGTTTTACTACGAACCAAAGGTATATTCGTGCTCCTCTCTCTTCGTACATCAATTTGGTACCTAGATCGGGGTCTAGGACCCGTGTTTTCAGGCCACCGGAGTTGTAGCAGCTCCGGCCTTCTTCTCCGTCGCTAGGGCCGTTCAGGCCGTCCCAAACCCACGGGCTTGAAGCCTGTTGTGGCTAACCCAAATCCCAAGCCCTTGGGCCTTGTCTTGCTGAGCCCAAACCCAATTTTATTTATGTTTTAAATTGTTAGTTTAATTGTTTGGAATTAGGGCCCTTTTGGGCCGTCACTCCTAGCCCAGCCCGTGAAAACGTTAGGCCTTTGGGCCGTTTCCTTTTAGGTGGCGGGCCTTGGCCTTAGGCCGGCCCTAAACCCAAAATCCCTAAACCCTTAGCCCTTTAGGCTTCTCTAACTCAGGGCCTTTGGCCTGTGTGAGTTCTAAACCCAAAACCCTTAAGGCTAAACCCTTTAGCCCAAGACCCAAGACCCAAACGGGTTGACCCGGTTTGACTGGTCCGACCCGGACCCGGTTTGACCGTTGACTTTGACCCGGTCTGACCGTTGACTTTCGGTCAACGCTGACAGTTGACTTTGACCGTTGACCGGTCAAAGGTCAACGTTGACTTTTCCTGATTTTGTTCGGGACTCCTCCTAGGCTAATTTCGACGTCCTGGACCCGTTTCTGAAGTCCTTTTTCCCAAATTCAATCGTTTGAACAGAGTTTGACCAAATATACCCTTTATGTGCTTAGGGGCAAGTTTTGTGGTATTCTATCTTCGCTAGTCTGCGCAGCTTTGGACAGCGAAGTACTATGAGTGGACCCCTTCTAAAAATGCATGTTTTAATATTAGTAATGCATACATGAAAAGCATGATTTGATGAATATGATTTATGAAATGCTTTGAGATAACATGCTTACTGAGGCTAGTTTGAATTATTACTATTTTTCCTATAACCCATGTTCTTTATAGGATATCCGATCGATGACGATATAATGTTTAGAACATGTTTCGAACACTTCTTCATAGTATAGACGATCGATGACTTTATACTATGAAGTTGTTTTTCAATTCATGGTTTTGTATTTACCTAGTGGTCCACATTCCGCTACGGGACGTAGGGATAGTGTCCGGTCCGTCCCGGGCGACGGTTTGGTGCTGGCATAGGGCCTGGAGGGTGTTTCCTCTGGCTATTTAGCACAGAGATGAGGAGCCGGCAAGGGGCCTGTAGTGATATTTTCCTCTGACTGTCTGCTCAGAGACGGGGAGCCGGCATGGGGCCTGAAGTGTTTCATTGGACATTCACTAGCGACTATTATTTTATGAGATATGATTTGAGAAATTGCACGACATGCTAGGTTTCGGAAAACCTATGTTTATCATGATATATATATATGTTTTCATAAAACCTGGGGGTTAGTATGTTGATAACTGTTTTAGTATATATATATCAAATTGGTCCACTCACCTTTGTTTTGCGCCCCCTTCAGGACCTGAGAACGAGGATTTCGGTGTGGATTACGAGGCATTTCCCTACCAGTGATATCGTGCTATCTTCTCTTTGCTTCGGCATTTATGTAATAGCACTCTCTATCTTACATTTTCGTTTGTATTCTGTAATAGACGTATGCTCTGAGCCTGGTGTGTAATTTTTATTGTGAAATGGTTAGTACGGTAATGAATGCTTTTTAGCATGTTTTAGTATTTGTTTAAATTAAGTGGCTTGCGTCACCCTTCGAGTGTCGGCCAGCACGTGACCTTCCCAGTGTTCCGAGGACATCGGGATCGGGGCGTGTCAAGTGCTTGATTGAAAATCGGTCGGTAAGACGTGGACCATACTGATTTCCATGTTATCGAGGATCAAAGGTCTCATTAGATTATGATCTCCCTCCGCTAGTTCCTCTTCTTCCGGATCCTCATCTTCTGGATTCTCTTTCTTTGGACTCGTGCAGGGTGTGTCAGCGTCGACCGTCTCGACCGACACCAAAGCAATTTCTGGTGCGCCCTCGAGGACTCTATTTTCTTGTTCACAGATCTTTGGTTCCTCCGGAGCTGAAATTGGGTTTGGGACTTGAGCCGTGAGACAAGCTTATTCTTGATACATGATACGGGCATCTCTGATGTCCAGATAAGCATCTAACCGGGCAACGCGTGCTGTCTCGTCGGCCGTAAGTCCGAAGAGAGAAATGGCTGAAAATACTTCAAAATGGTAACGTAAGTATTGGAGGTCTTCAAGAGAGAAGGGAAGTTCAGTTAGGCCGACATCTGTATATGGGTCGACATCAAAGCCGAGGACTCGAGCTTCACGTATGTGTTGAAATCTAGCTTTCAACCCTATATCTGAATTCTTCTGAATAATTCGTTCAGCGTCCGGACAGGTCCGTATAGGTCGTTAGCCGAATGTTTTTTATTAAACTCGCGCATGTACTGCAAAGCTTCTCCGAGGAACGGTGGATGTAAGTTGCGTAGGACCTTGATCAAAGGTTCTTGTACGGGTAATGGAGGAAGTTTGTCCTCGGCCTCTTTCCTAAAATGCTCAAGACGTGCCTTTATTTCCCCTGGCCGAACAAGAAGTTTGATCCGCTTTTTGGCCTCTTCAAATATGGTTTCTAGAGCATGACCAACAGACTGTCTACCCTGGCCTAGCTCTGTCATAATCATCGGGGTTTGCCGGCCGTCCTCGTTGCCAATTTTCTCTTTCGGCTGCCATTTGGAAGCTGAAGTCTCCTGTGCTGCTCGTCAGCGGGCCAAGCAGTCTATTCTTTGGCGCCGACGCTTCTGCAATTGGGATAGTGCAGTGTATACGCCTTTAGGCGAGTGATAGGTATACCACAGTTGATCTCGGGGTTCAGGGGGTCTGAAGGTTCTCTGGTTTGCGGAAGAACTCGAGCTGTTGGAATTACGGGCATAATACTCTTCATTGTAGAATGGTGCATCAAAGTCGAGTCGTCGCCTCGTCGAAGATGATTTGACATCATGCGGACCGAGCCTGTTGAAGACTGTATTACGTGGACTCGTGCCAGGCATTTTTTGGGGTGATATCGTGACTGAGTGCCCATGCGGCGTTTCTTCCTGTCGCGGTTGTTCTCTTGGTTTGATCGAAACGTCTGCTTTGCACCGAGCACACAGGGTTGTAGATTCATTAGTTTCTTCAGTGCTAGAACTTGACATGGATTCGACAACCTTCATTTGAATGCCATCTTTCACGACCTGATGAGCTCAAGACATGCCTTCATTTCCTCGGGCCGGATAAGAAGTTTGATCCGTTTTTCAGCCTCTTCAAATGTGGTTTCTAGAGCATGACCAACCGACTGTCTGCCCTGGCCTAGCTCCGTCATAATCATCGGGGTTTACCGGCCATCCTCGTTGCCAATTTTCTCTTTCGGCTGTCATTTGGGATCTGAAGTCTCCTGTGCTGCTCGTCGGCGGGCCAAGCAGTCTATTCTTTGGCGCTGACGCTTCTGCAATTTGGACAGTGCAGTGTATACGCCTTTAGGCGAGTGATAGGTATACCACCGTTGATCTCGGGGTTCAGGGGGCCTGAAGGTTCTCTGGTTTGCGGAAGAGCTCAAGCTGCTGGAATTACGGGCATAATACTCTTCATTGTAGAATGGTGCATCAAAGTCGAGCCGTCGCCTTGTCGAAGATGATTTGACATCCTGCGGATCGAGCATGTTGAAGACTGTATTACGTGGACTCGTGCCTAGCATTTTTTGGGGTGTTATCATGACCGAATGCCCATGCGGCGTTTCTTCCTGTATCGGTTGTTCTCTTGGTTTGATCGAAACGTCTGCTTTGCACCGAGCACACAGGGTTGTAGATTCATTAGTTTCTTCGGCGCTAGAACTTGACATGGATTCGACGATAACTAGTCCGACTAGATTTTGGGGTGGCGCATTTGAGAACAGATCAATTTTGAGCCAAGGTTGAGAATTCTTTTTTGGGATGTGTCGCGTCGACACGAACTCGGCATTTCCTTTCCCTTTGTCTCTAGGTAAATAAACATCTACCATACTCACTGTCGCCGTGGGGAAAGGGTCATTGTCGACACCCATTTTCTTCTCCAGAAATTTAAGTTTTCCCCCGTCGATCCAACTCTGGATGGCATCCTGAAACACGACGCAATTGTTTATCATATGTTTGTTGAATTGTGATACTTGCAATATGTTCTGTCCTTAAGATCTTCGGCCTTGGGAATGTTATGCCTCGGTCAAAGTTTTATAATCTTGGCAAGTAACAATTGGTCGAAGATGGTATCGGCCTTGGTAATGTTGAATGTATATACTTTTGATGTCTTCATGGCAGTTTCTTCGGATGTCGGTCGAACCTTGGTATCCTTAGGGTTGACGTGGGTCAATGCCTTGCACATATATGGCTTGTCAATCACTATCTCGACAGCGTCTATACTGGCATATTCTTCAGGTTCCGCCGAGGCATAGTTAACCGTGGGATTTTTATAGATAATCCCTCGGGATAGCGATTTTGAGGCTTTCTCTTCACGAAGTAAATAGTCATACTGCTCGACGTGTTAGGCTAACTCGTACATGTCACGAAAGTTCGCCCCCAAGAATTTCTTCTTATACTCCACGTCCAAAGCGTTCAATGCGAGTCTAACGAACTCGACTTCAGGAAGAGGTACTCGACACCAATTTCTGGCCAACTTGAATCTTGTAAGATAATCCGTCGGCGATTCGTCAGATGTTTGTGCCATTCTGGCCAACGAAGAGACCGACATTTCCATCCCCGGTCGATAAAACTGCTCGTGGAACTTCTTGACCAATTCTTCCCAACTTTGGATGGAATTAGGTGGGAGGTTGATATACCATGCGAACGCCGAACCCGTTAGTGAGAAGTTAAACAGCCGTAACTTATGGAAATCACTATTAACATCTCCACATTGTGCAGTGAAGCGGGCGACGTGTTCCAATGAAGACAAAGATGATTCTCCAACGAAAAGGCTGAAGCCTGGGATCTTAAAGCCCTTGGGATATTCAAATTTTTCCACATAAACCGGATATGGATGAATGAACTTTGGGAATTTCTGTCCCTTCTTCAGGGCCTAATCGATCATTCTCTGAACTTCAACCACGTTCATGGACGCCATTCCTGTACCTTGATCAAGGTCATCTATCTGGCTGCTTGATCCGTTTCTTTTGTCCAGGTCGATCATTTTGAGCCAAGCGGATTCTGCCTCGGCCGATAACACTGATATGGGATTATTCATGGGAATAGATTGTCTGGATCGGTCAGAATATCCCATATTCTAGGTATTGCTAACCAAGGCCTCAAGCAATCTCGTGTGCACGGCGTTTTGACCACATATTTCCTCGAGCATCCTTCTTATCCCCTGACTGAACGTCTGTTCAAACCGCCGAGATTGCTCATCAAGCCGTCGTCGAAGAAACGACCTGGTTGGTGGATCAGAAGTGTCATCGCCGTCTTCTTCACAATCATCTATTATTCCTTCGATCAGAGCCATCTTTGTTAATTTAGTGAGGATCCCCATGTCACGAGGCGACTCGCCGAAACTCGCCTCCCTTTCTTGTCGTGTCCCTTTTGCCGCCTCAGGTGTCACGGCAGCGGTGGTCTGTGCCCGTGACGAACCTTCGGACCCATGGTTCTGACTTGTAGTGGTTGATTTCTTTGCTATTGACCGTGTCTCGACGGTCATGAACTTGCGTAGATTTAGCACTTAGTCCCACCAGGCGTGCCAAAATGTTGACCCTAAAAACTACCAAGCCTACGTGGCGCGCAGGCCAAGTAACTAATGGAGCTAACTACGTCCTTCGGTTGAATACGGGGCGTGCCAACTCGACGGTCGAGCTCGACCGATGAGTAAAATATTGATGCTGCGTTGTGCGCGTGACTGACTTCTCGATCTCGCGACTGCGGCCGATGAAGGAACACGCCTCGGCCTTTGGGTCCTAGAGCCTGAAGACAAGGCTGCTAGTTCTGCGAAGTTCACGAATCGTCGGTGCCGAATTCGGTCACAATGATTATATTTGTAAGGGTATAAGCACGCCGAATCGACACCAAAGTGTAGGGGCACAGACACTCAAAACAGATATATGTCTTGATGGTGAAGGTGGTTCGGCCGTCAGAATGCCGAACTCTGAAACTAACTCGTGAGTATCCAATCATAAAACAACTCGACGTTCAATGTGCCGAGCCCAGTAATTCGTGACACCTCACTTCACCTAGAAGGCTGATGAGATGACCTCTGTCGATAAGAACTTGAAAGTCTTTCTCGACCGAGACTTGGATAGGTAACCAGTCGGCCTCGACGCATTGCTGTTTATCCAAACTGAAGGTACTCCGCGATCGGCTGGTTCTACGACGATATTGTTGTTTATCCAAACTGAAGGTATCACCGGTTGCCTTCACAGTGCTGTTTATCCAAACTGAAGATGTGTCGGCAAAAAAAGAAAATAAAAATCTCAAGGTTGTTGAGAAGTTTCACGTAGAGCGAGAATTTGCACAGGGCAGTTTGTGTGTTGAGTTGGAGAGACCGAATGTTGCGCTCCCCCCTCTATTTATACTAGTGCAAATACCCCTGAGCGAACCAGAATCATTCTTGGATAGGAATCCCCTTCCCGATCTAACTCCATTTCGGCTGATCCCTAATCCAACTAGGACTTTGAACCTGCCTTCAACCGTGGGCTAAATTCATTTCCGTACCATGGTCCATTTAGGACTCCTTATTCTAACAGGTTTCGGCCGCTTATCCTTTATCACATTCTCATGTTGATTCGTATCCTTTCTGCTCCTGATAGCACTTGGTCAACCCGACTCTGCGGCCCATGACATCAACCAACGGCGCCTTGAGAATACACTGGGCCGAGAGCGATCTGAGCATGACCCAATATTATTTTGGGTCCAAACAACGACACATGCAGCTGGTCTATGTTTTTTAAAAAATTTAAAAAATAAATAAATAAAAAACGGCCTATATTTCATAAGGGAGCATTTTTGCTCACCACCATACACCTAATTAATTGACACGTGTCATTTCACCTAACTCTAGTTAACTTTCACATTAAATGTTAGTTTTTCAATTTTGAAATAAATTAACCAAGATTAAGTGAAATGACACGTGTCAATTGATTAGATGTATGGTAAGCATACACCATAGTTTATGGTGGTGAGCAAAAATGCTCCCATTTCATAAAATGGTGAATTGATGTTTCCATTATTACCTGATATAATTCAAGTATATTCAAAATATAAAATGATCTTTTATGTCATTTTGTACACATGGCAATGATTTAGCAATGATAACCTTAATAAGTACACCTATAAACTGGTCGAATACTGTTTGGAAACCTTGACCCATATCTGGATTCATTTGTAATTAGGTTAACAGATTCGGCTCTTATTTGGATCATCAAATCTAATTTGTAGGTCCAAATCTAATAAGCATCGAATATGAATTTGACTGAATTCTTATCGGATTTAATTTAAGACCTAAAAAAGATTGAAACATTGTAGTCATATTTAGAATATGAACGTAATTGTGTAAATCCTAGATGATATGGGAAAGTATCTTATAATCCTATTAGGAGTAGATTACCTATTAAATGTTGTAATCCTGAAAGGAAATGTTTTTACTTATCCTATTACTATAAATAAAAGCACAATAGGATGAATCAAACATACCTCACAATTAAATCACTCTCTCTTCTCCCTCAATATTGGTGGCCCCCTTTCTCTCTCTAAACCCTAGATTGTTCAATCAAATGGGCCTACAACACGTTATCAGTACGCTCTTACCAGAAGTTAAGGAATTGACGCATCGTATGAGGAGGCTATCTTATACCAAATTCAAAGGCTTATATTTGTTTTTTGCTAATCAGGTACGCTTAAAATAAAAGAAGATATTTGAAACGTCCACGAAGCATGAAAACATTCCCCATGATGCATGAACCCCTCTATGTTTATATTTTCCTTCCGATATATATTGTATATGTTTATATATATGTCAATAGATATATATATATATGTATATATATATATATATATATTTGTTTCATGCATCGCACAATTAAATTGTTATGTGGAATTTGTGAGTCAAATTATATAAAATAAATTAGAAGCAAATTTGGGTTTCCCAAACCCTAGGGGATTTTGAAAAAATAAATAAATAAGGGAACTTGGACATGGTGCGGCACACCCACAGCACCACAGTTGCACTGTGTAAACAACCAGGCCGTGTACCTGGTTTAGGTTCCTTCACCACGGGTCTGCAGCCCTACCCACACCAGCGCCCCCAAGCCTTTATGCTTGCTGGACCTCGTTGTTGCCTCGGCCCACAACCGATCCCACCAGCCCAGTCGGCTGGGTCCTCTCCCATAAGCCCGCATCAGCCAGCCCACGAGGCTAGGCCTTTTCCCACGCGCACAAAGCTTGCAACCCAGTTTTCCTGGGCCTGCCCTTGACACCCCCCCCCCCCCCTTTTTTGGTCCAAACAAAGAACCCAGCTGTGTCTGGGGTTTGTCTTACTCCTGTAAGTCCTTTGGCCCGATTTTTAATTGGACCCATGGTCTGCAATCCACCCCCGAGGCCTTAGGGCCTTGCCTACTCATGACACCCAGCCCAAATATTTTTGGGACTATGTTTTCGACAGAATAATATTATTTAGCTTCTACAATCAACCTTGTATGGCCCAATTTATTGAATTAATTAAAAGTGACATGCAGTCCATTAATCTGATAATGAATCCAAAATTATTGACCTGAATATCACTTTTGGACATTAACAATTCAATAATTTATTTTTATACTTTGAACCGTAACATACTTTCATAGTAACGAAGCTCTCACACTTAAGTTCCCGAAGAACCTCAAATCCACTATATTAGTATATTGCATTATGTGTTTCTTGCAGGAACCTCTCCTTATGAACTAAATGTTCATAAAACTAAATTGAACCTGTAGTTTCAAATTTAGTGCCTTTGAAATCAGAAGTTTTCATTCAAAACATACCACATGAAGCCTGTAGTTTTCATTAGGGGTGGGCACTTAGAAACCAAAACCGAAACCGAAACACGAGCCAAATTGAACCGCACCGAACGTTTGGTTTTGCGGTTTTGAAACGGTTTGGGTTTTGAAACCAAACTGCAACATAGAAAACGACTTGGTTTCGGTTTTGGCTTTTGAAAACCGCACCGAAACCGAACCGCACCACAAATATTAATAAACATTTAATTAAATGTGCATATTATATTTCATGATTGGTTGTTTGTTAGAATCCAAACACTTAGTATGGACTCAACCACACTAGAATATCATCATTTATCACTTTCTTTCGTTCATTAACTTCAAGGACCTTTGTTATTTTATACCATCACACACACACACACACACATATATGTGCAAGGGTGGACTAATCTTGTTATCAAGAGTCGAACAATGATCTAATGAAGTCCACTCATTTGAAGCATGATATCACATATTCTAGTATGAAGGTTTCGCTCACGTTTAATGAATTCAAATTTATTGAACTTGTTTTATGTTATGCCTTGTACTGGACACCCTTTTGTTGCACAAACATATTTTAACATCACAACTACATGCAACATGCTAATTGTTTACATAATGCTAATTGTTTACATAACAAATGTCTTTTTCCTATTGCTACTGGGAAATGCTTATTAATATGTTAAATTGTAAATTGTACATTTTTCTTAAAAACCAAACCAAACCAAAACCGTTTGAAACCGCACCAAACCGAACCAAACGGTTTGGCTTTATTTCGGTTTTAGCTTCAAAACTGTACCAAACCGAACTGCGAAAAATTTCAATTTCGGTTTCGGTTTCGGTTTCACTCAAAACCGCACCAAACCAAACCATGCCCACCCCTAGTTTTCATGCATAAATTAAACCAATACATGTCTATAGAACCTGTATGTTCCACGATATATGTCTATGGCTTACCATACGACTACTCACGTTTTTCCCTTCGTTTTAGGGATATGTTGAACTTGAACAAGCTTGATTTCTCTGCTCTAGAAGTATCTGGAAGAAACTATCTGAATTGGGTTCAAGACGTGAAGCTCCATCTAACTGCAAAGGGCATTAGAGCCACCATCGAGGCACCTATCGCCGACAAACTTGTTGACGAAGCTCAAAAGGCTACTGCAATGATCTTCATTCGAAGACACATCCATGATGCACTGCAGACTGAGTATCTCGTTAAGGAGGACCCACGCACCCTCTGACTTGCTTTGGCTGACCGTTTCGATCACCAGAAAGACATATACTTGCCTGAAGCAAGACACGACTGGCAGCATCTTCGCTTCCAGGACTTTAAGCCCGTGAATGAAAACAACTCTGAAGTTTGTAGAATCTGTTCACTATTGAAATTCTGCAAAGTGGAACTAACCGAATCAGATCTCCTGGAGAAAACCTATTCGATCTTCCATGCCACCAATATTGTCCTGCAGCAACAATATAGGGCACAGAAATTCACCAACTTTTCAGATTTGATCTCTATTTTATTCTCACTGAAAAGCAAAACCAGCTTTTGATGAAAAATCATCAAGCTGGACCCACTGGCTCGAACGCCACGCCTGAAGCGCATGCGATTAATTCTAGCAGTCATAAACGACGCAAGAACCGTCGTGGCCGTGGTAATAGGCGGCAAGCCTCATCACGGGTCCAAGGTCAATAGAGTGTCGCACCTAAGGAAAGAAATGTGACCCAGCAGTGTCCACCACTCGCCCCTAAAGCCTTAAACTTCAAGAACAAGGGCAAAGCTCCCGTTCAGCCAACTTCTACTGAACTGGACATGTCCTATCGCTGTGGATGAAAGGATCATTGGTCAAGCGTATGGCGAGCTTCCCCTGAGGCTATTGCTAAGTATCATTCCCGTCGTGAGTGTAACTTTGCACATGTGGATAATCCGGAAGATGCAACTACATCAATGGAGATATCGAATTTTCAGGAGATAAATTAGACATGTTTTTAGGGTGTTTACCCTAAGTGGCCGAACCTATTAGGAGTGGCCGGCCCCTACCCCCCTATTTTCTAGGTTTATGGTTTAATTTTGAACAATTTTTCTAAGTATTTGGAATAATTTGTTTGGTTTTGGTTTGTTTTGAATTATGGATTGTTATTTGAATGGATATTATTTTCTCGAATTGCTTAATTGAATGAATGGACTTATATTTATACATGTGACCAATTCAATCAATTTATTTCTAGGTATGTCTAGTAGGGAAGTTAGTTGTTTGGCAGGTAGTGCAACCACGCACACCATCTTGCGTGAACGACACTATTTTACTAACTTGATACCCAAAAAAGCTCATTTGACAACTCTCTCAGACCCATCCAACCTGATTGAAGATACGGAAAGACACGTATCATGTTGTCTAATGATACAATCTTGACCATTAAGGAGGCACTATATTTTCCATGTTTCGGAAGAACATTGCTAAGTTTTAGAGATATTTGAGATAATCAATATCATCTTGAAACCACTAAAGATCATAGTTCTGAATTTCTTTGTATCACTTCGTACGAATATGGCCAGAAGCATATTCACGAGAAGTTGGAACGTCTGCCGAGTGGGTTGTACATCACAACCATTCACAGCATAAAAGCCCACAGTGTGGCCGGCCCTATGCCTGAGTTCCAGGACACTTTGTTGCTTTGGCATGACCGTTTGGGACATCCTGATCGTGACATGATGCGCCGTATCCTCAAATCTACGCATGGGCATAAGTTACATCCCTATGTTGGAGTTCTGCCATGCAAAGCGTGTTCTTTAGGGAAGTTGAATACTCAACCCTCGCATACAAAGATTATTCACGACCCCCCTAAATTTCTTCAAAGGATTCAAGGGGACATTTGTGGACCTATCCAACCAACCTGCAAACCATTTAAATACTTTATGGTGTTGGTTGATGCATCGACACGATGGTCACATGTTTGTTTGTTGTCCACAGGCAACGTCGTGTTTGCTAAACTCTTAGCACAAATCATTAAGTTAAGGGCTCACCACCTTGATTATCCAATTAAGTCGATTCGACTGGATAACGCTAGAGAGTTTACGTCACAGACTTTTAATGATTATTGCATGTCAGTAAGGATTGATGTGGAACATCCTGTGCCGCATGTTCACACCCAAAACGGCTTGGCAGAAGCTTTCATAAAGTGCCTTCAATTGATAGCTCGGACTTTGGTTATGAGAACCAAACTACCGGTATCTGCCTAAGGCTATGCAAAATTGCACGCAGCTATGTTGGTCCGCCTAAGGCCCACCACTACTTAACCACATTCACTGTTACAGTTGGTTACTGGATACGAGCCTGACATCTCACATGTACGAATGTTTAGCTCCGCCATTTATGTGCCAATAGCGCCGCCGCTACATACCAAAATGGGTCCTCAGAGAAAAATGGGAATCTATGTCGGTTATGATTCGCCATCAATTGTTCGCTACTTAGAACCCTTGACAGGAGATCTCTTTACCGCACTTTTTTCAGATTATCACTTTGATGAGACAGTCTTCCCGTCGTTAGGGGGAGATAAGCATGTTAACGTTCCCGTAGAACACCGCGAATTCTCGTGGTATGCTCCCACTATGTCTCATTTAGATCCCCGAACTGCCCAGTCTAAAACTGAGGTACGATGAATTATAGATCTTCAGAGCATTTCTCAAAGCATGCTGGATGCTTTTAATGATCTAGCAAAGGTGACAAGATCACATATACCCACTGCAAACACACCTACAAGGATAGATGTACCCCGCGTAGGTCAACAACCCACCTGGGAAGGCCGGACCGTCCCCGAAGGTGGGGAAGCCACACCCTACACGCGGAAAGGTACATTGGCGGCTAGCCAATCATCTGCTCCGACCCTGAAGCGTGGCAGACCCCTTGGTTCAAAGGATTCGAAACCCCGGAAAGAGGAAAATGGCACCAATTAGTGACCCTAGTTTGAATCTGACCATCGCTCACTCATCTGTTCCAACGCATGAGGTTATTCTATATTACAGTGATGCTTTAGACGAAACATGACGGCCTCCCAAGAATCGTGAGATTTTGTGTCACGCCCCGATCCCGTCATGCTTCCAGGATTGACACGTGACATCACTACATACTCGTATCTCAATCATACATCGCCTCTGGGATATGGCAAATCACAACCCGAGAATCGAATCGTAAAGTAATTTTTTTCGTATACTTTATGGCTGAATCTTACCTCCTAGTTAGACTGCCTACGTACCCTCAATAGGGATCAAGTCATTCGTAGTTCAACATCAATAAACTCCTATCACCACTGCAAGTCATTACTACACACATGTAAACATAGTAACCCTTATGAGACGTATAGGCACATAGCTTTAGAACGTGAATTGTCAAATTGGTTTTGGTTCCAGTGTAGTAATGCATATAGATATGTATACTTATTAAGACACCCATTTTAACATTCAAACAAAGAAATTAATGTATAAACATGAAGCACTTAATCAAAATAGTAATCACACCGAATCGGATTTATCAAACTATTGATATCTATACCAGCCCTAACATTACCAACCAATATAATTTAAATACAATCATAATCAATTACCATATGCATACCCCTTTCAAATTCTATATCAAAACATAGAGCCAATAGTACATATAAAAGCAATAATCTAACTATGGTTTGATAATAATTAGCTGGACTAATTGTAGCAAATAAAATAGCTTGTTTCCTTCAAAACCAATCCGATTGGATTGTAAAAATTGAGTGAGGAAGATATGCATGTACTTTAATACACATGTAGATAAAACCACCTGCATATATTTTCTCTTCATAAGTAATTATGTATTCAGTATACAATCGTTTGGAAAACAACCAGCTTCCCGAAATGGACTAGTCGAAATACTTTGCTAAGAGTAGTAATACAACAATATAGCTTTCTGCCTAATACAAGTCTTCAAAAACAGGGCAATTAAACAAAACATCCATTTCGGCTTTTATACCATTCTAGGGTTTAGGCATTTGCATATATATAATACTAGTTTTGCAAACAATAGCTAATCCACGACAGATTAACCGAAAGAAATATTAATAAGAATTAGCTAAACGGAAAGGATAAAGAGAGTTGAGAATATGAACCCATACTGCAGGTTGACATCCCAAACGAGAAGGATACGAATATCTTCAACTCTCTTCTCTCTGCTCCTAATTAATTTCTAATCCCTTCCTTCCATTTGTCATTTCTTCCCTTTATTTTTGGGTCGACTAATGGGGAGAAACCAATAAGCTCATAAGGCTGCTCGTCAGGTCTAACTGCACATCCTCTCCCAGTTCTTTTTCTCTTCCCTAGTAGTGTTTTGGTGCTCAGACTAGCCGGACTCGTTCCCCATGGGAGTCCTCTCAAACCGCCCCCAAAGAAATCAAGAGAAGCCGGAGTCCTCTCTTCCTTTCCCCTTCTTTTTTTCTTCCTTCTTTCCTTTTTCGCGATCCTTCTCCATTTTTCTTCTTTATTTTCTTTCCTTCCATCCCAGCCACACACGTGGCTTCACAAATCTTTACTGCAGAAATCTGGAGCCTTCCAAATTGAAGAAAATTACCAAAATATCCTTAACTTTAAACGTTAATAATTCCTTCGTTATAGCTCTATTTCATGAACGGTTTGCGCCTACGTGTTCGTGAGATCGAGTTCTATTCGAAAATATAAATTGTGATCTCGAAAGGCCTACAGATTTTAAATAACCAATTTCCAAACTTTACTCTTTGTAATTTGTTTAATAGAAATCTAAATTCACATAAATTAATATAAATTCCCAAAAAAAAAAGTATAAAATCTCAATAATACCAATACGTTCACATTTCGGTCCACTGCACAGTATTGGATGAGGTTTGGAATAGGAATGAGATGATCGTTGACGATGCATTCACGTACTTAGTAGCTACTGACATCATTCTTAGCGATGACATTGAACCACATTCTGTCGATGAATGTCGACGTAGAACCAATTGGTCAAACTGAAAACAAGTAATCCAGGTCGAACTCAATTCACTCGCAAAACGTAAAGTGTTTAGACCTATCGTTCCTACACCACCACGCGTGAAGCCCGTTGGCTACAAGTAGGGTTTTTGTGAGGAAGCGTAATGAGAAGAATGAAATAGTGTGATACAAAGCACACCTCGTAGCGCAAGGCTTCTCTCAACGCCCTGAGATTGATTACGAGGAGACGTATTCCCCCGTAATGGACGTTATAACGTTCCGCAACTTAATCAGTTTGGTAGTTTCTGAAAAACTGAATATGCAGCTTATGGACATGGTAACCGCGTATCTCTATGGCGATCTAGATACGAAAATATACATGAAAGTTCCAGAATGACTTCCATTGACTGGTTCAAATAGTTTTAGACCACTGAACACTCTCTCAATTAGGTTGAGGAGGTCAGTCTACCGATTGAAACAATTCGGACGGATGTGGTATAACCATCTGAGTGAATATTTGACAAGTCAGGGTTATGTGAACAACAAATTCTGCTTATGCTTGCTCATAAAGAAGTCACATTCCGAATTTGCAATCGTTGCAGTTTATGTCAACGAAATGAACCTCATTAGGATTCCCGCAAAGCTTGAGGAAATTGCTGCACACTTGAAATTGAAATTTGAGATGAAGGATCTTGGGAAAACTCGATACTATCTTGGCCTGGAGATCGAGCATTGTTCGGATGGAATCCTAGTACATCAATCGAACTACACCCAAAAAGTGTCGCGACGTTTTAATAAGGATAAAGCGAAGCCTTCGAGTACACCCATGATCGTTCGGACTCTAGATGCTAAACGAGATCCCTTCCGTCCAAAGGAGGATGAGGAAGAGATTTTGGAACCCGAAGTTCCTTACCTAAGTGCAATTGAGGCTTTATTGTACTTGGCTCAATGTACTAGACCTGACATCTCCTTCACTGTGAATCTTTTGGCAAGATACAACAATGCGCCCACACGCAGACGCTGGAATGGTGTTAAAGACATTTTCCGCTACCTCAAGGGTACAACGGATTTGGGCTTGTTCTATACCCGTGAATCTTCGAGTGTTACCGCCCCCCATGGTCCTCGGATTGATTCTCGCCTTGTTGGTTACGCAGATGCTGGATATTTGTCTGACCCACATAGGGGACATTCTCAAACGGGTTATGTCTTTACTGTTGGAAACACAGTTATATCTTAGAGGTCTACCAAGCAAACGCTAGTTGCGACTTCGTCGAACCATGCTGAGATTCTCGCCCTGCATGAAGCCTTGTGTTTGTGCTTTTGGCTAAGAGAAGTCATGGAACATATTCGAAGAACTAGTGGTCTTGCATCAGTAGTTGACCTTCCTACGACGATCTTTGAAGACAATGCAGCATGTATCGAGCAGTTGAATAAGGGATACATCAAGGGAGACAACACCAAAGCACATAAAGCCGAAGTTCTTTTACACACACCAGCATCAACAGCATCAAAACATTGAAGTCAAGCAAATCCATTCCCAATACAACCTGGCCGATCTCTTCACCAAGTCGTTGCCCAAGTCTATATTTCAGAAGCTCGTCCAAGGAATCGGTATGCGTAAATTATCTGAGTTGAATCGCTTGTAGTTCTCTTATTTAAAAGTTATGTCTAACTCAGGGGGAGTATCTAGAAGCATACTCACATGATTTTAATGTACTCTTTTTCCTACGATTAGGAGCATTTTTCCCACTACCTAACGAGGTTTTAATGAGGCACCCATCATGGGATGATCATAATCCGTTGAGTTCACTATTTTCGTCCTGTTTGATGTTTGTTTTAGACATTATGCATACTTATCAGTTTTCTCCTTAGTCTATGGGCTTTCCCTATGCCTTGGGTTTTACCATAGCAAAGTTTTGTGAGTTTTACTACAAATGCATACTTCACTTAAATTTGAGACTCGCGATCACCCGTTGTGCTGATGACTTCATCAACTATTCTACATTATCTGCTGAAGATCTGATGCGATGGTCTGTTGAGTATTTACACACTTAAGGGGGAGTGTTGCAGTCATAATTAGAATAGGAATGTGATTGTGTAAATCCTAGAGGATATGGGAAAGTATCTTATATTCCTATTAGGAGTATATTACCTATTAAATGTTGTAATCCTAAAGGGAAATGTTTTTACCTATCCTACTACTATAAATAAAGGCACAATGGGGTGAATCAAACACATATCACAATTAAATCATTCTCTCTTCTCCCTCAATACTGTCGGCCCCTCTCTCTAAACCTTAGATCGTTCCATCAAATAGGCCTACAACATAAAATACATTATTAATTTCATTACATTATTATATTTTTTATTAGAAACTTCCATGTTGTATAATAAAATCATTAAGTATAAAAGTATTTTGAACTAAAAACTCAAATTACTATTACATACATGTAAAATATTTTAAAAATAATATAAAAAATCAAATGTTAGGTCATATTAAGTTGGATCAGATCATCCTTGAACCATATCCGGATTCATTTTAACTTGGATTATCATATTCGAATCTAATTCGAATAATCGGATTAAAAGTCTCGATCCATACCTTATTAATTTCATCGATTCAGATCAAAATTCAATCAATTGACATGCCTACTAGTATCAAAGCAATTGAGGTGGCGTGTTTTCCGTATTCGTGTCGTTTTCGTGACATACCCGATATCTTAACTGGCCGTATCGTGTAACACCCATTAAAGTAAACGAGTAATATGACCTGTCCCGAAATTGACCCGTTAATATTATCAAGTAATATGACTCGATCCGTTACCCCATTAAGGAAAATATATTTTAAATCAATAAATAATGGAAATGAAAAACATTATTTGACCCCAAAAAAATTGAAAACATAATATTAAATTTGTATATGTATATAACATTGTCACATAAATATTACTTCAAAATATAAAAACAACATTTGTCTTTTAAGTATTACATACTCCAAAATAAGAGTCTAATGAAAAACATTAGTACATTACTACAAAATACCAAATGTTCAAGGATTGCAAAATGAGAGGAGTTGTGTTTCTAGGTTGAGGAAACCTAGCACGTTTTATTACAGTAAAACCCTTCAATTTTCATTAACCACTAATAGAAATGATATTGGTTCATTTTGAACTCCTTTAAAAATACTATTCATGAAGTTTGAGGTTCTAAAAATTCAAACCATGATGTACCCATCCTCAAAGCGTACTGGATGCGATCATGAGTGTTCGCATATTTTTTCACATTTTTCGCACTTGTAAATTAATTATTATATTTTTTTTAATGTGTTTGGTATTTTTAAATTACTTAATATTCTTACTTTTAATGTGTTTTATAATTTTTTAATCTTCCTCGGCGCCCATATTATACTATAAAAATAGAGAATTGTTATTAGCACTTCAAAAATTTCATTCTACACTCCAAACTTTCTATATTAGGAAATAAAAATACACTTGTGAGGAGTGTAGAATGAGATTTTTGGAGTGCCAATAACACTTCCCTAAAAATAAATAAAATTTAAAATGTTTAAATTTATATAGAATAATGATTCAATAATACATATTTTATTATACAATATATACATATACACTATGTGACTATTGTATTTTATAGTAAGTTTTTTTAAGTAGTTTAAAAAATTAAAATCATCACAATAACTTTTTTCTTAACGTGTCGAAATGGATTACTCGCGTGTCACTCTCATGTTTACCTATTAAGGACCCGTTAACGGGTTCTTATCGTACGATCCGATAGCGACCCGATTAGTTATCGTGTCGATCTGAAACCCGTTATTTGGGTGTTGTTTATGTGTCGTGTTAACAAGTCGGGTAAGAAATTACTAGGTCTAAACAAATCAGTAGTCACCATCATGGCCACGTCAGCAAGATAACAATAATTTAACGAAATAAACAAAATCTAACTAAAGTGAAACAAAATCGAGTTTCAGGGTGTTAAGTGGCAAAATGTGGATTCCAGAGCAAAAGTGATATTAAGCCATTCCATACAATAAGCCCCATTTGAATCCAAAATGTTACATCAAATTGGAGGGCCAGATGTGTACTCAAATCACAATCCAATCACTGCTATACTGGTACAAATGCCACTCTTTTTCTTCTTCTCAAATCTGGTTTTGATTGCATCGCCGTGGCGATCTACTTGAATAAATGGGCTAGATCAGGATCACCCAAGTCTACATCCAACCAGCCATTCAAATGCATGTACTCAATATAATGTTCTGGCGGCTTCACCGCACGAGGGTTCGCTGGTGTAAAGCCATGAGTCCTCTCAAGATCGCGAGCAAGCCACCTAACATATGCACGGTCCAACGGAGGAACAACTTTCAACAAGACCTCTTCCCTTTCTTGCTTCGCAGGCTTGTTTCCCATGCCGGAGAACCTCCTGGCGGGCTTAAGAAAATGAAGTTAATTGGCAACACATAAATTAATCACTTAAAAGCATCTGAAAAGCAGCATTAGTTCGTATGTTGTTATAACTTACATCTAAAATTTGGTTAAATCGCTAAAACATTCAAAGGACTGGCAAAATCACAAGTATCCAACAAAACATGGAAATATTTAATTCACAAGAGTTTGAGTTACTCTTTCTTAAACAGTCAGCCATTTTTCAACACAGTAAACAGCTTGCAGAATAAATACAGGAAAAGTATTGTCGAAATTCACATGCAAGGATCTTAATAGAACTTTCAGCCACAACTGACTAAAGCATACTGTTAGATGCTAGTCGTAGTAGAAAATAAAGAAGCCAACTAAGTTGACGTTACGATACTCATGCAAGACGGTTGTCAGCCTCGGTAGTGTTTGAATCACTGACCAAGCACTGATATACGAGTCTTCCGTAACTCTCACAAAAGACTTCGATTAAATACATATACTAAGATTTAGTTCCATATTACTGTAGCTGATTACTCCAACTATCATCACAAACTAAGTGTGCAGATATGGGCCAGCTGCTCAGAGATTGCATGATCATTTCATTCTACGTAACTACTAGTCTACTATGCCCAGACATGGACCCAAGACACACAACTTGGGTGGGATGAACTTTGAAGCCAAATTTCATTAGTGAAAGGATTTTATCAAAAGAATCACTATCAACAACCAACAAACAACAACATTCAGAATTGCAAGATACCAATTGCCAACAACTATTTTGATACTAAATCCCTCCAAACTTTCATTAAAAGAAACGTAACTGCGGTTGTGATTCTCCCCTAGAACTGAAAGATGTCAATTTCCAAGTCCTCCAAGAAGATTATCTGAAATAAAACACTACAAAAAGAAATCCCTCATTTTCTCAATCCTAAATCTCTAGTAAATTCTTGAAAATCAGAAAATTTTAGTGAAATTTATAGTGTGAAATTGAGTAGTTAAAAGAAGGAACTACAAAATTACGGAGGTAGAAGGTGAGCCGAATTAGAAATTTAGAAGAAGAAGAAGCAAAAGTCTGACGCAAGAATAGAGCAGCGGCCCATTAAGAGCAAAAAAACTCTAAAGCAATGCTAATAAAAGCTCTCCTCATTGCAGTAAGAAGAAAACTGAACCATATGAGTATACAGGAGTTTTATACAACAAAGGCCAAATTATGATTTTGTCTCCACAGTTTGGGCTAAGTTTTGAAAGAATAGGATTAAGAACTAGGATGTCCGAGGTAAAGTAGGAGTGGCTGCAATTGAAGATAAGATGAGAGAAAATCGGTTAAAAAGCTGGGCATGTGAACCGAAGACCTACACATTAGAAAATGCAATTATGTGACAGAGGCTCACAGAAAAAGGGTAGGGAAGACTTGAAAAGAGACTTTAAGAAAAGAAATGGGGTACTTGAAGCTTATAGAACACTTGATACAAAACTGAGTGCAGTGGCGTTCTAGATTTCATACAGCCAACCCCGCTTAGTGGAAAAAGGCTTTGTTGTTGTTGTTGTTGAACTCTTGTTAGTTCACTAATTATCGCAATGCAAGGACAATAACTTGCTTAGTAGATACACTTCTATGGATTGAGTTCAACGCATAAGCAAAGCATGGATACAGATAATTCTTGCATGAAACTTCCATTGCACAAGCAAAGCTAAAAAATGTTTTTACTCATGAAACTCCTAGTATATGAGTGCACTCTCCCTTGAGATACAATTGTTCACAATAAAATTTGATCAATGGATATAATCAATGTATAAAACAATGGCTGCTTTTAAATTGATTGAAAGCGTTTTTGGTGAAATTGATTTTGGGTTCCAAAAACTTTAAATGCTTTTTAGAACATATGTGTTTGTTGCAGGAAGTACTTAAAATGCTTTTTCAGGATCCACTTGAATTTGTAATGAGGATTAGCTTAAAAAATATTTTCACCAAAAACGTATTTATTTAATAATTTTAAAAGTACTTCTGAAACGAGATCCCACATGAACAAGCCTAAGCCGACTCGACATCCTCTCGCCCGGAACAATCCAACGATCTAAAACAACAGAAACTAGCACAAAATATACCTAATCCAGCTATGGGCATTCAAGTTGGAATTCAATCGGAATCAACCAAAATAATTACAGCAAACTACAATTAACCGAAATTAACCGGAACCGAAACTGAATTCGGAGTTGAAGAAGGAAAATTAACTCAGTTCACTTACCCGACAACAAGTTTCGGCAAAACGATGATAAGGAGCAAAATCCGGAGGAACAAGAGAGACACCTCTCTCTCTGTCTCGGAAGTTATCGAAAACTGTGGTTTTAAAAAGTGCTTAATTGCACTAACACCCCGAGGTTTCTCATGTTTTCACAAAAGACCTGCTGGGTTTTGAGAACTACAAAAACAACCCCTGATGTACCAAACTTTTTTCACAAATCCCCCTTTGTCTAAAATTCTAATGTCTCCAAATAGCAAATTTATCCTTATCGTTACCTTTTGAGTTGTGCTATCTACACATCCCTTTTTACTTCTCCCACATCCCTTGTTATAATTTATATCCTTTGATCTTTTTCAATTCATCCGATCCGACGGCCAAAAATTAAAAGGGTGTAAGAGAAAAGAATGTGTGGATATCACACCTCTACTTTTTACATGTCACTAGAACTACCCGGAGCAAAAGTACTTTCTTCAGAATACATTTATCCAATAAACACTTTAACTTAGTGTAAAAATATCATTATATTTCAAAAAACAAAAACTTTAATTTGTTATTATTTAAATTTTGTTCATCCAATGAAAACTTTTATTTTACTTAATTCGAAATTTTAAAATTTCTACCTTTGAAATTAGGGAAATGTTGTATGGTTACTTAAGAATCTTAACTACATTGATAACAAACGAACTGATTTGATCCCAAAATTTTTGAAAAAAATATAATCATGGAGTCGTTTAGGACGAGGTTCTTTTACGCCAATGAGATTTTTGGAATATCAATGTCGGTTTTCTCAAAAACAACCAATACATGTTACTTTCTAAAATAGCTATACAGCCCCTTTTGGCTCCTCCCACAGGGTTGCTTTTACCAATTTACAGCCAATCATGGACCCAGCACACAAATGTTGATCAAGGCAAAATGTAGTCCTCTTGTTGTAGCAACTTGCATCTGCTTCAAGTCTTTTGTTCATCCAAACTACAATCCGCCATTTTCCGCTTCTCGTTTTGAACCCAAGATCCAGTAGATAAAGGCCAGCATCGTAATTTCACTCGTTTTGGCGAGTTTAGTGACCAAGGCCTGTAATCCTTCATCACATCCAAACTCGGTTTTGCTCCCTACAAAAACGTAAAAACACTTTTACTGTGAGTTCATTGCTACCTCTTAAACATCTGAACCGTTGATAACAACCATAAAAATGAGAATAATAACAATTCAACAGCATTTACCACCATGTAATGAGACCTTTTAAAATCTTCAATGGAAAATCTGAATTCATCATCCATATCTCAAGCAAATCACAGGTATTACGATGACTTCAGTGTCCATGTGCACCACGTGAAGGTGGAACAGAACTGCAAGCATTAGAAGCCCAACTCATTATTCAAAATTGCATCACCTAGCACCGCAACGTGGATTTCTGCAATCTTAAACTAATAGAGGCACGGTAAACTTTTACCTGGTATTCCTTATACACCAGTTCTAAATGAAGAGTGTTGCAATGTACTTCAATGCATACAGCGGAATGAAGGAGTCAAAGAAGCAGATTTAAAACCATCTATGCATTCAAAGAAGTAAATATTAAAACCAGCATTCATAGAAAACTAAAATCTGATAGAGGACCACTTTATTTTCCAGAATTTATAAGAGGAAAACCCTGTCTTGTTCTAGAAGGAATAATTAATATGAACAGTTCTGTTAAGATATCTTCCTGTTCTAATTATCTACCTTTACCAAACTATAAAAAATAAGAGACAGGAAAATAAAAAATTAAACAAAAAAAAACTTTTTGTTTTGTTTATCTTTCTGCTGTGGGGTAGGATAGCAACGGAGCATCTAGTTTTCTGCTTGCAATTAAACAGTTATTGTCCCCAACAGCAGATAAAACATAGCAAAGAAAAATCGAAACCACAAACACAAAGCAACAAGGGTTTGGAATAATAATTTCACCAAAGGAATGAAGAAAGAACAATCAGAGCCATGTCAACCCCGCCTAGAAACTAAATTGGATTTTTTTTACTTTTGTTTGAACATTAAGGCTGCTTTTGGGAAATTGGATTTAAAATGGGACTTTGGATTACTCAGTTTAAATTGCTTGCATCAAATGTCAAAATAAAAAGTAGCAAAGAAAAATAAGTTTCCATATTTAAGTAATTTAGAGAGAACTTGAAATTACACTTTCCCCTTGAATTTGAAATTGCTCAAATAGTCAAGACACAAATTACATGTGGATCTTATTAACATAAAAGATTTATACTTCAAAGTCTTGTTAAGCAATCTACACTAAAAATAATCCCAATCTTTATTTCAAATCCGCATAAGTTCAACAAATCTCTTTCTTTTTCAAGAGAAACAAAAAACAATAAATAAATAGACAGCAACCCTCCCTACATCCAACATCTTGCCATTTCAATTTTGCATGCATCATGGGCTGCCACAACTAATAATAGCAACTGTCAACAAAGGATGCATATTCCTAAAGACATCTAATGACATCTAACTAGTAACTAACAAGAAATATCTGTCATCAATTTTGTGTTAGTGCCCATTGGTCATGTACCGGTGTGCCAGATATACTCAAAAAAGTAGTCTTCCTCAAACAAATAGTGATAACAGCAGCAGCAAGGAATGGAGAACACAATAGTACGAGAATCTATTACATACCAGAGATCACCAGTAATCACCACAGAAGCAAATTCCAACCTTGCAACTATGAAACCGGTATCTACCCTGCATTATAAGTGCCCTTGAGGTAGAAAGGGAAATCAGCTTCGTTACCATGTGGCAATCAAGGAAAACTTGAAGGTTTTTCATCATGTAGATAAGCATCAAGCAATCCCAACAGCAACATCAAGTTTTTCAATGTGATTATCCTGATAAAATAGTGAGTTAAGTGGATTGACAGAGCAACTTGTATCTCCTATGTTCTTAACAATCTCATCCAGTATTCTATAAATATCCTTTATTTGCGGATGATTAGTGTGGTCTACAGTGAACACATGTACCCTATTATCAACCTCTATCCAGCTACAACCGGGTTTTTTCTCAATGCCCTTCTTTCTCATCTCTTTTCTAACATCTGCAAAAGCTTCTAATTGTCCACAGTCAGAATATGTATTAGCTAGAAGGACATAACTCCCAGAACCATCTATATCTAAATCCACCAAATTTTTCACTGCAACTTCTGCTAACTTTGAATCGCGATGAACCCGACAAGCGCCAAGCAAGGTCCCCCATATGGCAGCATTTGGCTTAAAGGGCATTTCATCTATCAATTTCTTGGCGTCCTCTAATAACCCAGCCCGACCAAGTAGGTCTACCATACAAGCAAAATGCTCACGTGTTGGATGGATGCTAAAATCTTCAGTCATGGAAGTGAAGTAGTGTTTCCCCTCTTTTACAAGACCCGAATGGCTACAACCCGATAGAACTGATACAAAACTTATATGATCAGGTTCACAATCCGTTTTCAACATATTCTCAAAAACATCAATCACTTTCCTACCTTCACCATTTTGAGCATATCCTGCCATAATCGCATTCCAAGTAATCAAATTTTTATCAGAAATTGAATCAAAAACTCTTTTCGCTTCTTCAATCCTCCCACATCTTGAATACAAAGTAATAATGCTATTTTTGACTGAAACATTAGAGATAAACCCTAGTTTTTCAGCTTGAGCTATAACTTGAACCCCAAGTTTTAATACTGCTAAATCAGAACAGGCACTGATTGAAGTTACTAAGGTGACCCAATCAGGTTTAACCTCCAACCTTCGCATTAGAATATACAATTTTAGGCCTTCTTCCCAAAAACCATTTTGGAAATATGTTGCTAACATTGAATTCCAAGTTATGACATTCCTCTCTGGCATTTTATCAAAATATTCTCGAGCTTTTTCAACATTACCAATTTGAGAGAATGTCGTGATCATCGCTGTCCATGATATTATATCTTTAACTGGCATCAACTCGAATGCCCGGTTTGCATTATGAGTATTTTCGCACTTTGCGTACATTGTGACAAGAGAATTCCCCAAAGGAGTAGAAGAGGTCATCCCAGCCTTGATTGTATATCCATGGAGCTGTTCCCCAACTAAAACATGCTTTTGGCCTGAACAAACCCCAAGGACTGTTGCAAGAATAAACTCATCCAAGGAAATAGAAGCCTTTCTCATTTGGTTAAACAGCAATAAAGCTTCGTCTTCGAGCCCGGACTGCACAACTCCACTGATCAAAGAAGTCCAAGAAACTGCATTGCGTTCTGTCATGGTGTTAAACACCTGCCTTGCAAAATGCAAGTGTCCACATTTGACATACATATCAATCAGCCCACTACCTGCAAAAACATCAAGAATTGGTTCCATACGGATGATACGAGCATGCAAATGGGTACCCCATTCAAGATCATGTATGCTTGCACATGCACTAAGTACTGTGGCATATATCAAAGAATTTGGTCTAGAACCTTGGTTCCACATCTCAACAAACATACTGAGACTCTCAACTGCAAAACCATGTTGAGAAAAGATTGAAATCATGGTGTTCCAAGACACACAGTCACGTTCAGGCATTTGAACAAACAAATGAAGAGCCCTTCCAACCCCATAAAGTTTTGAGTAACCATAGATCATACTGTTCCAACAAAACAAACTCGGATATGGGATCCTCCAAAACATTTTCCCAGCAGAGCTCAACACACCACACTTAATGTACATATCAATAATCGAATTTTGAATCGCCATGTTGTTTGCAAAATCTAACTTCTCCACAAGACTATGCAACTGAAGAGCCAATTTGATGTAGCCAAGACTACCACAAGCCTTCATTACGCAAGAGAAGGAAAATGGGTCGGAAAAACTATCACAGTTCCGAACCATTGAAGCAAACACTTTAATCGTCTTGGCTGGTTGTCCATTGTTAAAATGGCCAGACATCATTGTAGTCCAAGACACAGAATCTCTCACAGGCATTTCTTCGAACAACTTCTCTGCTTCCATCATCCGACGCGAATCTACCAAGCCACTGATCATTGTATTCCAACTAAAAACATTGGGTTGTTGAATACTATCAAAAACCCGACACGCATCGTCTACCAGGCTACACTGGGAGTACATATGCAAGAGATGGTTCTGGAGGAAAATAGCAGAGTCCAAGCCTATAGAAATGAGTTGGCCATGGAGTTTTGTGGCAATGGGTATCGACTTGAGAGATGCACAAGTTTTCATAGCTTGGTAGAATGTCTGTGACAATTCCATGTAAGATTGTTGCAGGGAGGGGTCAGGACAAAGAATAACTTTCTTGGAAAGACTTTCTTGGGTTGAGACATGACGAACTAGTAAGCGTGAGAGATGATATAGATGCTTCAAGGGTTGAGCTGGCAGTATCTCCATCATTGGAGATATTAGGCTTAACTGCCTCAGAGACTTGTATGAGATTTCCTGAAATTAAAGAAAAGAAGGCAGTATTGGAGTAAGAAACTGAGAATATAAAATGGCATCAGCTATAACCTCAACTATATGACTACTACACATCTGAACGTTTGTGTGTTTTTAATATTACATCTAAAAAAGGAAATTTATCCGTTTATGAACTGGTCCATACCAACTAACTGCAACTATATGACTACTACGGTCGTATGCAAAACATTAAAAAGATAATTGATATTTTCATCTGAGAATCGGAAAAATGCACTTGCCAGTAATGACTAATGAGGGGCAGAAAACACGACCAATTTCTCATCAGTAAAGTCAAATAAAAATTACTTATTTTCGTCAAATTTGTCGAACCAAACAGCAGAATTATGCCGCTACGCTAACGTAGAATTGCGAAAATTAGTGAACTAAAACCACATGGACCAAATTGAAACTACGGAAAACTTCGACCAACAAAATCAAAAATAGAAGCCACCGAAAACATTAATAGTTGAGGAACCAAGTTACAATTCCAGCAGATAAAGCGTACGCATTTGGATGCGACCCGAAGAGGAACGACAAAGATCAGCTTAAACGATATTCCTAGATAATACCAGGCAGATATGGAGAGGGTATGACAAAGTTACCAGCTTTGGAACCGACGGAGCAGAGGCGGCGTCGAGGTCCGCATCTGCAGTGTTTCCGTCGTCGGAGAGGTGCGCATCCGGCTGTTCGAAGCTCGCGCGCTGAGTTGCTCGAGATGTATGTGAAGGAGGTTGCACCGAGTCTCTTCGATTTCAAGTGTTCTCGGTTGAAACAGAACTGGTCAATTTTGGGGAAAGTCTTTAAAAGGGCTATTTAGTCCATTAACCCTTTTCTTTTCATATAATTACAACTTGTTGGAGGCGTACTGGGGGTGGGCAAACGGGTCTATGACCTGCGGGGGCGGCGAGTCCAGGCCGGTTCAGAGCAAGGTTATAAAAAACGTTAGGTGCTAGTCGGGCAGCGATCTAGCGCCTAGACGGATTTAAGTTAATTTCTTGTATATTTTGTAAATAAATGCATATTGACACATAAAAAATTATACTTGTATGAAATTGATGAATAAGATATTAAAAGAATGATAAAATACAAAAAGAGTACTCAACAAATCTAAAATTTAAAAAAGACATTAAACATATATATCATATAACTTAAGATATTTTGAATGATTATATCTAATTTTTGAACAATAAAAGTAAAAATATGAGTAGTGGTCTTTTATTTATATTAATTGGTCCCATTTCTCTCTCACCTCTCTCACAACTTTCTCTCACATCTTTTCTCTCTCTCTCTTACACACACCCCATGCCTTACACTTCCACTCCCTCACGTCACTATCTCCCTCTCTCTCTAAACCTACACACTCAACCACCAATTCTTATCATCATTCACACATCACCATCATTTTTTTTTTGAAAACCGGTTCTCTCTCTCTCTCTCTCTCTCTCCTTTTGAACTTTCTGCCTTCTTTCTAAACCACCATAGCCAAGAGAGCTCCAGGCACCATCACCACAAATTCAAATTAAATCGAGACCCCAAACCACCAAATACAAGACCTGCGCAACCTGGGGATCCCTATGGTACCTTTGCATGTTAAATTCTGTGATGGAAAGTAGGAGAATCCAAGCAGGGGTTCTCCATCGTCTTCTCCGCCTAATTCCCCATCTTCTTGCCCTGCAAAATTTCCCAAAACCCAGTCTAACGCAGCAAAGATCCTCGAAACTGGCTCCAGCGAAGAAATCCGAAGAGTCCAGGTCGAATTATTAGTTTTTTTTTTCTAGCAATTACACTGGTATTCTTTTTACTGGTCTCTCTCGCTTTCTCTTTCCTCATGCTCTCTCGCTCTCTCAGATTTTATGTTGTCGCCCTCATCGTGAAACACCGACTTGTAATTTTTTGACAGAACCGCCTAATTCATCGCTGAGACCGCCGAGACCGCCTAGCCCGCCTAGTCGGCCGCCGAGACACCGCCTAATACCCTTACCGATTTATCGAACGTTTTTGGAAAAATCGCGGCGGCGGTCCGGCGCCCAGCGCCTAGGCGGCTGCCTTGACCGTGTTTTAGAACACTGGTTCAAAGTGGGTACGGGACGGATTAATATTTTATAATCTCAAAACAGGACGCGACAGGTCGAGTCCATGTAATTAGAGGGGCGGGGCGGGTCTAAATCTCTTAAAAAAGGGGTCCTTGACCCGGACCTTTTCCACCAGCCCTTATATGGAGATTATATCTCCGTCATTCATCTCCATTCTCTCCCTCGCTAACTGCATGACTCTCCTCCTCTCTTGAAGACTCCAACTCCAAGTTTGGAAGTCGTTTTTCCTTTGGGGTTTTTGCTACCTTACAAGATTTTGACGTGACATCTATCATGGGTTGGTCATATCTCTGATGGACGACCCGTAAACATTTAATTTAGCTTTGCACTTTCTCACGAACTTTTCCTTAGACTATGGATTTTTGTCCCACCTAGGGTTTTACCATAGCCATTGGGTTTTTGTGAGACTTAGTTCCATATGCAAGTCCCCTTGTCTGAGACTAGCATGTTCCCAAAGAAGTGTTGACAAATCAACTCCCCCTGAAGACGAATCTACTTAAGTATTTACACACTTAAGGGGGAGTGTCATAGATGTTATATTAAAGTGTGATTGTGTAAATCCTAGATAGATTTGGTTACAAGTTATTCTTTCCCTACTAGAATTGTATCTACTTGGACAGCAGGTATTCTGTTCCTTTTACGACTATAAATAAAAGCACTGTGTGGGGAAATAATAACATCTCATACACGCAGAGAAATTCTCACTTTCTCAACTCTCTTTCTCTTGCCGCATCCCTCTCTTCCTTTGTCAAATAAATTGGCTACAACAGTTCATAATTTGTGTACTATTGGGAATATGGGCCATTTTTCTATTTCTCACGAATTTTTCAACAAGATTAACACAAGTATATTTGGATTTTGGAGTGGCACAGATAAAACTTCAAACATCAAGACAAGATATCAATAGAACATATAGCAGGATCTAAGCGAAAACCAAGTACTAGTACATTACATACAGGCATGTCAAAACCACCTTCCAGAAAACCGGTCTTCTCATTGTAACATTTTACCCTGAAACATCAGTAACACGTATACACAAGTAGAATATCAATAGGATTGGCAACCAAAATATCAAGCAAGATGTTATCAAATCACCCAAGAGGTGGGTCCAAGTCTGCCCCAACATTGCTCATGTAGACCTTACTCTGCGTGTACTATGACACCGCCTGGACAGCCACGGGTCCAGCAGTGGCATTAGGAGCCGGGCCAGAGCTAACCACCACCAGCTGGAACACAGTTATCCGATTACCGATCTTCTTCTGGGGCAGCTGTACGGCTTTTCGGGCAACAGAACGAGTTTTGAAGAGAAAGAAACCAGAACTCTTGCACTTACCAAACACCTTATCACAAAAGAACACTAACCAGTCTCAAGACATTTTTGACATTCAGAGAACAAGAATAATGATCCAAAACATGAAGGAGAAGAAGGAACGGAAGCAAAAGAGGGATCCAATAGACTTTGAATATACAAATAGCAAGGTGAGAAGGAAAAAAATAATGATTGGAAAGGCTATCAAGGGTAGCGTTTGCTGAAAGAAAACAAGAAAGACAATATCGACCTTTTTATGGACTAAGTGCACCTGTGTAAGAAAACTGCTTAAACTCATGTTATTTACTGTATTCAAGGACATATATTAGAAAACATGTATACATGAATTCAGATACTGCAACATTCGGGTGATGCTACAAGATTACGTTGGATTCTTGGGAAAAGAGAGGGTTGTCAATACAACCATGGAGCTTACAATTATATACCGAAAGACAACGAGAAACAAAAAACCCAGAAGAAAAATTTCTACTTTTCATTCTCTTTCGTTATAAGTTCACTTAGAATCATCTGATCTTAGTTCATTTTCCTTTTAACATATAAATTCCATATATAATAATATCTAAAAACACTTGGCTTGAGAAAAATCTAAAGATTAACTTCAAAAAGATTGAAAACAAAGAGTTGAAGACCAATATGAGGGAACAATTGGATGAGCAAATGAGAATAGCAAAAAAAATCTTCATACCTCTGCTGTATCACCACCACTATACGCTCCTTGGGATGTCAACTGCAAGTGAAAATATGTGGCCCTTATAGTGTATCATGAATTCAGCTGGGTCTCATTAACTGAGAAAGCAACACAAGCAAATAAAGCTGAAAATTCTGAAATGTGGTTCATCTGTCCAACTTTAAGAGTTTGCCAATTAACTCTCTGATATGTTCTTTTTTCTTCTTCTTTTAATTAACATCCCATTGTACGATACACTCGAACCATTCCAGATAATAAAAAGAAACATACGATACACGTCGCGCCATTCTACAAAAAGATAGCCTGCAGTTTAACAGGAATCGAGCGCTGACTAAATTTACTTGTACAGAATGAATAGAAATCATGCTAGTCTAAGTTTGGCACTTTTTTTCTTTTTTTCTTTTTTTTTTTTTTTTGTGAGTATGAAATGCAATGCATCCAAGTAACAGGTACTAGTGTATATAAACTGGACAAAGCCTCTTCAAAACTGAAAACCTTTGGTTCCTCTAGCTGTATTCAGCGGGATTTTCTTTGCTTCGGATGATAGGAACATCGTCCTCCCTCCAAATTATCCGTTCTTCACATAACACTTTTGTTACTTCCACATATAAGGCGTGCTCCTAAAATCAATAATGAAGCCAAATCAGAAATTTAATTGAATAGAATGCACAGACTAACACGTTTATGATTCTAGCATTTGAAAGAGGTCAGCATCCAAAATCAAACAGACGGAGAAGCTTCTTTGGATTCAATCAGTGGTTCGACAAGACAAAAAAATTGCATTACCTCCCTAAGAACCCTTGCTGCCAGCTCCTCGGCAGTGTCCTTAGCAAGCACAGGGACAACTCTTTGAGCAAGGATACGTCCTGTATCATAGTGCTCATCAACAAAATGTATTGTAGGGCCTGAGTATCTGACGAAAATGAAATACCTAATATTAGAACTTCTCCTCGTACATGCAAACTGCAAATGTAACTCAAATGAGTGAAGGTTGATTCAAAAGCCAATCGGATATTGGTAAAAGATGCATACCTTGCCCCAGAAGCAATGACTGCTTTGTGGACCTTCATACCGTAATTACCTTTGCCTCCAAATGCTGGTAGGAGTGAGGGATGGATGTTCAGTATGGATCTGGGATAAGCTTGTATCAACTCTACCGGTATAAGTTTCAAGTAACCAGCCAGGAGGACAAAGTCAACCTCCAATCCCCTGATCATATCAACAATCAAAAGCTAATTAGCAATAAAACTATGCTTAAAAGACTGCTCATAAATAAGTCATGCCACACTAGCAACAGCTCAAGTTGGCCTATGTCCCTAGGCTAGTGAAACACCAGAGAATAAGCATGTAATTTTAACTATGGTCCTTCAAATTGTTTATAGTGAATAAAACTGACGTTTGTTATTCAAAATCAACCAAAATGCACAGAGGTTGATAAGTAATGTAAATAATATAATATGCGCTGTGTCCTTGATTGTCAATTTGGCAAGAGTAAAATCGGAAGTATAAATTCATTAAAACAAGAGGGTTAACTTATTTAAAAACTGGACGCCAATAATATTTGCGCTTGCCTCAGCCTCCCCTTTGAGGCATTTAATCAAACAAGTACCATACTTGTTCTCATGTTAAAATAAAATATCAATACAGTTAGGCAGACTTCTTCTGCCATCTTAAGTATAAGTAGATGATTCGGCATTCTAAATACCCAAGTGAGAGAGAAACTTGAATACAAAAATTTTGAGCTGTCGAAGAGCCTGACCTAAGGGTAGCAACAAGGTCAGCCGGAGATATTCCATGGGGCTCAAGTTTAGTTTTGGGGAACACTATAACTGGGAGGCTCTTATCTCTTGCATAGTCGGCACCTCCGCAACCTGACAAGCAAAATAACATACAGTACACATGAATGGATATACAATATTCCCATCAAAGATTTCTATAATATATCTTTAAAGCTCCTAACTTGCTTTCTATTTTTACCACACTATCATTAGCAGAACAAACCCCAAGTACCAATGTATACCATTATGAAACAAGCGTTCAGAGCAAGTCTAAGGGCTCTGATTCAGAAAAGCATTTGCAGGAAGCATTCCTGCTCATAAGTGCTTTTGTGAGAAGCATAAGACATTTTCATTCACAATCTAAGTGCTTCCTAGAAAAGCACCAAACGCTTTTAACATTTTGTTCCAAACACAATCAGAAATGCATCATCTATGTCCAACATCAATGCTGGCATCGAAAGGATGCTAATACATGTGACTATGAAAACATTTTCATTCAATCTATGCACAATTTTTCCCAACAAAACCAAAACCGAGATCGGAATTTGAGGTCACAAAACAAAAATTTGAGCAAGCAATAACAACAAATGTTAAGATCGAGCAGTTGCATAAAAGGGAAATACCATGATTATCCAATAAGAAAAGCAAACTGGATTGATTGACAATGACAAAAGCACTTGAGAGCGGAGGATACCTTGTTTACTTGCGACCAAAACGACAACGTCTCCGAGAATTGAACCGTTAAGACACGCTTCATGGATTGACCGGAAATTGGAGCCACCTCCGGAGACAAAAACCGCAAGCTTTTTCCGCGGAATCCCACTTATCGAATCTTGACTGTATGAATCCGAAGAAACCACCACCTCAGCTGTCTCTGTGTGTGTGGTGTTCGTGCACTGTATTAACTTGGTAGACAAAGGGCGAGCTTTGAAGGAGACCCATTTGTGGGATTGGGCAAAAGAAGTGGTGGAAGAAGAAGGGGAGGGAAATTTGACGAAGAATTGGGTTTTGGCATTTGGAACCGGCGATGTTGAGCAAAACCCAGAAAGCAGACGCTGAGCTTCCATTGAAAGACGGACAGAATATTTAGTTCTGAAGCGGCAGAGGTACCAGATGACTTCTTATCATAGATAACCAAAGCATATAAATTCATAAATATCGGTTGTTATAAAGATTTCAAACGTATCAAAATTCTACTTAAATATACCCAATTGTCCTCAAAATTAAAACCTAATTACAACTAAAAGTCAACAGCCTTTTACATTTTAGGCTTAATTGAATTAATAGTCTCGTGGTAATAAAGTAATTGTAAGATATAGTTAAAAAAATTAGGATTTAAGTTCATGTGGTGAAGTCTGTTAGGATTTAAACCTAAATTGAAAATTTCGTCAGTTCTCTGTTAATTGTTAGCACATGAGGCTCACATGTGAGACTACAAAGACAAAGTTAGTCTCACATGTAAGCTCTACGTGCTAATAGTTAACGGAGAGTTCAGTTTTAACTTAATATGTGTAGCTTAGGTGCTAATAATTAAGAGCGGAACGAATATTAATTTTGGGCATAAATCTCAAAAGAGTTAACCACATGGGCTTAAATTCTAGTTTTCTTACCACAGAGGCTATCTTCCAATTACCCTATCACCAAGTAACCCAATGAGGCCTAATTTTAATAAGGGTTTATATCACAAATGGTCCCTGAAATTGACCCCATCAATCATGATGGTCCCTGAAATTGAAAATCGATCAATGTAGTCCCTGAATTTTAACTCGCGAATCAATGTGGTCATTCTGTTAGTGTTCCGTCCAAATTAACTTTAAAAAAAGGTTAGAGAACCAATTTTTCATGGTAAAATGATAAAAAAATAACCCTGTTACTTATAATTTTACTTAGTACCTCTCTTTTCTTTTTTCCATCTTCACTTTTCGCTCCATTTTTTCATGGATTTGGTGCTAAAACTAAAATAAAAACAAAAAAAAGTGGTTCTCTAACCTTTTTTTGGTCATTTTACCATGAAAAATTGGTTCTCTAACCTTTTTTTAGTGTTAATTTGGACGGAACACTAACAGAAGGACCACATTGATTCGCGAGTTAAAATTCAGGGACTACATTGATCGATTTTCAATTTCAGGGACCATCATGATTGATGGGGTCAATTTCATGGACCATTTGTGATATAAACCCTTTTAATAATAATCGTTGTTCAAGATGAGGGGAGTGGCAAACGAGGATATTGCAGGCTTTGTCAAACAAGCCGAACACCATGAATGTATGTCAACTGCACCATCGTAAAACCAGAATGCATTATAAGTATAAAAATGAAGTAGAAATTGATTTATTATAATTTATGGGAGCAATTTGAAACAACAATTAGATTGATACAAAAGTATGTTACCTAAATTAATATTAGGATATTCTTCTTTATTTGTAAGTGAGAGGTTTTAGTTTAATTCTCGCCAAAGGCGAATTTGAACCACATTTGTGAGATCCCACATCAACCAACGGAGAGGGGGTGATGTGCCTTATATGTACATTTTCCCCTCCATTTAGCACAAGGTCTTTTGAAACTCACTGGCTTCGAATTCAATCGGAACTCCGAAGTTAAGCGAGTTCGGGCAAGAGCATTCCTATGATGGGTGACCCACTAGGAAGTTCTCGTGTGAGTTTCTCAGAAACAAAATTGTGAGGGCGTGGCCCAAAGCGGACAATATCGTGACAATTTGATATCAGAGTCACTCTGCCGTTCGGTGCGGATGTGTCGGTGAGGACGCCGGGTTCCCCTTAAGTGGAGTGGATTGTGAGATCCCACATCGACCAACGAAAAGGGGGTGATGTGCCTTATATGTACATGCTCCCCTCCATTTAGCACGAGGCCTTTTGGGAACTCACTGGCTTCGGATTCCATTGGAACTCCAAAGTTAAGCGAGTTCGGGCGAAAATATTCCTAGGATGTGTGACCTACTAGGAAGTGCTCGTGTGAGTTCCCAGAAATAAAACAGTGAGGACGTGGCCCAAAGCGGACAATATCGTGCTACAACAGAGCCGAATTGGGATGTGACAACATTATTACTAGTCCATTGCGAGGCTAAGCCAACCCCCTCACCTTAACGTAGATAATATGGTTTATTAATATATATATATATATATATATATATATATATATATTATATGCATAACCTTAACATAAATAATATGGTTTATTAAAAAAAAAAAAAATATATATATATATATATATATATATATATATTATATGCATAACCTTAACGTAAATAATATGGTTTATTAAAAAAAATTAATATTATATATACATAATACCATGGAATCGTGTACCAAAAATTCCATCCAAACGAAGACATGAAGTTCTATCTTAAAAATATGCAGAAGTTGCAAGTCTATGAAATTTTCAGAAAACACATCAATTGATTATTATGTAAGAATATACAGTTGTAGGTGTTCGTCAACCAATAAATGAATTAGACAAGTGGATTGGCTCAATCTCTTTTCGTTATTTCCACTTATTGAATTGGGATATATAAAAATAATCAAAACCCTAAAAATGAAAAAGAACATGAAAAAAAAAAGGAAGAGAAAAAATCTCATTTGCATATGATAAATTTTACAATTACTGGTATGCAGAGAAAATATCCCATGAGCTCCTATAAGTTGAGGGCATTTAAGTTTTTTGAAGTTCTTTTTTTGCTATATATGATATTTATTATAAAAATTGATATTTTTAAAATTAAATGTCAATTTTTTGCTATATTTGATAGATACTTGTACAATAATAACATTGTGAGCGATTTGGCATAAAAATTTACTGCAAATGGAACACACACCAGTTACTTAGTATGGTCAATGTATTCTTCTTCACTGGTAAGTGAGAGGTTTAGGTTTGATTCTCGCTAAATACAAATTTAAACCACATTATTGCTAACCCGTTGTGAGGCTCAACTCACTTCCCGACATGCAACTTAGGTTAGGTCAACCTGAATCCGTCCATGCTCAACCCGATTTCAAGACCGATATGGCGAGTTAAAATGAAGACAAAATATGCCCAAACCAAACCCGCCCTCAACCGGATCATTTATTAGGTTGGGTAGGGTTGATGTCTTGCGCGTTCATGTCAACCCAACCCTAACTCGATTTTGAGCCCCAATCGCTCATGCACATATTACCCATCTCACTTCATATTATATGAATTATTTATAAGTTTTGAAGTGACTATACTTAAAGTTTATTGTTGATTTTCATATGGATAACGAAGATAGCGTACCTTTGCAACTTTGAAATGAGATTCTGGTTCTTGAAAATTTAGAGGTGTGTTTTGGAATAAATTGTTAACTATTTCATCTTGAATACAAATGATAATGAAGATGGGGAATTGAATACTTAACGTGGTGTGCATGAATATTATTTTCAATCACTCGAACTACAAAATTCTTATGTACTTGCAGTTAAGAACATTTATCGTATATGACATCTTGTCTTAAACTAATACATAGATGTAGATGTAAAATGATCGACTACTAATAAAGAAAAGGCTAATATATTAAATATGGGGTGTAACAACCTGTTCCTAATTTTACGATTTTATAAATTCTAAAATAGTGAATTGACGAAAATGCCCATAGTGGCGAGATTGTTGACTTCCGTTGACCGTCATTACGTGACACATATGAGCTATTAATTTACCATATTCTCGAAGTACTTGACGGTACGAATGCGTGGGCACAAATAAAATCGAATTTGGAGTTACGATGAAGATTTTACAGAACTACGAAATCGAAAAATACTTTTGTAAAAAATTACTATTTTATATTTATATATTTCTCACAATTATTTTATTAATATATTATTACTTTAATATTAATTGGTAGAATATTTTAATATTTTAATAATTTATATTTGGCCGTGGGGTCCATACATCTTAAATTCTCCGTTATCTTCTTGCCACGTTTCCTCTCTTCCACATCTTGGACTCTCTCTCTAACTCGCTCAGCTCTTCCTTTCGAGTCCAGATCTTCTGCATTCAAATCCCCCTGTAGTCCCTTGTGTCTTTGTTTTTTGGTTGAGGATTTGATTTATTTTTTATTATTTTAATTATTATCAAGTTAACATTAATTATGTTTAGTTCAAAAAGCAAAGACACAGAGAGGCCACAGAGAGATTTAGGTGCAGAAGATTTGGACTCCTTTCTTTCTCTTTCTTTCTCTCTCTCGCTCTCTCAAAAACTCCGAGTCATCTCTCTCATCTCTGTGCTCCGCTGCAGCACCGCCACCATCATCAGCGTCTTACACCGGCGAGCACCACCACCCTCAGATTCTTCCCATCACAAACCCAGACAGGCCAAGATCTTTTGTTTTCCCTCTCTCCCTCGCTGCACAGTGCCATCAGTGTGCAAAAACTTAATCCTACTAGTTCTCGCCATCTCCGACAAAGGTAAGGACCTGAAACCTTCCAAAAATTTTTTTGAGACAATTTGGTGTTGATGGATGTAGAAACCACTAGCGAAAAACATTCCCCAGTTTTCAGGGAAGGACCCACAAGGTTACAGACGTTTTTCGGCCATCTTTTGGCCATGACTCAACCCAAGATTTGTATACTTCGATTCCTTACCTTCTGAGCTTTACTTTGGCTTTTAAATGTTTGACCATCCTCTGCGTTTCTGGCTTTCTCTTTCACATGTTCTGGCAGTTGTAACGGCAACCGGTCGAGAAAAAAAAAGAGGCCCAAAACCGGATCCATGGGCCGACTCAAATTTTTGGTCTATTAACCCTAAATTGGGATTCGGCCCGGTCCACTTTCTAATTAATTTGGAGTATTCCTTGCGTTGACTTTTTTCGAAATTTTCTTAGAAACTCTCATAAGCTAATTTCGACGTCCTAAGTCTGTTTTTGACATCCGTTTAGTGAAATTATGAAGTTTTAACATAGTTGATCGCTGGGCAGCTCGGATGACTTCTAAGGTTGACCGTTGACTTTTTACAAAACTTGCCAAGGACCCTTCTTAGCATATTTCGACGTCCTGATTCCAAATCTGCACTCTGTTTTCCCAAATTTAATCATTTTAGTTGAGTTTAACTGACGAGATCCAATATTATGCTTATGTACGATTACTACCGGATAAATATTGTATATTTATTTAGTTATTTCCATTTATATATTTGATAACGAATTTTCTACGTTATACCTAGATTAGGTTAATGTATATAAAAATTTGCGTATTGATGGAATTCATGAAATTATACTAAGTCATACGGGACGCACATGTATGCATATTAGTATGGATGCTTTAATTATTTTTGTCACATCCCAGCCTGCATAGCAAGATCCCTTGGGAAGTTCTCGTGCCGAAACCCAAAAACAAAACCGTGAGGGAATGGTAAGCCCAGAGATGACAATATCGTGCTACGACAAAGTCGAGCTGGGATGTGACAATTTGGTATCAGAGCCACTTTGCCGTTAAGTGCGGATGTGCCAGCAAGGACGTCGGGTTCCCCTTAAGTGAGGTGGATTGCCACATCCCAGCTCGACTCCGTCGTAGCACGATATTGTCCGCTATGGGCTTACCATTCCCTCATGGTTTTGTTTTTGGGTTTCGGCACGAGAACTTCCCAGGAGGTCACCCATCTTAGGATTGCTCTTGCCCAAACTCGCTTAACTTCAGAGTTCTTATGGGATTCGGACCTAGTGAGTTCCTAAAAGCCCTCATGCTATAGGGAGGGGAGCATGTACATATAAGGCACATCACCCCCTCTCCGTTGGTCGATGTGGGATATCATCCAATTTTTCATCCATCCAATTTTTTATTTATTTATTTATTTATTTTTCCATTTTGCCCTTAAATAGTTGTCATGTGTTGTTTCCGTGAATAAGATGGATGGAAAATTAGATGAAATTTTTTCAAATCTAACGCCAAGGGGAAAATTGGCTATTTATAAAAGTTCAAGGGGATAATCGGCTACAATTAAAGTTCAAGTGGATAATCGGCTACAATTAAAGTTCAAGGGGGAATTGGCTAACTATAAAAGTTCAATGGGGTAATCGGCTAAAATTAAAGTTCAAGGGGAAAATTGGGAGCTATATACAAGTTCAGGGGCAAATAGACAAATATGGCAATAGTTTAATAGTTAAAAAAAAGCTGTGAACCCAAAAACCTAGCCCTGCAATCACCTCCGATCCTAGTCCACATTCCTATACCTTCTTCGCTGTCTATTCTCTAAAAGAAATCTCAATACACTCATTTTTACACATTCGACACCCTTCATTGAATTGAACATGGATCCAGATCACCTTTGGTGACGACTTGGTTGATTAGTAATGACTTCTAGGACATCACCGTTAACATTGACGCGATTAAGATCCTCACTACCTTAATCTTGGACAGCTTGTTCGGCACTTCCCTGGTGGTCTGATGACTCAAACGACTCAAAGAACAATGAAGTCTGCCTTGAGATAATGAGGTTATAATCGAGGTGTGTCTATTGTTGGTTGAAAACTATTTCCAAACCCCCTCTTAGACCTTGGTTAAGCTTTGTGCTTTTGAGAATTTATGGAAGGGATCTCTCTTCGGAATAGGTCTTATTATAAGAAAAAAAAATTCTATTGTGCAAAAAGGTATTTAGGCAACTTTTTTTAATTATTATTAAACCCACATCAGCACATAACAATTTTTTTTATAGAATTGCAGCAGAAGAATCATATTGATTTGCGACACCTATTTTCAAGGACTACATTAATCAATTTTCAATTTTAGGGACCATCTTGACAGTGTGAGTCAATTTTAGGGGCCATCTTGATGGTGTGAGTCAATTTCAGGGATCATTTGTGACAAAAATTCGTAAATCTTGTGGGGCCCATTAATGTGCCACATCAACGCTTAATGAGATTTTTAACAGAATTGTGACAGAAAGACCACATTGATTTGCGACACATATTTTCAGGGACTACATTGGTTGATTTTCAATTTCATGGACCATCTTGATGGTGAAGGTAAATTTCTGGGATTAAATATTAAAACAAAAATATAACATAAATTTGAATTACGTACACATTCAAGGATTAAAATCAATATCTAATCCAATACCAGATTTTTATTAAATTTTAATATTATTCAAGGATTAAAGTTCAAAAACCCCTTTTAATTTTTACCACTTAGATTCTCTTAACTGTTGAAATGTACTATCTATGTTACTTTCCATCTATTTTTCCTGAAAGTAAATTCACTTCCTAGGGCTCGCTGGAATCAATTTGTACAAAGGTAAAAGACATTTTTTTCTTCTTCTTGTAGCGGTGTTAGAGTAAGGTCATGAAGGCAAGGGGAGAAATTGATTATGGTTTGATTTTGTCATGGGTTGTTGAAGAATTGAAGTGAAAATTGATTGTTGGGATCTATATTGGCATTAAGTGAAGAGGGACACAAGATAATGAGTACATATTTGCATAGAAATTTGTGTGTTTTATGTTGTTACTAAGCTATATGGAATGACGAATATCAAGGGTAGAACTTATGCAAAAATCAAGTATTACATTTACAGTGAAGGTTGAAATGTTGTGTGATCAACAAATATTGGACATACGTTTATATAGAGGATGATTGATGAAGTTGAATGGTTGGTGAAAGTTGAAAGTTTGGTGTTGAACGGTTGGTGAAAGTTGAAAGTTTGGTGTTGAACGATTGATGAATTGAAAATTTGGTGTTGAACGGTTAGTGAATTAAAAGTTAGCCGAGGGTTGAATGGTTGGTGAAAGTTGAAGGCTTGCTTTGTGGAAAATTTAGTGATTTTTCAATATTTATCGGAATTTAAATTTTTTTAGATTAAAATATTCATAAAATTAATTTACGATAGTCTACATATTTATTTTAAAAAAAATTAATTTAAGATAAAAAATAGCCTAAGTTTTATTCTTTAATAATTCCGGGCTAAAATTTTAGGCCAGAACCATTGGAGCAGAAAAGCTTTCTGGGCTAAAAGTTAAATTTTCCGGGCTAAAATATTTGGCTTTTAGCCCATGCATTGAAGATGGTCTTACGATGGGAATTACTAAATGGGGGTTCTACAAACCCACAACTTTGGCGCGATATTGACCTAGGCAATATTATGTTGGAGCCGATTTGATCATAGCTAGCCTTACGAAGTTAATTGACAAAAATGTCCCTATAGATGCCATGTTTTAACAGTGAAATAGATGAAAATTACGTAGATGATAGATTTCAACCACTAAAAGAGTCCATATGGTTAAAAAAAAAAAAAAAATTCAGATGATAATATCGTACATGCTTAAATCCCCCTTTACAAAATTGAAATCAGGATCATCAAATGTGATTTGGATCGAAATTTGACTACACCAATATTCCTGTTTTCTGCTTCCTAAATTTTAATCATCCTCTCTGATTTCAATTTTCTGTTGTGAAATTTCCTGACTGGGTTTGAATCTGCCGCTCCCATCGTCCTTCTAGAGGAATTCAAAATTCAGGTGAGGAAGAAGAACAGAGAGAGAGAGAGAGTCATGAGTTATGTATTGACGACACTGACGAAGAAGCAGGAGGTGGATTCCATCATCCGATCCAACATCGACAAAGTCCTCGTCCTCCGCTTCGGCCGCGCCTCCGATTCCGCTTGCCTTCTCCTCGACAACGCTCTCGCCAAAACGGCCCGGGAGATCTCCAAGTTCGCGACGGTCGCGCTAGTCGATACTGATTCGGCGGCAATTCAAGTCTATGTCAGGTATTTCGACATCGCTCTGGTCCCGTCGACCATCTTCTTCTTCAATGCCCACCACAAAAAGATGGATTCGGGAACTGCGGACCACGGCAAATGGGTCGGCGCGTTTCAGCAGAAATAGAACTTTATCGATGTTGTGGAGGCGATTTTCAGAGGAGTGATGAAGGGGAAGATGATCGTGAATTGCCCCCTGCCCCCGGAGCGAATACCCAAATACCAGTTGCTCTATAAAGATGTGTAGAAGTTGGAGAGATTTAAGGTACTTTATTTTTCAAAATTTTATTTTGTTTGTTTAGAATGATTTTGATTGTTAGATGAGTAAATTGTAGCAATGGTTTCTCAATTTTAACTCAATTGGAACAATGGTCCCTCGATTAAAAATTCATTACCATTGATCCCTCTACTTATTAAAACGTGCGGCTATGGTCGATCAACTAAAAATCCATTGCCAATGGTCTTTTTCAATTGCAGCAATGGACATTCCAACATAATTTATTTTGACAAAATTCTGACGAACTTGACGAAAATGATCATGGTTACACGTTTTGATGAGTTGAAAGACCAATAGTTATGGATTCTTAGTTGATGGACTATTACTCCAATTTGATTAAAGTTGAGGGATCATTGCTACAATTTACCCTTGTTAGATTTGATTAGTATTTAAAAATAAAATAAAAAATAATAGATGGTAAGCCACGGTTATTCATTCTTCCGGACCTAAGAGGCTATAAAGATTTTCACTGTGCCAGTGGCCATAGTCATCACCAGCTCGAAGCATCGAACTGAGAACCTCCCACATTTTTTTGTTTATTGGGGAGTCATAGTCCGCGCTCTAATCATTGGGCCACTTACTGTAGTTTTATGGTGTAATTAGCAAGGTTCTAAAAGGCGCTAGGCGCTAGTCGGGCGGCGGGATAGGGCCTAGCGCCTAGGCGGCTAGGCGGAGCCTAGGCGGGCGGCTAGGCGGACTAGGCGGATTTAAGTAAATCTATTCTATTTCGTGTAAACAAGTGTCTGTTTATACTTAAAATATACATAATTTCGTCATAAACTAGAAAATAGAATGACATCTATATTATGAAGTATTGGAACATAATGAAAACATAGGGAGCAAACATATAATGTGTGTTTATTTAAGTATTCAATAAGTCTCTTACAATTTATTGGAAATAATAAAATGCAAAAGGAAAGTTATCTTTTTTTTATTTAAGTGAGTTGCAACCTAGGCAGGTGTCTAGGCGGGTCTGGGCGGGCTAGGCGGGTGCCTAGGCGGGTGCCTAGGCGGTCTAGGCGGGCGCCTAGGCGGTCTAGACGAGCGCCTTAGCAGGTCTGGGTGGGCTAGGCATTAATCGGGGCGGTGACCAGCCGCCTAGCGCCTAGGCGGGGCCTAGGCGGTGCTAGGAGGGGATTTTTAGAACAGTGGTAATTAGTTTGGTATTAGAGATAATCTTGATCGAATAATTAGAAATAGAAGTGCGTATAGTTATTGGGTAATTGAATTGGATGAAATGGAGATTAGGGGATGGTTGTTTTGGGAGTGATCATCTTGCTAATCTGTATTATTGAGCATTTGTGGACTTGGTTAATGGAAAATCGGTAACTAGAAGTATTTTTTTACGTTCAAATGCAAAGAGCAACTTACATAGAATGGGTTGGTTGTCACCGTAGAGTTCTGGCATTGTATTATTGAATCGGAACGCTACGGCAGCAGTAAACATGTTGCGCATGTGTGCCCTCCTAAATGAGAAGAGGAATCTGCTGGTCACTTGGGAGCTGCTGCATAATTGTATTTCCGACACCTCAGCCCGAAGACAAATTATAATGCTGCATTCTGCAAGTAACGTTGTTTTGCATGTAAAACCATCAAAAACCTATCCTATGCCTTTGTCCCTTTGTCCCCTTGGCCCTTTGGGTTGGACATGTAAGCCTTCCTTTGCATGCTTATACACATGCAAAGAGCCACCTGTTTGCGTTTCTGTCCTTGCAAAACAACGTTAAGGCCTCCTCTCTCTCTCTCTCTCTCTCTTAAACTAAATCTCTGGACACATTCATGGCTTTCTCTATCTTCCTGTTTCTGCTCTCTCTACTTCTCCTTCTACCTTCCATTTCTTCCAATATTACCACCATTCCACTCTCACATTTCCACAGAAACCCGCATCCACATCCACATCTTCATCCATCCCACCACCTCAACAACTTAGCAACCTCATCTCTAAAAAGAGCCCACCACCTCAAAAACCCCCAAACCACCACCACCACCCAGGTCTTCTCCCAAAGCTACGGCGGCTACTCCATACCCCTCAGCTTTGGTACCCCTCCCCAAACCCTCTCTTTCATCATGGACACCGGCAGCCACTTCACTTGGTTCCCTTGCACCAAAAACTACCAATGCGTCAACTGCCCCTCTTATCTCAAGCCTTTTATTCCCAAATTGTCCTCATCCTCCAAAATCCTCGGCTGCTCCGATTCTAGATGCGCTATGTTTCACAACAAATCCCCCCGCTTTCACTGCCAAGCTTGCCGGCCAAATTCCAAAAACTGCACCCAGTTGTGCCCTGCCTACACATTCGTCTACGGCTTAGGGGAAACAACTGGAATCCCGCTCTCTGAGACCCTCGACCTTCCCACCCGATCCGTACCCGATTTCCTCGTCGGCTGCTCCGTTAGCTCTACCCACCAACCCCCAGCCGGCATTGCCGGATTGGGCCGAGGCCCTGCTTCTCTCCCCGCTCAATTGGGGCTCAAAAAGTTCTCCTACTGCCTTCTGTCCCGGCTTTTCGATGACACTAACAAAAGCAGCCTCCTCGTTCTCGACGCTGGAGAAAAATCGGCCAAGAAGACTACGGGTGTTATCTACACGCCGTTTGTAAGCAACCCATTAGTCCCCGCGAGACCAGCTTTCTCCGTCTACTACTACGTGGGTCTCCGCCAAATCAAGGTGGGTCGGCGGCGCGTGAAAATTCCGTATAGGTACTTAAGACCGGATTCAAGAGGCTCCGGTGGGACGATCATTGATTCCGGGACCACGTTCACGATCATGGCGCCCGAGGTGTCACAGCGCGTGTCGGGAGAGTTTGCGAGACAGATGGCAGCCGTAGGTTACGAGAGAGCTGAGGAAGTGGAGGCTGTGAGCGGGCTAAAGCCGTGTTACAGAATTTCCGGAGCCAAAAGTGCGGCGTTTCCGGTGGTGACGTTTCACTTCAAAGGAGGGGCCGAGGTGGCGCTGCCGGTGGAGAATTATATGGCGCTTGCGGGTGGAGATGTGGTGTGCTTGACGATTATGAGTGATAAGGAGCTTGGTGGGCCGGAAGATTCCTCCTCCGGGCCTTCCATAATTATAGGGAGCTTTCAGATGCAGAATTTCTATGTGGAATATGATCTGCAGAATGAGAGGTTGGGATTCAGGCAACAGCGATGCAATTGATTTGATCAGTTTGCTTTTAAGAGAAAGATTTGTCCGTACAAAAGGATGGATATAAAATGTGCCCTTTTTAACTTCCAAATAACAACTTACATTATGTTTGGATGACGAAAATAAATTTGGGATTTTGACAAAAGTCAGATTTTATAAATTGACATGCATTAATTCCCTTGTTTAGATTCATAAACATAAAAATTTGGAATTTCCACGTGGAAAAAGAACTTGGAATTTGGGACCTCCAATTCCCAAGTTTAAATTCTATGTAGATAGGTGTCATTTCCCAATTTCCACGAGTGAGAGTTTAAAAATAACAATTTCCGTATTCAAAATCCATTGTTCTTTTAGGTTACCCAAACAAGAAAATTCACAAATTCTAAATAACAAAATTCCATCATTTTAAATTTTTTTAGTAATCTTAAATTTCCTCGTCCAAACAGATTGTTAGAGTCCACATTTGTGCCATGTGGTTCATTTTTGAAGTCGTTAACTACTGCCGCCAACTACGGCCCCTCCACCGACTCCGTTGATTCGCTGCCTCCCAAATGCTTCACGAGCTTCGACTCATCGATGATGTAGACGAATTTCTTACAAGCACCCTTCACCGTCTTCTCCCTCAAGAGGGACCGACCTCCATTTTGTGACGAATTGAGCTTTCAAGACCAATATCATCTCTATCTCCAACTCACCACGATTCCAAAGATCCCATTTGTTGGGATAAACTCGAAGACATACTGGGACTGTGACCTCCGACATTGTTCGAGAAAATGCCGATGAGTTTCTCGTCGTTCGAGACCAAAGTAAAGATGAAAAATCCTACTAATAGTTTCTTCTCGTGGATTAGGTTGTGATTGATGTAAATATCACAAGTTTTGGTGTTGATTGGATGCAGTTTCGACGAAGGAAGCTTTTTCATTTTCGGTGAGATTCCGGCCATCTTCGACCACCTTCTGACCTTGAATTTCGCACGATCTCGTTCCTTTCTTCTCTAGCTTCGTTTGGGTATAAGGTTCATGAAATATGGTTGAGAATTGAGTGAGAACGAAGCCAGGAAAATTCTCTCAATTTTTTAACACAAGTTTCCAGAATTCGGTGCCCTTTTTCGCCAACTTGGGTCAACTCTGGTCGGGTTGAGTTTGTCTTGGATCGACACGGCCAGCTCGGACCGTTGACTTGTTTCGAGATTCAGCCCAGTACCCTTCGTTGGGTATTTCGAGGCTCTAATTTTGAATCCACTTACTGTTTTTTTTTCAAATTGATTTTTTTTTAATAGAGTTTTGTTAGTGTGTTCGTTTATATACTTTGGTGCGAGTAGGTTCAGAGGCCTTAGACCATCTCAAAAGGAGATATCAAATTTTGAACATAAAATTTAAATTTGATAGTCTATGTGGTACTTTGACATCTTTTAAAGTTTTGTTCTCTAATTGATATGTGAAATTAAATTATTATTTTATTATCTTATAAAATAAATGATTAAACTAATTAAAAATTAATAAATGACATTTAAAGTTTAATCTAGTAACCTGTTCACCTTCATTGATTGAAAAGAAAAAAAAAGTAGGATAATTGCATCGGTCAACTGAACATTAATTATAATAAATGATCAAACTAATAAAAAAAATAAGAAAATACATTTAATAATTAATGAAAAAATATTTGAAGATGCTGTCAAAATTGACAACAACCTCCTTTGTTGCCAATCCATGTTATCACCACATAGGAATTGGCAATTCAATTAGAGAATGTTAATGTGGTCTTTTTTTTACTGTTATAAGTGATGTGAACATTTTGACTTCTTATTTGGAGATGCTCTTAAAAAATAAGCTCAAATAAAGGACTTCATTGACGATCAGTGAGTGGACATTTATTTCCAAAAATGTTTATTTATCTAAATTTCTAAGCATGCCTAGATAAATATGAATTTCAATTATATTTTACAAATTACATTTGTTTCATGATATATTTTTAGAGTTGTGTGTTATGACATGATTTATGAGTTATAAAGATTTTGAAAATGTACTACCAAACTTATGATTTATGATTTATGACAGTGATGATCACGAATTCATGAATGTTATTACTTTATTATTATCTTATGGCAAATATACACCCATATTTACTTAGAATGTGTTCGTTTGGCCTCATTGTCTTTCATTGGATTGATCTAGACTAGTTATTAGTCTTGTGTTTGTTCCATGCTAGAACTAAGTTCAATGAGATTAAGGCCAAGTTTGGTATTTTTTTTTCCTCACCAAAAATTGCTTCACTTTAAAGTTAAGTAGTGAAAAAATGTTTGGTAAAAATATAATATATCGCTTATTTTAAAAGTAATGGCCTTCAAACAATAGCTTTTAAAAGCAACTTGTAAGTTGCTTTTAAAAGCTGCTTTAATAAAAAGCATAGTTGAGCCTTTAGAATATTTCTAATTCCTGTAATAAGCTCATTAATTTTAAACAATGACATTATTTATCCTTCCGAACAGTGCTTTTACACTGCTTTTCATACTCGCAACACTTTTAAAAATACTGTTTATCAAACGCTCAAATGCTTTATTTTGCAGTTGATTATTCTTAAAGCACGACAAAAGCAATTTATTAAAAAAAACATAGCAATCCCAAATTGGTCCTAAATGGGACTTTCTTGGACTAACTCCTTCACTAGAAGGTCTTAACGAGACCACCCAAAAACCGCGGTACTGCTAAGACATTCGCTTTCCTCTCATTCGCATTGCGTCCTCTCTTTGCTCTTTGTTCTTATGAACACCGAGAGTCACCATCGCCTACACTTGCCAACTTCGGCAAGACCACACCACCAAACCACCACCACTCTCTCTTCGCCCCAAACCCATAATCATGAACGAGACCTAAGATTCAAACCTTAACCAGAGAACCCACTCTCTCACCGTCATCTAATTCACCTTCGAGCTCACCTGGGCCCTTGTCAGGAGACAAAGACAGAGAGCTTGACAGGCGACGGCCATGGCGAATGCGCACTTCGAGTCCCCAGTTGAAAAATTAATGTGATTTTCATTTGGATTCTTCTGATTCAATGGAAAGTTGAGGTCTTGGAAGATTCTCGTTTGAAGAGTTTTCAGCTGGGTTTTTGGGTTCCATTGAGTTTTTAGCGAAGGGGATAGGAAAAGACACGTGAACCCAATTCTAGTGTCACCCCTCCAACTGCAAACAAAATCATTGCGAACTATGGGGACAAGGTAAACCATCTTTGTTAAGTACATGAACCAACGAAGATGGGGGATGGTTGACCTAAGTGAAATTGCACATCTTCGTATTGTCTCTCGACGCCAAGGAATACGCTGCCATATTGGCTGACCTTGGAACCTAAGACCAGGGACGGTCCTGGAAAGACGCCTTCAACCTTTTAACAAGTGTTAAGGTAGGAACAGCTTCCCATCTGCATGCATCTAGAGAACTAGACAAAGATAAAATGGTCTCCTTAGAGTTAGATTCAAAGATTACCTGACGATGTCCTAAACTAGCAGCAAGTTGGCACCCCTTTAGCATAGCCAAAGCTTCAGCCGATAAAGCATTTGACGCTTGGACCGCAAACCATGTTGCAGTAACAAATTGTCCCAGTGCTCCCTGGATCTAGGGGTGGGCACTTAGAACTGAAAATCGAAACTGAAACACGAACCAAATCGAATCGCACCGAATGGTTTGCTTTTCCGATTTTGAAACGGTTTCGGTTTTAAAACAGAACTGCAACATAGAAAACGGTTTGGTTTCGGTTTTGGCTTTTGAAAACCGCAACCGAAACCGAACCGCACCGCAAATATTAATAAACATTTAATTAACTATCCATATTAGATTTCATGTTTCAATTGGTTGTTTGTTAGAATCCATACACTTAGTATGGACTCAACCACACTAAAATATCATCATTCATCACTTTCTTTCGTTCACTAACTTGAAGGACCTTTGTTATTTTATACCATCACACACACACACACATATGTGAAAGGGTGGACTAATCTTGTTATCAAGAGTCGAACAATGATCTAATGAAGTCCACTCATTTGAAGCATGATATCACATATTCTAGTATGAAAGTTTCTCTCACGTTTAATGAATTCAAAGTTATTGAACTTGTTTTATGTTATACCTTGTAAGGGACACCCTTTTGTTGCACAAACATATTTTAACATCACAACTGCATGCAACATGCTAATTGTTTACATAACAAATGTCTTTTTCCTATTGCTATTGGGAAATTCTTATTAATATGTTAAATTGCAAATTGTACATTTTTTCTTAAAAACCAAACCGAAACCGTTTGAAACAGCACCGAACCGTTTGAAACAGCACCGAACCGAACCAAATGGTTTGGTTTCATTTCGCTTCAAAACCGCACCTAACCAAACCGCAAAAAAATTTCGGTTTCAGTTTCGGTTTCACTCAAAATCGCACCAAACCAAACCGTGCCCACCCCTACCTGGATCACAATTCCCACAAAACCATTGCGAACTAAAGAAGACCAACTAGCATCCACATTAACCTTTAAAAAATGAACTGGAGGGGGAGACCAAAGCATGCTTGAATGCTCCACAGTTGAAGGCACCCCGGGGGGGGGGGGGGGGGGGAGGGGAAGAATGCCCGGTAGCATCCACGAACACCGAAGCCGAGGTGGAGATGGCAAGAAGAGTCTTTGTAGGGCTAATGGGAGTATGTTGACACAAAAATTGGCACTTAGCTTTCCAAATATGCCAACAAGTAAAGGAAACATGTGAAAGCAAAAAACAATGCTCCTCTTTCGACCCAAACCTCCGAGTAGCAATGGAATGGAACCAAGCAATCTAGAAAGAGATCCGATGTCGCTCAACTTTATAATTTAGAACCCTACCAAACCATATAGGCTCTACCCAAGTGCATAATAAAAAGAGATGCTCAATAGTCTCTTCATGGCGATGACAAATCAGACATATAGAGGATGGAGAAGATTTACGAACAAATAAATTTGCCATTGTGGCTAGGGCACTATGGGCAAGCTGCCACATAAAATGGCGAAGTTTCGGAAGGACTCTCAGCTTCCAGATAATCTGCCAGACCAGTCTTGAAAAAGAAGGAATATGAGAAGATGAGGGCTTGAAATCCCCCGCGAAACCATGCAAGGACCGAGCACAGTACCCCGACTTGACAACATACGATCTATGGTGAAAGGCCAAACAAGTCGGTCATGCCTGGCAGGATCCCTAATATGCGTCTCCAAAATAGCCGTCGTATCCGCAACTGACAAAAAAGGTTGAAGAAAACTTAGATCCCAAGATCTCGAAGTAGGATGGATGAGAGACGCCACCAGAGTAGTCGAGTGGCAGGCACCGGCCCCCGGGGTAAATGATGACCTGACAGAATGGAGGGAAGCCACCAATCACCCAAAGCCGAACTTTATTTCCATTCATGATTTGCCAATGTGCTTCTTTCATCAAAAGATCTCTGCCTACCAAGAGACTGTTCCAGGCCCAAGAGGCTAGACTCCCGTGTTAAGCATCCAGAAAAGAACAATGCGAAAAGTAACGAACTTTCAAAACTGAAGCCCACAGAGAGTTAGGATTATGAATCAACGGCCAACATTGTTTTGCAAGTAAGGCATCATTAAAATCGCTGAAGTTCCTAAACCCTAAGTCACCATCCCTCTTAGAAAGGTCCAAAGTCGTTATGGATAGCTAATGAATTTTCTGAGCATCCCCTTCGGCTCCCCACCAAAATTTAGATATCAAAGAGTCGAGATCTTTACACACTGCAGCAGGAAATTTAAAGAAATGCATAGGGTATGCAGGAATAGCTTGAACAACCGCTTTAATTAAAACCTCCTTACCAGCATGAGAGAAAGTATGTTGCCGCCATCCTTGTAATTTATGGCAAAATCCTGCCTTTTACATAAGCAAGTCTGTGCTGCTTAGGTTTGCCTTAGATGACTGGAACACCTAAATACATAACAGGATTAGAGGCCATAGGCATATTAAGAACTTGGGAAAACTCCGTTGACAATGCCGGCAGTGTATTTGCTCCAAAAAACACACACGATTTATGGAGATTGACCCCTTGGCCCGAAGCCTTGCAATAATCCTCAATAAGCCGAACCAAAGTACAACAATTCTGTTTGGTAGCCCTAAAAAAGAGAAGAGTATCATCAACAAAGAAAATATGGGATATGACCAGAGCATGCTGGTTCATCCACACCCCTTCCAAATGATTCCTCTCCACCGCCAGTTGCAACATTCTAGATAAAACATCACTACCGACCTTCTTCCTAGCCTGGTGGATAGTTGTAGATTGTGGAGTGTTTGATTATTTAGTTTTGCTTTGTTTGGAATTTGGTTTATAGATGTAGGTAGATACTACAAATTTTTTTATTACATATCATAGGGTTTTTTTCTTTCCTTTTTGTTGTTATCCTGCTTTTTAATCTGACATTTCACCAACCTTTCATTGAGTTAGTACAGCTTAGTGTAGTCTAACCTTGTCTAGCTTAATCCCTAAAACTAGTCTAGTCTGAAATAGTCCAATGCAACAAATGCACCTTAAAGTATTGTACCATGTCCATAGTTGTAGGACACAACTTGCACTTATATGAGTATTTTCAGCTTGTCCACATTGTGGACATGTCCTTCCAACTTACATTAGTTACAACTAGTGTGTGATTATATCTTCATCTTAAACTAGCTACGACTAGTGAATGATTATATTTTTAGCTTACATGTGTATTGGGGTACTATATTTATACTCCCAACTTGTCATTACTTCGAGATTACTCAGTAATGACATGGTTATACATTTATACTCTCAACTTGCCATTACTTTGAGATTACTCAATAATGACACAATAATATAAGGGTTTTTATCACAAATGGTCCCTGACATTAATCAAACGCATCATTTTGGACTCTGACATTGAAAATCAATAGAAATGGTCCCTAAGATTGATCAAACACATCACAAATGGTCATTCTGTTAAAAACTCTTTAGGCAATTTTCAAAGCTTCGTAACTCAATCGTTTCTTAACCAAATTCTATCCATAATATATCAAAATGAAGATAGGAAAGTGTAGAACAAGATTATACCTATTTGGGAGCCCAATGGTTGCAGGAGATGGCCGGGAAATAGCTCAAATGTGACTGGTCCGCGGAAAAACTGGAAAACTCGCCAGAAACTGGGTAAACTTTAAACGTTCATAACTTCTTCAATACTCAACGAAATTGAGTGATTCAAAAATGAAAATCATACTTCTCGATGAGACAAAGAGAATGGTACCTTTATTGACTGCTAATTCACCGTGGTTTGGCCTGAAAACTGCTCGAAAAAAGATACCATTATTGACAGCGAGTTAGCCATCAAGAAAGATACCATTCTCTTCGTCTCATCGAGAAGTATGATTTTCATTTTTGAATCACTCGATTTCGTAGATTATTGAAGAAGTTATGAACGTTTAAAGTTTACCCAGTTTCCGGCGAGTTTTCCAGTTTTCTGCGGACCAGTCACATTTGAGGCTATTGTCCGGCCATCTCCGGAAACCAGTGGGCTTCAAAATAGGCATAATCTTGTTCTACACTTTCCTATCTTCATTTTGATATATTATGAGTCGAATTTGGTTAAGAAACGATTGAGTTACGAAGCTTTGAAAATTGCCCAAAGAGTTTTTAACGGAAGGACCATTTGTGATGTGTTTGATCAATCTCAGGGACCATTTAGATTTTCAATGTCAGGGGCCAAAATGATGTGTTTGATCAATGTCAGGGACCATTTGTGATAAAAACCCATTACATAATTATATTCTTAGTTTGTCATTACCAAAGAGACATGAGATTTAATAAACACAAACCAAGGAAAGACTATAAGTGTTACATTTGTGACTCAAAAGCTCATTTAGCAAATAAATGTCCGAGATCAAACCAAAGTAAGAAAACTAGGGAATATAGCAAAATTATAGAAGAAACAGAACAAATATTTAGAGACATCTTAGATGATATAGACAACATCAGTTTAACATGATTTTATTATCCAGCTTCCACTATGTATTGTATGCAATGCCATCGGTAAGTAACAACATATATCAATTCCAGTTTTATGGCATGCTTAGGTTTTCAGAAATCGTATGTAGTAAGATATGTCTTTTCAAAAGAGGAGGTTAGTATGTTTAGCAACTAAAATGTTTTAAAAAAATGTATTTTTCGTCCACTCACATTTTTATGTTTTGCACCCCCTTAGGAATCAGTAGCAGGTGATGTGAGCATCTTTGACGTCGAGGTATCCCACCAAGCTTTGACAAATCATTATTGAGTAGGTTACCTACCCAATTTTATCAATAAAATTGGTATTAAACAACTATGATCTGAAACTATGATCATACATGTAATAGAGGGTCGGAGATCCGTTATGTAACACCCCAACCCCCAATTATTGTATAATTTCATTTTTCCCCAAAATGTATTTGAAACTTTCAATTTAATCCCTTATCTTGATTAAATCTGGACCTTTCATCTAGTCTCTCTTTGAGTCCCAAGCTGCCACGTGGCAGCACCCCAGGTCTTTTCTTTCTCTTTCTCTGACCCCTACCCCCGAGACCCTACTTATCTTTCTTTTTCTTTCTCTTTTTCTTTCTTTCTCTGCAACTCTCTACCCTCTATCTCAAAACCCTCTCGTCTCCCTCTTGCCGTGACCACCAACACACATGGCCACACCAGCTGTTGAGGACACAATCATCATCATCATCTCACCTCATCTATTTCTCATTCTCTCCCTCTCTCCCTCTCGTCTGTGAAGTCGACAAACCCAGAAGAAAATCTCCAGCGAGTCCCCTTCCATATTTTCTGATAGGGTAAGTCACGAATCCCCCTCTCTGGTTAATGTGATGTTTGGATGTGATTATTGAGATTATTTCGTCCATTTTATCAAGGTTTTAACACGGAATCGGCTCGGGAAAAGGACACCCACCTACGGCGAGCCCGTGGTTGTCGAGGAGATTTCTGATCACCTCCGGCCGTTCTATGGCAAACCAAAGGTATAAGAACACTTCCTTTACCTTCCTTTACATTTTGGTACCTAGATCGGAGCCTACGATTGCCGTTTGCAGTCGGCCGGAGCTGTAGAAGCTCCGGCGTTCATCTCCGTCGACACTTAGGCCTTCCAGGCCGTTTCTCAAACCCTCGGGCCTTAAGCCCTTTTGTTCTAGCCCAATACCCAGCTCATTTCATTTTTAGTTTTGTTTTAATTAGGAACCCAAACCATTGGGCCGGGCTTTCAAGCCCAGGCTCGAGCGCTTAACCATAAGAGAAACCGGCATTTGGGCCGAGGAAACTTAGGGCCTTGGCCCGTTAAACCCTTGAACCCTTTTCTGTTAAAAGGCATTCGGGCCGTGAAGAGTTGGGCCTTTTAGGCCCATGTTGTTTAAACCCTAAACCTAAACCCTTTTAATTGGGCTGGGCCTTAAGCCTTAGGCCCTTAGACCCAAAACCCATTCCCCCTTAGACCTAAAACCCTAACCCGGATCCAAGCCCAAACCCAGTTGACCTTTGACCTTGGGTTGACCCAGACCCGTTGACCCGGACCTGGACCCGTTAACTGGTGTGACCTTTGACCCGGTCCACGTTGACCATTGACTTGGTCAACGTTGACCGTTGACTGTTGACTTTGACCTTCGAGTTGACTTTTTATTTTCGTCCGAGACCCCTTCTAGGCTAATTTCGATGTCCTGGACCGGTTTTTGAAGTCCGTTTTCCCAAATTCAATCATATGAGTAGAGTTTGACTAAGTGTACCCTTTATGTGCTTAGGGGCAATTATTGTAGTGTTCTATCTTCGCTAGTCTGCGCAGCTTTCGACGGCGAAGTACTGTGAGTGGACCCCTTCTAAAAATGCATGTTTTAATAGTAGAAATGCATACATGAAAAACATGATTTCACAATTATGTTCTATGAAATGTTTTGAGATAACATGCTTACTGAGGCTAGTTTGAATTACTACTATTTTTCCTATAACCATGTTCTTTATAGGATATCTGATCGATGACGATACAATATTTAGAACATGTTTCGAACTTCTCTTTATAGTATAGATGATTGATGACTTTATACTATGAAGTTGCTTTTCAATATATATGTTCAATGGTTTTGTACTTACCTAGTGGTCCTTATTCCGCTACGGGACGTAGGGATAGTGTCCAGTCTGTCCCGGGCGACAGTTTGGTGTTGGCATAGGGCCTGGAGGGTGTTTCCTCTCGCTATTTAGCACAGAGACGGGGACCCGGCAAGGGGCCTGAAGTGTATTTTCCTCTGACTGTATGCTCAGAGACGGGGAGCCAGCATGGGGCCTGAAGTGTTATTGGACATTCACTAACGACTATTATATATAAAAGTTATGATTTGAGACATTGCACGACATGCTAGGTTTCGGAAAACCTATGTTTATCATGATATATACGTGTTTTCATAAAACCTGGGGGTTAGTACGTTGATAACTGTTTTATTATATATATATATATCAACTTAGTCCACTCATGTTTGTTTTGCGCCCCCTTCAGGTATAGAATCGAGGCATACAATCTCGACGTCAAGGCACTTCCGCATCGGCATCTTCGAGTCTTCTCGGTGTAGGACCCATTATTTGTTTCATTCAATTTTATATTAGTTCTTTTAGTGTTCTAGATTAGTGTATGCTCTGAACACGTTCCTTAAATGCATATTCATTATTCTTTCATATTTATAAGTTTTATTTATCCCTTGTTTTCAGCATTTGCACTAAATAAATGGCTTTCGTCACCCTCGGGTGTCGCCCAGCACGTGCCTATCCTTTATTCGGGGAATATTGGGATCGGGGCGTGTCAGATTGGTATCAGAGCGTGGTTTGTTTAGAGCATACTTTGGATTCTCTTCTATTCTCGTAAAGTGTTAGTTATGATGTCATTTGGATGTCATGATTTTCAAATTTGGTGCCATTCGACGCAGTTGTGCGAACCTTTCTCTGTTTGAATTGTCACATTCCGGTTGAAATACAAGAATTCATGTTGGGATTGTGCCTCATCGATGACGTGTTTGATTTGTTGGACGACTAACAACATAGGATCGATACGCTGCGGCGTGCATTCCCTAGGAATGGCAGGCATAGTTGGTGTTAATTGGAAGCGACGTGTTTTAGAAATCTCAGTTGAGGAAGTCTGATCAAGGCCAGCTGTATATCCGAATTGGCGATGCTACTCTACAACATACGTTCCCTAGGAATTGCGGGCAGAGTCGGCTCTACATCGAAATCTTGGGAAACGGAAAAATCTTGGCAATACGAGTTGGTTAAGACCAATTAGAAATCTAAAACGGTGATATCACTCTGTGACATGCTTTCCCTAGAAATGGCGGGTAGAGCCATGTCTTAGTGGTAATTACTCGAAACTTTCGAAGTGCGTGTTGGAAAAAGTGAGTGTTGGTTGTTTTGACGGTTAGTAAGTGGTAATTGGTGGGATCAAATCAGTGTTCTTGGACTCATTACCACTGAAGGAAGTTCGTGTAGATCTTTGGAACAATTCTCGGCGATTGTTCTATTGATAACTTTCTTGCTTATTCCAACGACGAAGTCAAGTCCCCTAATCTTTGACCGTCAGCTTTATACCAAATCCTTCGAGTGTTGATTTTGTCTAGGGATTATACTTTTCTTGGGAAACTCCTCGGTAGCAGACGTTATTCTCATCAATTTCCAAATGGAGTTGCGATTCTTGTTGTTGTTGTTGTAGTTGGACTCAGATGATGAAGATCCAGTCTTGTTTGGATAAACAGACTCTTTGAATTTCACCTGGGTCTAGTACTCGGTGGTAAACCCTAGCTCCTTGTCCACGTACTTTTCGGTAGAGGTGGACTTAGCCTCTTGCTTGTAACCCAACTGACCAGTGCTCTTGTCCACTAACTATTCGGCCTTGTAATTTTCAGTGTAATGGCTTGAGACTCTACCATATTCATCATTGTACGAAGATCGAGCTTTACTTTGAACTTCTCTGGACTCATTGAGCTTTGGTTTGCTCGAGAGCATCACTTTAAGGTAGCCAATCGTGACACTGCATGCATACTCATGTTGCTTTGTATCTTTATTCTTCGTCATTCTTTTGTTTCAGAGATTCCATGTTTAACTTTTGAACTTTGAAACAACTCTCACAAAGTATTGTGAATTTCGAAATGTCTTTGGCCTCGTTAAATCTTATTAGCGGTTCTTAGCTATTCTTAATCTTGGACCTATTTCTTTTTGCTAAGAAACCAGTTGACCTTACTGTGATGATTAACTAAATAATCATAAACAGTGACTTCTATTTCTGCATCTTCACCTTCCTTCGCTTGTTTGTTTCTCAATGTAAACCTAGATCATGCCGGAACAATACACCGAGGGTGTAAAAAAAAAAAAACGTTTGTTCTCGGCATGGTTTCTGGTTCGAATCTCGATATCTTGTACTCTAGATTTAATGGACTTGTTTTGACCCTCAAATTCTTGAGTGTTCTTTCAGCCTTCTTTACATGGTTTCTCGCTCAATCAGTGAAGAATTCACTATCGATCTATTCGGCGGAAGTGTGCGCCCAATCCTTATCGTTTTGGATAGGAATATTTGGAGCATAACCTTTTCACAACCTTACCAGACTTACCAAAAAGAGTTCCACGTGGGTGTGAGATTTGAGCTGTCTCGTGATAAGAGTTGGTTGAAGGTTTTAGTACAGAAGGTCAGCGGATTGTATCACCATCTTACTACAATTCATAGGCATCACATCTGTTCTTTCCCAACGGTTTGTGCTCGTCTCAACGCATCTTTTCACTACTTCACTCGAGGACACTTTTGTTTGTACGTGGTTGTTGAAACACTTCTAGCATATCTGTTTGGTGCACTCTTGGATGGCACCACAGCGCGATAGAGGCGAGAATTGGATAGTCTTTACATTTCTCTCGAAAGGTGTGTACTTTCTTAGGATGGTTAGGTGGATTGAGCACTATAACAATTCCCAAAATATACTGCTTGTTAGGAAATATGACTTCTCGTTTTCTGCTTGTTTGACTCGAGCTTTTGGGTCTACTATTAACATGGTAGCCACTTCTCTTGAATCTCAAGGTACAGTTTTCAAGTGGGTTCTTTGTTGACAAAATTTTGGAGTTATTGGTCACGTTTGGAAGAACTGAGAAGGATGGTGTGCTTGGTACTGGATAGAGTTTTTACGATGACAGTTTTTGTTTCATTTGGTTTGGGTATGGCACTTTTGCGACATGGTACGAAAGTTTGGACATGCAACATTGGTTGACAGGGAGTATTTGTGAACTGGTATTCGGAGGATGAAATTTACGACGTGGGAAATTGTGAACCCTTAGGAAATTACTGCTTGCTTATCGAGACAACAAATGTGTGGTGGATATCGCGGGCGACCGACTGTGGTATCGATAGCTTATTCGTTGGGTTCGTTAAGCAAGTGGGCAGGAAGACGCATTTACGGCAGTTGTTTCAGATTAGCGTTTGTTGGAGCTTGACCCAAAGATAACTTTTCTCGGAGTACGTGACGTTACAAATTCTTGGGGTGAGACCCACTTCCATTTTCGGTTTTGGTTTTCAGTACAAGTATTTTAACTTCCTTTGCTTTAGTTATATCTATTTGTTTTTGTCGTTACAAATATTTTGGGGGAAGCCTTTTTCGTTTTCATTTTTAAGTTCAGCGTGAATTTTCAACCTATATGTTAGTACATATCTATTTTGACGTTATCGTATTTTATGTTCTTACTTTTGACCTTAAGCTATTTTATGTTCTTGACCTTATATCTTTATAAAGTATGTTTTTACTTTTACACTGATGGGAATGGAAGTAAGAGCTTGGAGGCATGATAGAGGATTTTGCGACCCGCTCGCGACGGTGTGGCATGTTCTCTTTAATGCACCCACTATGACTTGATTTCTCTTTACACATATATTCTTCTTCCTATTTTCGAATATTTCAGTTTTGTAAGTGATTTTAAATTTCGTGGACGAAATTCTTTTAAGGGGGGTAGATTGTAACACCCCAACCCCCAATTATTGTATAATTTCGTTTTTCCCCAAAATGTATTTGAAACTTTCAATTTAATCCCTTATCTTGATTAAATCTGGACCTTTCATCTAGTTTCTCTTTGAGTCCCAAGCTGCCACGTGGCAGCACCCCAAGTCATTTCTTTCTCTCTCTGACCCCTACCCCCGAGACCCCCTTTCTCTTTCTCTTTCTTTCTTTTATTCTTTCTTTCTCTGCAACTCTCTACTCTTTCTCGAAACCCTCTCGTCTCCCTCTTGCCGTGACCACCAACACACATGACCACACCAGCTGCTGAGGACACAATCATCATCATCATCTCACCTCGTCTCTTTCTTCCTCTCTCCCTCTCGTCTGCGAAGTCGACAAACCCAGAAGAAAATCTCCAGCGAGTCCCCTTCCATATTTTCTGATAGAGTAAGTCATGAATCCCCCTATCTGGTTAATGTGATGTTTGGATGTGATTATTGAGATTATTCCATCCATTTTATCAAGGTTTTACACACTGAATCGGCTTGGGAAAGGGACACCCATCTCCGGCGAGCCCGTGGCTGTCAAGGAGATTTCCGATCACCTCTGGCGGTTCTATGGAAAACCAATGGTATAAGAGCACTCCCTTTACCTTCCTTTACATTTTGGTACCTAGATCGAAGCCTAAGATTGCCGTTTGCAGTCGGCCGGAGCTGTAGAGGCTCCGGCGTTCATCTCCGTCGACACCTAGGCCTTCCAGGCCGTTTCTCAAACCCTCGGGCCTTAAGCCTGTTTTGTTCTAGCCCAATACCCAGCTCGTTTCATTTTTAGTTCTGTTTTAATTAGGAACCTAAACCATTGGGCCGGGCTTTCAAGCCCAGGCCCGAGCGCTTAACCCCAAGAGAAACCGGCCTTTGAGCCGATGAAACTCAGGGCCTTGGCCCACTAAACCCTTGAACTCTTTTCTGTTAACAGGCCTTCGGGCCGTGAGGAGTTGGGCCTTTTAGGCTCGTGTTGTTTAAACCCTAAACCTAAACCCTTTTAATTGGGCTGGGCTTTAAGCCTTAGGCCCTTAGACCCAAAACCCATTCCCCTTTAGACCCACAACCCTAACCCGGATCGAAGCCCAAACCCGGTTCACCTTTGACCCGGGTTGACCCAAGCCCGTTGACCTGGACCTGGACCCGTTGAATGGTCTGACCTTTGACCCGGTCATATTGTACTTTGATCTTCAAGTTGACTTTTCTATTTTTGTCCGAGACCCCTCCTAGGCTAATTTCGACGTATTGGACCCGTTTTTGTAGTCCGTTTTCCCAAATTCAATCATATGAGTAGAGTTTGTCTAAGTGTACCCTTTATGTGCTTAAGGGCAATTATTGTGGCGTTCTATCTTCGCTAGTCTGCACAGCTTTCGACGATGAAGTACTGTGAGTGGACCCCTTCTAAAAATGCATGTTTTAATAGTAGAAATGCATACATGAAAAACATGATTTCACAATTATGTTTTATGAAATGTTTTGAGATAACATGCTTACTGAGGCTAGTTTGAATTACTACTATTTTTCCTATAACCCATGTTCTTTATAGAATATCTGATCGATGACGATACAATATTTAGAACATGTTTCGAACACCTCTTTATAGTATAGATGATTGATGACTTTATACTATGAAGTTGCTTTTCAATATATATGTTCAATGGTTTTGTACTTACCTAGTGGTCCTTATTCCGCTACGGGATGTAGGGATAGTGTCTGGTCCGTCCCGAGCGACAGTTTGGTGTTAGGCATAGGGCCTTGGAGGGTGTTTCCTCTCGCTATTTAGCACAGGGACGGGGAGTCGACAAGGGCCTGAAGTGTATTTTCCTCTGACTGTCTGCTAAGAGACGGGGAGCCGACATGGGGCCTGAAGTGTTATTGGACATTCACTAGCGACTATTATATATAAAAGTTATGATTTGAGACATTGCACGGAATGCTAGGTTTCGGAAAACCTATGTTTATCATGATATATACGTGTTTTCATAAAACCTGGGGGTTAGTACGTTGATAACTGTTTTATTATATATATATAAACTTGGTCCACTCATGTTTGTTTTGCGCCCCTTTTAGGCATAAAATCGAGGCATACAATCCCGGCGTCAAGGCACTTCCGCATCGGCATCTTCGAGTCTTCTCGGTGTAGGACCCATTCTTTGTTTCATTCAATTTTATATTAGTTCTTTTAGTGTTCTAGATTAGTGTATGCTCTGAACACGTTCCTTAAATGCATATTCATTATTCTTTCATATTTATAAGTCTTATTTATCCCTTGTTTTCAACATTTGCACTAAATAAATGGCTTTCGTCACCCTCGGGTGTTGGCCAGCACGTGCCTATCCTGGTATTCTTGGAATATCGGGATCGGGGCGTGTCACGTTAAGTGTGGCCTTTCGGGGATGTGTTGAAATAAATGTGGTTACAAGCAAGTGTTTTAATCTGGGCTCATTCATATTTTAGGGGAAGTTCTATTAAATTTTTAGTAGATTTTATTAGTTGATAATTTTATTTAAGATTTCATGCATATCATGGCTTTGCCACCCATTCGGGTGATGGCCAGGACGCTTTGACTTTGATGCCCACTAGACATCGAGGTTGGAGTGCTTCATTAAGGTCGTCATTGTTTTTGTCTTCATTATTTGAGACTGGAGCATCTGTAGCTTCTATTGCTTGATTTCGCGATGGAATTTCGTTGTCGAGCCTTGATTCGCATCTTGTTCTTGATCTCGCGCACGATGGGATTCCGTTGATGGGAAACATAGCTGCTATTATGCAATTTACGAAAAACAAATTCATGAATTCTGTTCTCTGAGTGGAGGTTGAGAGATTCAGGAAAAGGGAATGAGATGATTTTCGGTGGTTAGGGGCCAGAAGAAGAACTTAAAAAATTAACCATGTGATACAGTTTAGACTCAATAAGCAAAATGTGGGCTCTCCGCTTGCCAGATCATTACTAAAGACCAATTTAACAGATTGACTAACGCTTGTATAGCATTGAAATGAAATAATAAGTAAATGTATGAGATTGAAATATTTTAAAGATGTTGTATGAGGTTGCAGTTGAATACAAACCTGAAGGGGCAAATTATAATTTACCCTATAACTTAAGTTGTGCAAAATGAGAACTAATCCTACCCTTATTCACTAGTGACATAATGGGAGTTAGACGTTAAAAGATCGTGAACACCATGAATGGTCGCTATTTAGTATTACGGTCTGGTGTTACTTTGCTTTCCACTTGTAAGTAAAAAGTTTATATTTGAATTTCATGAATAATGTGTTTAAAACTAGTTTAGTCTCCCACTTCTTAGTGTAAATATCGATTTATTCAAAGCAAAAGAAAAAAGATCACGAACAATCCACTAAACAATCTCAAATGTTCAAAATTGGTGAATTATCGAGTCTGACACGTCTATCATCCCCTTTTTAAAAAGGTATCTTGGATCGGATCTAGACTTGAAAAATATTACTTACTGCAGAAAACATTATTCACTTGAGAGCTAGATAATCAACCCTGCGTCAATTTGTGCTGCAAATTACATAACGCCTCATTTGGTTTACTTAGGCCTTTCACAGTAGACAAAAAAATGAGTATGATACCAATATATTTAACTCACATATAAATAATACTTTATAATAAATCGAAAAATAAAAATATGGTATATATTGAATTCATGAATTCAATATATTGAACTCATGAGTGCGATAGTCAAGCAACGACAACCCCTACCTTCCCCTACCACGCTGCCCCAATAATCCTTTTCAAGGATTCGGCATGCCCGTAAAAAAGATAACATATATGAGTTCGGTCCCACTACATTTTGTGTTAAATTTCAATAAACAATCAGTTCACTTTTTTAAAAAGCCAAACGGGTCACATTTTGAATTTAAATGCATGAGCCAGATTTTATGAGTTGTTGGAGATCAATGGTCCATCTTCTTCCAACGGATACTCTCAAACTCACACTAATGTAATAATAGTGTTATAGAAATCAAACTCAGGTAGCTTGATATCTCTATATAGGTATCACACTCACCCGAACAACTGTGGAAGACATTACTATATTCAAAGTAACTCGGTTTAAAGCGTTTTCCCATGCACATGAGGTCCTGTATTTAATCCCTCTCCCATAGTTAATGTAGATTATCCAGTCGTTTTATTTGAAAAAAAAACAAGTATGTTAAATTAGGAAATGAAAAATTATGTTTAATTTAAAAGGTTGAACTACTCATTAGAGAAACTTAAAAAAAAAAAAAATTACTACTATTAGGGGGAGAGTGGAGAGTTCGAAAATATTACAATAATTTAGGGAAGAAGAGAGTTTAGAACTCAAGATGCATGGGTAGAAACCATACACCCTATAGTTAGAGAAACTTAGAGCGTTTGTAATCATGCTTTGTATCTTTAGGGTTGAGACAGACCAATTGACGGGAAAATATCAATGTTTGTAAAGATTATCCATGTAACTAAGATTTTCAATTGACAAGGACGGAGAGAAATGAGTAATTAAGTCGTCAGTCCGTTGTAATCATCATCGTGTTGTGAGTTATATATTTATATATTACTTAAAGTGTAAATAGTAGTATATTGTTCCACATTGACAAAGTGCGTATGTAATATCAATTGTAACTCTTATATATACTTCACTTTGGAGATTAATGAATATACAAGAAATTCCCAAATATTGTCATATATATTTTTGGTATTTTACCATGTTTAATTCAACTTGGCATCAGAGTAGTTCGCTCTTGATTACCTGTGTGCTTTAATTTTGTGCCCACTTTTCTTAGGATTGTCCCAAAAAAAAAGAAGAGGTGAATAATATCGTGCTCCAGTACCGAGAATAGTACCATGCTACAATACATTGCTACAACGTCGTGAACAATGCATTGATGCAGTGCTGGAACAATGATTTTGCTATAGTGTTCTGGTAAATTGTCTTAATTCTGCTACGTATCTTTTGTGCCTTTATTGTTCGTGTTTTAGCTAAATGGCTCAATATAATTATAGTGTTGTTATGCATCTTGGTGGAACAAAAATATGGATAATTGATATTGGGGCCACTTGTAAGATCCCACATCGCCCAGGGGTGTGGATTCTGTAAGCTATATATGTATATTCCCATCTCTACCTAGCACGAGGCCTTTTGGGAGCTCACTGGCTTCAGATTCCATCGGAACTCCGAAGTCAAGCGAGTTCGCGCGAGAGCAATCCTATGATGGGTGACCCACTGGGAAGTTCTCGTATGAGTTCCCAGAAACAAAATCGTGAGGTGGTCAGGGCCCAAAGAGGACAATATTGTGCTACGGCGGAGTCGAGCCCGGGATGTGGGGGGGGGGGGGGCCCGAGCCAGGATGTAACAATTTGGTATCAGAGCCAATCCCTGGCCGGAAGTGTGCCGACGAGGACGTCGGGTCCCTAAGAGGGGTGGATTGTAAGATCCCACATCGCCCAGGGGTGTGGATCATGTAAGCTATATATGTATATTCCCATCTCTACCTAGCACGAGGCCTTTTGGGAGCTCACTGGCTTCGGATTCCATAAGAACTCCGAAGTTAAGCGAGTTCGCGCGAGAGCAATCTTATGATGGGTGACCCACTGGGAAGTTCTCGTGTGAGTTCCCAGAAACAAAACCGTGAGGGCGTGGTCGGGGCCCAAAGCGGACAATATCGTGCTACGGCGGAGTCGAGCCCGGGATGTGGTGGGGCCCGGGTCGGGATGTAACACCACTGATCATGTGACTGGTGACCCTAGAGTGTTTGATGAGTTACGTGACTATGTTCGTGATCTATATATTACTAGTGCAAATGCAGCATCTTCCCCTGTCCCTGTGAAGGGTGAATGCACTATCTCTCTCACTCTGACCTTATCACTAGTCCATGCTCTACTTGTTCCTGATTTTAAGTGCAATCTTTTGTCGGTAGGAAAACTACTTGATACCTTATATTGTTCCACTCACTTCTACCCCACGTATTGTTATTTTCAAGACATTCAAACTCAGAAGATAATTGGTCGTGGTAAACGAACTAGGGTTTGTACATCTTGACTATGGAGGAAATTGTTGCTTCAGGTTCAAATAATCATCAAGTTCTAAGTGCTAAAGTGGATGACAAACATCAAATTTGGTTGTGGCATCGACATTTGGGACATCCATCATTCAGTTATATGAAGCATCTATTTCCTTCTTTGTTTCGCACTTGTAGTGATTCAGAGTTCAAGTATGAAACATGTATCATGGCTAAGAGTCATCGTGCTTCATTTCTCATAAGTGATTCTAAAGCTACTTTGCCATATGATTTGATACATTATGATGTGTGGGTCCGACGAAGGTTACTTCTAATGGATTTTGTTGGTTTGTTACTTTTATTGATGACTGTACTCGATTAACTTGGGTGTTCTTGATGAAGAATAAGAGTGATGTTCCTTTACTTCTTAAAGAATTTTGTGCAATGGTGTTTACTCAGTTTTAGACCAAAGTTAAGGTCTTTAGGTCTGATAACGGAGGAGAATATGTGAATCACGCTTTGGCATGCTTTTTTTGTGATCATGGTATTATTCACCAGATGACTACTCCGTTTACACCCGAACAAAATGGTGCGTCTAAGCAGAAGAATCGTCAAATAATGGACGTTGCTTACTCCTTAATGTTGGATAAATATGTTCCTAATCATTTGTGGACATGCTGTTTTGGCTGCTGTGTTCTTGATAAATTGTGTTCCAAGTTGGGTTCTTGATTTTCAGACACCGTTTGATGTGCTACAAAAACATGTTTCTCATGTTTCTGTATCCAAACTTCCTTCGAATGTGTTTGGGTGTGTGGCGTATGTGCATATCTACTCTTTGTTATAAGTGTTATCATCCTCAGACTCAAAAAACTTATATTGACATGGATGTGACATTCCATGAGGAAGTTCCATATTTTATGAAGCCCTTTTCTGACTCCCCAATTCAGGGGGAAAAAAGGGAGTGAAGTGCAGATTTGAAGAGATGATATGGATGATGTGTTACATGCAGAGTTGGGGACGGAACCTGTTATGCTGCGTGATATTGACCAGTCAGCTATAGATGACGATTAGTCAACTGTCATTCCTGAGACTATTTCTACTGACGACTTGTCAGATGTGCCCAATGAGTTGCCTATTGTTCGTATGTCTGACGAATTACCTTTTGATGACCAGTTGTCTACTGCTGGTATAACTAACTAGTTGCCTGTTGATGGTTTGTCCAATGATGATTCTTCTAATGGTTTGATACCAGATGGTGACACACATGAGGTAAATTCTAATGATTCTTCTACTTATCAGTTGCCTTCATGAGTTAGTAGTGGAAAACCTAAAGTACAATATAAGCCTGATATGCATGCCAAAGCCAAGTATCCTATCAACAACTATATGTCTACTCATCGTTTATCCAAACCATATGCATCTTACATATATCAGCTATCTAGTGTATCGGTTCCAACAAAATTGCAGGATGCTTTGTCTGACCCTAAGTGGATTAATGCCATGAATGTTAAGATGGAAGCTTTAGAAAAGAATTCCACTTGGGATTTGGTTCCGTTGCCAAACAGGAAGAAAGTTGTTGGATGTAGATGGGTGTTCACTATTAAACATAAATAAGATGGTTCTATTGACTAGTACAAAGCCATATTAGTTACTAAGGGTTATACTCAAACCTATGGTGTAGACTATCAGAAAACTTTTGCTTATGTTGCCAAACTTAACATTGTGTGTGTTCTTCTGTCCTTAGCAGCAAACTAGGATTGGCCCCTATTGCAGTTTGACGTTAAGAATCCTTTCCTTCATGGTGATCTTAAGGAGGAAGTTTATATGGATCTCCCACCTGGTATCGGTATATCTCCTGAAAAAGGTGTTGTGTGCATATTGTGAAAAGCTTTGTATGGTTTGAAACAATCTTCTAGAGCATGGTTTGGGAGGTTTACAAGTTTAATGAAGAAGTTTGGGTATTTTCAGAGTCATTTAGACCATACTTTGTTTCTAAAGCGATGAAATGGTAAGCTGACTGCATTGATTATTTATGTTGATGACATAATGGTGACTGGTGATGATCAGGAGGAGGTACAACACCTTCAAAAGTACCTACCTACTTAATTTGAGATAAAAGAATTGGGTGAATTGAAGTATTTTCTTGGAATCAAGGTTGCACGATCCAAGCATGGTATTTTTCTGTCTCAACGGAAATATGTTCTTGATTTATTAGCTGAAATATGTATGTTAGATTGCAAACCTGTTGATACTCCGATTGAGCAGAACCATCGTTTGGGTTTATTTCCGGATCAAGTTCCCACTCATAAGGAATGGTATCAGAGGCTTGTAAAGAGATTAATTATTTGTCTCACACTCTCTCTGACATTGCTTATGCAGTTAGTGTGGTATGTCAGTTTATGTACTCACCTAGTGAAGCTCATATGGATGCAGTAATCCGTATTTTGAGGTACTTGAAGATGGCTCTTGGCAGAGGCTTGGTTTTCTCCAAGAATGGTCATTTGAATGTAGAAGGGTATACAGATGTAGATTGGGCAAGTTCTATCACTGATCGGCGATCTACATCTGGATACTTTACTTTTGTGGGTGGTAATCTAGTTACTTGGAGAAGCAAGAAACAAAAAGTGGTGGCTAGGTCAAGTGCTGAAGCTGAGTTTCGTGGCATGTCTCATGGTGTATGTGAGTTGTTGTGGTCGGAAAAATTGTTGAGAGATCTTGGATTTAAACCCAAGGGTGCTATGAAACTCCATTGTGATAACAAGACTGCTATTGAGATTGCTCATAATCCAATGCAACATGATCGAACAAAAAATGTGGAGATTGATTGACATTTCATCAAGGAAAAATTGGATGCTGGAACTATTAATTTTTCGTTTGTGGGATCTCAAGATCAACTTGTTGAAGTGCTTACTAAGGTTGTGTTTAATAGTGTGTTTTCCAACTGGCTTGGCAAGTTGGACATGCGTGACATCTTTGCTCCAATTTAAGGGGAAGTGTTGCGAGTTATATGTTTATATATTAGTCAAAGTGTAAATAGTAGTCCGTTGTCCCATATTGACGAAGGTTACATGTAATATCAATTGTAACTCCTATATATACTCTACTTTGGAGATCAATGAATATACAAGAAATTCTCAAATGTTGGCATATATATTTTTGGTATTTTACCGTGTTTAATTCAACTCATCACCTGTGTATTTGTAGTCTGAATGGCCCTATTTAACTTCTTGTATTGTGTTTCCTATTAGGATTATCTTCTACTTCGTTCCCGGCATTGATATTTTGTTTTTTAAAAATGGAAAAACTAAAAAGTAAAAGAATTTGCACCAAACTCCTGCATGTAAATGTAAACAGTTTCCAATCTATTTGAACAAAAAGCAGCATTGTTTTGTTCATCCCATTTTTACAGGAATGAAAAAGAAGGCGGGCTACTAATTAGCTAGCTACCACCGGCCTTTATCATCATTGTCAGGAGTACGTGCAACAAAGTGCCGGCCCCAACCAGCTTTGGATGAGCTGCACAGATTCGCAGCACAGGGTGAAGTTTGTCGCCAAGGGTGACCTCCTCCCTGACTAGGATTGGATTGTGAACTGAATTTCCATGCAGGATTGGATTGTAAACTACGTTGCCAAGCTGTGTTTGTGTCATGCCTGAAGACATTTCCAGATGGCCGAAAAACATTGTTCAATGACTGATGAACTCTTTTATAACTTCTCCAGCTTTGGCTCGACTCTGATAGTTTCGATTCCTTTAAGCCTTGTATTTGATCTCCTAATGAACCAGAAGGAACTGCTTTCCACTTTTCATAAATGTGGTTCCGAAAATTTGGACTAGATCTTGCTTTCCCACTACCGCAACCCCATCCAGAGCCGGCATATTTGTATATTACATCAGGGCAGCTAGAATTGAATCTAGCATTGTTGTTGGAGGCTGCATTTCCTGTATTATTATTATGTTTTCTAAACCTCTCATGAACCGGCCGGTTGCTGCGTTTCCTTGTCCTCCAAATCAGTTCCAAGACAACCAGCGGACATGGAAAGAGAAAAAAAATTAACAGTGAGGGAGAGGGAAAAAAAAAAACAACAAACCTGGCGGTGGGATGTGAGCTTCGCTGATCTTCATGCCTTAGTTTTGTCTCCTCAAGATCATCTTCAGTTATTGTCTGCAAACATGTATGTCACATATAAAATTGCATGATAGTATATACATTACGAAGTGTTATCATTTAATGTTTAAAGTTAATACCTTAACGGGATGTTCTACATGATCAAGTAAACGCGTAATACACTGAATCTCATTCGGACGCTCATATAGCACACATCTGCAATATAAATTTAAAAAATAAATCCCTAGCACAGCAAAATATTTGAGAAGATCAAACTAAATTGTGAGTCATTTGCCTGCCAACATACAAGACGGAGTCTTTTTCAAGGTTAAGATCTCCTTGTCTACCCTTGGCAGCATTGTCATCGAGAAGACAATTGACACCACCAATTCCGAAACCGGAACAATAGATGTACATTTACATTATCGGCAAAAATCAACATTTAGAAGATATGGGAAAGTGAAAGAAAATGTGAAAAAAAATTCTGAAAAAGAAATAGAAGCAATTCAGAGATAAGTACGAACAATTTCGAGAAGACTTCAACAAAAAATGGAAAGATAACAAAAAATTCAACAAGATAACTCATGTTTCTACCTCAACCTAGTGTCAATCTTGACGGACAAATTTTCCTTCGCAGACAGTGACACAAAATGTGAAGCCAAACTGTGTATTCTTCTCACAAACAGATCAACCTTTTCTGCATTTCGGTCTCTTTCCTCCCCCTAATGTAGAATCAGAATGCATTGTAGATATCATTATGGCAAAAAGGCGTACAATCAATCTTCATATTGAGGAGTAACAAAGTATCATACCACTAGTTCTTTCTCTTTCTTTCTAGTTTCAGATAGAAGGCGTTTATCTTCAATAGCTGGAAGTTTGCAGATTCCCTTTCGGAGATTATAATTTTGAAAAATATTTAAAGTAAAAATTATCAGTATATATCAATTAAGTACAATATCGATGAATGAATAACAGTAGTTCCAGAATATATAGTGCCATATGAAATAAAAAAAGTGAAAAGATAACCAAACCTGCCGCGTAAAACGCTTCCCACATGTCAATATCAAAATATAAACGTTAAAAAGAACTTGAAGATTAATTTTCGTGAAATTCACTGTAGTATGACTGGTATTACAGATTAAGGACTTACCAGAAGGATAAAAGTCAATAATGCTGGAATTTTCTTCAAAATCATGAGGGTTTGGTAACCTTTAGAAAGTGCACGAGCACTACAAACAGGAGCAATTGTTTTACTCTTCTATGTTTTTCAAGAACTTAGCAAGATCAAATTTACAAAACAAAGAAACAGAAAGGAAATCAACAGAATCACCTTCTTGGAGGTAGAACAGCCATAAGAGCATCAACAGGTTTAAATGGTGAACCTTTTCGAAATTTTACTTCAACTTTTGCTAAGCCATTAAAGTCAGAAGCAAATGGTCCATAATGGAAAGGATAAAACCTGCAGATCGGATGTTTCAGTGTCAATCTTTTTCAGCAGCCTTCATTACTAGCTATACATAGTCCAGAGTTGTCATACTTACCATGTCCATGATAGGGGACTCGAAAAATAGTACAAAAGAACCCAGTGAAGTCCTTCAGTGTAACTTTTAACCTAAATTTCAACCAGCATTGGAATGTAAAAGGAGAAAATTAAAAATACGAATGCATGCGCAATTTACGAATCATCAATTAACTAATGTATATACTGCAAAATGACATCCAAATCAATGTATTGCTTGTTCAAAAAACCAACCAAAAATATTCAACACCACTCAGTAATGAAGTAAATCCGAGATAATAATCGTGATGGACAGACATACAATTTCCTTCCTTTTGCTTTCCGTATCCTCGGTTTCAACAGAAAATTTGTAGTTATAATATCTTTCTTTGTAGCCTTCAGTACCCAATCGAACCTGTGGAAGAAATCAGCAAAGATGTAAAAATCATCCTGCGAATTAAGCTTTGATTTATTGCACAAGGATTTATGAGAAAGAATAAAGAAGCTTTCATAATGGTGTGATTTATACTTTGTCAATCGCCAACTCTCCATTCTTAAACAGATCGGATTTCCTTCTAGTGTTATCTTTCAGTTTTTGCTTTAATTATTTTGTATTCTCTAGTATCTGCAAAAAAAAAATAACGTATGTATAAAGGACTAACCCATCAGGCAAGTACCAAAATATTTATTCCATCATTGTATTTATAATCAAGAAAAACCACCTGCAACAGTATCGATCATACATCTTTCGCTGCAAATGCTTAATAAACATATTTATTAAAAGGTAATTTATAAACCAAAATAAATCCATATGAAACAAGAAAACATACTTGTGCATGTGAATTGTCAAATGTCCCATACGACAATAAAACGCTGTGTAAGGTGGACTAATACAACATGGTCCTAGGATCACAATTTAACATGCATCATGATAATTACAAGAAGAAGATGAATGACACTAACCTGCACCGATTGGAGACATGGTGGCTTGAGTTCATAGGTTGTCTTCTACTTCCAGTACTTCTTTTCCTGAAATTTTTTTTCAGAAATTTCTCAACTCTGGATAGTTCGTTATATCCAGTTTTGTCGTCATTGACCTACTTTTTCGCATTAGACATTCAAGAGGCGGCGTGATCATGAGTCTTACTACATTATTTTTGTTTTGAAGAAACTGAAAATGATATGAAGTTAACATTATGGATCATACCCGATCTAATCAGCAATTCAATTGCACCCCGGAAGCAAGTATGGGTACCCATCAAAAAAGTGAATTCAATTTTGTTGCATTTATTTTTAATTATAATTTTCCATCAGTGTATGAGACTGAAGTAAGAATAGAACCTCATAAATGTCCAAAGTTGGTGTGTGGGGCAGAAAATCATTTCCCAGAAAAAAGCACATGAAGATAAAATCATCGATGATACGCTCAAGATCGAACTTAACGTTCTCAGGAGGATCATTGATTTGTATGTCAAGCTCCAATTATTCCCTCAAAATCCAAATGTGCACAAACTGAAATTTGGAGGAACAACAGCAAAGGTGAGAAAACAGAACGGTCAAGCTTCAGTGATGGATTGCGAATGTATTTATAGGATACCTGAAAGGGTTTGTTAACCATGACTGTCTTTCTGTTATCTGAAATCACTGAAGACAACATAGTTTCTCCAATTGACTCACAGTTTTCAAGTTGCTGCTTTTGATTTAGTACATCCTATGTCCAGGACAGGTGCTTATGCTACAATAACAACAAAGCCTTATCCAACTAAGTGGGGTAGAGTAGTCAAAAAATTTCAGTTGCAATGTTACCGCTCATCCTCTTGATCTATTCTCTTTTACTTCATCCTAGGAAATAAAGTATAATTCCAATTTTTGTTTCCACTGTACTTTTTAGCAGGACGTCAAAACCTTGAAAACCGTATGAGGTCAAGCATGTGCATATAAGACCAACTCAAAGCTACGAAGCTGATCAACTAAACCTTAAATAACGAGCGTTCTATTCGAACTGTGAGAAATTTGAAGAGTCTGTCAGTTTCACCTCTCTCAATATGGAAAAGTGAACTTCATGTGTCGCCAAAGCTAACATTATCGAACCCGCGTCCTGCATGCCATGGTGCCAATGATGCACCAGAATGTCGATCATTATAGCTTAAATGAAGTGAAAAAGATGAGAGGAGATCTGGTGATAGTTCTTGTTCTTTTCATGATGTCAAACTCTATATTATTCCAGCAAAATATATCCGATACAGTGAGCATATTATTCATACCAATCCATACAAGCAATGGCGGGTGATTGGATTGTAAGAAGGAAGATTACGCTGCTGGCGTATAAATGAAATTATTTTGTGCTCCCCTCCTCCAGGAACATTAGCATCAGAAAATATTACCTAATTCAGCAAGAATATAGTTAGAGAAAATAAGAGAGATCAAAAGGCATACATAAGAACACCACGGCATGAAGTATACAATTTATCCGCCAGTTGTTATTAATGATGATTCATGCATTAACCTTAATGAAAAGTGACATATGTACCACGATGTCCCTCCAGCATGGATCATTGCTCATCCGCAAGTTGATATAGCTCCGAAGAGCCTTTGATAATTTATGCATAAAATCTGTTCCGGGTGTGATCACATTAGGATCTGATACTTCAGATTCCTGTTTCGGGAGGACTTGTTTTCCTTCTTTTTCAAGTTGTCTTCTCAGTTTTTCTTCTTCAACTTCCTACACAGTTGATAACAACATTTGGGAATATAAATCTGTTTAAACTAATTTATGAGCAGTATAAGTAGAACATGAGATATATTGATCAGAAGCATGATATAGGTTATAACTGACCACAAGTTTCTTGTATTTGGCTGACTTAAAACGCCTTGTTCGTTGTTCATCCATTTTAGCCTTTGGAGCAACTCCATCTACAAGAAAATCAAATTCATACGTCCTTCAGGTACTTAAAAATATACACATGTACATATATGTATGTACGTACAAATCAACTAACTAAAGTTTACAAGTCTGATAATAACATATACATAGCAAGACAAAAATAAAGTAAATCAATTTTCTTACTCATGGCCATGTATAGCAGCGCCGTGGTCTAATAATGTCGAAAATCCGATCAATATATTGGAAAATATTGCTGAATACTTCTTCAAAATTACGTGGTGTTGGCAGCTGACATATGCAGCACACAAGAAAATATACAAGAAATAGTTTACACAAATCACAGACAAAAATTGAATCAAGAATTAATGAATCGTATACAGCTTGTGAAGAGAGAAAATAAATGTGGTCGTACTCCATTATTATCATCATCAGGGAAAAGGCAAGGATAGATAATCGAGTTCATGTCAATTAAAAGTTATCGCACTCATCCCTGTCCTCCGTAGCTTTAACAACCACATTGGGATACTTGTTAATGAACCAACGGAGAAAGGAAGGCACTCCCATCTCCCTCTCCGATCTCTTAGAACCTCGGTTAGCTCAACAGTTGCAGTACTCTGTGCCTCTCTGACTACTGCGAACTTAACTTCACTAGTAGAAAAACCTGTTTGCCCGACGGAATCTTGCTCGACGGACCAAATTTCGTCGCGCAAACATGGTTTGCGGGACCAAAAATAGCAAACGTCGCGCAAACATACGTCGCGCAAAGTTTTGGCGCCAAATAAGTAGGTCGCGCAAAGAAGCTTTGCGCGACGCACGCTTAAGTACGTCGCGCAAAACAGCTTTGCGCGACGCAAAACAACTTTGCACGACGAAGGATGGCGTCGCGCAAAGTTAACGATTTTTTTCTGCTCCACTCAATCAGATTGGGAGGTAGAAACTGCAAACCCAGTTGCAGTAGCTACCTCATCCCCTATCTCTCTTCAAAACCTTCTCCAATCCCTGATCTCAATCTCCGTGAGGTCCTTCTCGTTCACGTCGTCTCCATAAATCCCCTGGATATTAGAGTGAGTCAAATTTCACCCTTTTTTAAATTTAATTTTACCTTGTTTTTAGATTGATCCCATTTCTAAGATTTGTTTGTTTGCCAAGAAAATGAGGGAAATGATCATACACATAGACGCACACACATTTGTAGCAATATACACATACACAGACGCACACATATCCTCACACACAGACGCACACATGTCCTCACACACACACACACACACACACACAGACACACACATACACACACACGCACAGATACATCCACACACACGCACGCGCGCGCGCACACACACACACAAAGATTCATACACACACACGCACAGATACATCCACACACGCACACACACGCACGCACGCACACACACACACACACACACAGAGACGCACACACACAAAATTATTTTGATTATTGTGATGTGATTTAGTTTTAGTGATTATTATGATTTAGTTTTAGTGATTATTGTGATTTAGTTTTAGTAATATTGTGATTTAGTTTATTTGTATGCACATATGTTTGTACATCATCTACAAAATTATTTTGTGTTGTACGAAGTTAATATTACTTAACTTTGTACATTTTTTTTTCTTCAATAAAAGCTTAGTTTCCCGTTTGAGAATTAGTTGGATTTTGTGCATGGATGCGAAAGCATGACTGCGGTCCAATTAATTCTTGAATTGTCCCATTTTTTGGACAGTTTGGGAATGCATAGTTATGTGTTGTAGTTTGCGGGTTCACGGATTATGTTTCGATAGTGGAAAATTGGTAACATTTCTTGATGTTCTTCGAGTACATGGTGGATATTATGTATCTACGTCGTGCACTTGAAGAATTGTAAGGAGATGCTGCCGAAATTAGCCCACGTCGAAATTTAATCCATTGGAATCGTAAATTATGGCACATAACTGTGCATTCCTGAATGGGATAGGGCCCTTACCGGAGGAATAAGGTGACAAGACAATAGTTGAATTTGTTCTAATTCTTGTACTTTTATTGGGATTGCAGACAAAATGGACAGACAGTGGATACATAATCATAATAGATGTGTTTTTGAGTACTTGGATGGAATGGATGAGTTCATTGAATTCGCAACTAGACACAACCTAGGTTCAACTCATATCCAATGTCCGTGTAGGAGGTGTAACAACTCAATGTGGGAGACATTCGAGAATATTCGATTTCATTTAGTAAGAAATGGGATGATTGAGACCTATACTACTTGGTATCATCATGGAGAACGATTAGACCAAGCTTCATCTTCATACGTGACACGAGTGGAGACCGTTGAATCTAATGTGGAGCCTAATGAACAAGTTTTGAATATTCTAAATGACGTTTATCCATACGCCTAGAGCAACACCAATCAGGAAGGGGGAGATGACGGTCGTCCAACCATGGACATTGAGGCATTCAAAAACTATGAAAAACTATTGAAAAATGCCAAGCAAGAATTATATCTGGGTTGCGAGAAGTTTTCGGTGCTCACAACAATGGTGGAGTTGATGCATGGCAAGATCAAGTTTCGTTTGTCAAACAAGTGTTTTGATTACTTTTTGGGAGTTATCAAGAGGATGCTTCCAAAGGAGAATTGTTTACCTGAAGATCATAAAAGTGCCCAAAAAATGTTGAAGGGTCTCGGACTGGGGTATGAAAAAATTCACGCATGTGTAAATAATTGTATATTGTTCTATAATGAGAACAAACAGTTGGATAAATGCCCTGTCTGCAATGAGCCGAGGTTTAAAATGACATCAGAGAATAGAAAGACCAAGAATCCACAAAAAGTAATGCGTTATCTTCCATTGAAGCCTAGGTTGCAAGATTGTACATGTCGATGCATACCGCAACCGACAAGAGATGGCAGAAAGAAGGACGGGTAAATGATGATGTTATGAGGCATCTTGCAGATGGAGAGGCATGGAAAGAATTCGATCGGATGTACCCTGATTTTGCAGCTGACCCGCGCAACGTCAGATTGGGACTTGCCACCGACGGATTTAATCCGTTTGGGGCTTTAAACCAAATCCACAACACTTGACCGGTCGTCGTGTTTCCTTATAATCTGCCGCCTTGGAAGTGCATGAAAAAAGAATACATGATGTTGACTCTTAATTATCGAAGATCCAGGAAAGTCCATTGATGTTTATTTGCGGCCGTTGGTTGATGAGCTAAAAGATTTATGGGAAAACGGTGTTCGTACATACGATAAGTATACTGGGCAAATGTTCACAATGCGAGCGGCAGTGATGTGGACAGTTAACGATTTTCCCGCGTATGCAATGGTTTTTGGGTGGATGACTAAGGGTTATTTGGCATGTCCAATATGCAAGGAGAACGTAACATCGTCTTGGCATGCAAGAAAAGTTTGTTATCTTGGTCATCGTAGATGGCTCCCTTGGGACAATGAGTGGCGTCAGAACGATAAAGCCTTCCACGACACAAAAAAGACTCAGCCAAGACCAAGAGAATGGTCCGGAGATGAGATTTTGGATCAGTTAAACCATTTGGAATTTGGTCATTTATGCAAAGGGGTCAGTAAGCTCAGAACAACTACACATCTGAATTGGACACACAAGAGTATGTTATTTGAGCTCCCGTATTGGTCAAAGTTAAAATTGAGACACAACCTCGATGTTATGCATATTGAGAAAAATGTGTTTGATACTTTGGTCGGGACAATTCTAGACATTGAAGGAAAAAAAAAAGGACACGATCGAAGCTCGGCTCGATTTGGAACGAATGGGCATTAGGTCATCCTTGTGGATGAAGAGAGTCGGTGGTACATTAAAGAAAGGCCATCCTTTTTTTTACAGTTAAGCCGAATGGGAAGAAAGAGTTTTTCAACTTTATTTCTTCTGTAAAGTTTCCAGATGGGTATGCTTCCAATATCTCGCGTTGCGTGAACGTGAAGGGGTGTAAATTTTCAAACATGAAGAGTCATGACTGTCATGTGATACTCCAACACCTTCTTCCAGTTGGTATTCGACATTTATTGCCTCTTGATGTGGTGAAACCAATCGTGTTGTTGTCAAGATTTTTTACGCAGTTAACTGCAAGGTGTTTGCGGAAGTCGGATGTTAAACAATTGTCGGAAGACATTGTGAACGTCTTATGCAAGTTCGAACAGATATTTCCCCCAGCTTTCTTTACAAGTATGATTCACGTGATGATTCACTTGCCAGATAAGGCATTGCTTGCCGGACCAGTGAACAATTGATGGATGTATCCAATAGAAAGGTATTTAATTAAGCATATATATATATATATATATATATATATATATATATATATATATATATATATATATATATACACATACAACAAACGCTTTGAATAATTTGTAGCATACCTTTTATTTGTGCAGATATCTTGGTGAGTTGAAAAAGTGTGTCCGAAACAGGGCAAAGCCCGAAGGATCACTTGTGGAGGCATGGGTCGCATACGAGTCACTTACTTTTTGTGCAATGTATCTTCAAGATGTTGAGACAACTTTCAATCGTCCTCAACGCAATAATGACTGTGGTGTTGTTATTCGAGACCATTGTCCTTTTCAGCGGGACTCTTGGGCAAACATTCCTGAGGAGATGAAGAAACTGGTGCGAGAAGAGTTGTCGGTTAGTATATTAATTTTTCGCCTTTATCATTTTTTTAATTTTGTTTACAAATATTAAAAACCAAAATATATTATCCTAATATTATTAAAGTTCTTACTAGTATTTTATTGTTTTTCATATTCGTAGGTCATTTATGATCTTGAGGACATATCCTCTGAGGTCAAGGCCTACTTAGAGGAGACCTTAGCAACCCGGTACAAAAATTGGAAGAACAATTTTCACACGTATTTTAAGAAATGGGATGATCCGGAGATTGCTCGCCTACATGTTCCAAGTGAGTTGAAGAACCGGCCAAAGGATTGGGAGTGGCTTTGTAAACATTTTACGGACCCAAAATTTGTGGTATGTGCATAATATTTTAATAATAATTTATTATTGTTTTAGTTATTTTTTAATCTTTTTTTTTATTAATTTATTTCAAATAGTCGCACTAACATCTATATTGTGTGTTTAACAGAAGAAATCTGTTGCTGGCCAAAAAGCTCGTGAGTCAAAGACACTTCTCCACCATTCCGGTTCGAAGCCCTTTAGGTATAGGTTTGAGGCACGACGTCAGGTAAATGTATATTAACTTTGAAATTTTATACAATTTATTTATTATTATTGATTCATAAAATTTTCTTAATGTTTTTTTCTTCAGGAGGGTTCTAAGTTCCCAGCGATCGACATGTTCAAGGACATTTACGTTCAACCTGGTAAAGAGATCCCTAAGCAGTTTCATGTAAGTATATGTAATTATTTATTCTTATATGTATGAATCGTTCAAATATTATTTATATTTTGTTATTAAACATTATATGTTTTTTCTTTACTATTATAGGCTATTATGGTGGAAAAGAGCAATGTTATTCTCCAAGAAGCAACATCGCAACTTCCCTCGGAGACCCCGATTGAGGACGTCACGGTACCTAAGGATGTAGATTTTCAGGTCATGACTGATGTCCTGGATCAGAACTTAGGTCGTCGTCATGGCAAGGTTGTTCGGTGTATGGGGAAAGCGCAGATTCGTGAGACGGGTGCCTCTTCTTCCAGGTCGAACACAACAGAGGTTGATGCATTGAAGGACGAAGTGACAACCCTAAAGGCCCAAGGCGAGCAGATGAGGGCGCAGCTGAGGGCCCAGGGCGAGGAGATGAAGACCTATGCTGGAACAATGAGAGACCTTATGCAAGCCATACAGATGTCCGGCCTCCAAATCTCACTACCAGCACCTCATTTTGCTCCACCTTCGACCTCAGAGCCACCTCGCCCTGCTGATACCCAGTAGCTTGATGTATTAAACCTAGTTCACTTGTAGTTTTTTCTTTTTTGTTCGGACATCTTGCACATACATTTCTATATATTTTATATAATTAAATACTTTTTCTTGGTCAATTAATTATTTTTTTGAATTTAATTACATTATTTATCAAAAATAAAAAAAAATAATAATTTTGAGCAAAATGACTCCCCCACTTTGCGCGACGGAGGACGTGGGTCGCGCAAACTTTGCATGACGTAGGATCTGCGTCGCGCAAGTTTGTTTGCGCGACCATCCCTGCGTCGCGCAAAGAAGGTTTAGGACGTCGTATCACAATATCATTATCAATATAATCAAATACATTTTTCTTTGTTTATAACCACGTTATCATTAAACTAGATTTCCGTTCATTTTTCATTATATACTTGGAAACTACATGTTCTCATATTTTAGAACATCATAGCACAATATCATTATCAATAGAATCAAACACCTTTTTTTTATTATTTATAACCAAGTTATCATTAAACTAGATTTCCACTCATTTTTCATTGTATACAACCAATTTATCATTTAACCATTGAATTCTCATATGATGTGAATTCTTCAAAATACTGATCACTAAAAAAGAAGCTCTCCCTATTTTGGGAAGGTTGTAGTCTTGGTCTATTTTAATTAAAAAAAAATATTAATAGATGATTTCTCTATTTTGTTTACCTTAACTATTATAAGGGTCATATAAAAATTTAAAGGAGAGATATTTGAAGGTGTTGGGCTCAGTGGCAGCCAATGTCTCATGTTGGCTCCACCACTGGGTCTATTCTTTGAATTCCTAATATATAATTAATTTACTTAAATCCGCCTAGACCGCTTAGGCCCGCCTAAGGTGCTAGGCCTCGGCTTGCCACCCGACTAGCGCGCCTAGCATCTTTTAGAACATTGTCTAGGAGTACAAATAAGAAATGAGTTTGGAAAATAACAAAATAACATGGATTTTGCGATTTTTAATTTAATCTTCAGTTCACTTCGTCATCTGATCTACATCACTTATGGTCTTATAGGGTGTTTATCAAATCTTAATAGGAATAAGAGGATTCAATAAAAGAGTTGAGATGAGAGCATCTCTAATGGAGATCCTACATGGAGTTCCTATAACCGTATAGTCCCTTATATACAGGGACAAAAAAATTTCAATGGGTTTGATTAGAAGTCCTCAAAGTATTCCAATATACAGAGACTCAATTGACACCTCAAAGAAATCCTCAAATGTGAGGATTTTGTATAGGGATTCAATAGGTGGATCCACTGTTGATTTTGAATAGGAAACAAATCCACCGATATGTGAATGCTTCACAACAGCTTCTTTTTGTTGATAGATGGGTACATTCAAAAGTAAGAATATTATGTGGCACTTTTTATTGAAAGATGGGTGAAATTAGCACGTCCACTTGCTTTAGAAAAAACACATTTGTTTAGTATTAATCTTTTTAATTAATAGTTAAAAGTATCCCTATCATCAAAAGTTCCGACATGTTTGCCATTTATTTGATATGTGTTGTAAAATCGACGGTGTGTGCAGTGGAATAAATGAAACAAGACACAAAATTTACGAGGTTCCTTTATAGTCAGTGTGACTGGAGTACATCCTCAGGGTAGCAGAGGTGCTTTCATTATAATTTGGAATAATAAGATTACAAAGATAACTCTCACTATTCTCTCTTCTCTTCTTCCTCTCTCTCTCTCTCTCTCTCTCTCTCTCTCTCTCTCTCTCTCTCTCTTTCTTTCTTCCTCTTCCTTCCTCTCTCTCTGCCATGAGTCTCTCACTTTGGTGTTGTGTGGGGTTTGTATTTATATAGTAGGAAGCAAGCTTCGACAGACAGTGGAAGGGCAACTTGCCCATTGTTTAATTATTTGAGTGGACATCCATTGTTCTACAACACTCCCCCTAGGAGAGCCTTCTGCTAGACTTCCTCCAAAGGTCTGAATTTACTCCTTTTATCTGGAGCTAAATTTTGATTCAAGGGTGGTGGACAATTGATCTTGAATCGGACTTGTGATTTCTTCAAGGGCCGTCGAGGCTTGATCTTGAATGAAATTGAACCATGAAGAGCTTCACGTGGCAAGTGATCTTCGGCTTTGTCTGGGATGGATCGACACGTGTTTTGTTGTGCTTATCTTTACATGCTTCAATGTATCATTTTCATTTGCCTTACATGTTCCTTTTGCAGAAGTGGTATTTTCCTTGGTTTTCCCCATGCAAGTGTGACATCTTCTTTTGCAGTATTTGTCCCCTGATGCAGGAGTGGAATGCAACCCTTGCATTTGAATGGTCATTCAGAACATCACTTCTCAGCGACTCATCATGCTTGGCAGCTTCACTGTAAATAACCAACATCATATCAATAGTTGAAAATGAGTACTCGAGAGCAATGCAAGGTAAGCAACCAGGCTAAGGTTTCGGGCAATTAGTTCCAGATCGGAACGTTGATTCCAAGTGCCGTCTGATTGCTATCTTTCTCCTTGTCCTGCAAGTGAGAACAAGAACAAAGAAAAGGACAGGGAAAAAGCATGATATGAGATACCCTTGCTTTCGACCCTGATGATATAAGATACTCTTGCTATGGTGTGACTTGTTTGAAGAGGTATTCTCGGAGAGGAAAAAAATTAAGTATTTCGAAATGCTTTGTTGAAGATGCATTCTCGAAGATGAGGAAGAGTTAGGTATTCTTGCAAGTCTGCCTTGTTATGGAAGACAGAGGTCGACATATATAGGGATTTCCCAATAGCAAGTAGTGGTGTTGTTCTTTTACTCTTCTCGGCAACTGTTAGGTAATTAGAACAGTAAGATTTACACGTTTTCAACTTTGTCAGAGATCTTTGACAAAGTTGCACGTGATATCCGAAAAGTTGAGATTGCATCTGAGAAATGCCAACAAACTTTATTCAAGAACATCTGGCTTTTGAAATTCGGAGAGCAGTGTCTCTTTAATTTTTGAACAGGTGGCTCTGTTGCCTCTTCTTTTATAGAGACATCAATTGTGTTCAAGAGTATGCTCAGAAAGTTGCTGCCTGTAGAAATTTTCCCCTTCTTGCACTTTTGAGATTTTATTTGACCTCATTTTTCCTTCATCATTTCTGAAAATGGCTTACCTATCTAACCTTTGTTTAAATTTGAGTCTTAGGAATGATACATATGAGTCGCGTCAGGATAATATATGGCGCCCGTCCTTCTTATCTTCTAATGGCCCTTTTATGGTTGGGGACTCTGTGATGAAGAATAACATAACCGCTACAGTAGTAGCTAGGAATCTTCTCACTCCTAAGGATAACAGAATCCTTTCAAAACGGTCAGATGAGTCGGTCGTTCAAGACTTTTTGGCTCTCAGTGTTCAATGTGCAGGGCTTTGTATCTAATATGGGCCAACCCTTACTTGCTCAAACTCACCAAGGTTAATCATTGATAGATGAGGTGGCAAGTCTTAAACAAGAGATCAGAGGGCTCAAGCACGAGAATAGAGAGTTACATGTGCTTGCAAACAATTATTCAACGAGCATGAAAGGAAAGCTTGACGAGCTGCTAGAATCCGAAAGTCGGATTCAAAGTGATCACTAGATATTCGTGGCTAGATTCCGAAGGCAACTGATGCCTTCCCCTTCTAGTGTTTTGCCAAGTACTGGGGCTTCACATGAGCAATCTTTTCGAAGGCTTCATCCTGTTTGTTTGTTTTAACTTATGTATATACACATATCAATAGATAAGCTTTATTTCATTCAGTGTATTGTGCTAAATACAATAAAGCATATACTTCACTAAGATGTGGTACTTCTAAACCAAATATCTTTACCCTCACAAAGATAAATGATCATTCTTAGTATCTAAATATTGGTTAATCATTTGAGTATTCAACTCATAATCTTCAATCCATATGATTCTTTAATATCATGGATAAGATTCGTGTTGGCATATTGTTCGATCCACAGTTCGAGACAATATTTCCTTCAACACTTTATAATTTTTTTAAACTCTTCAGGAGTGTCAATTTAATATCATCGACATCTTGCAAGAGATTTTAGTATGTTGCAATAATATCATAATGATAGTACTCACTAAGGCAATTTATAAAATCCAATGGTATTGAATACATATTTTATGCTTTACCCTTCCGGGGCTTACAAGCAATTTGAATCCTTCAGAGATTTTCTACACTTTATGACACATTTACCTTTGGAATTTATACAGAGAAATTTGCTCCCATGTATACTTGAGGGATTTACTTATGGAGATATGATGTGGGCGACTCATAACCCTTCGTATATAATTCTCCATTCATATGAACTCGTTTACAACCTTGTGTCATATCATGTGAATGTATTTCACTGTATTACAAAGCTCATATGTAACCTCTTTGGTTCAACATCTTTTGGCTATTTGTATTGTATTCAAGTATATAGGTCCATTTTTCCACATTCTTACAAAATTTTAATGGAATTGCCTTTCTCCATTTTGGACAATAATTTTTGTTGACGGAAAAGAACGGGACTCAATATCAATACAGCTCATTGATGAATTTAGTAGCTACTTGTAAAAACCAAAATTACCATTGGTTATCATCAATCCGTGATCCCATATTCTCATGTGCATGCGCATGTATAAAAACTTTTTATTTCTTTGGATATCCACTGCCTCTTCAAGGGCATTACACTATCTCTTCCAGGATAGTCATAGTTTAGAGAATGCGGATCATAACCTCTTGTTGAGCGTTATAGAGCTTGGATTTTAATCACCACTTCCGGGAGTTGAGTCATTGAGACCTATACGTCTATCATGCTTCATGCATGAGAATCAACATTCCCATGTCCGCGGATTGTCTTTTCTAGGACGTGTATCCATGCGGCGACTGTCATGCTTCTGGCATGCAATAGTTATGCTTCGGGAATGCAATATTTCAATAGTGTCATATTCTTCTTCTTTCGAATGACTGAATCTTTTTTAGTCTGAGGGTCTGTCACGCTTCAGGCGTGCAACAGATAAATCATTTACTGCCTCATTATATTGTCCAACAGGGACATTAATTCTTGCAGGCGCATTTGCAGCAAGTATATGTAATTTTATCACTTTCGTTACATCATTAAATGCAACTGGCCTTTGATTGGCCATTGTTGCATCATTCAATTATTCTCACTTCATTTTCACATTGATTGTTTCGTGAATCAAAATAAGACAAAAAATTCTCTTCGTTCTTCTGGAACGGTCTTTTCTCGTCATTCTTCTCATCGTTCTTCTGGAACGGTGTTTTTTTCTCCCCTAACGGAGGGAAAATTGTCTTATCAAAATGACAGTCCGCAAACCATGCTGTAAACATATCCCTAGTCAAGGGTTCCAAATATTGAATGATAGATGGTGTTCAACATCAATGCCCAATCCGCGATGATGCCTCATTTCAGTACGTTATGGCAGTGCAATAGGCACAAAGATAACACAACCAAAACTCGTAAATGTATAATGGTTAGCTGGTTCCCAAACACGAGTTGTACTAAGAAGTATTGATGGTTGGTAATAAGTCTCAACCGAACCAATAATGCATCATGTAAAATAGCATGTCCCCATGTAGAAAACTTGGCAATTTAGTTTTCATGAGCAGAGCACAGGTAATCAATTTCATCCGCTTAATAAATGCTTCTGCTAAACCATCTTAAGTGTCCTTATTTAATAGTCTGTGGACTGAGACTCTTATGACCTTTATTACAATTAAGTAGAGGCATTGTGGCACTTCAAACTTAAGGTACTCATCAAGGAACTTCATGTCCCGATCTTGAGGATCTAGGGACTTCATGCCTGATCTTTTTGCATGATGGAACTTCTGGTCCAATCTTTTTTATATGATGAGGATCAAGAAACTGCAGGTTCTAATCTGATCAAGGAACTTCAAGTCCAATATATACTCATCGTAACAAAAGAAGTACAATAAATAAATTAAAGCAATAGGCGGTAATTCCAGCCATAGTAAATAAATTGCTTTTTAGTAAATAGAACTTGTGAAATGATTTTAAACCAACACCATTCACAAAAATAAATATGTATATATTTTTCTTCTTTCTTTTCAGATGGTGCAACACCATCCAAAAGCCTTTACTTTTTTTATTATTATTTTTCTTATTCATTCACATGCTGCACCATTCCAAAAAAGCCTTTGCTTTTTTTGCTGTTTTTTTTTTCTTTCACATGGTGCAACGCACCTTTCCAAAGCTTTGGCCCCATTTCCCTTTTTATTCTTTTCTGTGCACAATTCCAACACATCAAAATAGCTCTTCTGGAGCTTTATGGTTGTTGGCTTTTCTTTGCCCTGAGCAGAAGCCATCCTACTTCTTGTAGGTAACAGGGAGCTCTGGGGATTTTTCAAGCTTAATTCAGAGGACTGCAACGCCATCAAAAGACAGCGGCCACGGGCGCCCGTCCAAGTAGCGTAAAACTCAGAGCTAGAATTACTGTGAGTCGTCGAGATCCATCGAGAACGATGCGATATGGGTTTCCAAGTCTGATAAGATTCTTCTAGATCTCTGGAAACCAGTTGTCAGATACGAGTTTTCTTATCTCGTGACGACTGGAGGTCGTAAATTTCAATTCTCACCGGAATTCGGTGGAGCGCTTCTGGCGCGTTGGGAAAGATGAAAAATGGACATACCTTTGCTTGTTTTGCTGCACCTTTGTTTGTCTGTGAGATCTCTCCATCTCTCTTGTCCACGAGAGAGATACGAGATTGCAGGTCTAGCAGGGATAAGGATCAGCACATCAACAATTAGAGTGATAAAAGAAAAAGTAATAAAAGAAAGGTTGATGAATTTTTGTGACAAGATGATCTTCCCTGTTTGTCGTGTCTGGCTTGCCTTCTCTACTCTGTGATTTTTCTAGTGCTCATTCTCAGAGCTAAACTGCTCCTAGTATTGCAAGTTCGACTTGTGTTTATCCGAATTTATGGCGTTATGCTTTCCACTGACATGAGAGCTTCTCGTGCTGATAACATGTTGTAAAATCGACAGTGTATGCAGTGGAATAAATGAAACAAGATACAAAATTTACGAGGTTCCTCTATAGTTAGTGTGATTAGAGTACGTCATCGGGGCAGCAAAGGTGCTTTCTTTATAATTTGGAATAATATGATTACAAAGATAACTCTTACTATTCTCTCCTATCTTCTTCCTCTCTTTCTTTCTTTCTTCCTCTTCCTTCCTCTCTCTCTGCCGTGAGTCTCTCACTTGGTGTTGTGTGGGGTTTGTATTTATATAGAAAACAAGAGTCGTAGGAAGCAAGCTTCGACAAACAGTGGAATGACAACTTGCCCATTATTTAATTATTTGAGTGGACATCCACTGTTCTACAACAATATGCTCAATATTTTGGCCCTGATAACTCTATAATTTGGTTTGAAGATCCTGATGGAATCCTTGATCTTATTATGGAGGATAGTATCTCTTAGTACTTTATTGATACGGGACACTCTTTTTCCTTTCATTGGGGTTAAAATTTCCGAAAAAGTTTTTATTGAAGCCCATGGTATGCACCCTATTTTCAATGATGTACGTATTCTCTTTATTAACAATAGATATCATACATTTTCTCAAAAAATATTTTGGCCTGGAGAAAGCAAAAAATTTCGATATTTTCAAATATATCAATGCCCACAATACTACAATGAAATGAAAATTAATTTTTAATATTTTAGTCTATATTTAGGAATTATACTATGAAGGCCTCCCATTGTAGATGATATTCTTGTAGGCACCCAACTATTCTCATTTAGTTCCTATAAATAAGTCTTCAAAGTTGATGGTGGGAGTCTTAAATAGAGACTCCCATTTGAGATGCTTTGAGAAGCTAGAATCATATTCTTGTTTGAAGAGAAATCAAATTACAGGTGACAAACTGCAAAGTAGGGGAAATCAAACGCAAAAGTTGAACACTTCTTTAGTTGATTTTGGACATCTCCAGAAGTCGCGAGAAAATGTTCGAAATTAACTTAGGGTAGTGCCATCCACTCACGTATTTTTTCTTCTCACACACCTCTGTTAATTTTAGGTCGTCGGATCGAACGGATGAAAAAGATCAATGGCAAAATTAACAAGCATGTGTAGGAATGAGTGTGTGAATAGCACAATCCTTAACTTATTAAAATGCACATTTCTGTTATGTGGTTGGGATCAATTGAAAGCATGAAGGGAAATTGAAGCTGGAGATTATGCCACATGTGGTTTAGATCAAAAGATGATAGTGGCATTGTAGGGCATACAAAGGAAGCCTAGCGAACAACAATCGATGAATAAAGTAGCAGAGACGCTTCCAGGATATAGATTCTGCAACGGAAATGATTTCCACACCCCCATATTCACCCCTTCTATGCCCTAAACCATAATTTTGATCCTTTGATTCTTTATTTATTCGATTTAAAGGTCATAAATGAAGAAGGGCGTTATTAGTCACGATGTGGATTGGAAGAAGTGCAAACTAAAGAGCTGAAATTTCCAAAATTCAAACCAGAGAGTGGAAACTCAAGTTAAAAATGGCTACAAAAATGTAACTTAGCCTAGTGTATCCTTGACTTAAACACTGAACCACATCGGGCTACTGTAGACACACTTCAGAGATTGACTCGACAGTTTCACCAAATTCTGAACTTGATAAACAAAAAACCCGACAACTACACCGATTTGCAAGGATTTCAAAAAGAGGCACAGTCAATCTTCTATTTAAAAGAATACACACACAGACAGCTTAATTATAAGATCACAAACATCTTCACGAATCCTAACAGAGAGCTCGTCAAGCCCTTTCTCCAACTTGCTTTTCATGGCCCGGTGACAACCAAGACAAAACAAGTAAGACGAGTTTTAAGAAACTTTGTTTCAGTTGGATAGGGTTGCCTTAACCCAATTTCGAATAAATCTACGGGATCGGCTGGCCTCTTAAATTCCACTAGATATGGACTTGAGAATCAAAAGACAATTACGGAGTAAGAAAGGCAATGAGCTCTACTCAGTTATGAATACAGCAAAACAGAGGACATCCACAATTGACCTTAGTATCACAGACCCCTTCAGGGGCGAATCCCCCGCTTACACACCGGAGATACATCCCCTTGTATCAACATCTGTCATCACGCGAGTTATAGCCCGCTTCTATGTAAAAACCCCAACTTCTACATCTATCTCTCCACAATTACTTCGTGAAATGCCACCACAACAATTAATCATCCAAGTGCAGCAATCAGACCAGCTCTGCAACCTACCTTAATATGTCTAATGACTCATCTAATCTAGTCAAAACAAATCGACATTGTTAGGACTCCAGTGTACAGAGGAAGAATTAAAGAAAGACTGCTAAGTTAGGTAGGAAATTAAAATGTATTCATTTCATAAAAACGAGGAGATACAATTGAGGGCTTATAAACCCATAAGCCAAAACAGACAAAAGGCTCAAGTGCTGAGTCATCCTCTAATAATTACTCTTAACCCCATAAGGATAATAACAAAAGGTAAAGAAGGTAGACCCGAGAAGGTTCTAACATGGCACCCCCCCTTAACAAGCCTGTCCTCAGGCGGCAAACTCAGGAAAACGAGTCAAGATAGAGTCCGCATCTTCCCAAGTGGCGTCATGCTCTGGAAGGCCTACCCATTTAATGAGCCAATTTGGGGCAATGCGTCTTAGACACTGAGGTCTGGCGATAGGGTTGAAGTTTAAGGAAGACCCAATCGTCGACGGAAAAGGTGCGGTCCGAACGATGTTTATTAGCCTGCTGGCGCATCCTATGTTGGGCGAGTTGCAGATTTTCCTTCAATTGCCGAAGCAATGCATCTCTATCGCGAAGGGTGACATCTACCAGATGAACCGGAGAAGAGCCCGGAAGATAAGAGGACACTGTTGGGGGTGGGTAACCATAAACTGCCTGAAAGGGGGTCATTTGTATGGCCGCCTGATAGGTAGTATTATACCACCACTCGGCCCAAGGAAGCCACTGTATCCAATCCTTGGGTTTGTCACCAACAAAACTGCGCAGATAGTGTTCAAGGGTGCGGTTGAGCACTTCGGTTTGGCCGTCAGATTGTGGATGATAAGCCGAACTCTTACAAAGATGGGTGTGTTGCTGTTTAAAGAAGGCAGTCCAAAAGGCACTGATAAAGATGGGATCCCTATCACTCACAATGGAAGCCGGCATGCCATGAAGGCGAAAGACTTCTTGAATAAAAACATCGGCAATTTTAGCGGCAGAATAGGGGTGTTTGACCGGAATGAAATGACCATACTTGGATAGGCGATCCACGACCACCAAGATAGCATTACGGCCGTGGACCGAGGGAAGACCTTCAATAAAATCCATTGCAATGTCCTGCCAGACGTTGGTGGGAATGGGCAGGGGTTGCAACGGACCAGGGGGTTTAATGGTCTCATACGTCGTCCGCTGGCATGTGTCACAGGCAGCCACAAACCGTTTAACATCCGTTTTTAGCCCCGGCCAATTGAAATTGAGTGTTAACCTCTTGTAAGTGCGGAGAAAGCCCGAGTGTCCCGCAGACGGTGAAGAATGAAACTCGGCAAGGAGACGTGCCCGCCAAGGGGAAGAGGGTGCGACAAAAACACCCTTCTTATAGTATAAGAGATCGCCATGCAGTTTAAATAAGGCATGATGTTCCGGGTCCTGTTGCAAATCTGCCAAAATTGAAGAAGCTTGAGGATCCGTGGCATAATCGGCTTGGATCTCAGTGAGACACTCAAAAAGAGGCTGAGAGAGACCCATTAAACCAAGAACCTCAGGACGTCGAGAAAGAGCATCAGCGGCGGCGTTCGAAGTCCCCGGTCGATATTCCAACGTATAATTATACCCCAGTAACTTCAACAACCACCTTTGTTGAGTTGGAGTGGTGATGCGCTGATCCAGAAAATATTTCAAGGTCTGGTGGTCGGTAAGGATCCGGAACTGGTGGCCCATCAAATACGAACGCCATTTTTGGACAGCAAAAACCGCGGCCAACATCTCCTTATCATACACCGATAGAGCTTGATGTTTTGGAGCTAAAGGTTTGCTAAGAAATTCAATGGGGTGCCCATCCTGTGATAAGACTGCGCCAATACCACTACCAGACGCATCGCACTCCACTGTAAATGGTTTTGTGAAATCTGGGAGGGCAAGAACTGGTGTGGAGGACAAAGCTTGTTTGAGTGCTGAGAATGCCTGAGCTGCGGCGGTGGACCACTGGAAATTGTCAGTGCGTAATAAGTCGGTGAGTGGGCAGGCGATAATGCCAAAATGACGGACAAATTTACGATAGTAGCCCGCGAGACCCAAAAACCCGCGAAGGGCACGAACCGTAGTTGGTGTCGGCCAACCGGAAATTGCAGAAATCTTAGAGGAATCCACGGCCACCCCTGTAGCGGATATAATGTGTCCCAAATATGCAATTGAAGGCTGGCCAAAAAGACACTTCGAAGGCTTCAATTTCAAGTGATGAGTGCGTAATAGCGCAAACACCGTAGCCAAATGGGAGACATGTTGTTCCACAGAGGCACTAAAAACCAAGATATCATCAAAGAAAACTATCACAGATTTACGTAGCAAGGGCTTCAGGATGGAATTCATGAGAGCCTGGAAGGTAGCCGGAGCGTTGGTCAGGCCGAAAGGCATGACAATGAACTCATAATGCCCTTCGTGCGTACAGAAGGCAGTTTTGGGAATGTCAGGTGCGTGCAACCGGATCTGATGATACCCCGAACGCAAATCGAGCTTCGAAAAGATTACAGCACAGTGTAATTCAGCCAATAATTCGTCAATAATAGGAACTGGGAAACGGTCTTTGATAGTGACGGAATTCAGAACCCGATAATCCACACAAAACCTCCATGTATTATCCTCTTTGGCAACTAAGAGGGCCGGCGACGAAAAGGGGCTGTGACTGGGCTGGATAATACCAGCCGCTAACATCTCATCCACCTGCCTTTCAAGTTCAGCTTTCTGAGCATGGCCATAACGATAGGGCCTCACGTTGACAGGCCCCGTTCCCAGAAGCAGCGAAATCCGATGATCAATGAGCCTATGCGGGGGAAGAGTGGTGGGTGCGTCAAAAAGATCGGAATACTGGATGAGTAAAGCTTGAAGGATCGCAGGTAATGGCTCTGGAGTATATACCCCAGTGGGTAACTGGGAGAGCTGTGCCACAACAGAGACAGGATGCCCAAGGGGAGTATCCAACGAATTCAAGGAAGGTGGGGAGCCAACCAGCGGGGTGGAAGAACCCACCAGACGATAGTTGGTGCCGTGCACCGTGAACTCCATGACTTTCAAAAGAAAGTTCCATCCAATAAGACCCAATGTCTCCAACCAATCAACTCCCAAAACCATGTCACACCCGATGACCGCAAGGAGGTGAAAGTCCGCACGGAAGTCATACCCCTGAAGATGAACCGAGACATTACGAGCCATACCATGCGTGCGAAAATAGCGGCCCGTAGCCACCATCACGGTGGCACTAGAAGTAGAATCGATTGGAAGGCCCAACCTGTGAGCAACGTGAGGATTAAGAAAACTCTGGTCGGCCCCAGAGTCGATGAACACTTGAATCCGAGTATTGTGGATGACACCTTCCAATCGCATAGCCCGTCCCCGAGAACGCTTTGTAGCAGAGATTGCGTGGAGAGCAATTGGTTGTTCGACCATGGAAGGGTCAGCGGGGTCTGCGTGGTCGGGGTCGGACGGCAGGTCGGAGAAGTCTTCATCCGCCAAAAGCATGAGAATGTGGGATTGTCGACAACGATGACCCGGCTTATACTGCTCGTCACAATTAAAACAGAGCCCCTGTTCCCGGCGGGCTCGCATTTCTGCTTGGGTGAGGCGTAAGATGGGATTAGAAGGAGGAGTTTGGGGGGCTAGTGGTAAGGCACGGGAAGTAGGGTTGGGAAGGGAGGGTGTGGCGGGGGAAGGAGGGAAAGGTTTAGAAGGGGTGGAGTATGTACGGTGCAGACTCGGACGAAAATGGGAGCGACGCCCTTGTTTGGTCTCATAAATCCGAGCAAGTTCAATCGCACGGGCCAGGGAAAGAGGGCGTTGGGCCACCACGTCATCTTGCAAGTCCTCCTTGAGTCCGCCCAAAAAAGCTCCTAAGAGTTGCTCATCCGACCAATCAGGAGTCCGACAAGAAAGCCGAATGAAACAGCCGACATAATCCTCTACTGTCCCAGTTTGGGTGATGTGCGACAGAGCCATGTGAAAATTGAGAGATTCTGCAGGTCCAAAACGTTGCAGCAACTGGGTGGTGAAGGTCGTCCAAGAGGAGAGAGGAAAACGGATCTTGAACCACCGGAACCAGTGAGCGACGTCGCCCCCAAAATGAAGACCGGCGACCGTGGCTCGGCGAGGGTCCTCAACCTCATGGTAGTCGAGAAACTCTTCGGCCATGGCGAGCCACCCATACGAATCGTCCCCGAAAAAACGTGGAAGCTCAATCTTCAAGTGGCGATGCGGCGAAACCGGGGAGGGAAGGTTTGGGTAGGGGTGGGTGGACTGTGGGTCGGGGCCGAGGGTGTGGCCAAGAGGACCACCCGAGAAGTGGGGGTGGGATCGGACTGGTGGTGGACGACCAGTGGGATGGGTAAAAAGTGGGAAGGGGGTATGGGCCGAGAACAAGGTGGAGGGTCCGGCTACAGACGGGGAAGGAGAAGGGAAAGTGCCCCAGGTGGGCGGGGGAAGGGTGGTGTGGGTAGTGGTCGCTGGCCCAGAGCCGAGTGAAATTGGAATGGAACCAATCGGAATGTGCGAAACTGGTTGGGTTGTGGGAGGGTTTTTTAGAGAGCGAAGCTCATCGAGGAGGGTTTGCTGAAATTGGCTCTGCTGATCTTGGTGGACATTCAAACTAGCGAGAGACTGTTGCAAATCCGCCATATGATGCTGCAAGTCATCTTGACGAAGGGTCATCAGTGTCACGGCCTCTTGGAAGCCATGGAGCTGGGAAATGATTTGCTGCTGCTGAAAGTCCAGGTCGAGCTCGGTCTCCGAAACCTCGGCCACCACCGCAGAAGCCTTGCTTTTGCCCATGGATGCAACGCCTGGCTCGGATACCAATTGTTAGGACTCCAGTGTACAGAGGAAGAATTAAAGAAAGACTGCTAAGTTAGGTAGGAAATTAAAATGTATTCATTTCATAAAAACGAGGAGATACAATTGAGGGCTTATAAACCCATAAGCCAAAACAGACAAAAGGCTCAAGTGCTGAGTCATCCTCTAATAATTACTCTTAACCCCATAAGGATAATAACAAAAGGTAAAGAAGGTAGACCCGAGAAGGTTCTAACAGACAACCACCATTTTCTCAACATCCGGGCAAGATGTAGTAATTGAAAGGACAAAAACTAAACTCGGTGCCGATAGAACAATCGAAATTTTAACCATCGTAAGCAAAAACAAGAAAGGAATTGAAGTCAAAATATGTACAGCAGCTGAACCTAAATTCGTACACTCATCTTCGTTATCATACATCACCACATTTCTCGATCCTAAAATTTGACAATTTAATAACTTTAAACATGAGAGAGAAAAATACCATTAACGCCGAACGCAGCGCTCCGTTTTCAAGCATACACCTGACAATCTCTTGATCCACCTGCGAGCTTACCCGACCCGCTATTGGAAGAAACCGAAACCGCCACGTCACGGCAGAAAACCCTAAGCAGCCGCCGCCTCAGCCTCCACCCGCCATTCCGAAATTCAACCCTAGCCCAAACCTTGATGTTGAAGCTGACGGTTCCGCGCCCCCTATCCATCTCGATTCCGCGCACCACCGGCCCGTCCACGAACGAATTCGCCGCCGAGAAGGTGGCGTTGATGAAATTGCGATCCTTCGTCCCCTGAGCGAACGGCTGGGAACGAGTGTCCGATATGAGGCCCTTCCCGTAAAAAATGGAGGACTCGACCTCCTCGTATCGGATACTGAGCTTCTTGTTGGGGTTGTAGACGGAGAAGCCGACGGACCACGTGCCGGTCAAGGACTGCGAAGAGGAGGAGACGTTGAAGTTGGTGAGTGAGAGAGAGTCGACTCGGAAGTCGGGGAGCTTGGGGCGGAGGACGAGCCAGATCACGAGCATGATGCAGCCGACGATGACGAAGAGGGCGACCATGGCGCCGACGAAGCGGCGGATGAAGGTAGCGCGTGCGGCGTAGGCGTTGGAGTAGGGGCCTTGAGGTTGGGTGTAGGTGGGGTAGCTGGAGTATGGTTGGCTGCCATTGGGCTGGGCGTAGGGCGGGGCTGGGTAGCCGGTGACGGGTCTAGAAGGGTTGGTCATTATTAGGGATTTGGGGGGGTTTGTCAGTTTTGTGGGGGAAGAGAAATGGAATTCACTGGCACCGGTGTTGATAAAGTGGTTCAGTAATTTGATTAAAGGAAGGAATTTGCTTGAGGAATTTTCTTTCTCTTGTCCAAGGCATTTTAAGTTAAAAAGTAACCTAGAATAACAAACTTAGGCCACAAGCTCGAGGATATCTACTCCCCAAGCTATGATATCAATTTGCCACGCTGCTGTCAAAGTGGTGTGTACAAAACTACTCATGACGAATCCAAGTCTACATTTCTACACTTGGAGATGACAAAGCCATAAGAGTACGTAGCGTAGGATTTGTACAGGGATTTAGATGGTGGTTGTGCAAGGCAGAGAAGAACTTGATCCGAGTGGGTCTCAGGTCCGGATTTTGTCAAAAAATGTGAGGGTGGTCGATCCGGTGCGGAACGGTGCGGGGTGCTGTGCGGGATGCAGACCAGGTGCACAAGTATGACACAAGAACAAACAACGAACAATATGAATAGCGAAAGACGACGAACGACCGACAAATTGATACGAAACTGATACCCAGTAAACAGACAAACAAATTTACACCCATCAAGAGCATATTAAATCTCGAAGGATCAAACATGCTCTAATACCAAATTGAAAATTAGAGTACGCTAACAAACATACAAACAAACTACGAAGATTTTTTTATTAATGAAGAAACAAAGAAAGACGAGGAGGCTACAAACCAAAGAGACTAAATTGTGTCTAACTTGTTATTATATGGAGTTACAAAGTACCATATATATAGAAAACTAAAAGGAAATGAAACCCTAAAACAAACGGGCTAAGCCTAAAACACCAGACATTAAAATAAATCTAAATACTAATATTTTCCAACACAATAATCTTCTTCGTGGATCAAATAGACCATGAGAGTCACCTAGTTAGATGTCATGGTTACCTACGTCAATGTACTATTTATGAAAGAACCTCTTATGTTGCTTGCAATAAATTTAAGTATATATTTAAGGACAATACTTGGGTCCTCACCGGGGAGGACTCAATGTACTGAATTTATCATTTAAGCCAATCAAATAAAGTCATGTGTCATTAAAAGGACCCACAAATATCTATAATAGAATAAAAAAATTTGAAATAGAAAAAAAATGGACAAGTGTCACTTTTTCAATGGTAAAATCAATACATTGGGTCCTCCCCGGTGAGGACCCAAGTATTGTCCTATATTTAATTCCTCCTCCCCTCTTTACACAATAAACTAACTACCAGTTTCATAGTTGATGCATCAGCAGAAACGCCTTTCCACCATTTGTTAAACAAGTTCCATTGCTCTTGATGTCTCATTGTTATTGATAAACCCTTTGATGATTATGTTATAGGTCCAACAATTTGGGGAACAACCTTTCTCTTCCATTTCTTTAAGCAACTTTTCCGATTCGCTTGTTAGCTCTCAGTTACAAAATCCACTGATGCGTATATTGTAAGTCCTGACATTAGGCTGAAGTCCTTATAATTATAAACTGCTAAGGAGACCCTTTGTAAATTCAACTTTCTCATCAATGAACAAGCATCCAATAAGAATATCGTAACTCACGATATCTGCATGGACGGAGCCGCCTTGAGCGCAACGGCCAGCGGGGGCAGATGCCTTCACTCGGTTTTTTTTGTAAAAAAACGTACCCTTTGAGTTGCTTATGAGATTAGCATTAACTCTTCCATGTGCCACTGCTATCGTTGAAAGAGCGTTTTCGGTCATGAAATTTCTGAAGATCGATTGAGAAATTAGATAGGAGATCAATGAATGAATGATAACATGATTATTTTTATAGAGAGAGACATTTTTTTATGGTAGTCGTAATGAGGTTGTCATGCAACGCTTTCAAAACATGAAAGCACGACAAGGGGTATGACAAAATTTATGGATTAATATATAAGTGTTTTGTTTAGTACATTCTTGAACTTTATAATTTGTGAGTTTGTTGCTTGAGGATGCCCCAATTCATGTAGATCTCTAGCTTTGTCCCTAGATATCTGGATCCAATTAATATCTTGACTTTCATCTCTCTTAACAACTTCAATGCCTTAAAAAGTTGTGGTATCCATTTAAACAGTAAGTTTGAACATTAGGAAGTTGGTCACAAGCTTGCATATGAGAGAACAAGTTATGTGCATCATGAATTCTCCCCACCATCCATAAGAGTATTATAACAAACAATATATGGAACGAATCCTCTACGAGGCATTTCCAGAAAAAGCATATGGTTATCATCTGTCCATTTATGCTTACAATTGCCATTTATTAGTATGTTATAACTATGAGAATCATGCAACCATGTAGGCCCTGCTAAGAATTACTTCAAAAACCTTTTTCGCGTCGTCCATTTCTCCTCACAAGCAGTAACCATCCATACTGTTCTAAAAATCCCCACCTAGCGCTGCCTAGGTCCTGCCTAGGCGCTAGGCGGCTGGTCACCATCCCAATTAATGTCTAGGCGTTTGAAAATTAAGAAAATGCGCATAGACCTACTGAGGCACCTGCCTAGACCACCTAGGCACCCGCCTAGCGCGTCCAGACCCACCTAGGCACCTGCCTAAGTTGCAATTCTCTTAGATAGAAAATAGATAACTTTCATTTTGCATTTTATTTTTTTCCAATAAATTGTAATATACTTGTTAAATACTTAAATAAACACACATTATATGCTTGTTCCCCATGTTTTCATTATGTTCCAACAGCTAATAATATATATGTCATTCTATTTTGTATTTTATGATGAAATTATATATATTTTAAGTACAAACATACACTTATTTACACGAAATATAATAGATTTAATTAAATCCGCTTAGTCCGCCTAGGCGCCCACCTAGACCTCGCCTAGCCGCCTAGACGCTAGACCCCAACCCTCGTCTGACTAGCGCCTAGCGTCTTAAGCAAATTGTAAGTAACCTTATCAGGTTTACTATTCTTTGAATCATTGTTTCAACAGTGCTTCTTGCTTCCTCGGCCAACCGCTCCTTACAAAATGAATCAACTAACACATTGAAGGTGCGCACATTAGGAAAGATATTTTTGCTCACCATTTCATTCCACAATCTCGTCGCTTCTTTCCACTCCCCGAATTTACAAACTCCATGAATCAAACAGTTATATGTAACAATGTCAGGGGAAATTTCCTTGCATAACATTTCCGATTTGGTTATACAAAGAGATGGCTGCGAGTAATGTTTCAACTTTGCTACTTGACCCAAGAGTTTGTTGAAAGGTACAACGGAAGGCAGAGGACGCCATTAAAGCATTTTGTTGAACACATTAAGAGAACACAATTTCGTAAAAACTCAATATCATTGATGGACTCGTATTTTATGTGACATGTTATACATATCACACGATTTTGTAATCATGGTGTTTTGTAATTTGTCTCTGAAACACTGTAAGCGATGTGTTTTTTGATGCCAATATTTAATGAATTTGGGATCCCTTACAAAATAAAGAGTAAAAAGAGAGAATATAAACATGAAAGAGGTATATGATATTCTCTTAGGCTATGCCAGTGTTATGTTTAAACTAAAATTTATATATTTATTTGTCAAACATTAAGATTTAGCCTCATGTTATGGCCTACATTTAATTGACGGGTGCGGCATGGAGAGCAAGAGGGTGGAGAATAGACTTGAGGAATTGTGTGTTAGTTCCCCAGTCATTGGGCTTGTATTTATAGTAATAAGGAGGAGAGAAATTTGCTCTCCAAGTAATACAAAGTCTATTAGGAAAGATCTTCTAGATCCCAAAGGATTCCTAATCTATCTCTACTTAGGATTTACACAATCACAATATGTATTAGAACATATGTCACAACACTCTCCTTGAGTGTGCAAATACTCAAGTAGATGGCGCATCAGATCTTCAGGCAAATATAAAGGCAGTTGATGAAGTCATCTTGTCTAGTCCGCACAAGTAACGAATGCGAGTCTCAAAACAAACAGAAGAATGCATGGGTGGTAAAACTCACAAAACCTCCTATGGCAAAACCCAAGATGGGACAAAAGCCCATACTCAAAGAAGAAGAGTGAGTAGTTGCATTAAGTCAAAATTATGCGTCTTCGGGAATCAAGTAGAACGTACATAAGGGTATGACCAACCTAGGATAGGTGCCTCGTCAAAACCTAGTCAGGTAGCAAAAACCCAGTGGGAAAAATGCTCCTAAGCGTAGGAAAAAAGAGTACATTAAGGTCAAGTGAATATACTTTTGGATACTCCCCCTGAGTTTGACAATATTTCCAAATGAAACTACAAGCATCACAAGTGAGAAAGTTAAGCAAACCGATTCCTCGAACAAGCTTCTGGAAGGTAAACTTTGGCAATGACGTCGTGTAGAGGTCGGCAAGTTTGTCTAGGATCGGACTACTTGACTTCAATCTTTTGATGCACATGCTGATATAGACACAATATGCTTAGCGTTGACTTGTTGGGATGTATCATGATCTGGTCAATACATACGGCGTTGTCTTCATAGATTGCTGTTGGGACTTAACGGTGGATGAAAATCGCAGAAAGTTTGAATATGCTCAACAAGAGTGCTCAACCATATCTTTCACGTGATGAGATACAGTGAGTCTTGGAACTATTCAAAGGTTTCGCAACTAAAGGTCTATCTGGTTGACTTCCAAGATATAGCAGTGTTCCTTAGCGGTAAAGACATAACCATTCGGGAACGTACCTTGTGCGGTCAGATAGATAGTCTGATTCAGCGAATCCCACAAGGTAGCCATCATTCTGAAGATCATGTGGGGTGTGATATACTCTGAGATGCATAAAGATAGATAAGCCCACATCTGTAGTAACAGAAAAACGTTTTTAACACCAAATTTGGTGGTGGCGTGTAGGCGCAGTGCTGCTTTATGACAAAAGATTATTAGCACATAAGATGTCTGATCTAGTGCATTGAGCTAAGTAGAACAAACACCAATTATACTTAGATATGGTTGCCTAACGTTCCAATATGGAACCTTATGCTCCATATCTTCTGTAAAGGTCTCATTTGCACTTAGCGTACAGACGATCAAGGTATACTCGTACGTAACACCTTCTGGGTCTAGTTCGACTTCAAGTTGAGGTAATGTCGAGTTTTCCCAAGATCGTTCATCTTAAAATCCAACTTTAGGTACGAGTCAGTTTTCTCAACTCTAGCAATTTTGGATTTTGTACACACAAAGGCATATATCCCTAACTGATCAAATATTCACTTAGACGGGTATACCACATTCGCTCGGATAGTTCTGCATCCGCAAAGTGAATGCCTATTAAGAACTGATAGGGTGTTCTTGTGGTATAGAACTATTTGAATCAGTACATGTAAGTCATTTGGAAACTCCATGAAGGTTTCGTATCAAGATCCTAGAGATACTACAACCACGTTTGTAATGCTGTAATCCATCACATGGTTCATGAGAGAAACCTTGCACCACTAGGCTTCATATCGCATTATTTCATTCATCTCATTCATCGTCAATTAATTCTTCTAGTTGACCAATCAGTTCTACGTTGACATTAATCAACAGAACGCCATTCGTTATCGTCGTTTTTCATTTATGTCATAGTTTCCATATAAATGAAACATCATCTATGATAATCTCATTCCAATTCCATATCTTATCCAAACTAGTATACTGGACCAAGAACTTCAGGTTTTGGGAGTAATCCAGATTTAATCTCATGAGATGGAAAGGATTGAGACCACAAATTCGTTCATACCACGTTCCTCTACTTTTAAGGAAATGAATCCTCGAACCGAGTGATCTACCACTCTTCTGGCATATGATAGATTGATTGGCTAGTCGCCAATGTATGAGGATCAGCCACAGTAGTAGCATTCCTGCTTTCGGGGGCAAAGGTCCATCTTTCATGTGGTACATTCATCTTTGTAGACACATTTGCAGCTGGTATATGTGATATCGTCACGTTTGCTAGATCAGAGGAAGCGTCTGGTTATACTCTGACGATTTAAATTGAGATCGAGATAAGGCATAGTGAGGACGTCCACGATAATTCACGTCGTTCTTTAGGAACATTGACGTTTTTATCTTTCCCTAACGACATGAAGAATGTCTCATAAAAGTGGCAATTCGTACAACGAGCGGTAAAGAGATCGCCTGTCAAAAGGTTCTAAGTAATGAATATTAGAAGGAGAATCATAACCGACATAGATTTCCATCCTTATCTAAGGACCCATTTTATTTGTACGTAAGGACGACACAAATGACACATAAACTGCACAACCAAAGACACACAAATGCGATATGTCGGGTTCATATATGGTAACTAACTAACACACACTTTATAAGGTTGGGTCGTGACGGGCCTCAGCGGACCAACATGATTGCTTGCAATATTGCATCGCCCCAAACAGAGATCGAGAACTTGGTATGTATGACCAATTGATCGCACAATCATTTGAAGGCGTTTAATGAATGCTTCTGCTGGGTCGTTCTGGGTATGAACATGAGGTACTGGATGTTCAACTTCAAAACCTAACCGACATGCAATATCCATCGAAATTTTTTGATGTAAATTCTCTAACTTATTTAATCGAATTGATTTGATCAGATAATCAGGGTGGTGAGCCCTAAGCTTGTTAATCAGAGCCACCAGTGTGGAGAAGGCAGCTTGTGGACAACAACCACACGTGTGACCATCTTGTAGAAGCATTAACCAATACCGTAAGGTATCTAAATGGTCCGCATGGTGGTTGAATAAGTCCACAAATGTCCCCTTGAATCCTATGTAGAAAGATGGAGGGTGCTAAGGCATGATACGCTTCCAGGTATAATGTCTTTACTTCTGGAAAAAGAATGCCCAAAACGGCTCATCACAGTTCATCCTAGAGATCCCAAACGTACATCCATATCGAATATTTCTTTGGAATCTTGGGCTTCTAGCCGGCCACATAGTAGGCCTGAATAGGTGTAATCCACTCGTTAAGCATTCCATCTTTTCTAAAATACGCTTCTGGCTGTATTCGTATGAAGTGCAATATGGTAATATGCAAAGGAATTTTACTCCATTTTCTACATTGGTTTCAATATGGTAATAATGCTCTTGAATATCCTTAAAGCTCAAAAAGGAGTTCTTCAAGAACGAAGTGAGTATAAGGCTTCCCTTTATGGTAAAATTAGTACCATTGGACAACATAGGGCAGTGTTATGCCCCACAATCAGGTTGGATAAGCCTGAAAGGTTGTCAGGGGATGATTAGGTATGAAGTTAGCATAGACCCAGACTGCTAACTTCCCCACAAAACATACCTAAGCATGAGTTAGTTGTATTAGTCACATGTGGTAATTTTCGTTAATTAACTCTTATTTGAGAATAATCATGACATCCAAACACCAAACTTAAATTCAAGAACAAAATAAATTATTCACAAAGTAAACCGAATATACAAGGGGGTTTGGCCAATACAGCCTTCCATGACAAATTTCAGGTGGAGCAAAATTAGTCTCACAGATTGACTATGGGAATGATACTCCTCAACAATATTGATAAAAGCACAGAAAAATGTATAACCAATGATCTATTTCGTCAAATAGAGTTAGATTATGCAGGGTTAAAGTTCCTGAATACTATTCCATAGTCTTGAAGTTTTTAGGTCTTATGTGCCAAGGATTATGCTTCGGGCATGATATCACCTCTTGGCAAGCCCAGATTCTACCATAGGTTGTAAAACAAACTCCAAATTAGATTGTATGAGATAGAGAGACCCAGACTTGGGTTCGGTAGGCTCCAGTCGAAACTGGATGGGTTTGTTCGGTAGCCTCTGCCAAAGTAGAGCAAATCGTTCAATGCACCTCTGCCAAAGCAGAGCATGCAAGTCGGTGCATCTTTGCCGAAGCAGGGCACCACCATTCGGTAGAGTCCAGCCGAAACTGGGTCTATACCGTTCGGTACCTCTAAGCTGAATTGTTGGGTGTACCTTTCTCTCACAAGTGTGGTAGCAATTAAACCAAAGAATTTGGTAAACTTCCACTCTCTATATTGCTACTTCAAGAGCAATTTAGATATTGAAGGACGAGAAAGATTTTCTTCCAGTCGAAATTCAATCGAATATAAACTTCAAAATTGTACCTATTCATGGACGTAAAAAGGTTTCAATCACGTTTTGCTTCGGGCAAGAATTCATGTTTGCATGATTTGAAACGATCCATAGTGAGTCAAAGAGCCATGAAGTTCTCGACAGTGAGGTACTTCCATTTAATATGCTTCAGGCATAAGTCTTCGAATGAAGATCATAACGGAGGCGTATTCAGCTCTTCCACACCATAACTGGCTACAACGATTTCGCAATGAGTCGTAGTCAGGCGAGGTGTCACATCTTATATCTACATAAAGTAGTTTCTTGTTCGAAACTTCAAAATCAGTGAAATCGAACTTGTTACAGTTCGATAATACGTTGAATGACGGAAACAAGAATGTGATTGGTGTTTTAGGAAATAAAGTTTCCATAAATATCAAAGTTAGAACATTCAGGGTCTAAGACATGGTTTCGTTTAAACGGATTTAAGCATGGAGAACTTCAGGTCTCAACATGAGTATTGCGCGTTAAGAAACTTCAGGTTTCTATGGCACTTTTCCGAAACTTCGGGTTCGGAAGCATGAACTTCAGGTTCATAATACCTACAAACAAACGCAATATATACAAGACAAAAATATGTAACAAATAAATGCATGTAGGTCATTTGGGCTATTAATATTGATTTAATTAATTATTGGTCTTCGGGCCAATGAAAGAATTAGGAGAAAAATATAAACCCAATAAAGCCTAAAAACGTTTAGGCTGTTAAAATTGGTGGCCCTAAATGGACCAAAGGCAAACAAGGCATTATCTTGTGTATCACGGACACAGATGCACCAACACAGAGGCTGTGATCCAGTGTGCTGCGGTGCAAGAAATCCTTAACAGCCACGCGGGCCGCGAGTGCAAGCTCTACTACAGGGCGAGGTGATCCAGGCCCAAATGGCCGTAAGTTTGGTCCAAACAAGAATCCCAGCTGTGCTGGGAGTGGTCACCGGGGAAGAAAACCGGAGCCGACGTTTCTGGCGACAAAATCTTGGTTGGGAAACCTTGGGAGTGAGGTGCGATGTATGGTGGTTCATCGAAGAACTGGTCTCAACGACAAGAAAAGGTAGAACCGAGGGGATTCAATTCGGGAAATTTTTGATTTCGATGAATTTCAACGGGAAATTCAAGGGACATCGTCAAAGACGACGGTACATACCCCAAAAGGGACATGACTGCAAGTTGTGATGTCCAGAAAAAGAACAACAAAGTCGTGATGTCCAGAAAAAGAACGACAAAGTCGTGGGCTCGGCTTCCGGCGAGGCTAGGTTTTCTAGGTTGGGGATGACACCAAATGTCGTCATTTTCTTGGGTTCTCAACACAACAGAGATGTGTTCCAGTGCATTGCAGCTCCATGTCTCACACAGCGGCGCGGCTCAAAGCCCGTAACTCGCTGGCTAGGGTCTCGAAATCCTAATTTTTTTTCAAAGTTTTATTCAATTCAATTATATGCATATATAGTTTAATGCTGATCTATATATAATTTCATGCAATATCAATTCACATAATTTAAAATTATGAGTATAATGCATAACAAATTATATAGAATCTAAAATTCGAAAAATGTAAAGTTGGGTTATGCATTATGGTAAATGTACATGCTATCATGGCTGCAAAAATATTGAGATAAAAACCGTTGTTTTGGAAGAACCTGATTGCGTGATGATATTGGTGAACTGGTTTGATGCAGAAAATTCTTTCTTCAATTTCGACTTTCCATCTTCAAAGCTTGTATCACGTTCCACAGAAGGAAAATAAATTGAATCAATAAAAGCATGTGAATTCAATAAAATCAAAATTTAATCAATTAAAAATAATTAAAACGTAATACTCCTCTGATTGAAGATGAATAAATTCTCTTTAGCACAGGGTGAAGAGTGTGCTAATAACATGTTGTGGCCTATATTTAACTAAGGGGTGCGGCATGGAGAGAAAGAGGGTAAAGAATAGACTTGAGGAATTGTGTGTTAATTCCCCAGTCCTTGTGCCTTTATTTATAGTAATAAGGAAGAGAGAAACTTGCTATCCAAGTAATACAAAGTCTATTAGGAAATATCTTCTAGATCCCAAAGGATTCCTAATCTATCTCTACTTAGGATTTACACAATCACAATATGTATTAGAACATATGTCACAACACCTCAAATACTTTTATTCGCTGAACTTTTTTTCTTTTTTTTTTTGAAATAATATGTCTATTGGTTATCATATATTTTTTTTTGGGTGAATCTCATTTTAGTACCCTCAAGTTTCGTGGTTTTTAACATTTAGTACATGAAGTTTTTTTCGTCCCAAAGTCATACCTAAAGTGTTATTTTTGGGACAGTCTTATACATCATTAAGTCTTCTGTTAACTGATGACGTGGCGCCCATGTGGACATGGACTAGACGCCACATGTCATTAAGGGATCCATGTGGAAATTCAAAATTCAATTTTTTAAAAAAAAAAATATTAAAATAATTAATTAAATAAAAAAAAATTTAAAAAAATAAAAAACCTTCAGTCTTCCCTAATCCAATCCCAGACTTCTTCCCCCACCTCTAGATTCTTAACTGACTTTGCAATGGAATCCGACTCCCATATCTTCCAGAAACCAAGCTTTCCTCTCAAGATTCTCTCCCATTCCACCAAGAACCACTTCTCTCTCTCTTTCTCTCTCTCCGCCCCTAGCCTTCATTTTTTCGCTCATTTTCTTCTTCACTTCCGTCTCCGATCAAGCTCCTTCGTCTTTCACCAGCAAAGAACCAGAAACTCATCCTCCTTCTTCCATTTTAGTGGTACAGTGCCGATTCGCGCCGTATTTTCGGTACACTCAATTTTCCGGTGAGAGCGAGAGAGAGAAAAGCCTTATGACCTATGGTGATTGATCTGATTGCGGATTCTGGATTGAGGTTATGGTGTGCTAGATGAGTGAAAGGACGATAGAGGAAGAGGTTCATTCGTCCATCTCTAGTATCACCGCCGGCCCGACCCGACTATGGCCACATTAGCGTCCCAAATCCGCTTCCCATTTTTTCGAAACCCCGCCCTCTCTTTCTCCTCTAAGCCATCTCTCTCTGATTTCTCAGTAACTCCCGCCTCGTGCCGCCGGGCTCCTCCACGGCTGGTCGTGGTGCTGTCTGCTATGGAGAGGTTGGAGAATCTGAGATTTGGTCGGTGTCCGTTTGGAGGCCGGAATCGGGGCCAGAAGCCCAGTACTTTTCGAGAAGGCCATAGTTGAGCGATCTGGGGAGGTCTGCTAGGTAGACTTTAAGGGAATTTTGGGGAGAGAGAGGCGTTTTGGGAAATGAAAGATGAGCAAGAATGAGGAGAAGAGGAAGAAGAGAGAAAAAGAGAAAGCGCAGAGGAGAAAGAATGCATGAAACACACACCAAACTTAGAATTTGTGGTGCCTTGAAAAATTTAGACGTGGGATGATAAACTTTGAAATATTTGGAAGATGAAAATGATTTGTGATGATGTTTAAACAATTAGATGGGTTTAAGACCTATAACCGGTGTTGGAGAACAATTTAGAAACAAAAAATAACAAAAATACAGAACTTGAAATACTTATATTTTATTACTCAAAAACAATTGCAATACAGAATGAAATTACACAGTAAATACAGAAATAAAATGACACTAACTTGAATGAATCAAAGGTAGAGGCTAGTGCAAAAGCTATGTCCTTCGAACAGTATTTCTATCACACTCTTGTGCTTGTGGCTCTACATGTTTGCTTGACCAGGATACAACTACCTAATTCTACAACTCGCACTAGATTATAGAATTCTAGCGAATTGCTTTGTGTGTTTACTCTCTGGAAAGTTTGCACAGAAGAGAAGAAGGAAGAAAAGATGATTTACGATGGAACTGAGAACTTCATATATATAGGCTCTTTCATACCTCTTCAAATACCTTTTGGATGTATATGAAGCTATACAACTCTTTCCAAAGAGTTGTGTCTATTAATCAAAATGTTTTTAATTAATTTTAATTCAAAATTTAATTCAAAATTAAAAATAATTGATCAGATTAATTTTAATTCTTAGGCCCCAATGAGGCCCTTGTCTAGATTAATTAATATTAATTAATATTAATATTAGGGTATAATCATCAAGCCTAATCCACACAATTAGTGGCCCAAACCTCAATCCTCATTCCAATTGGTCCAAATCCTAACTACTAGTAAAAAGGACTAGACCTATATAAAGGCCTTTGAAAAATTGTTGTTTCTCGACGTGGGACAATAGGAATCTTCAAAACTCCTACAACCGGGCCAGTCTTCTGGTGGAGCATATTGCCGGCAAGTCTTCTTACAATACAAAAAGAATCCATTACTAGGGCACCGCCAAACACCAACAGAAATGAAAAGAAATATGAAATCTTGTAGGTTTGAGAAGAAAAAAATCAAACTAAACACAATACTTTTGCTGATTTTGAAGACTATTAAAACCTATGAAGAAATTGATGAAAAGCATACTGATTGAAGAGAAAATTGTTAAAATCTATAAGGAATTGAAGAAGAGTGAGAGGTTACCGTTTGGATTGATTTTTTTTTCTTCTAAAAAGGTGATCAGCTGGTGGTTTCGCAACGGCAGCCATTCTTGCGGAGGCCGAAAAAACTCATAGAGGTATTTCAGCATCCCCTCGCCACCATCATGCGATTCACCATCATGAGAGGCTGTTGTTTGGATTAATGGCATATGAGGTAAAATGATCCAACTTCAAACCCAATTGTATAGCTTACATGGCAGGTGTTTTATTATGAGTGCTGCTAAGCCCATCTCATTGTCTTATTTCCCTACCCACTTTATTTTTTCACCTAACAGAAAAAGTTGAAAGAAGAAAAACATTCTTTTCTCGCCCATCTTTATTCCTAATACCCTACTCCGCTTATGTGATATCTCATATGGCATCGAGAACAAGTTTGAACCCCCGCTGCTAGGAATAGATTGTCCTCCTTCTTGTAGGCTGATTTGGTTTTATGCCGGCGACCGTTCATGGCTTTGCTAGAGCATGTACAACTTGGCATTTCCATGTGATTTGAGAAAAGAGTACAACTTGGCATTTCTATGTGATTTGAGAAAAGTGTATTTAGGAATAATGGTGGGGCAAGTTTGGAAACCCCAGCTCCTCTGTAGTGCCGCACCAACTCCCAACACCCCATCCGGGTCCCAACCATCGCAACACCACAATGCCAGCAAAATGGGAAATGCGAGAGAAGGGATTGGAATGAGAGATAATTTAAAGCCATAGATCTTATGAAGAAAATGGACGATGGTAGAGGCAATTCCTATAGTGGAGCCTGTTGCGTTGACTCGATTTTGAGACGATGTGCGACTTACTCGAGGCTTAAAACCATTAACAAAGATATTCGGTTGCTGCCTCCAAATTTTGAGGCAATTTCTTGGAGGCATGTCTATACAGAGTCAAGCTTATTTGATCTAATTGGCCTTAGTTGTATTAGCTATGAAGCATGGATACGGATACAGATACGACACGACATGGCGATACGGTAAATCTCTAAAATGTAAGATACGATACGCTATGGATACGAAAATATACATTTTAAAACATAATTCATCATTCAAAGTCAAGTACATTTGAGTTGTTAGATAAGAAAAGTTCAAAATCTAATTCTCTTTATACAATAGAAGAAGTGTGAGAGTCGTATTCATGGTTTTAATTAGAGAAAAGCTCTTTGTATTCAGCAACTTTCAATTATAGATGTCTTATATTAATTTTCTCCTCCTTATTACCTTTTTTGAAAGTATAAATGTATTCTAAAAGCTGGATACGTGTATCTTAACTGTAGGGTACGCATATCCATCATGCCAAATTCATGTCCATCAACCAGAATACATGTCAGACGCGTATCCAAGAGTATCAGACAAGTATCATATCCAATCAAGTATCGAATACAGAATACAAGACCAAACAGAAGTATCCATGCATCATAGGTATTAGGGTTTAGGGGCTTCCCTCCAAGTTGTTTGTTTATTAAAAAAAATGCAGAGAAGGACTAATAAGAAGCTGCATTGTTTTGGAAGACGTGAGCAAGGTGGGAGAATGTCCCTATCCGCGAGACTCGTTCACCATATATTCTGCGCTGATTGATTTGGGACGGAAATGCTATATTCATTCTCATAACCACGAAAAATAACCATATTCATAACCGCAAAACAACCATCGGGTATTATCCATAACCATACCCACCGGATAACAGATATCTTTAACCGTTAACGGTTATATCCATTTTCGTTAATACAAAAAATATATTTGCCCAATTGACGCCTGATAATTTAGTAAATATTAATTTCGTCATTAAATATTTGATGTATAAAATAATTTAATTAATGGATATCTCACATAAATACTATTAAATTCTCATAGATTTTGATTCACATCAAAACTTTTAAACTTTGCCACAAAATGCAACTCACACAATGCAATTTTTGTATTCTCAAGGTAATGGATTCAGTGAATAATGAATATACATATATATATATATACATATAATAATATTATATATTATTCGATTCAGATTCGGGTACAGATATGGATTGGGGACCCCTATAACCATATCCAAAATCATAACTGAATAATATTCACGGTTTTTCTTCATACCCAAAATATACACGAATTTTCATACTCAAATCCAATCCATTCGGGCGGTTATCCACGGTTATCGAATTTAACGGTTAGAATTGTCATCTCTAGTTGCCCGAGATCAGAACCCAGCTGGACCATTCACAATTTCACTCGTGGCATTCTAAATGGTCAAATCAAATTTCCCCCGTGTCGTGGCAGGACACTGAAATTGTAGCTAGTGTCTAAAATATTGATGTCACTAGAAATATCAATAAGTAAATTTGTAAAAATATCGACATATATATTAAATATCGATATCTGCTTTCGATAGAAACAATGAAATTTTATGTCAAACATTGATTTGAACGAAATATAAGAGTTTCTCCGATATTTAACAAATGTGTCAAAAATAGTTACTATATCTATCAATTTAAGCTTAAATTGAATGTTTATCCGATATGAGATAAAATTTAGACTTTATTCCATTTTCTTTTTTTTTTTTGAATTTTTTTTGAATATTTCTATAAATATATTGATCGTATCAAAGAAATTTTAAACACAAAGTGTATCCTAGCATCGGAAATGCTGCGCTCCGATGGAAGCGCACGTTAGACAAAGCACATGGTCTTGAAAAACAAAGAAATGACAGATTTTTCAGTGTTACTTGTACACGGGGTGGTATACTATGTGTTACTATACAAATGATATGATATGTGTGTTAAAAAATTAATAACTTAAAAAATAAAATCTTCCACCACTTTTATGAAAACACGTAGTATATCATTCGTGTTCCCGTCACAATGAAAAATTTCTCTAAATAAATGAGCAAGCTGACATACTGGTCACTGGTGTACTTTACTGCGCTCTATTAGTGTTGTCGCCTCTGCATTTGGCAATTGCATGTGCATATTACGTATAATACACTAATCATTGATCGAGTTGAATCAAATTTGTCAACTCCCAGCCTCCATGGAAGTCTGTGCCTGGCTTTCTATCTTGCAAAAATACTATTATTACCTATTAATTGTACCACCTCTTTAATAGAAATAAGATTCATATACGTTGGCGATCTTATATCTATTGAAAAGATGATACGAATGACACTACAACGTAATAGTAAATGTATCATTACTCTCTATTTTTTGTGGTCTGATGTCATTCCTCTTTATTTTTTGTGGTCTGATGTTCGTAGCAAAAGTTTAGGGTGATCTATTTCGAGAGAAATGTTAAGAGTATTATCTTAAAAGTGAAACTTTATATGAACTCTTTGTCACTTCAATATTGCGTTAAAAACATGAACGACAAAGAGTCCATAAAGAGTATTAACTTTAAAAGAGTATCCTTAGCATCTCTTGTTTGGGTCGACAAATTATTTTACATATTAGACCTTAATTCAAGAGAAAATTTTATACTAAAAAATAAAATGACTACTGACTTGTGCCCAAGATGAAACTAGTTCATTAAATTAAACTAAATTTCTTTTACATCAACATATTTCATTACTTTTTAACAGAATAGACTGAATCTCCATTGCCTTAAAGTTTTAAAATTTAAATATAACAGTTGAGTGAGAGGGTAAGCTACCAGTTGTGGCTAGCAGCTTTCTAACATGATTATTACCTCATATTGCCCGATGCAAACATTCGGGGAAGTGATTTTGAAACACTTATTTTAACTTCGTACACTATAAGATTCCACATCGTCCAGAGGTATGATCCTATAAGCCTTATATGTATATTTCCATTTCTACCTAGCACGAGGTTTTTTGGGAGCTCACTGGCTTCGGATTCGTAGGAACTCCGAAGTTAAGTGAGTACAGGGCCAGAGCATTCCCAGGATGGGTGACCCACTAGGAAGTTCTGCTCGCATGAGTTCCTAGAAACAAAACCGTGAGGGTGTAGTCGGGGCCCAAAGCGGACAATATCATGCTACGAGTCGAGCCCGGGATGTGGTGGGGCCCGAGCCTGGATGTGACAATTTGGTATCAGAGCCAATCCCTGGTCGGAAACGTACCAACGAGGATGTCGGGCCTCTAAGGGGGGTGGATTGTAAGATCCCACATCGCCCAATGGTATGGATCCTGTAAGCCTTATATGTATATTCCCATGTCTATCTAGCACGAGACCTTTTGGGAGCTCACTGGCTTCGGATTCCGTAGGAACTCTGAAGTTAAGCGAGTACAGGGCCAGAGCATTCCCAGGATGGGTGACCCACTGGGAAGTTCTGCAACCGTGAGGGTGTAGTCGGGGCCCAAAACGGACAATATCGTGCTACGATGGAGTCGAGCCCAGGATGTGGTGGGGACCCGATCCGGGATATGACATACACACTCTTGTTTTAATTCTGATTATTGATGCCATTTAATTTATTCAATCAGATAATTATAAATAAAATAAAAGTTTGGAAACCACTTTCCATTCCATTACTCTAATTTGACATAATTCATTTTCTTTCAGCTGCACATGCATCCAATTTTGATGGTTCTAGTATAAACTACTCAGATTTTAATTTTTGGTAATTAAAGAATTCAGATTTGGAAAAGTAAAATGAAAACTCATGTTACCAAAATTAGGTGAGAAATGTCGGTGAGCTCTCACATGTGACGTGAGAGCTACAAGTTTTTTATATCGTTCTCTGCAGATGCCTTTTCAAAAAGAGAAATTGTATTGCAACTTAACAATTTTCTCTTCATGCCACTTAGTACTACGACCTAGTAGTATTCTTCTTAACTGGAAAGTGAGAGGTCTTAGGTTCGATTCTCGTCAAAGGCGAATTTGAATTATATTATTGCTAGCCCATTATGAGGCTAAGCCCACCCCCTTAGTGTAGATAACATCGATTGTTCAAAAAATAAAAACAATTTTCTCTTCTTATAAAAATGAAAAACGCCACTTAGTACTATGGTTTAGGGTATTTCTCTTCAATTGTAAGTGAGAGGTCTTATGTTTGATTCTCGCCAAAGGCGAATTTGAACCACATTATAGCTAGCTCATTGTGAGGGTAAGCCCACCCCTCCCCTACAGTATAGATAATATCGTTTGTTAAAACAAAAATGATACTCCCAATATTTTGCTTAAATAGATGCAAAAAATTAATAATCATAAGGCATAAATCGAATCAGAACATCGCCACACCCCTTTATACGACGAACACAACCTAGATAGTCACACAATTTAGCTCAATTTCATTGAGAACATCGTCCCGGTCCACTTTTATTTTCTTTTTAGAAAATGCCAAGGAGATTGCATTTGTATCATGAGTCCTGCTCTCCTAAGGTCCTCATTTTGAGAACTTGTAGGGACCAAGTGTATATTAGCCGCAAGATCATATTAGTTTAAATTTAAATGCTTAAAATATTTGATAACTTACTAAAGTAAAAAAAAAAAAAAAAGAGTTTTCTAATGGTTCATGAATTTTAAGTTGATTTTGCTTTATTAAGTTGATTTGGTCATGTCCTCAAAATAAGAACGGTAGGAGAGCAAGATTGTTTTGTATGATCTTTATAATAGAGGCTACTTACTTATATCGGTAAACCCTACTTCTAATTATTAAAATTTCTAATTTTGAAAGGTAATTGATAGAAGTCGAACTACCTAGTAGTTCTAAACCCCTATTTTCTAAGAAAGAAAACAACATTAAGCAATATGGTTTTTTTTTGTCCAGCCCAATTTTACGACCTATTTTTCATTTCACATGAAATTATAAGATAAAATTGTAAATATGTCTAGTCTCACTCGTAAAAGGCACATGGCACATGGCACATGTTCCATATGTAAAAGAAGGGATTTGAAGATCTAATTTTTTTGTTTTCTTTTTTTTTTACTACAAAGGTGAGGGGTGAGATTAATCTCACAATGAGTAAGCAATAATGTGGTTCACATTTTCCTTTGATGGAATCAAACCTAAATCTTTCACTTGTCAGTGAAAAAGAATACCACCAGATCGTAGTACTAAGTGATTTAAAAAAATAAAAAATCCAATTAAATACATAAATAGAGAAGAAAAGTAGAAAAAAAATGTTGAAGTTGGACAGCTACCTGTGTCGGCGTAGAAGGCGGCACACCCATTTCCCACAATCGTGCTCTCACACAAGTCCCGCCCACTCTCTAAATCCGAAGGTAGAGAGAGACAGTTAGAGAGAGAGAGAAAGCAAGAGATTGCTTTACTTACTTAGAAAGTTGGCTACAGATTTCTCAACAGCATGATTAGCTACTAACTATATTTAGATAATGCACACTTTTCAACTGAACCACCCCACCCCCACCCCACCCCAAAACGGCACCGCTTTTGAGCAATGAGTGGCGACCGGAGCGGCGGTTGGCGATCCATGGATTGAAATTCGAAACCCGCCATTGTTAGTTTTTGAGAAATGGCTTGAGCTATGAAGTAAGTGCTACAACTCAATCAGTCGTTGTATTCACAGGCATTGCCGTGAATTCGATATCGCAGTGGATCGAGGGAGCAAGCGATGGAGTCCAGGATGGATCAGTACGAGCTAATGGAGCAGATCGGCCGCGGAGCTTTCGGCGCTGCCATCCTCGTCCACCACAAGGCGGAGAAGAAGAAGTAGTTTATATGCTTATATGTCATTGTGTGTGAATTTGTGTAATGTATGGATTCAGATTTGAGGCTCATTTGGTTTTGATGCATTTCTCAGATATGTGTTGAAGAAGATCCGCCTTGCACGGCAGACGGAGCGGTGCCGGCGATCCGCCCATCAAGAGGTAGGTTCAGTTCGATACTCCAGTTTTCCAATTTCCTTAGCTTTACTTGCAATTTTGATTATGTTTGTATAATATTCGGTACAAATTTGGTTTTCTTATTTATGTTTGGGAATTTGGAATTCTAGATGGCTCTTATTGCCCGAATTCAACACCCGTTTATTGTGGAATTTAAGGAAGCCTGGGTCGAGAAGGTTAGACACGTTTCTTTTTTAGTGAATCTGTGTTTTGTGTTTTTCCTAAATCGCAAGTGACGCATTCAAAATGTAGGGTTGCTATGTTTGCATTGTCACTGGATACTGTGAAGGTGGAGACATGTGAGTTGTCATAGTTATTACCAACTTCATTCATCGGCCTTAACTTGTATAATGTCATACTCCCTTAATATTCTTTAAACCATTGTTCCCATCTATCAACTTATCAGGGCCGAGATGATGAAGAAGTCCAATGGGGTGTATTTTCCCGAGGAGGTTAGTATACTCATCTCTCTTTCCAAATCAGCAAGCCCGCACCGACACATTTATTTTCCTTCCCGATGCTTATATTGAATGCTATAATTCAATCTTATGGTCGGTTTGTGTTGGTAAATGTGGGAATTGTTCAGAAACTCTGCAGGTGGTTCACACAGCTACTATTGGCAGTTGAATACCTGCATTCCAATTATGTTCTACATCGTGACCTAAAAGTATGTTTGCCAATACTAGCACTTGTCATCTGAGCATGTAGTTTAATGATTTTTCAAGATTCATATGGTGTTCTCTTTTGGCAGTGTTCCAACATCTTTCTCACCAAGGATCAGGATATTCGTCTTGGTGAGTTCAAGATGGATTTGAAAATTGTTTTTTGATATTTTAGGCCTTCATACTTGCTTTTCTGATGATAATGTGTTTGTCCTGACTTTGTTCATCCTCGTATGGTATGTATACAGGGGATTTTGGTCTTGCTAAAACTTTGAAGGCAGATGACTTGGCTTCTTCGGTATGTGCTACACATGGGAATTCCTTTTATCTCTGATTCTCTGTATGATATTTATTTATCTTAAAAAACTTTACTTTGCAGTTGGAATAACTCATAGCTTTCAGAGTTCGAATTAGATATGATTAATGTTGTTGTTGTTGCTTCCGAAGTTTGATATCTTTAATTGCTAGTAATACAGTGGTGCAATAAAGTTCTAGAGTTGATAATGACCCCGATATGCGTACAACCGAATAGTAATTTATAACGGAAGTTGTCAAAACATTAGATCCTTATTCTAAGTTGGTGTGGCTTTGCATGAAGCTATTGTTCAACCTTTTTATTTACTAAAATTCCCCTTTGCTTGCTGCGGCTCAAGAATTTAGTATGAGAATAGATGAAATTTCTACATATTCTGCATAACTAGTCACAGTTATTTCCATAATTTACATCACAATCTACCTAATTCTTTTATTTTCGTTGTATCAAATTTCTAGCTTATCCTTTTAAGATTTAAGAAAATGAATGCCTAGAAGGTTGTACTGTTTCAATATACGATAAACAGGTTCGTGGTGCTTATTCTTAATAGTTCAGTTACTTACCCCCGATGATGATAGAGACATTAGTGATATTTGTGGAACTAACTGTTTCCCTGTACTTCTGTGTAGGTGGTTGGGACCCCGAATTACATGTGTCCTGAACTGCTTGCGGACATTCCTTATGGCTTCAAATCAGATATTTGGTCCCTAGGTATGTCGTCTTATAAGTTACACATATTAGATATTTATTTCTTTACACTTCTCTGATTTGTATCTTTATTTAACCCGTGGTTGAAAATTGTTGATTGTTTGGCCAGGGTGTTGCATATACGAGATGGCTGCTCATCGACCTGCTTTTAAAGCCTTCGTAAGATTTCTTACAAAATCTTATTGATTGTTTAAGTTCCATATCTTTTTGTATGAATTCCAATTTACCCGACAATCAGTTAACGTTTTTGTTTTATACCAGAAGAGTAAATAGCATCTATAAACTCCAATTTATTTTGCAACAAGTAGATAGAAAAAAAAAAAAAGAAAAAGAAAAAAAGAAATTCGTAGTGTTTTTTCCTTTTCGAATATGAGTTTATAGGAATCCTTATCATGTCCCCGTAATGGAGTGTATCTGTGTGCAATTAGCAATGATTTTTCATCTGTCTTTGAAGTGGCCAACAATGTACCCTGTCTCTTGAACCTCCGTCACCCCAAGTCAATGAAAGAACCGATCAATAGAGTAATTTTTGTCATTTACAGAGTCTAATAGTGTAAACTGTAAATTGCTGGGTGTAATTGTCAACGACTTTCTTCAACTAGTCAACTTTTTTTGGTCACAAGGGAGGCCAGAGAAGGGGGAATTGGGTGTGAGGGTAAATGCTGTCTACTACACGATATACAAACCCTGACTCTTTGACTAGTAGACTTAATGCTGTTGTGAACCATCCAAATATTTTGACCAGTTAATCTAATTTAATGTTTGCATTATACGTCGTGTTTCAGGATATGGCAGGATTGATAAGCAAGATTAATCGTTCCTCTATAGGTCCTCTGCCTTCCTGTTATTCGCCATCCTTGTAAGTTTCTTCTGCTATTCAGAGTCTCATTTTCTTCAAACATGCACCACAGTAACATGCTATTGTGCTGCATTACTGTGCCTTATGCCCCCCTATCATGAATACGCATACATTATTATGTACATATAGATCAACATGGTACTATGTGCAGACACAAACATAAACTTATAAATCTATGCATATTTGAGTATTCAATGTTTTTCCTGCTGACACAGAGAGTGGAGAAACACAAGTTTCCACTTTTTTCTTTTCTTTCCAATAATGGCTTTATTGCTGATTTTCTGTTGAAAACTGGATGCTCTATAGCATTATAATCAATCTATTTGAAACTATGCATGCAGGAAAACACTAATCAAAGGCATGCTGAGAAAGAACCCTGAGCATCGGCCAAGTGTAAGCCTTCTCTCTACAATGCTGTTTGTCAAATCGACAATTTTGAGTGCAAGAACTGCGTACTAATAATTACTACTGTATATTTTGTCAGGCATCGGAAATTTTGAGACACCCGTATCTGCAACCTTATGTTGATCAGTATCGTCCATCATTTACCACTCGAACAGTCTTCTCCCCAGAGAAGTGTGTATCTGTAGGTCGTGAATCTCGGAGAAACATGGCAGAAAGCCAAAACAGTAATGGGTCAAGCAGTGATAAAGATAGTTTGCCTTCAATTGAGAAAAACATTCCAGAAATGGACACACACTGTGATAATAAAGCTACTGAGACAGATTTAATTTCTCTTGAGGATGAAGATGGCTTTGATCAGCTTCTGCCTACTAAAGCACATGACCGAAATGTGTGCACTTCAAAAGTGGAAGAACAGTTGATGAAACCACCTCATTCTGAATCTAATGTTGAATCGAGGCAACCAAAGACCATTAGGAATATAATACTGGCTTTGAGAGAAGGAAAAACTAGGGAAAATAGCTCACCAATGAGAAGCAGTCGGTCTAACGTTTGTCTGCGGCAAAGAACTAACGTGGAAACGGTGTCCAGAATACCCAAGCTGAGTGATGTCTCTCCTGTTATCAAGCCCAGTCCTGATGCACCAACTGTTGCATCTTCAAAGGCAATTCTCGATCCTGCAAAACGGATACAGGGATCCCATCCTTTAAAGGTAATCAGTACTTATTATTTAATGTCTTTGTTTGATGGGGCCTCAGTGTCCCCCTTCCTAGGGGCTTATTTAACAATTATTATGTACTATATGTAGTAAACTGATATTGATGTAATCTAGTTTCTTTTTTTGCAGTTGCCCGTAATTGAATACTCACCGAAATCTAAACCCAGACATGATGGTACTCCTCCCCCTGTTCCTATAAAACAAGTTGAAGACGGACTTCCTAAGCCTAGGCAAAGAACCCCTCCTACACTGGCTAGACGGCCTTCATTTCCTGTACGGATGAAGCAAGTGGGGGTTGATGTTCCGAATGCGGTGAACTATGGTGCAAGGATAAGTCCAAGGGAGATAAACCAGGAGCCTGAAAAGAATCCTCCTCAATTGCCCAATGGTTGCCTAACAAACTCTCCTAGAGAAGTCCCACAAGAGCCTCAAAGATATCAAGAAACTAGTTCAAAAGGATTGCAAACGGACAACAGCAATTCCGTCTCCTCTTTTGCGTCAACTCAAGGATTTGAGATTTGTGATGATGCAACAACTGCTTTTATCGACATGAGAGTGCAGGTGCTTCCTGATTATGGGAGTGTCACCCACACTGAGAGTACAGAGTCTCAACCGAGCTGTTCACCCGCTTCTCATTTTCATTCAGTGATATCTGAAACTGCTGAAAAAGATGGGAATGATAATACGTTTGAATGCTTAATTGAAACCTCTGAGGCTATTCTAGATCCTCAGAATACAGCTGCTGGTGACCAACAAGTGAGTTTAACTGCCGCTTTCGATCTCCCTGACCCGGTTTCTGAAGAAAGATTTATTTGTAATGATCATACCCCTGTAAGTATGCCCAGTTGTTCGCCTGATACTGTGGATCAAGCAAAACATACATCTACATCTAGTGGTCACGACAAGTTCACTGTAAGGGAACATCAATCCCCAGTAGCAGACACTACACTTTCTGTTGCCCCTCCCATTTCATCAAGCCAAAATTTACTTCAACCAGATCGAGGAACGGGTTTGCAAAATCAGTTAATGGAAAAGTCGGCTGCAGTTAATCTTGCCCCTGCTTTTGATGACATCATACATGTGATTAGGCATAGTAGTTTTCGTGTTGGGAGTGATCAACCAGTAATGGAATCTGTGGAGATGGGGGTTCAGAGTGTGGATGTTGGTAAGCTGATAAATGTGGTAAGGGATGAATTGGAGATGCGAAATGCGACTGGCCTTGTGGCTCAGAAATCATCAAACTGCGCTGAGACAGTGAGCCCGAAATCAAATAACTCTGATCTCTCTAATGTCAAAGAACCCGAGATAAGAAATCCCGTTCCTTCAGCAAAAATATCCGAATCCTCTGAGCCTACAAATTCCAGTCCTCCGGCGGAAGAGGAAATACCAGAGAAGGAAATCATGGATGTCAAGTCTTTTAGGCAGAGGGCAGAAGCGCTAGAAGGACTACTAGAATTGTCTGCAGATTTGCTGCAGCATAACAGATTGGAGGAACTCTCAGTTGTTTTGAGGCCTTTTGGGAAAGATAAAGTCTCCCCAAGAGAGACGGCTATCTGGTTAGCAAAGAGTCTAAAAGGAATGAGGATTGAGGATGGCGGGCGGAGTTCATGAAGCATTCTCCACTGTAAGCATTCTCAGTTTCTTGTCATGCCTTCTGAGAAAATTTAAATCCAATTTGATATACAAAGACAACAACCAGGTCTCGATTTTTCGCTCTTTTTTTCTTTCTTTTTCCTTGATTTTGTAATTCTTTGCATGAATTCGGTTGTACATAGCGACCATACGGATTCTAACATTGTCTACTCGCCAAATGTACGATATGGTGTAGCTTGCAGTCAGTGTTGTTATTATGTTACACGGTATTTGGTGAACTTGTTAATCAGATTTTTGTTCTTCTTTGTCGAAATAAAACAAGATGATGGAAGCATATGGAGAGACGAAAACACTCATGTACCCATGACAGTTCTTTGGTTAAGATTCGATTAGTGTTGTTTTAGGCTTCTACAGACCAATACTTTTTCGTTAATCTTCTTTTGGAAGCACTTCTCAATACTTTTACAAGAAGCACTTGGATTTTTAATTGACAGCTTGATGTGTGCTTCTTAGAAAATCACTTGTTGAAAAGCCGAATGAGCAGAAGTGCTTTCTATAAAAACAAATCCAAATGTGTTTTAATGAAAAGGACTTTACAAAAACAAATCTTAATAACAAACACTCAGTAAACTTTTTTTAACTATAAAGACCAAAAAATTAAAATAAAAGAAGTTTTAATGAAAGAGAAAGACTTGGCTCCTCAACCCTTGAGGAGACTCTTCCTTAAAATACTTTGTGGCCTATTTATCGAATTTCGTGCTTATAACTAGAACCGTCAATATAGTAAGTCACTCTGTAAAAATCATTTCTACAAAAAAATCAATTAAAACTAAGATCGTTTAGTTATCAAATTGTATAAAAACATATGGATAGATTTATAGTAAAATCATTATGAACTGTCTATCTATTTTCTAAAACTGATTGACCAAACGATCTTAGTTTTAATTGATTTTTTTGAAAATATGATCTTTGCACAATCATTTATAACATGAACAATTTGAATCATAGGAACAAAGTACTGTCAATAGGCCGTGTTGGAACCAAATTCGCGCATTGCTGCAAACGTTGGAGTTACGCAAGTCCGACTACCTGTAAGAAAGCAAATAACCGTGAATTGTCCTAAGGTATTGGTGTGGTACTGCCAAAGGCTTTCAGACGGTCAAGTTAGTAAACAATTTTGAGACTCAAGCAGTGGGCAAAAGAATAGGCAAAAAGTAAGTACGAGTTAGTTGTGTTACCAGAGTTATGCACTGGATGAGGGTATTTATATTAGTCGGGGACCTTTTAAGATGTCGAATTTGTATTAAACTGGCAAAGTCCAAGAGGATATCTAGGATTAAATATTGTTTCCTGTTAGGACTGTGGTTACTTGCGATTGTAGGAATATCCAAGAGTATAGGAAACTCATCTCATCCCCAATCTGATTAGGTTTCCGCATCTTGCAGAACTAGAATGGTCAATCTTAGCGAAGTCGACAGACTTACCTTTCCGGAGTACAACACAATGTGGTTGCATTGCTGTTCTATTTGAGCAGCTCAATCTGATCGGACCTGTTGAATCATGAATAAACTTCTGAGGTACATATATTTGATCCGTCTTACTCCGACCTTGGAAAATCATGGTCTCACAGTTGCCCCTAGCTATGTATCTGAAAGACCGTTCCACTTGAGGATGGGTAGTTATAAAAATAGCATGCATTTCAAATTAAATTGGAATAGTTACCATTTAATATTCTTTTGACATGTGGAGATCCGGTCTTGTTACCATTGGGAGGTAGTAGAGACGTTCTAGAATTAGGTGTGTGATATCTGGAGTTGAGCCATAGAAACAACATTTATGAAAGATCTCACTTCATGTGTGCGCAAAAAACAATAAACTACTTTTTTTGTGTTATCGAGTGATTTTGACCGTCAGATGCACAGATCTTGAAGCGAGGTGTTCGGGATTCAACAATGAGGCGATTCTAAAAGATCCTCTATAATTATCTCGAATTCACTCTTCATTTCTCACTCTTCCAAACTCTCTTAAGCGTAAAATACTTTTGAAAATTTCCAACCATTACCCGTCTTCAATTTTTAGACTTTCGTTTTCAATTCTCCGATCAAAGAAATGGCATGATCAAATGCACGACTAGTTCTAGCCACCAATGTGAATGCAAATTTCTTCCTTCTTCTTCTTGGACAAAATTGCACCTACAAAACAAATAACACTTTAGGTCAAGGGCAAGAGCCTCACGCGCCCATGATGAATGGGGGGGGGGGGGGGGGGGGGGGCTTTGGCCGAAGAACCTCTGGTGCTAAAGTTAGAATTTTGAGGGAAAAATGTTTGAGAATTTTAGCAAGAGAATTGGAAGTCCCCTTTGAGGAGAATGATGGGGTTTAAATAGGGGAGTGGCCGGCTTCCTTGGGTGAGAGAGGACCGGCCATCTAGCTCCCTTTGTGGGCTAGGTTCTTGATTTATATTAATTTGGGAATAATTGAAATAATTGGCTAATTAATTAGGAAATAGAATCATTGCCTAATTAACTAGCTAATTAATATGATAAAAAGGGAAAAATGTGGTAATATAAAAGGCATGGCCGGTCCCTTTGGGAGAGAAGGTGACCGGCCTTTTGGGTATTTTTTGGTAGTAATGGATAGTTTAATTGACAATTAATGGATTATTTAGGTAATAAACCCATTAATTAGTCAATTAATATAATTTAAAAGGAATGTTTTGGAGTTACCTTGTAGAAAGGATTTGATGAGGATGGATGAAATAGGCTTTGGAATTGTTACCTATTTTGGGTACTTTTGACTTGGCTGAGGGATGATTGCCTGCTGCTCGCGCGTAGGAATCCCAATGTGCCTCAAGGGTATTTTTGTCCTCTTTTATCCAAAAATCCACATGTCGCGTCTTGATTATTTTTGGCTCCATAAATGCCCCCACACCTGTTGGGCTGCTCCCAGGAAAGGGCAGCAGGTGTAAAGATCTTCTTGCTTTAGAAAACATAAGTTTGTTTCCTACTTTGATGTAAATTCCCTCTTTAATTGGAAATTAGGTCATTCTAGGAAAGGGAAATAAATTTCTCTCAAAGCCTATTTAAGTCCACCTTAAGTGGGTTATTAAATCAACTTTGGAGAGCAATTTATTCTACCCTACAAGAGAGAGAAACCTAGAGGATATTTGTTCCCCCTAGCAATCTTCTACTCTTGCCCGTGCAAAAGATCGTCTTTCGTTGCTTTCTTCGTCCTTTTGGCGCTGCACCAATGTAAGAAAAATTTAATTTTCCTTGTCTTCTTCTTGGATAATGCTATTGCGTGGCAGCTGTTGGGGTGGTGCGGCACGTCAGCTGGCAGGGGCCAGGAGTTGGCTCGGCATGGGCCGATGAGGTGTCGTTCTAGGGACCACTGCTTGGGCTACTCGGCTTGGCTAGAACCAAGGGCAACTTGTGCCGCTCGGGTCGCGGATTATGGCGTTGGGGCGCAGTGCTAGGCGAGCTGCATGACTCATATCCTTTGGGCTCTTGGACCTGACGCGGGCCAAGCTGACGATTGAGAGAAATGAGGAGGTCGCAGGCCTCATGGGCTGCTGGAATGTTGGGCATGCAAGCCTCTTGCCTGCTAGAATGCTGAGTTGAGCTCCTCTGCTGAGTACCATGAATGGCGTTGGCTGCTTAGTCCTCTTCCCCGGGAGAAAAATGGGCTACTCTTTGAGAGAGAAGGTAAAGAGGATCAAGGCGGATGCATTGGCTTGTCTGAACGCTGTCGTGGAGCCTATTATGAATGAAGGCGGAAAGAAAAGATTTTCCTACCTGCTCAAGAGATGCCGGTTGAGAAAAACTGAAGACTTCCTCTGCTGCTTGTGAAGGTCCGCCTGCTGCCGAAAGACCTGTCATTGACATGACTTCTTCCAATGGGAAGAAAAATGAGGCTGCTAGATCTGAGCATGTGGCACCTGCCATGTCGAGAATGGCTTGTACGATTGTTGATAGAATTGCTCAGCGTAAAGGTCCTTTCATGCCCCCAGTGCCGAAGTCTGTACCAAGACGTTCGTTAGGAGCCAAGTCTTGTTCACCTTTGGAGAAACTTGCTATTATAAAGAGCAATAAGGTGGACTCTGTTGCTAAGGTGGCGCCAAGGCCCACTTCCTCTGCTACTGAGACTGATTCGCCTATTGGGAAGGAAGAAAATGCTTGCGTGTGCAGCTGTAAGAAATCCACTAAGCCTGCTTTTAGGAAGGCTGATTAGATCTGTGTGCTCTTGAAACCAGATCTGCTTGAAGACATGGACGTTTGTGCCAAGTTTGTTGATGGCATTAGAAAGGTTTGCTTGCCCAAGTTCCTTTGCGAAGCATACGACACAATATAGAATGACTGATCTGCTTGCTATGATGCAGATATAACAAGGCTGCCAAGGAGGTGGCGAAGACTATGGCAGCTGAAGCTTATTCCTTGACCGAGGAGATTAAGAGGTTGGATTCTGAGCTAGTTGTTTTGAAGGGGTCTAATATTTCTGCCCCCATTTCTCTGCAGCTTTAAACCGCTCGCTAAGAGATCGTTGACTTGAAGACTAGGCTTGACGTGATCCAAGTTAAGTATGAAAGTGCAGAGAAGGAGATTGGATGTTACATACCTCAGATTCAAGATCTTGAGTTTGTAGTTTCTGAGCTTCGTTTCGCTGCTTTTGCAAAGGATGAAGAGTTGATTGCTGCTTATAATCAAGTAATCCACTTCGAGAGAATCGTCGATAGGCTTGAACCCCAAGTGTTGGAACTTCAAGGTGTACTGAAGATCAACGAAAGTTTGAAGAAGGAAGTGGATGCGCCGCAACGTGTCCATGTTGGTCTGCTCGAGGAGAATGAGCAGCTGAAGGGTGAGAATGATGGGCTCGAGGTTTCAAAACGTTCTCTATTTCTCCGGAAGACTTGTTCACCTTTACTTTTGAGGCCTCCATTGGTGAAGTAGTAGGAGATGTTGGCGCCTAGGCTGGAGTAGCCGGGGGTGAAGCGCCGGATGGTGCCGCTGCTGAGAATGTCGCGGTTGTTGAAGGTATGGCTACCGAGTAGTCGTGGAGTGTCCAAGCTGCTGAAGAGTAGTCTTCTAGGTAGTCTTTAGTATTTTCTTTGTTTCCCTCGTTGCTTTTTGCTTTGCTTGAACTCCTTTGGTCTTTGCTAGTTGTTTATCAATTTTGCTAGAAAATTTAATAAACTTGCTTCATTCGCTTTTCTTCATCTTCGCTTCTTTTGTTCATGCCCTAACCTTTAGACTTTATAGACCAATGGCAGGCGTGCTACTTTTTTATAAGCAGATAGACCGCGTAGCCTATGTAGCCGTAGGTGTTGGTGTAGAACTTGGCAAAGTTGTTAGCAATAGGGTTGGCAGCCGGATGCCTTACTTACAAAAGCAAACAAGTCTGCATGACCACTAGGCTGTTAACCTTGGCTTTCTCCAATTCCGTAGGTTGCGTAGCAAGTATCACAACACTTTAGAACTTGGTGCAAGTTGTTCCGCGCATGGCAGAGGTGAAGCTTATTGACTACGTGATGTGATAAAAACTTAGCACACAAATTAAACCCTCTTTTATGTAGTTGTAGTATGAATAAGTAGGATTCTAGGCCGGGGATTAGGAAGGAATGCTAATCCACTCAATTTAGACTCTAAAACACTAAACTAGACTCCTATGACTCAAAACTGACTAGAATGACTCAAAACAACACAAAACAATCAAAGAGACTCAAATCAGGTTCTTAGGGAAAATTTGGATGAATTCTACCCTAAAGAGACTCAAAACACTAAAACGAACTAAGTTTGGAAAGATTCTAACTAATATGACACAAAATATAAAGGGGGATTGGGTTTTGGATGAATTTAAACTTAAACAAACAGATTAAAGACTCTAAACTAAACTTGAACGAAATTGGGTAGTTTTATGGATGAATGGCTAGCTAAAGGGTCATTCTGCACACACGAAACATATACATATGAACTGATTTCCAGTTATTATTCCAATAAACCATGAATGACAATGCCCCAGATTAATCGTGAACTGCACTAATTAACCTTCAGATTTTCTTAAGTTCATTGAATTGGACTCTGCCCCTCAACCAAATTATTCTTATCAAGTTCCCTATATGAACAACATACTAGAGATACATATCAAAGATCATTAAGTTTTGTGAAAACCATAAGCATTGACAAGGCATTCGTAATTATGACTGCATGATACTCCTGCCAGGAATTTTACTTAACACGATCGTGACCAGCGACCTCCACTACTTATAAATATAAGTTTGTAACTATTAGGTGAAACTCCCTTATATTTTAGCATCAAATTCATGCATGCAAACTAAGTGTGCACCCTTAACCCACATACAAGAATAAGTTTTGAATCAAACAGTTAAGCAAATTGCATTCACGATTTATGAAATAATAACTGAAGGTAATCAATTCATATCAAACATATATGTTCATGGCTTTGAATTCGCCTCTAGCTAAAATGAGTTTAGCTCCTCATGTTCGTAATTAAACAAAGATAACTTAAATTAAACATTGAAAGCAAAGAATAGAATACACCTAGAAACGTTCCAGCAATCCAAGGTTTGAATGGCAGGGCACGGCTCCAAGGGACTCCTCTCCTTTCTCATTGCAAGGCTACGACACAATGAGGGATGTGGTGGTGGTTTTTGGTGAGAGATGGTTGTGTGTCGAATTGTATTGTGGATGGGTGGGTGGTGAATTGATTTGTGCGGCAGGCTCATGTATTTATAGGGCTGAGAGGAAGGCACGGCAAGGCTGTGTTAGGAGAGGATTTAGGACTCCAAATCCATAAGGAAAATGACACTTCACATGCACATTCTAGGGAGGAAAATGAGTGGTCCTTGTGGCAGGAAACATAGCTTCTATAAGGGCCAAGTGCGGCAGATTTGTAGGGAAAGGGCTTAGCTTCTAGAAACCTGATTTGTAAGTGTCCTAATGTCATTTAGATGTCTTCCTTGCAGCTGGAAATTAGGTGGATTAGGATTAGGATAAGGTTAGGATAAGATAAGGTAGTTTGGATAAGATAAGATAAGGTTTGGATCATGTTCTAGATAATGCTCCATGTTTCTTGCTGTCTCCTTATCTTCTTTGTCTTGAATTAATTTCTCCAACTCTTTAGCACATTCCTAGCCTCTCTTGGTCTTCAATTTCGTCCATCCACCTTGCTTCATTGATAAGATATCCATTCCAAGCCCAAAACTGCTCCAAAATGCATCAAAATGCATTCTTTTGCCAACTTTGCCTTTTGAACCTGAAAACACACGAAAATGACTTAAAACACTCTAATAAGTATAAACTAACTACGTAAATGCAAGAAAACAAGCTAACTAAGTCGCATAAATATGCTCCTATCAATGTAGTATGTCGACAGTGGATAAAACTTTGTATATGCACGCTAGCTTGTTTAACCTTTCACAAGAATGTGCGGTTGTATAAGTCTACCGCGACTTTACTACTCGAAGGGCAAGCCGTAGGCAGTCTTTCGGAAACCATAGGCTACCTTAGTGCACTCGGTAGCAGGTTTAGGATTCCAGGGCAGCCATCCATTGGATGTACTACGTAATGTGCCCCCTCCGTCTCTAGGGCCCGGTTCCCCGCGGATTAGGCCAAAAGACCTAAAATCCTTCAATTAGCTAAGCCTTGAAAAAGACCATTGTGGCTACTTCTAGGAATCCCGACTCAAGCCATCATGCCTCTAGTTATACTAGAGCAGCCAGGCTCATCCACGTCTGGATATTCGAAGTGTAAAGTTTATCCTCCCGCTTTTGAGAGTAGACCCATGTGGGTGTCGGGGAATTAGTTTACCCTCTCGCACTGGAGAGCATGGTTGGTCCCTCGGGGGGTGCAATTCCTGCGGTGAGTCCTTAAGAAGGGCCTGGTCTTCTTTTGAAGTGCATGAGCGATAAGTTGTTGTAAACATGCAGCCAAACTAAGTTGTTATTACTTCTGAATTCCTCATTGAAAAACGAGTGAAACGAACGGAACTTAGCTGTAAGGTAGGAACTGCATAACAACTGGATAGTCCTCGGCTTATGAGGTGGTGCCCATCGAGCTGCTTGAGTCTTCGGCCTTTGATGTAGCGAGAGGTCACACATGGTACTTCCTCAGATTGTAGGCGTTCCACTGCTTTTCGATCTTTTTGTTGTTTCATGGTGGCGAGGTGTAATTATTCTTACCGCTTACTCTAATGATCTTGTACGGACCTTCCCAGATGGGATCCATATTTTTGGAGCCTTCACTATAGGCAGTGATGAAGGCTTTTCTTTGGACTAGATCTCCGAGCTGGAGAAGAGCTGCTGTTGGTAGGCTGCGATGCAGGTGATGGTCTGCTTGCGCTTCTCCCCTGCCACATCTAAGCTTGTGGCCACCTCTTTTATGTTCTACTCAATGTTTGGTAGTAGAGTCCTGATACTGAACACAATGACATTGGGAAGAATGATTGCTTCTGAACCAAATGCCAAAGAGAAAGAAGTTTCACCAGTTGCTCGTACTTTGGTGGTGCGATATGCCCATAGACATTCGGGGAATTCGTCTGGCCATTTTCCCTTCTTGTCGGTGAGGGATTTCTTGAGGCAGTTGAGGATCATCTTGTTGGATGCTTCGGCTCGCCTATTGCCTTGAGGATATCTTGGCGTGGACATGTGCTATTTGATGCCATGCTTTTGGAAGAACTTCCCCAAATCTTCATCCACGAATTGCGGGCCGTTATTGGTGACGATGAACTGAGGGATGCCAAAACGGCAAATGATGTTCCTCCATATGAAGTGCTCTATGTCTGTCTGAGCCGTGGTCACCATGGGCTTTGCTTCTACCCATTTGGTGAAGTAATCGGTTGCCACGATCATCATGCCTCTGCCCTCAATAGCAGGCGGCATAGGTCATACCAGGTCAATTACTAGCTGCACGAATGGCCAATGACTCGTCTGCGGGTGTAGCTCGCTGACAGATAGTGCTGGTACCAGATTGTAGCGTTGGTAGCGGTCGTACTTTTGTACTAACTCCTTAGCATCTTGGTGCATGGTAGGTCAGTAGTAGCCTGCATTAAGAGCCTTCTAATCTAAAGATCAATCTTGGGAGTGGTTTCCACAAATGCATTCATGGATTGAGCCTAGAACCTTCAAGTCATCGGGAGGCACTAGGCAGCAGAGATGTGATCTGGTGTAGGATCTTTGGGTGAGAATGCCATTCCACATGTAGTAGTGTGCTGCCCTTATTTGGAGCTTTCTAGACTCCAATCTTTCCATGGGGAGTGTGCCATTGATCAGGTAGTCTATAGTGGAATCTGGCCAATTTGGAGTTGTACTAACCTGTGACACCTCGGCTACTGGCTCCGCCTCTTTGCTTGGCGTGTCTAGATACTCCATCAGAATAGAGTGTTTGAATTGGTGTTCGAAGGCGGAGTCTAAGACGGCTAGCGCATCTGTGTGGGCATTGTCTGTCTGCGGAACTTGAGTCAGAGTGTAGGTCTGAAATGCCTCAAGTTACTTGCGTACCTTCTATAGGTATTGTGCCTTCCTTGGATGTTTTGCCACATACTCCCTAGAAGTTTGGCTAGTGATTAGCTAGGAATCGGAATGAATTACAAGCTTTTTCACCGCCAAGTCTTTTGTCATTCGGAGGCCTGCTAGTAGGGCCTTATACTCTTCTTTGATGTTAGATGCTTTGAAGCCTAAGGTGATCGTCTGCTCGAGCATTGAACCGTCTGGGGTGACAAGGACCACGCCTGTTTCTGAGCCTTTGTAGTTGGTTACGTCGTCGACATGCAAATGCCAGAAATGTCCATTGAGGGAGCAGGTGCGGCTAAGGTGTGCTCGGCCGCCTTCGGGCATCGTTGGGCTGCTCTGTTACGTTGCCTAGGCTAGGCGTGAAGGTACGGTAAGGAGCCGTGGAGCTGGTGCCATGTTACACGTAGCAGGAAATGCTCAACTGCCGGTATTGGGCCATTCTAGAGTTGAATTATGGAGCAAGGGTCGGCTAGGACCGTGTGTAGCGCAGTATGAGGTTGTGCTCAACTGCCAGTACATGTTGCTCCTATGTAGAATCTTTTGGGGTGACAAGGACAAAAATTACTTCCGATTGTGTCCTTCTCGTGTTCGTCTGCCCTTGACGTGCCTTTTGAGCTGAGTTGTTGCGTTCATCAAAAAACTTTGCATCCCCAGTGTATGCGCCTTTATTGTCGCGCGTTTGGATTAGGCGGAATAGTGCGTTATGATGATGACTGCATGTGTCTCAAGGTAAAACTTGAGCTTCTAAGTTCAACAACTATCGCCAAAGTTAGCTTTTTGAATTTCTGGTAGCATCGAGAAGAGCTTTTAAATTGTGGAATATAGGTAGTCGGGCCCCCAGCTCTTCTCGTATGATGGTAAAGCTTATTGCTGCTTCGGATGCCATCAAACATGTGAATAGGTCCTCCGTTGCTTCTGGTTTGGATAGTTGGGAGGTGATGTCAGGTACTCCTTCCAGCCCTTGAATCTGGATTAGCGAGCCTTGTCCCAAAATGCATGCTTTTATGCTAGAGCGAAAGAGTCAGCCAGAGTAAGATATTCTTTCATGATCAATTTTCTGAACAGCGGGTGGTCTGCTGGAAGTCATTTTTGGAAGGCTGCTCTAGCTATCGAGTCGTTGCATCTAACTATCTTTGCCTTCTCTGCTTTGAACCTCTTCACATAGTCGCGAAACGACTCCTTTAGGTTCTTCTTGAAATTGAACAAGTGGTCAGACTTCTTCTTGATCGAGCGATGTGATGAATAATCTTTGGTGAAAACCAAAGAAAGTTCATCAAAACTCCAGATAGATTATGGCGGCAGGGTGTAGAACCAATCTTGCGCCTCACCTTGTAGAGCGGTGGCGAATATCTTGCACATGAGATCGTCGTTGTTTCGATAGAGGATGATTGCGCTTCGGTAGTGCTTTAGGTGTCTCTCCGGGTCTCCATCCCCTTTGAAAGATGTGAAATGTGGCATGCTAAACTCGCGTGGAGGCTTTGCCTATTCGATCTTGTCTGTGAAGGATGACCTGCTTATGTTGGTCATGCCCCGTCGTAGTGCCTCGTAGGCCACTTCGTTGCATTGGAAATCACACGATCGCTTGTTTATGAGCCTTTCTACTTCTTCCTAAATTTACCTTTGCTGGGGTAGTGGAGCTCTCAGCTGCCCACAATTTTGACCTCCTTGTCTAGGCTGCTATTCTATGTGCTCGACTCGTTTATGCCGTGACAGTGGTACATGTGGTGGATTCCTAGCAGGCGAGGGATTTCACAGGCTGCTGGTTGAACTTGAGCCAGATTGAGTGACTGCTTTTCTCCGCCCGTCGTGCTGCCTACTCCGATGTGATGTGGAGGATGCTCTTTGCGGGCTTAGCCGCGAATGAACACTTTGCTTGGAAGGCTGCTTATGTTGATTATCGGAGAGTGGCCCCAACCGTGAGTGTATGCTCGTATGTGGGCCTAGTCGAGAGTGCATGCTCCTTCGTGCGCTAAGATGGGAGTATACGCTATCTCGGGGGCCTAATTGGGAGTGTACTCTGCCCAAACGCTCGGTTCGTTGCTGGTCGAGTGGCTACTTGTCAAGACGCTGCTGGAGAGGTTCTTCGTCTGCCCTTGTGTGAAATCTCGTTCTCGGATTTCACTGTTATAATCTACGTATTCGTATTATTGAGATTTTATATTATTTCTCAAGAATTTATTTTAATTTGTTTGAATTTAGATTTTAATTAAACTATTTACGAAGTTTGAAGTTTGAAAATTATTTATTTAAAACTCGTGGTTATTGCGAGGTCACAATTTATATTTTTGGATGGAGCTCGATCTCACGAACGCGTAGGCGCAAACCGTTCGTGAAATGGAGTTATAACTAAGAAATTAGAGAAGTTTTGGTGTTGGGAAATAAATAAATAATAAATGTTTTTAAGCTGCTAAGTGGCAGCAAGGGAGAAGGGAGAAAGGAGAGAGTGCGGGAGAGAAAAGGAGGGGGGAAGCCCAATCAGAAAGGAAGGAAAGGAGGGGAAATGAGAGACCCAAAATGGGTCATTTTTCACCCGCGAATCACCATTTTTGATCCGGCCATATCTTCTTCATCCGACTTCCGTTTTGGGTGATCTTGGTGTCCATGGAAAGCCCTTGACGAGCTCTACATATCTGTAGTGTTATATTTCCCTATTTCTTTCCCATTTTTCCAAACCGAAGCTACAAAGTCCACGGTTTTTTTTGGCGGTTTTCTCATTTTTCCGGTGAATCCCACAATGAATACCGTCGACCACCACCACCAATAGACTCCCCTCAATCCCAGGAACAAAGCCCAAGCAGTGGTGGAGGCGTCGGAGCTCGTTTGGAAGCCGAATCGAAACACACCCTTTCTAGGGTTCCGGCGGGTTCATGGAGGGTTGAGGCATTGTCAGGCCAAATTGGACTTGGTCACAGGTATGAAAATTACTCTACTCATTGAGATCTTGACTTCTACAAAATTTGGTAATTTTTGAAAATAGTTGAATTTTCCGGCGAGTCGGGGCGGCCGACCGCCACCCACGGCGGCGCGTGCGGCGGCGCCTGGCCAGTGGGCCGCCAGCGCTATTTTTATGCTATGTTAAATGCCCTGGGTTCAGTCTTGATATTTGTTTGGCGTAGGTTGATCATTTGAACCTAATTTCATTACGATACGTGGTTATGTCAAAATGTGAATCGACGATCTGACCGTTGGATCGTCACCAAACCTTAATGTGTGATAGAATATAATATTTGAGGATCATAGAAACTTACAGATCGGGAATCCGACGTACGGATCTTCCCTAATTGGATTTCTATGTTTGTAAAATAATTGTCGACCATCACTTGAATTTGAAATTGGCGGAGATCCGACCGTCGGATCGTGATGAGATTTTAGTATGTTGTTATTTGAGTATAATGTGGACCTTAGGATGTTACGGATCCGGAATCTAATGTGCGGATCTTCTGGATCAAATTAGGTAGCGTTATGGATCCTATTGTTGACCGAGAATTAACTTTTGGTCACCATGTCTCGAAACATTTTAAATACTAAAATTAGTATTATGGGAGACTAATTGAAGTCTAATGAGCCTACATTGGTTAGAGAGTAACTTGAACATATGTGATATGGTTTACCTTAATTTCTTACATTAATATCAATTGTGATTATGAATTGGTCTGATGAATATGATTTCTATGGAAATGTGATTTTTATATATTTAGCCATAGACTTATATTTTATTCACTATGATTTGACTGGCTCATAGGAAATATTGTTTGTATTGTATGATTTAATTTATGTGATAAATGTTTGAGTGTGGTGAAAAGGGAACTACGAATGGCTTGATCCCTGTTGAGGGTACGTAGGCAGTCTAACGAGGAGGTTAGATGCAGCCATAAAATATACGAAAATTACAACACAATTTGAATATTGAATTATGCTTTGTACATATTCCGGAGGCGGGGTATGTGAGATATACGTGTTTCTTTTTATGACGTCACGTGCCAATCCTGGACGTATGTCGGGATCGGGGCGTGACACCTTGTTCTTCTTCAGAACACCTCATTTCGGACACGTTGCATCTTGGTGCGCTGCAAGAGCTGGTTTACCAAGGTCGTCTGTTAGGGCGCTCGTCAACTCTATGACTTGTCGAGACAAGTGTTGTTCGTCATTTGGATTGGAAGAGCTTGGAATGAATGTGCCTCCTTGAGTAGTGGAAGGGTGATAGACTCCGAGCGCGAGATTTTAGTTGGAAAATGTCAAATTCGCAGAGAAATGTGGTGAGAAGGCCCCCGGCTTGATGGTAGGTCCGGATGGTTGAGATAGTCTTGGGCCAACTTGGGCTGCTTGAAAGGCCACGGGAGCAGGTTGGGCCATGTGAGTGCGCTGCTCAGCAAAAGTAGGCTGGGCCACAGGAGTGGGCTGCTCGGCGGGAACAGGCTGGGCCACGAGGGTGGGCTGCTCGACGGGAGCAGGCTGGACCACAAAAGTGGGCTGCTTGGTGGGAGCAGGCTGGGCCACAAGGGTGGGCTGCTCGGCAAGAACATGCTGGACCACGAGAGTGGGCTGCTTGGTAGGAGCAGGCTGGACCACGAAAGTGGGCTGCTCGAAGGGAGCATGCTGGGCCACAGGAGTGGGCTGCTCGGCGTGTGGCACACATGGGTGCGAGGCTACGGCTCGGCTTGGCTCGGCAACGCATTGGGCTTGGAGTGACATGGCTTGGGCCGTGGCCTTGGTGCCGTGGGCCTTGGATGACACGGCTCGGGCCATGGTGATGGTGCCATGGACCTCGCCGTGGGTGGCTACCGTGGTAGCCACTGTGATGGTTGCCATGGTGGAGCATTGTGGTGGTGGTGCCTCTCCACTTATTGTCATGTTTAGCCTCGTGGATCGCCGCGGTCCCATATCTTGAATATTAGAATTTTCGTTTGTTGAAGTTTCTAAATTTCTAGCCATTGTACTTTTCTTTTACGTTTTATCAAAGAATGTTTGCAAATAAAAAATTCTAAAAATAAGAACGTACGAAAAATCTACAAATGGACAAGAAAATAGAAAACCTTGGATGCGAGAGTCTTCTACGAGTGTGGATACTCAACTCTCAATGAAAGCACCAATTTATGGATGCAAATTTCTTCCTCCTTCTTCTTGGACAAAATTGCACCTGCAAAACAAATAACACCTTAGGTTAAGGCCAAGAGCCTCACGCGCCCATGATGAATGGGAGAGGGGGCTTTGGCAGAAGAACCTCCGATGCCAAAGTTTGAATTTTGAGGGAAAAGTGTTTGAGAATTTTAGCAAGAGAATTGGAAGTCCCCTTTGAGGAGAATGATGGGGTTTAAATAGGGGAGTGGCCGACCTACTTGGGTGAGAGAGGATCGGCCATCTAGCTCCCTTTGTGGGCTAGGTTTTTGATTTGTATTAATTTGGGAATAATTGGCTAATTAATTAACAAATAGAATAATTGCCTAATTAACTAGCTAATTAATATGATAAAAAGGGAAAAATGTGGTAATATATAAGGCATGGCCGGTCCTTTTGGGAGAGAAGGTGACCGGCCTTTTGGGTATTTTTTGGTAGTAATGGATAGTTTAATTGACAATTAATGGATTATTTAGGTAATAAACCCATTAATTAGTCAATTAATATAATTTAAAAGGAATGTTTTGGAGTTACCTTGTAGAAAGGATTTGATGAGGATGGATGAAATAGGTTTTGGAATTGTTACCTATTTTGGGTACTTTTGACTTGGCTGAGGGATGATTACCTGCTGTTCGCGAGTAGGAATCCCGATGTGCCTCAAGGGTATTTTTGTCCTCTTTTATCCAAAAATCCACGTGTCGCCTCTTATTATTTTTGGCTCCACAACCAACTATAACACCCATTTCAAATCTCCGATGATCAGGGTGTGCAGTCAAGAAGATTGCGACACGTTCATCCATCAATGTAAGGATTTGTTGAATGGATGCAAACTATGGTGGGAGGCCGGTGAGAATATTCTACCAACATTGCCTTATTCGTCTGACCCAAGCACCCGTGCACCAAGATCCATCCTTGGTACCTTGATTTGGGCTTGAAGTTTTCCATATCCAGCCTCTTGAAGAAAATCTTGTTTAGCTACAAATTCTCTCTTTACAACCTTACTCTAACGTCGTTTAGGATGATTACTTGTTTTGAAACTTCTAAACAAGTGGTGTGGTGCGGATCTTGGACTGCAAAAATTTCAAATGCTATACATAATGAGGAGGAAGACTAGCACACTTTTGTTAAGCTACAGAATTTGATGAACAACAATGACGGTTTATGTTTGTTCTAGAGAAAAGAAGAGGGAAAACTAGAGAGAGAAATACAGCAGAATTATTTTCTTTCTTTTTACTGAATGAATCCTTACAGCTCACATTACAAGTATATATATAAGTTTTCTTACACACTAAGTAAGACTACTGCTAACACGCTTAACAAACTCATTTATCTATTTGTTGACACTTGGCACCATCCGGAGGCTCTACATCTTTACATCCCCCCTCAATCATATGCTTGGAAGAGCCAAGCATAAGATTGCAACAATGATGTTGAAACAAAGGAGCAGAAAGACCTTTGGTCAAAATGTCTGCAAACTGATCTTTTGAGGAAACATGAGACACATACAGATCACCCCTTATAACTCTTTCCCTGACAAAATGGTAATCAATTTCAATATGTTTCACTCGGGAATGGAAAACAGGATTAGATGATAATGCAATCACAGATATGTTGTCACAGTGAATGATTGGAGCATCAAGAATAGGTACACAGAGATCACATAACAGCTGCATGATCCATGCTAACTCAGCAGCTGTAATGGCTAAAGCCCGATATTCTACCTCGTTGGATGACCTAGAAACAATGTGTTGTTTCTTGGACGCTTAAGAAATAGGGCTAGAGCCAAGATAAACAATGTAACCCGAAGTAGAACGACGATCATTTAGGTCACCTGCCCAATCAGCATTGCTATAAGCCTGCAACTGTAACTTTCCAGGTTGAAACTGAAGACCATAATCCAAAGTACCACAGAGATAACGCAGAATTCATTTAACAGCTACAACATGAGTATCCATAGGATTATGCATGAATTAACAACATTGATTAACAGAAAAGGCAATATCAGGACGAGTAAAGGTCAAGTATTGCAAAGCTCCTACAATGCTGCGATACTGTTGTGGACTATGATAGGGAGTACCTTTAGTTTTGGACAACCTGTGATATGGTAGACACGGGGTAGCACAAGGTTTTGAATCTTGTAAATCAACCTTTTCAAGCAAATCCTTAATGTACTTGGATTGTGAAACAAAGAGACCAGCAGATTGATATGTGATCTGTAAGCCCAAGAAATACTGCAATGGCCCCAAGTCTTTCATATCAAACTCCTGAGTTAAAGCTTGAACAACCTTATCAATCAAGTGCGATGAACTACCAGTAAGAATAATATCATCCACATACAGAAGTAACACAACAGTACCAAGAGTAGTATGTTGTACAAAGAGTGAGGAATTTGCAAGAGATGGTTTAAATCCCAATTCGGGTAAAAAACTTGTAAATTTTTCATTCCAAGCTCGAAGGGCTTGTTTCAAACCATAAAGAGACTTATGCAACTTGCAAACATAATGAGAAGGATGGTCTGAACTCTCAAAGCCTTGTGGTTGAGACATATACACTTTTTCATGCAAATCACCATGAAGAAAAGCATTCTTCACATCTAATTGCTTCAAGGACCATTTGAACTGAGTTGCCAATGCCAAAATCAACCTAACAGTTGTGGGTTTCACTACAGGACTAAATGTTTCACTGTAATCAACACCTTCTTCTTGACTATACCCTTTAGCAACCAATCGAGCTTTATATCGCGCCACTGAAACATCAGGATTTGTTTTGATTCTATACACCCACTTGTAGCCTACTAGGTTTTTGTGAGGTGGCAATGGAACTAGAGACCAAGTGTGCTGTGACTTTAAAGCTGTGATTTCATCTTCCATTGCAGCAACCCATTCAGGGACTTAAACAACAGATTTAAAAGTTGTAGGTTCTGAAACTATGGCAGTATTCTGAACTCGAGCTGAAAACACTTTCCTCTTTGATATGCCACCTTTGGATCTAGTTTGCATGGGATGCAAACTTACTGATGGTACTGGAAGGACAATAGACAGATTCTCAGGTTGAAAATCTGGTTCAACAGGGACTGGTGGCTGTGTAGTTTCTATAAATGGTTCCATAGTAGGAGGGTTAGAATTGGAACACTCTGAGGCATTAGTGGGTGAGATATTGAAGACTCTGTGGCATTAAGAGGTATAGGTAAGACAACAGTATTATTGGAAGTAACTAAGGAAGGATAAATGGTTGGTTGCATTGGTGGTGATGTGTATGTAGAACTAGATAATGCAGGTGTGGATGCAACTATAGACGAATAGGGAAAACTCGTCTCATCAAATAAAACATGTCTCAAGACAAAGATTTTGTTTGTGATAGGGTTAAGACAAAAATATCCCTTATATTGACCTGCATATCCTATGAAAATGCACTGGGAAGTCTTAGGTTGTAACTTACTGGAATTATATTGTTTTAAGGGTGGAAAACAAACACATCCAAAGACTTTGAGGTGAGATATAGGTGGAAGAGTGCCAAACAAACAGGTAAAAGGAGATGACATATGAAGTGTTGGACAGGCCATCCTATTAATAAGATAAACAGAAATGGCACAAGCATGAAACCAAAATTTATGAGGTGATCTAGCTGTTTGCAACAGGTGATAGCAGTTTCAAGGATGTGTCGATGCTTTCTCTCAGCTAGACCATTATGTTGGGGAGTATAGGGGCATGACATTTGATGAATAATACCTTTTTTTCAGTAAGTAATGTTTGAATTTGTGACTGGTGTATTCACCTCCACCATGACTTTGAAAAACTTTCATATGGGCAGAAAACTGAGTAACCAAGAAACTGTGAAAATGTACAAAAACACCAAAAACTTCACTTTTATTCATTAAGGGAAAAATCCAGGTGAACCTGGTACATTCATCCACAAAGCTTACATAGAATTTGTAGCCTTCAACTGAAACAGTGGAGGAAGGACCCCAAACATCACTATGGATGACCTCTAAGGGTTTTACAGTCTTATTTGCAGGAAAAGTAAATGGCAGTTTGGCAAACTTGCCTTCCAAACAAGATGTACAAACAGAAGACACTTGATCTAAAGATGTAGGAATTTTGGAATGTTTTAACATTGCAGAAGTAACAATGTTGGATGGATGACCTAATCTTTGGTGCCACAAATTTATTTTTACTTGGCTGCCGAGATAGAAGGTTTGTTGCTGAAATGATGCATTGTATTTTTGTGCTTGTGTAATGAGGTGTTGTGGAATATGAAATGGTATGGGATAGAGGCCTTCTCTACATAGCCCCCTGAAGAAGGATGGTCCTTGTGATCTTGTCCTGGATCCAAAAACAGAATTCATCACAAATGAATCTGCATTTATTATCCTGACATAACCGATAGATAGATAATAGATGCTGAGATAACTAAGGCACATGTAATATTTTCTTTAACTCAAAAGCATATTTTGGAGTATGCAGAGTAGATGAGCCTATATGAGAAATTGGCAAACCTGAGCCACTTGCAGTGGTGACTGAATCATTGCCCGAGAATGGTGTTGCCAGATTGAGATTAGAGAGATCGGAAGTCATATGAGAAGTTGCTCCGGTGTCAGCAACCCAAAATTGCTCATGTGGTGCAGAAGGTTGGAATGTAGTATGCATCGCAGAGAGATTGGAAGATGGTGGCCTCCCTTGATAAGAAAAATTTTCCCTGTGATAACACTGAGCTGCAGTATGCCCAAATTTCCAGCAAATTTGGCATTGAACTTTGGCTGTGGTAGAAGAGGAAGATGAGTGGCGCTGGAAACAATCGGCAGCAATATTCCCTATTTTGTTACAGATCTGATAGACAAGAACATCATAGCCATGCTCAGAACATGTGGAAGTATGAGGTTTGGCTGGTCCAAGAATACCAGCACTTGTATTAGAGGATCCTGCATTATTCCTCGAATGGAAGTTGAAGTTGTTTCTACCCGTACTGCGTCCTCTGAAACCAGTAGGATTATAGCCGCCAATGGAATTGGAGGAACTACCATGATAACTACCATTAGGAGAACCACCATTGTAAGTGTGAGACTGGGAAGAGCCACTTGAAGAACCTTCTCCGAGCATAAGAGATTTGCCTTTACCCTGAGGAGCTTGTGCAACCATGGCAGTAATAAAAGACTCGGAGGTGGAAATATTGTCAACAGTTGCTTTTTCTGCCAATAATTGAGACCAAAACTCTTTAAGAGAAATAACATTCTCCCTGCCCCTTATAACTGTCCTGAAGGTATTATACTCAGAAGGAAGCCCTTTCAAGGCTAAAATCACAATATCATCATCATCAAATGTAACTCCCGCTGCAGAAAGATGATCTCTAACATCTTTTATCCTTTGCAGATATTTGGAAACGGAATCTGACCCTTTCTTAATGTTCTGCAATTCAATCTTTAACTGAAAAATACTAGCTTTTGTAACAGTGGAGAATCTATCCTTCAAGGTTACCCACATATCATTAGAACTTGAACATCCAATCACACAAGACATAGCAGTCGGAGACAATGTAGCAATGATAAGCTGCATTAAAGCACGGTCATGCATTTTCTAAATCTAAAAATCATCAGTTTCCACACCTTCAACAATAGCATCATCATCAAACCGTTTAGAACAGCGCAGAGTACCATCCACAAAGCCTAAGATGCCATGGCTTTCAAGAAGCAACCAAATTTGATATTGCCAAACAAGATAATTCGTATCATCAAGCTTTACCGTAACAGAAGTAGAGACATTTGTAATAAGATTTGTGATCGGAGACTGAACGATGTTCAATTGTGCAGCAGTCCCCATTTTGTGTTCTTGGAGAAATTGAGAAAATTAGGGTTTCAAAAGAAGAATTCAAGATATTGCAGAAGAAGATATCACAACCACAAGCAAGATTCAGAGAGATAACGCATAGTCAAGATGCGAAGCTTCAGTCATACATTTCATCGAGCTGATAGTGAGCATGCTTACAAACGATTATGTAGAGCTATATCCATAATGAAAACAAGCTCAATTCCAAGAGAAGCAACACAGATTACCAAATGAGCACTCCAAGCTGCAAGAATCGAGAACGGAAGCAGTCGGAATCATCAGGATCGAAGAACGGCCGGCGAAGATACCATGTTAAGCTATAGAATCTGATGAACAACAATGGCGGTTTATGTTTGTTCTAGAGAGAAGAAGAGGGAAAACTAGAGAGAGAAATACAGCAGAATTATTTTCTTTCTTTTTACTGAATGAATCCTTATAACTCACATTGCAAGTTTATATATAAGTTTTCTTACACACTAAGTAAGACTACTGCTAACACGCTTAACAAACTCATTTATCTATTTGTTGACACTTGGCACTATCCGGAGGCTCTACATCTTTACAACTTTTTCTAGGTTTGGGGAAACTCTGCTTTGGGAAACGTCAACACTGATTTACCACAGCATTACAAGGATTGCTACAAGAACATCCTCGTAGAGGGCTGGAGACTGTAAAGGCGATATTTCTGGTGTTAGGGTAATCGATGGACCTGAAGTGCGACAACACATCATCGACCATGTCAAAGCATTCCGCTATAGTGGCGTATTCATACTTCTTCTTGTTCAGCGTCTGGGACATAAGAGAATGAATGTAAAAGCTCTACTTGAAAGCCATGGTAGCAAGCCTGTCATTCGGTTTCTCCACCTCAGCCAACTCTGTGCGAAATTGCTTTAGGTAATTTCTTAGGCTCTTATTCTTATATTGAGGCTTCATGCTGAATACAGCCTCACGGAACTTGCAGACATCACGATATATGATAAATGTATTCGTGAACATGTCGATGAAGGCTTCAAAGTTGTCGATTGAATAGGGTGGAAAATCCGAGAACCATCTCATGGTGGACCCATCCAAATTGATAGGAACATCTTGCACATCAAAACATCGTTGTTTCTATACATGGCCATAGCATTAGGATAGTGCATGATGTGGTAGTATAGATTCGAGTCTCCACAGAAGTATTTGAACCGGAGGAAGTGCATATTTGATGGTTGAAGAAAAATGGCTTGGCAACAACCCTGCTAGGGAGTTGATTCCTAGCTTCTCTCAAAGCGTACCTAAGGTTATTGCGGTACAATGGTATGTGTCGCTCTTGACCTTCAAGTGACTCTAGATCACCGAAGTCGAGATGTCTAGGCTCCACATAAGAGGCTCTTGCAGTGTCCAAGGGAACGAGATTTCATTTAGTCTACCTGCGGAGGTGGGACTAACGGTCTGGTCATCATGCTTTTCTGCGCATGAGTTTGTTTCAGCAACTTTTGCTGGGCTCAGAACAGGTGTCGTACAATGGGTTGTTTGTTAGAGATTATGGTGCTAAGATTTCCAAGTTCGAAGATACGGACTTGGGCTTGCGGAGTGACCCCGCGAGCACTCTTCAGTTCTTTCATGCACCTTGAAAGTCTATAAAGTTTGAATAGTTCTCAACTGAAGAATGTTGGATTTATCCAATATAAATCAACTTTAAACATGTAATAGAAATGTAATATTGGAGAATAATGTTAATTGTGATTTGATCTCTTAAGGGTCTGATATTGGAAATAGGATTGATGGAATCCTTAATTGAATATGATTATGATACTTGACTTGGAGGCTAAGAAAGTAAACTTTAGGTTTCCTTTATGGATGGAAACCCTAGCTTCTAGCCTATAAAAAACACCGGTCCCTATTACCCCTAGAACACACAACATAATGCTTCCCATAGAGTAGTTGTATTCGGCTAGAAGTTTATAGAAGATCTAGGTGTTGCCGTGCTCTGCTACTTTTGTGTTCGACTTCCATGGCCGCCGTTGGAATCAGGTTAGTCACTCATTCGTTTGTGATTTAATTGTATAAGCTTATAAGGCTAACAGTTGGTATCAGAGCCTCTGATTATATAATTAAAACCTATTATGTTCGACTATACATAGAGTCGTATTACAAAATACGTAAACTGAATTTTGGTCTTAACTTCAGTGTGATTTCTATGATCAGTTTCCTTTTGATCCTAAATTCAAGTGTTTGTTAAATATTAAAAATCAGATGGAGGTCGGTTAAAGAGCAAAGGCCGACAGGGCTTACGATTGTGTTGTTCATGGTATCAAGATTATTTCTTACTAATTAATCTTATGGCACAAATAGCTATAAACCGTGTTTCAATCGTATAATCATATTGGAATTTGGAGAAGCATATATATATATTTGTATATATATGTATATATATGTATATCGTGCTAATATGTAAATATTTTGAAGTGGGATCCAAACATGGATTGAAGTATAAAATTTAAATAACGGTGATGGTTGCTTCGAATTCCAACAGTTTTCCAGATTATACCTATTATAATACATATAATCTATGATTAGGTTGATGGCATTTTTTTTGCAGGCCTTTGTTTTGCATATAATAAGTTTTGGTCGAGCCACTGGTTATGCAGGTTTTATTTACATGTGCTTGCTTGATCAATAAAAGTCAAAATAGATTACCACCAATAGTTCTGACAAAGGAATGACTAAGAAAGTTTGATTAGTCAGTTTATTGAATTAACAACGACTGAAAACCATGGAATATTTCAGAGTTTTTATTTCAATTTTAATGCTAATATTTTGGTTGACCATGTATCAGTACTGCTGATATATAAGTTGAAGCCATAGAGGCTGGGGTTCCTTTTTACTCAGCCAGAGGGTGCGGCCTACCGCCTCAACTCTCAAGAGCTTCAAGGCGGGCTCTATTATATTACCAAGTGATAGAACTTCTATGTTACGTGCGTCCAAGGTGGACAGCGACAACGGCCCAATACGGGTCAATGCCTAAGGTCACAAGTTCACGTGACAGATCTCGGCAAAAGTACAGGTTATATACATTTGTAATCTCAAGTTTTTTATAAGCATGTGTACGCATTTACATTTGTTCTAACCTTGCATTGGAGAATTTCTTGAGATTCCTCCGACGAGCAAGCTCAATGGGGAAGGTCATCGGCATATGAGATCCTGGTATGATATTTTCTTTTGGTCTTCATGTTCAATTATATACAATAATGGTTGTGTTGGATTCAAGGACCATTGATTGATGATCTAAGCAAGTACATGTAATTTTCAAAAGCAAATTATGCATACAGAACTTGCATTGCATGTGTAAATTTTATCATAACACCAGTATCCAAATTGTATGCATAAAGAAGGCATACCGAGAGACATTGATAAATGCATAGATTATCATACTCGTTTGAGAATGTTTTGTTGGATATTCCGACACTAGTGCAAGAGCATATATGTCGCCTATGGCTTCGCGTTTGAAAGGTAAATTGAATAAAGTTCAACTCCAATTACCTAATTATTACAATTAAGAGATGGGCATGAGATTTCGAATGCTGCTTGACATCTTTCTAAATGCAGTAGACGGAATAGGTTCACTTTTAATTGTCTCAATACTATTGTTGGTATATAGATTGTGTGCTTGTCAGCGAATTTAATGTATTTCTTATACATGAAAGTAAGTCACACATATTTTGGCAGCATTTGTTAAGCAAATGGCGTGTATAGTGTTACTTGTATAGCTATTTTGGTTCAAGCATGTATGAGATAATGCAATTTTAAACATTGCCCAGAGCTTGGAATGTGGTGAATTATAGCTTTTTGGTTAATCATGTGATTACACATATGTTTAATAAAAGGTGGTGAACATATGAAGGCATCAGGTATGTATTTCATTCAAAGCATGTGACTTAATTGATAAGCATGAGTTTCCAAACTTGTATATGATTTGTTAGTTTTTCCTATGCCTAAGGAATTCTAAACAATGCTTTGATCAGTCATTTGTTTTTGTGCCATAAGGGGAGAAGAAAAGAAATTATTCAAGGCTAATGTATGGCATGTATTGGAGATGTTTCTTTTGGAAGAAAAGAATTTGGGTTGTTCTTTATTAATTTGGTATTTACAAGGCTAATGCACGAGTTTGATGCTAATGTTTTAGGAGTCTTGTGCTACGGAAAGAAACATATAAAAGGAACGGAACTCGTTTGACTTAAGAAAACATTTGAGCAATTTAGCTTTTAAATTAAAGGAATGTATTGTTCTCTCACATTACATAAAGTATTTCTAATTGAAGTAATTGACTCCATAATGATAAGTACTGACTTTCTTATGGTGGAATAAAACTTGTTCTATATGTGATTAATCTCTTTCAAGTATGTTGTCAGGTTTCTTGAGATTAATTTAATGTCAAGGGGAGTCATGAGGGAATTAGTGCCTTTTTGTTGGCAAGACTCGACGCTCGAATCAGGTTATCATAATTTTGTCACTTACAATTAATTAATCCATGTGACTTTTTGTATTATTTCATGGCGGAGTTGATAAATGTCTTTTCAACTAAGAAAGCTGCAGCGGCTTAGTTGATGATGGGACTATGTTTTGAGTTACTTCAGTCAACTTTGCATCTTAATTAGAATAAAAGGGATAATCTTCTTGCCTACAGGTGTGGTTTACTTTTTTTTCGTTTAATTAAGATGGCATAGTATAGGTTTTATTTCACAGAAGTTGTGAAAATCTTCATCTTGCCTACAGGTGTTGAAGTTTTTCATGAAGGTACTTTTGTGACATAAAATCTAGTACTAGAAACTAGTTAATTTTCTTGCCTACAAGTGTAAATTAATTTAGTCTCATGAAGTTTGTTGGGGATAAAGTTCCATGCCATTAGTTACAAATATTTCCACTATGAGCCCCACAATAGGTTGTGGAGTTGTTGATGCAAAGTATTGGACCCATGAAAAGTTAATCAAGGATTGCTAAGGTACGCATTGTTTAAGTCTTAGCTTGTAATTCTTTTCAATTTGAACTATGATGTCGGTTTAGAGGATGAAATTTGACTACTAGTGTTTCCTTTGGACATCAAAATTGAAATGATATGAAATTGAATTTGTAATGGATGCATAAATTCATGATAGATGCATATAATTGTTTCTGGCAGATTGCGTGTCTTGATTTGAATCGGATGAATGACACGTCTAATGGTCACCAAATGACTTGAATTTGGATATTTTCAATTTATAGATGTCTAATATGTGTCTGCAAATTTTTGTAATTTTGTGCCTTGTATTTTAATTATGGTGAATTTACTAGTAACCCATGCTCGTAGACAGTTTTACTGGCAGATTGTGTTGGTCTTTTTGAGATGTCACTTTAGACTACTATTTTGACCCAAAACAGCTCCATATTTTTGTTTCATGAAGATTAGTATGTCTATTTTGATCAATATAAATTTGGTAGCAATCAAGCGTGTAATTTAATTATGATAAATTCTAAAGTAAGTGTAACTCATTGTTGAAATTCTGTTTGACAACTTTATGTTCGTTGTAATGTCTATTTATTATGTCTAAAATACAAAGCAATTTTCTTTAGGTACATCTTTGAAAGAATATATTAACAAGTGTTTGCCCAAGTGGGAGAATTAGTGAACGAAAATTAGGCTTCACACTTATTAACTTATTTGCAAGCATGAACTCTGAAAACTTAGTAGGAGTTGTTCTAAAATTTTGAGCATTAAGTGGACTTGCATGAATCTATTAAAGCATTATTCTATCTTCCATGAATTTGGGTTACTCGATGTTTAAGTTGCACGAATGGATACTTGGTATATGCGTTGAATTTTCTGTTACTATCATTTGGATTTCTCGGTTGATCATTTGTTTTGTTGCTCATAAGGACTTAGCATGAATGTGGACTTTTTTAATACATATAAGATGGTTGTTGGATGCATGTTTTGTGTAACAGCGGTGAATGCTTTCATGCTTAGTTGTACTTTTCATTGAGGCAATATGCATTCATTGACCAAGTAAGGCTATTCCCAAAGGCATATTTAAAAAAATATGATTTAAGTACTGATTTGCAAATTAAGTAATGATGTTGCAGATCAGTGGGAGTTTGAGTTTTGTGTTAGTAATGCCTTACATTTGCAGATGCCCTATAAGGTATGTATAGAATCCATGTATTCAATTTAATCTCCAGTTGGATTCATTAGGTCACATTTTTCGTGTGCTAGTCAATTATCTGATGAAATATATATCAAATATCAAGTTGTTATCAAGTTGAATGTCAAATGGCATGGCATGGTTTGTGCACTGCCTCAGTTGTGAGGATTTCCATCTTGCCCGCAAGTGTTGGAAATCACTATGAAAGTAACTGGTATGGTGCATAGATCAGTGTAAAAAACATATTAATTCATCTTGCTCACAAGTGTTGATTAATTTGTTTTATGAAGTTTTTGGGATATTTTACTTGGACATGTGCCTATTTGGTATTTTCAGTTGTGTCCGTTGGCTACAAACATTGTTTGTATTGTTATTGGTCTAATGAAACTGATGCATGATTGTTTTGGAGATGTATTCACACCTGCAGGTTATGGTGGTTTCATTAGATGAAGGATATTTGCATAAGCAGATTTAAGGCTTCGAAGAAGCGTAAAAGTATAACTTGTGTGTTACAATAAGGTGGACCTGAGATGATATAAAGTAAGACATTTTGGTTAACTTAAAGTTTATTTAAAGTTTCATCTCTTGATCATAATTTGTGTTTCATGTGAATGATGATCTTAGCATGTGTGATTATGAAGGTTCTGGGTTGTGTCAATTCTACAACCTTGTTAGTTCCATGTTAAGAAATGCATTTGACAGAAGCTGGATTAAGGACGAGATGCAATCACTATTACATGGCCACTAAAGTGACATTAATCTCCAATCTCAAGTATAAACATGAATATTACATTTTGTAGACCAAGTGGGAGAATGTTGGATTTATCCAATATAAACCAACCTTTAAGTGGTCTACTACATGTAATAGGAATGTAATATTGGAGAATAATGTTGATTGTGATTTGATCTCTTAAAGATATCAATCCTATATAAGGTGTCTTATATTGGAAATAGGATTGATGGAATCCTTAATTGAATATGATTATGATACTTGACTTGGAGGCTAAGAAAGTAAAGTTTAGGTTTCCTTTATGGATGGAAACCCTAACTTTTAGCCTATAAAAAACACCGGTCCCTATAAGCCCTAGAACACACAATATAATGCTTCCCATAAAGTAGTTGTATTCGGTTAGGAGTTTATAGAAGATCTTGGTGTTGCCCTGCTCTGCTACATTTGTGTTCGACTTCCATGGCCGTCGTTGGAATCAGGTAAGTCACTCATTCATTTGTGTTTTGATTGTATAACTTATAAGGCTAATAAGCCTTCGAAGTCTTCTGAAGATCGCCAATAGAGGCGTTGATCTTCATCAAAGTCTCTCAGATCTGGTACATGGAGGGGGAACTCCGCCATTAGGACTGTCATTTGTAAGGGCGACAGATGTATCAGGGGTTGGTTGCTTCCACTGGGTGTTGCCGTCAGTGTTCATAAAACTGTCTTTAGTAGACATAGTCATTTGGTAGAGTGATTTGATCAGAGGAATATGAGTTCAACTCTCATTGAAAACACCAATTGTTGAAATCAAATTCGCGCACCATCACAGACAATAGAGTTACACAAGTCCGACTACCTTCAACACAATTACAATTTCGCACAGATAATTGAAATGACCAAAGCACTTTTTCACCTTTTTAATCCAAATCCAAATACTTAAATAAATCCTCTTGCTTGTAAGTGGAGAACTCAATTGAAAATTCCTAATAATCCATAACTCTCTTCCAAATCTTAATGCCCAGATCAAAACCAGATTAAATTGACAAGCATCAGTATCCAAACGAACTTATCTTTAATATAACCTAACCAATTACTTAATCTAGAGGCACTTAGTCTCTTAGTCTTATAATTTCATTTAACCAACTAGTTAGCAAGAACCCAAGCTTTATCAAAATCACCAGATTAACAACAAAAATTGTGAAATGCATATTTCTAGGCTCTAAAGACAAAAAAAGTTGGCCTTGACAAACTTTCTAAGGGTCGTGGTGGAGCCACAAGAAGAGATGAACCCCAAATCAGAACCAACAACTTGCACTACCATCACGGGCACACGAGCAGCCATCGCAGAGCCACAGGGAGTAGGTACCAACCTACGATGACCGACCCACACTTCCCAATCACCTTACACGACACTGTAAATAGCATCTCCACTTTGCTACCACAGAACCCCCTCATTAACGGAAACACAAGCAAGTTACCCATCAAATTTACACCACCTAAAGTAATTACCCAGATTCTAATCAGCCAAATAAGAAAACGCAAACCCTAATTAGCCAAATAAGAACTACCCAAACTCTAATTAACCATAATAACCCTATTACAAGATTAATTTTTGTAATGGAATTGGATACTTATCCTTGATTGTAATGTGTTGACCCTAAAAACTACCAAGCCTACGTGGCACGCAGGCCGAGTAACTAATAAGCTAACTACGTCCTTCGGTTGAATGTGGGGAGTGCCAACTCGACGGCCGAACTCGGCCGGTGAGTAAAAGGTTGATGTTGCGTTGTGTGTGCGGCTGACTTCTGAATCTTGCGACTGCGGACGAGGAAGGAACACGCCTCGGCCTTTGGGTTCTAGAGTTTGAAGACAAGGCTGCTAGTCTTGCGAAGTTCACAAATCGTCGGCGCCGGATTCGGTCACAGTGATTATATTCGTAAAGGTATAAGCACGCCGAATCGACACCAAAGTATAAGGGCACAGATACTCAAAACAGATATATGTCTTGACGGTGAAAGTGGTTCGGCCGTCGGAATCCTGAACTCTGAAGCTAACCTGTGAGTATCCAATCATAAAACAACTCGGCGTTCGATGTGCCGAGCTCAGTAATTTGTAACACCTCACTTCGTCGAGAAGGTTGGTGAGGTGACCTCTATCGATGAGAACCCGAAAGTCCTTCTCGACCGAGACTTGGATAGATAACCAATCGGCCTCGACGCAGTGCTGTTTATCCAAATTGAAGGTGCTCCGCGATCGACTGGTTCTACGGCGATAGTGCTGTTTATCCAAACTGAAGATGTGTCAGCGAAAAGAAAATAAAAATCTCAAAGTTGAGAGGTTTCGCGTAGAGCGAGAATTTGCGCAGGGTAGTCTTGTGTGTTGAGTTGGAGAGCTCTGAATGTTATGCTCTCCCCTCTATTTATAGCAATGTGAATACTCCAAATCATCCTTGGATAGAAATCATCTTTCTAGTCTAACTCTTCTTCGGCCGATACTAATCCAACTCTATTTCGGCCAATCCCAATTCAACTAGGATTATGCACCTGCCTCCAATCGTGGGCTCGATTCACTTTTACCTTGGCTTCCTCAGGACTCCTTCTCCTAATAGGTCTCGGCCTCTATCTCATTCTCATGCTTATCCGCAGCATTCCTACTCCAACTGCAAGTATGGTGTCCTATTTTCAGCCCGATGCTAACACCATCATTTTGTTGTTTCAGGACGATGCCAGCGAGGAGATTCCACTGGCGCGTTACCCTCGTCGTGCTCGTCTATCTAAACCCTTAGTCCCTTCTTCTCAGCCACCGAACAAGGTCGTCCAATAGTCTGGACCTGCTGTGGTCGAGGCGGACGTGACTACCCCAGCTGCGGCCAATGTTGCTCCGGTTGCTGCTCCGGCTGGGGCGAAAACCACTGCTCCAGCTGAGGTAAACGCTTCTGCTCCGGTTGGGGTGGGAGTTACTGCCCCGGAGACGGTTCCTCTTGCCGAGCCAGAGGCGACGACGGAGACCCCAGTGCATCCACAAGACGTCGACCTCGGCATTCTCCCTCAGGAGGTTTCGTCGGCTTATGTAAGGATTCCTATTTTCTCTTATTTCAGCTATGCTTTTCTTTTTAGAGTTCTGAATCAAGGATGTACCAACTGCTAGGTGCCCCCCCATTCTTTTCACCGAAAATTCTACGCGCCGAGGGGCGTTGTCTATATTTCTTGGCCACCTCAGTGGCCGTCGAACGTAGACAACCTTCATCGGCCGCGTGAATTGAGGAGCAATCTCAGACACTGGGCTCGGCCTTTAAGTTCTCTGGGTTCGAGCAATGATCCAGGGGATATGGCCGAGGTCTCGTCACGTCAGGTCTATTATCTTCCTTTTCTTTATCCTTTGTGGCTCAACTTGCTCTGACCTCTCTCTCCATGCAGCCTTATTGGGAAGCTGAGTTGGACGCTCTTCTGGCCAACACGTTGAAGAGAACGGTCGGGCCTTCAACCTCTGCTTAAGCGGGACTCAGCTGCCGCGGATTCTGCTGCCAAGCTGCAAGAGCTGTTTTCCCTCTCGGCTTCCCAGATCCTTGAGCGTAAGGGTCTCGACTCTGTTAGGGCATGTTTGAACGATCTTGCCGCCAACGGTCGTCTGGATAATGCTGTCATCATTCAAGCATCCTCGATGTTGGAACGAACTTGGGAATACTTCGGTATTTTCGATCGAGCCCTTTGAGCCGAAGCTGACTGGAATGCTACAATGGCTGTGCAGGAGACCCTTCGTCCGAAAGTAGAGGTGTTTATATCGAAGAAGGAACAGTTGGCCGACCTCGACCGCCAAATTGCCGAACTCCAGAGTCGATGGTCGGCCTTCGCCTCTGAGCTTGAAAAGGAATTCGAGTCGGGTAAATCTACCTTAATCGAATACGCAACCAATAGTAAGCGGGTCGAGCAGCTAAAACTGGACAAGAAGATTCGGCATGCTGAGGTGGCGATGGGCGAGGTGAGATGGCTGGAGTTGAAGGCTTTCCTTGGATCCGTCCTCCCTTCTTCGCCTTAGGGCCTTTATTGTAATCTTAACTTGTACATTTTTCGGATGTTAATGAACTTTTGTTATTCTCGCATTTCCCAAGTAACCGGGTAGTATTTCTTTAAGAACTTTCCATTAATTGGCAATTTGTGAATTAAACCAGTTCGGTCCTTGAGGCGATATGCTCCCTTGCCGAGAACCTTGTGAATGATGAACGGTCCCTCCCAATTTGGCGACCACTTGCCGAATCTAGGATCTTTAGCCCCAACGGGTAACACAGTCTGCCAAACTAACTCTCCTTCGCCGAACGTTTTCTGTCTAACCCGTTGATTATAAGCTCGCTCGGCGATCTTCTTTTGTGCCGCTAATAGATTGCAAGCATCAAGTCGAGCTTCTTCTAAATCTTCTAACTCTTGCCTCATGGCCTGGCTGTACTCGGCGCTGAACAAACTACTTTGCTCTATTATTCGCAGCGAGTTTACACTTAACTCGACTGGCAACATTGCGTCATGTTCGTAAGTCAGGGCATACGGCGTCGTGCCGATGGCAGATCGTGGTGAGGTTCGGTAAGCCCATAAGGCTTCGTTTAGCTTTAGATGCCACATGCCCGGCCTCTCCTTCACCATTTTCTCGAGGATACCGATCAAAACCTTGTTACTTACCTCGGCTTGTCCATTTGCCTGTGGGTAATATGGCGTAGACTGTTCGAGTCGAATATTCAATCTACTCGTATATTCCTTAAACCTGTCAAATGTGAAAATCGTGCCATTGTCTGTTATGATCGTTTCTGGCACACCGAATCTTGTCACGATGTTCCCTTCCACGAAATTACAGACTTCTCTGGACGTTAACTCGGCATATGATTTTTCCTCGACCCATTTAGTGAAGTAGTCTGTCGCCACTAGTATCCATGCATATTTTGCTGCTCCGGAGGATGGTGTAATTTTGCCAATTACATCCATGGCCCAGCCTCTAAACGGCCAAGGTTTAGTAACTGAATGTAGGGCCTCGACTGGTACTCTTTGTATGGGGCCATGGATTTGGCACTGCACACACCCTCGGGCAAACTCGATGCAATCCTTTAACACGCTCGGCCAAAAATACCCATGGCGGTATAGCAGCCATCGCATCTTTCGACCTGATTGATAGGCTCCGCATATCCCTTCGTGTACTTCTGCGACTGCTTGGGCCTCTCGTGGTCCGAGGCACAATAGCAATAGACCGTCTTCACCTTTTCGGTATAGTTCATTCTGGTATATGACATAGTTCGTGGCATGCACCCTTGTCTTACGATCGTGTTTGCCACTCGGGTTATCAAGGTATTGCATAAGTGGTCTTCTCCAATCGTCTGGTAATGCCTCAATTGCACAAACATCCAACGATTCTTCTTGTTCCAATAACGATGGTAAGGACATCACGCGTGTCCGAATTACTTGGTCGTGATGAAGGACTTGTTGATTAACCAGGGCCGGATATGACTGGTGCACTGTGGGTGTCATCCGACCTACCTCGCCCCCCAAGAGTTGTGCTCCGGAGGCCAGCTAGACGAGTTCATCGACGACGGTGTTTTGATCTTGAGAAACATGATTAAATGTAATACCGTCGAATGACTCGGCCAGGTAGCTGGCAACCATGTGATAAGGTGCCAGAGTGCAACTCATACAACGAAAAGTGCCATTGAGCTGGTTAATGACGAGTTCGGAATCGCCGAGGACGAATACGCGAGGTGCTCGTAATTCATGAAGAACGCCGAGGCCGATGGCCAGGGCCTCATATTCAGCCTGATTGTTGGTACAATCAAAGTCAAGTTTGAGCGAGAAATACCAACGGTGTTGTTGTGGAGATTGGATGACGATGCCCGCACCGGCCGATGTTGAGGTACTAGAACCATCAAAATAAAGCGTCCAGAAATTGTCGCGTGCTTCCACCATGCCGATCTCAACGTCGATTTCCTCGAAATCGTATAGGGAGGGGTGCTGAGCAAGAAAATCGACGAGAGCTTGCCCCTTAACTGCTTTATGGGGTACATATTGTAAGCTAAATTCGGATAACGCCATCGTCCATTTCCCAATTCGGCCTTTGACTATTGGCCGAGTGAGCATGTATCGGATAATGTCTGTCTGAGCGATGACATGAGTGACCGATGGTAACATGTAGTGCCGGAGTTTGGATGCGGTGAAAAATAAAGCCAAGCAAAGCTTCTCAACGGGGGAGTAATTGATCTTTGGCGAGTTGAGCCTCCGGATGAGATAGAAAATGGCCTGTTCTCGACCTGCGTCATTCTCTTGAGCGAGAAGGCAGCTAATGGATTCCTCGGCCGCGGATATGTAAAGTTTTAAAGGTTTATCGCGCGAGGGGGAACGAGAACGGGTGGTTTTGTAAGAGAGACTTTGATTTGCTTGAAAGCTGCTTGGTGTTCTTCACGCCACTCGAATTTATCTGAATCCTTTAGTTTCAGAAGTGTGGAGAACGCATTCATTTTTCCTACCGAATTTGCTATGAAACGTTGGAGAAAATTTATTTGGCCGATCAACGACTTGAGTTGCCTTTTGGTGGTTAGAGGTGAAGCGCTCATAATTGCTCGAACCTTGTTCTCATCTATCTCAATGCCCCGATGATGGACAAGAAAGCCCAAAAAGTTACCGGCCGACACACCGAAGGCGCATTTAGCAGGGTTCATCTTGAGATGATGTCGGCGCATACGAAGGAAAGCCTGCCGAAGATCATCAAGATGTGTTCGGCGGCTCTTTGATTTCACGACCACGTCATCGATGTATACTTCAACGGTCATGCCAATTAGGTCGTGAAAGATGGCGTTCATGGTGCGTTGATATATGGCACCAGCGTTTTTAAGGCCGAAAGGCATGACTACCCATTCATAAGTGTCGAGTGCCCCCGGGCAGCGAAAGGCAGTTTTATGGACATCGGCTTTGGCAATGAAGATCTGGTGGCCGTCCATGAAGGATAACATGGCATAATTGGCCGCGGCGTCAATGAGTAGGTCTGAGATTGGCATTGTATACTCGTCCTTGGGTGTTGCCAAATTCAGATTGCGAAAATCGATGCATATGCGGAGGGCGCCGTTTTTCTTGAGTACTAGGACGATATTTGCAGCCATTCGACGTATCGAGCTATCCGAATGAACCCGGCATTTAAAAGACGAACGAGTTCATCTTTGATGCCGAGTTGGACTTCGGTCGAGAATCATCGGGGTGGTTGACGAAAGGCCTTGCAACTAGGTTTGATACGTAATTCGTGCTAGACGAGTGTTCGATCAAGACCGGGCATCTCATGATAGCTCCAAGCAAAACAATCTTTAAATTCATGAAGTAGCTTGCAAAGCTCTGATTTTATAGATTGGGGGAGCAGAGCACTAATAAATAATGGTCGGGGATCCTCGGCTGTTCCAACATTCACCTCCTTCAATGGATCCTTAACCTGAGGCCGAGTGTCTTCGAGATCGGCCGGAGCGGCTAGAATATTATTAAAAGAGAGCATGAGACTACTATCGTCTTCGGCAAGGAACTCCACGAGATTGATACCCGAATAAGATTGTTTGGATATGATATGCCAATGAGCCAGCAGTCGTTCCATAATCGATGAAACCGCGGCTCGGCGTCTGGTTTGACTGGTGTCAAACATCAGGGTCGGTGATAAAGTTAGCCAGTCCGAGTCTCGCCGAATCCTGGTGAACAGTTTCGACGCCAACCTCGACGGCTTTCTGAACTGAAATGCGAGTCGGTCGTCCCTCATCATTGAGCCCTTGTAGAGTAATGTAGCCAACATGGTCGTCGTAGTACCGTGCTTGGATCATGTTGGCCTCAAAGGGCTGATGGTCGACTGGATGGACGACGATTGATTTACCATTCCAAAAGACGAGGACTTGATATAACGAAGAAGGAATACAACTTGTTTGATGAATCTAATCTTGATCGAGCAATGCATTGTACTCGGTCTTCGAGTCAACTATGAAGAAAGCCGTTATGTGGTTGCGACCTGCGATGCTTACCTCTAATGGTAGTACGTCTTTTGTTTGAGACTTGTCCCCGACGAAGCTGCTCATGGTGATTCCTGATGGGATAAGTTTGTCGTTAGAGCGGTGTAAGGCCTTCATGATGGTTACAGGCATGATATTGACAGTAGCCCCACAGTCGACGAAGATTTTTGAGACCGGATATCCTTCGATGTGGGTTGTGACATACAATGGTTTGAGGTGATGAAGGTTGGCTGCCGAAGAACGAGGAAATAATTCGGCCAAAGCTGCCTTGAGGTTATCGTCCTTAGCCGTTGGCTCGACCTCGGTGGAAGAGACAAAGTCGACCAGGGTAGCTTCTTAGGCCACTATGTCACCGTCTAGGAAACTTGGTTGGGACGTGGTTGACTGGAAATCGGCCGGCAAGACATGGACCATGTTGATTTCCATGTTGTCGAGGATTGAAGGGCCCATCGAGTTGGGATCTTCCTCCGTCGTTAGTTCCTCTTCTTCTCGATCCTTGTCCTCTGGATTTTCTTCCTCGTCCTCCAGATTTTCGACCTCTGGATTCGTGCTTTCTTCTCCGTTCTCCGGGTTTCCTTCCTCCGGAGTTTCTGGCATGTTTTGCGGTGAATATCTTTTCCGGCTCACAGGCCTTTGGCTTCTCTGGGACTGGGACTCAGTCTGGGACTTGTGCCATCACACGAGTTTGTTCTTGGTAAGCGATACGGGCGTCCCTGATGTCTAGATAGGCATCTAGCTGTTCGACTCATCTTATTTCATCGACCGTAAGGCCGAAAAGGGAAACGGCTGAAAAGACCTCAAAATGGTATCGCAAATACTGGAGATTTTCTAGGGAAAAAGGAAGTTCGCCTGGGTTGATGTCTGTATATGGATCGACACTGAAGCCGAGAACCCGAGCTTCACGTATGTGTTGGAACCTAGCTTTCAACCCGAGGTCTGAATTCTTCTGGATGATTCGTTCAGCATCTGGGCAGGTCAGGACAAGGTCGATCGTGTCTTGACATGCTTTCGGCAAACCATATAAATCATTGGCCGAATGCTTTTTATGAAACTCTCGCATGTACTGTAGGGCTTCTCCGAGGAATGGTGGATGTAGATTTCGCCGGATTTTGATCAACGGATCTTCTACAGGCAATGGAGGAAGTTTATCTTCGGCCTCCTTCTTAAAATACTCAAGTCGTGCCATCATTTCTCCGGGTCGAATAAGAAGTTTGATTCGCTTCTCGGCCTCCTCAAATGTGGTTTCTAGGGCATGACCAACCGACTGTTTGCCTTGTACTAATTCTGTCATAATTGCTGGGGTTTGCTGGTCATCGTTATCGCCAATTTTTTGTTTCGGCTGCCATTTGGGGCCCGAAGTAGCCGAGTCTCTTGTGCCACTTGTCGGCGGGCCAGGCAATCTATTCTTTGGCGTCGACACTTCTGTGATTTGGATAACGCAGTGTACACAGCTTTGGGCGAGTGATAAGTATACCATCGTTGGTCTTGAGGTTCAGGAGGTTTGAAGGTTCTTCGATTTACGGAAGAGCTCGAGCTGCTAGAATTACGGGAATAATACTCTTCATTGTAGAATGGAGTATCAAAGTCGAGTCGTCGTCTGGCCGAAGATGATTTAACCTCTTGCGGGCCGAGCATGTTGAAAACTGTATTGCGCGGACTCGAGCTGGGCATTTTTTGAGGCGTCGTCGGGACTGAGCGCACACGTGGCGTTTCTGCTTGTCGTGGCCGTGCTCTCGGTTTAACCGGAACATCTTCTTTGCACTGTGTGCACAGGGTTGCAGATTCATTGGCTTCTTCAGCACCAGAACTTGACATGGATTCGACGATGGCTGGTCCGACCGAATCTCGAGGTGGGGAATTCGAGAACAAATCGATCTTGAGTCGTGGTTGAAAACCTTTTGTTAGGACGTGCCGCGCTGATAACAACTCGATTTTACCTTTGCCTCGAGGTGAATAAGCATCGACCGTACTCATAGATTCGACAATGGCCGGTCCAACTGAATTTTGTGGTGGTGCATTTGAGAACAAATCAATTTTGAGCCGCGGTTGGGAGCTCTTTGTTGGGACATACCGCGCCGAGACGAAATCAATCTTTCATTTTCCTTTGTCTCGAGGTAGATGAGCATCGACCATCCCCACCGTCGTTGTAGGGAAAGGGTCAGCATCAACTCCCATTCTCTTCTCTGGAAACTTAAGTTTTCCATCGTCAATCCATCTTTGAATAGTATCCCAAAACACGACACAATTGTTTGTCGTGTGTTTGCTCGAATTGTGATATTTGCAGTATACCCTCCCCTTCAGCTCTTCGGCCTTAGGAATGTTGTGTCCCGGCCGAAGTTTTATAATCTTGGCAAGTAACAATTGATCGAAGATGGCGTCGGCCTTAGTAATATCAAACGTATACACTTTTGTCGTTTTTACGGCGTTTTCTTCAGATGTTGGACTAATTTTGACATCCTTAGGATTGATGTGGGTCAACGTTTTGCATATATATGGTTTGTCAATCACTATTTCGACCGCATCTATGCTGGCATATTCTTCAGATTCCGCCGATGCATAACTGACTGGGATTTTTATAGATGGTCCCTCGGGATGGGGATTTTGAAACTTTCTCTTCGCGGAGCAGATAATTGTATTGCTCGACATGTTGAGCTAGTTCGTACATGTCGCGGAAGTTCGTCCCCAGGAATTTCTTCTTATATTCCACGTCTAAACCGTTCAACGCGAGTCAAACAAACTCAACTTCTGGTAAAGGTACTCGGCACCAGTTCCTGGCCGATTTGAATCTTGTAAGATAATCCATCGGCGATTCATCGGAGTCTTGTGCCATTCTGGCCAACGAAGAGACTGACATTTCCATCCCCAGCCGATAAGACTGTTCGTGAAACTTCTCGACCAGTTCTTCCCAACTTTGAATGGAATTAGGTGGGAGGTTAATGTACCATGCGAATGCCGAACCTGTGAGTGAGAAGTTAAACAATCGTAACTTATCGAAGTCACTACTAATATCTCCACACTGTGCAGTGAAACGGGCGACATGCTCTAAAGAGGATAGAGATGATTCTCCAGCAAAAAGGCTGAAATCTGGGATTTTAAAGCCTATAGGATATTCGAACTTCTTTACATAAGCTGGATATGGGTGGATAAATTTTGGGAACTTCTGCCCTTTCTTCAGAGCCGAATCAATTATCCTTTGAACTTCAACCACGTCCACGGACGTCATTTCTATACTTGGATCAAAGTCATCTGTCTGACTGCTTGATCCACCTCTCTTGTCTAGATCGACCATTTTGAGCCGAACAGGTCCTGCCTCGGCCGGTGATACTGATACGAAATTATTTTTTGGAATAGGCTGTTTGAAACGATCAGAATAGCCAATATGCTGGGTATTGTTAACCACGGCTTCGAGCAATCTCGTATGCATGGCATTTTGACTATGTATTTCTTCGAGGATTCCTCTTATTCCTTGACTGAACGTCTGTTCGAACTGCCGAGACTGTTCTTCGAGCCGTCATCGAAAAAACGATCTGGTTGGTGGGTTGGACGCCTCACCACCGTCTTCATCACAATCCTCCACAATGTCTTCGATCATGGCTCTTTTTGTTATCTTTGCGAGGATCCCTGCGTCACGAGGCAGCTCGCCAACGCTCGTTTCTCTTTCTTGTCGTGTCCCTTTCGAGGCTTCAGGTGTCACGACAGTAGTGGTCTGTGCCCGTAATGGACCTTTGACCCAGGGGTTCTGACTCGAGTGGGTAGCGATCGACTTTCCCATGGTTGATTTCTTTGTTACTGACCGTGTTTCAATGGTCATGAACTTCGAAGGTTTAGCACTTGGTCCCACCGGGCGTGCCAAAATGTTGACCCTAAAAACTACCAAGCCTACGTGGCGCGCAGGCCGAGTAACTAATAAGCTAACTACGTCCTTCGGTTGAATGCGAGGCGTGCCAACTCGACGGCCGAACTCGGCCGGTGAGTAAAATGTTGATGTTGCGTTGTGTGCGCGGCTGACTTCTGAATCTTGCGACTGCGGCCGAGGAAGGAACACGCCTCGGCCTTTGGGTTCTAGAGCCTGAAGACAAGGCTGCTAGTCTTGCGAAGTTCACGAATCGTCGACGCCGGATTCGGTCACAGTGATTATATTCGAAAAGGTATAAGCACGCCGAATAGACACCAAAGTATAGGGGCACATATACTCAAAACAGATATATGTCTTGACGGTGAAAGTGGTTCGGCCGTCGGAATGCCGAACTCTGAAGCTAACCTATGAGTATCCAATCATAAAACAACTCGACGTTCGATGTGCCGAGCTCGGTAATTCGTAACTCCTCACTTCGCCGAGAAGGCTGGTGAGATGACCTCTATCGATGAGAACCCGAAAGTCCTTCTCGATCGAGACTTGGATAGATAACCAATCGGCCTCGACGCAGTGCTGTTTATCCAAACTGAAGGTGCTCCACGATCGACTAGTTCTACGGCGATAGTGTTGTTTATCCAAACTGAAGATTCCACCGGTTGCCTTCACAGTGCTGTTTATCCAAACTGAAGATGTGTCGACGAAAAGAAAATAAATATCTCAAAGTTGAGAGGTTTCGCGTAGAGCGAGAATTTGCGCATGGCAGTTTTTTGTGTTAAGTTGGAGAGCTCTGAATGTTATGCTCTCCCCTCTATTTATAGCAATGTGAATACTCCAAACCGTCCTTGGATAGAAATCCTCTTCCTAGTCTAACTCTTCTTCGGCCGATACTAATCCAACTCTATTTCGGCCAATCCCAATTCAACTAGGATTCTGCACCTGCCTCCAATCGTGGGCTCGATTCACTTTTACCTTGGCTTCCTTCGGACTCCTTCTCCTAATAGGTCTCGGCTTCTATCTCATTCTCATGCTTATCCGCAGCATTCTTACTCCAACTGATACTCGGTTACTCTGAACCCTTCGGCCCATGACTTCTGTCCATAGCGCCTTTAAATAGACACTGGGCCGAAGGTGTCCCTTATTCGGTCCAACATTATTTTGGGCCCAAACATAATGTTATTTAATTCTCTGTAATCCATGCAAAGCCTCCATGTGCCCTATTTTTTCTTAACCAATAACACTAGAAATGAAAAAGGACTATGGTTGGGTTTAATATCACTAGATTGTAACAATTCTTGAACAACCATCCCGGTTTCAGATTTTTGCAATGGACCATAATGGTAGGGCCTTATGTTTGGTGGTTTGTTGGAAATATGCCCTACACCAATCATATGATGATACTTTATGGACATTTCATGTTAAACTAAACTAGTTTAATAGAAGGGTAAAGATTATTGTTTAAAGCCGTCTCATATAAATGTTATACGCTTAAGCAACAAGTCTAAGGAATATGTAATTAGGAGAATCCATGAGACCATTCTTTCTTGTTCATATATTCTAAATGTTACTGATCATAGGACTGTCAATTGGGCATTGACGATCCGTTAAGATCAGTGCATGCTATGTTTTCTCTCTGGGAGAATGGATGATCCCGAGTCATTAGTGTGATTGACACCAAGACAAGTATGTAGGTGCGCAATAGAGAATGAGTCAACTGAACGCTATCAATAAGGAGTTGTCATACTTATGTCACATGAGAACTCATGGTTGGGATAATGCAAAATAGTCATTTGACTTAAGGCATCATAATTGTCTTATGGTCAAAAGCACTTTGCCAGAAGGTGTCCACAACATAGTTGGGGTTAAGCCACTTACCAATAGAGGCATGTAAATATGCAAGAAGGGATCTCTAACCTTCAAACCGTTGAGGGAGAATAGTCTATCATATGATTAAGAATCTATGTCCAGAGTATGAATAAGAGTCAGGAAGTCGTTCCAAATCACATTCAAGGTAATCATATAAGTAAAAGAATCACATTGGATAGTAGACATGAATAAACTATCAAACCAAAGAATGTGATCAATAGTATTGTATTAGAGAAAGGCCGTATTGCATTTGTAATTCCAAAGTGAATAGGTTCTCCAACCTCTTCTGATTAGCTTGGGTAGCCATGACACATTACTAGATGTCACTCACGGCTTGTGGAAGCCCTGAAGATGTATAATCACTAAAGGGAGAATTCAAAGTAGGTTTCAATTCACAATCGATTAGTAAGAGTTTTAATCGCTCACTGCCTCGCTAAAAGAAACTTAATGGATCACACACCGTGTAAGCTAATGATTGAAGGATATAACAAAGATGAGTAAGGACAATTAAATAGTTTAACTGTATATGGCAAAGATTAATTAATCAAGAACAAAAGGTTCGTTTCAAGCCTGGAGTTAGTTTTGGGTTTCGGGACCCAAATGGGTTTGAGTCCAAAAGGCACATAAGGTTTAAGTTGTGCGACAACTAAATAAAATGAGAAAAATTATCCTAATTAACTATGTACGGTCGGCCATAGAGAGAAAGGATGGTGGTGGTAGACTTATTACAAGTTTGCCACTCATTTGGAATGACTATAAAAATAACTTTATAGCTCCATCCCTCATTAAGATTTCTTTGAACAAAGATGAGAGAACTTTTTCTCTCTCTTTCTCTCTAGGAGGTCGGTCACATTGGGATAGTTCACTAGCATCAAACTCTTCCAATGTCACTCATCTTCTTCCTTCATCATCTTTAGTGTCAAAACTTAGAGGTCTCCAACTCTGGAGACTTTTGGAGAATCCTTTTCTTCCATCTAAATCTAAGAAGCAAAGTTTCTCCATCCACATCCATGGAGCCAAGGAGCATGAAGACAAAGGAATGAAAACCCTCACATAGATGAATATCCTTTACTAAGCAAAGAGGTGCTTTAAAGGAATAAAAGTTTCTCAACTCTCTTTGTGTTTAGAGTTGAGTCTTGGTTCACACCACTACTAGGCTTTGAAGTTCATGGTTTAAGTTTTGTTTTAAAGTGCATAGAAGCATGCTTCTGCCATTTGATTGTTAAATGCATGCATTATGTATCTTAATGAACTTAGTTTCCAAAAAAAATTCTTCAGGTTTTGTGCCAGGAATCAAGGGAATCTTGTGACCATGTGTTATGGAAGGTGGCAACTTAGAGGAGATGAGAAATATTGCTTCAAAGTCCCCTAACAATGCCTCAAATCCTGAGAGTTGTTGAGAAGTTAACTAAGAGGTATCCAACTTTCCCCATCTAAAGAATACAAAAAAAACCCCTAAGTTGGAATTAGAGAATTATTTATCTAATTGATGAAGGGATGTGTCTTGAAATATGGAATGTGAAGAGGAGCAATTGGACAATTTGAACTTTTCTTAACCTACACTAAACTTTATAGTGAGTAGTTGGAAGTCCCAAAGAACTACATTTACAGAAGATAGCCATTGTACTCCCAAAACCACATCACAACCACCCAAAGGCAATGAGAACAAATCTACTTGGCAGTTATACCTTCCCACTTCTAAAGGAGCCTGCCGATAACAGCCTTGACTCTTCACCTTGCCTTAATCTGTAATCATGACTTCAAAATGTTTTGTGGGTTGCAGTGACCAGCCTAACATCTTAACTAATCTTGAATCAATGAAATTATGGGTGCTACCAGAGCCTAAACGGATCCTCACATGCTGGTTATTGGCTATTCCCTCAATTTTCACTATTTGTACATTTTATTTCTTAGTGGTGCCAAAGAAAGCACTCACTAAGTGCAATGATATGCAGCTTTACTAGATTTGCATCCTTATCCTCCTCAACAACTTCATAATCTTCACACACATCTAACAGCAAAAGCTGCTTATGGATATGCTTGTGACCTCTAGCCTATTTCACCTCATAGAACCAACATTCACCCCTCTTTTTTTTTTCTTTGCACTTTTTCAAGACTTAGTTTCTTGTAAGGCAATTAGGCACTCTAGGCATCTATAGGATAGGGTTATGTATTGGTTGAGGTTTCATAAGGGGTGCATGCCTATTGAAAGGTTGTTCGAGATCAGAGCTAGCTTAATGTCTAATTGAACAGCTATGTCGATTGCATCATGAACAATACTTAGTTTCAACAGTTTCACATCATACTTCAATCCTTGTTTTAATCCACCAATAAAACAAATATTCAACAGAATATCCAACACCAATAGTGTGATTAGCAAGTTTACAAAATTCAAGTATGTAATCCTTGAGAGTACCTGTTTGCCTCAACGTGAACAAGGCTTCAGTTTAGTCCTCAAACTCAGAATGACCAAACTCCTCGCTAATAGAACCATTGTAATGCCTCATTCTCGAGATGAAAAGAGGCGGAGACCACATTCTATTGCTCTAGAGTATGGTGGTATGTAAAATACTGCTCAGCTTTATAAATCCATGCCAAAAGGTCATCGCCATCACTTAAATTAGGGAATTCCAGGCGATGTTGCCACTGTGGACGTTGAGTGAACCCACCGCCATCAAAATGGTCATGGCGTGGTGGACGCAGGGTGTCGATGTGACGAAGATCACCCTCTTCCATGAGAATTATTAGAGCAATATTAGAAAATATGAAAATAATGAAAGAATTTTAACGATAATAATCATCAAGAAAATCACAACATAAATGTGTAGAAAATTAATATAAACAACTTAGAGAGAAAGTAAGAAGGACTAACAAACTTGGAGATTGAGGCTTGCATAAATGCAATGTCCTAAAGACAAAATTTCGCCCATACTCTTGTGTTTGTAGTTCGGTAGGCGTTCGTCTCCCAGGATTCAACAACCTATAATCCGAAGTCAAAGTACTTTAATCTTCGGACTCTAGCGAATTTTATATATTCTTTACTTTCAAGACACGACTCGGCATTTGACAAACGAAGAACGAGAGAAACAGAGTGGGGAAACTCTATTTCTCAATAATAAGAATTAACTCTAATTTTCTATCATACAATACCAATGGTTTCATGAGTTTATATACAACCCAAGTGCTTCTTGTTAAAGAGATGTAACTTTTCATCTATAAGTATACATCATTTGACAAGGGAATGCACACCGAAATAACATAACCTTTCTAAGAAATATGGTTAACACTATATTTCATTCAATTATTAAAATTATATATTACAAATTTTTATATTACAATATATAATTTCCAACAATCGGTTGTCGAGCTACCGGATCTGGCATGTGAGAGGCTAGATCTGAAGAAGTTCTCCCGCACTGACAAAATATTGCTCACGGCCGAATTGTTTTGTAACAACTAGTCCTAGAATTTAAGGAACGAAAAGGGGTATTTTGGTAATTTCACTTTGGTTGTAGGATATTTGTTTGAAATGTAACTTTATGGCCTTAAATGGTGTGCCCTAAGGGGCTGACCTCTGATTTTATCCCCAGCCACATTTCCTTTTTTTCTTCTCTTTCTTCTCTCTCTCTCTCTCTCTCTCTCTCTCTCTCCCCGATGTGAACTCTCTAACACTCTCTCCCTCCCTCTCTCTCTCTCTCTCCGATGTGAACTCTCTAACACTCTCTCCCTCCTCCTCTCGCTACATTCTTCCCTCGTCGAGAACCCACACACATAGACACCACCATCCACAACCATCACTCTTCCCTCCCCGTGAGCCCCACGAAACCTGGAGAAAAGGAAAAGCACACTCAAACCCCCATGTACTGTGTCGCACCGTGGTTGCGCCATTGTGCATCTCCTCAATCGACTAACCATTGACGTAGAAACTCGTCGACGAAGGATTTCCCAATTTCTGGCGCATAAACTGTAGCTTGCAGGGCGTCTTCCAGCCACCACACGCCGTGAAAGTGGTGCAATTGTTTATGGAATTTCCTTCTTCGCTAGTTGCACTACTCTTCGATGGCGAAGTATCTGTGACTGGACCCTTTCTAAAATGCATATTTTACTAGTAGAAATGCATACATGAAAAGCATGATTTGTTGGTTTTGTTTTATTAAACATTTATGAGTAAATTGGATTTACACTTTATGTTATATTATCATGCTTTATCGACTTTACGTTCTTGGTGGTATATATGATTGATGACTATATACCTACTTATGAACGTAGTTTTATAATATGACGTTTTAGTTACTGAGCACCGGTCTGAGATAGATATATGTATATATAAATATATATATATATATATTAGAAATATTATGTTAATGTTTTTATGTGCTTATTTAGTGGTTATTCATATGTCCTCCCTATAGGCAAATGATATATATATATGGCTTCGGCCAGACGTAGGTTAGTGTCTTCGGCTGGGAGATTTAAGATATGGCTATGGCCGGGCATTTATAGATGGCTTCGGCCGGAAGATATTGATTTTGGCTTCGGTTGGGAGATATAAGATATGGCTACGGCCAGGCGTTTGGTTGGTGCCTACGGGCGAATGATACTTATATATTGGCTTCGACCAGGCGTACGTAGATGGCTTCGGTAGAAAGATATGATTGATGACTATATACCTACTTGTGAATGTGGTTTTACAATATGACGTTTTAGTTACTGAGCTCCGATTTGAGATATATATATATATATATATATATATTAGAAATATTATGTTAATGTTTTTATGAGCTTATTTAGTGGTTATTCATATGTTCTGTCTACGAGCAAATGATACTACCTACGGGTGAATGATATATATATATATGGCTTCGGCGGGGCGTAGGTTGGTGGCTTCGGCCGAGCGTAGGTGGTTTCGGCTGGGAGATATAAGATATGGCTACGATCGGGCGTTTGGTTGGTGCCTATGAGCTATTGATACTTATATATTGGCTTCGGCCGGGCGTTTGTAGATGGCTTCAGTTGAAAGATATTGATTTTGGCTTCGGTCCGGAGATATAAGATATGGCTACGGCCGGGCGTTTGGTTCGTGCCTACGGGCGAATGATACTTATGTATTGGCTTCGATCGGGCATTTGTAGATGGCTTCGGCCGGAAGATATTGATTTTGGCTTCAGCCGGGAGATGTAGTGCCTTCGGGTTAATGAAGTTATATATATGTATATATATATATATGTATATATGCCTTGTGCTACTACTACTAAGCAACCTAGCAACCTATATACGATATATGTTTTATGAAAGGTTTTATGGCATGCTAGGGATTTCGGAAAAACCTATTACATATTATGCTATACGAGCTTTCTCAACCTGGGGGTTGGTACGTTAAAGATCAACTGTTTTCGTATTACTTATATATCAACTTGGTCCAGTCATGTTTTGTTTTGCGCCCCCTCAGGACATAGAATCGAGGCGTACAATCCCAGCATCAAGGCACTCCCGCATCGGCATCTTCGAGTCCTCTCGGTGTAGGACCCATTCCTTTGTTCATTCAATCTTATATTATTTCTTTTTAGTGTTCTAGATTAGTTGTATGCTCTGAACATGTTCCATAATTGTATAATTATTGTATTTAAATTTATAAGTATTGTTTATATTTATTATTTCTCATGCATTCTAATATGGATTCGTCACCATCGGGTGTCAGCCAGCACGTCCCTACCCTAGTGTTTGGAGAATATCAGGGTTAGGTATGTCATGTTTGTAGCAAACAACTAGTTTAGTTTCCATAGCTGATGACAACGAAGAATTGGCAACGGTGGTGGAGGTTTCAATGAGTTGTGGGATAGCCGCCAAAGAAGCTTCAACGACTTTAAGGCGAGCATCCATGGTAGAGAGGCGGGAAGTAGTGGTATGAAGGGTCATACAAGAGGGAGTCCAGGATGAAGAGGGTGATACCAAAGATAGGTTTCAAGCTCACAGCTCTGTTTCTCAACTTGCAAGTAATTTAGCAACATTAGTGGAGGTGGAAAGGAGGAAGACGATAAAGAGAGAGCTAGAAATGTTTTTGTAAAATTATATTTTAATATTCAGATGACTGCTATGGAAGAATCCTCCCAATTGGGAGAGATTTTTCAGTGTGACTGGTACACGGGGTGATACACCACGTGTTACTATACAAATTGTGGGATATGTGTGTTAAAAAGTTAATAACATAAAAAATAAAATTTCACACCACTTATATAAAAACATGTGGTGTACCACCTGTGTTCCAGTCACAATGAAAAATTTCTCCCCAATTGGTTACATATATTGAGTCAAGTATCTCCAAATGCCGGCTGGCCACTCACTACAAAAAACTAACCAATTATGATCAAGATAACCACATTCACAACAAAAACGCTCCATATTCCATTGAAAATCCCCAATTATATGAACCACTTCCCCTTTGGAAAAGTGATGAACGGCACCCCTAACCTTTCGAAACCCTAAGGACATTCTTTTTTATATTCTAAATACTTATTAAACTAAAAGAGATTGAATTTTTTTTTTTTTTCCGTTTTATATTCTAAAAGTTGATGCACAAAATCAGTGAAGACTTTAGAACAACGTAAAGTGTCAAGTTTGTGACCTTCACTTGATTGCTTCGGTCACCTAGTAATGATGATGTGTAAAGAGATAGAGATAGGGAAGCAAACACAAGATGTACATGGTTCACCCTAAGTTTGGCTACGTCCACGGAGTAGAGGAGTTCTCATTAATAGTGTAGGGTTTACACAAATACATAGGTGCAAGCATAATCATCATTAGTGAGTTCTAAAGACTAGTTTTAAGTACAATAATGACATTAGGGATTAATTGTAAGAGAATTGTCTCCTTTTACCACAGTCGATGTTGGACTTGATGAGCTTTATTCTGACGTTGACATGTGTCGCGCTGTGATTGGTCTCCTGGTTGGAGGGAAACTATTGTGCTTCAGAAGGGGTTCCTCAGCATGGACCCCTAAGTGGGTCCTTGAAGGTATGACGTTAACTGGTGCTCGGTAGTTTTGGGATTGGTTAGGTATGGTACAAACACTAAATACTTATGAAATTAAAAGAGATCGAAATTTTATTTAAATCGTATTATTTTGCAAATAATGTTGGGGGAGGGGGAATTCCAACTCGAGACATTAGTTACAAGTAAGAATGCTTTTAATTAACTGAGCTACAATTCCCTTACAATCATTATTTAAAGTGACAAATGATTATTGCATTGCTTTCATAGATTAGTTCTCTTTTTATTTTTCGTTATATTTGGTGTAACTCAACTTCAGTCCATACATGATTTCCTTGTACCCAATGCCAAAGACGCAATTTGTAGTCAGGATCCATGGAATAATAACAGTGATCGCACCCCCAATCCCTATCCATTTTAAGGGCATCAAAATGGTACCATGGTGAGTTTCTCCATTGTACATAGCAGTAAATCAATGTAGTATACAAGAAATTAGGAGCAAATGTCCAATGAACTTCTTCACCATCTCCCAAAATGTGAAGGCCAAAATCATCATCTCTAGATTTACAGTGAACCTTCAACCTTGTTCCGTCACGTATGTGGTTGTTTATTTGGACACCCATTCTCCTTGTATTATAAAAGAAAGCGTTTACATGACTAGTTGTGATGAAATCCAAAACAAAAATAAGTGTGATAATATTGTTTGAAGCTTTCATTTTTATAAATATTGTAAATATCAAATGAAAAGGTGGTGAATGAAAGCTTGTTCTCGGCCTCAATTTATATATCAAGTATTTCAGTTATTATTTTGTTTCTTGTTTTAATTATTCTCGGCCAGAAATGCGCCTCAAAATAGTTAAGTTATAATTTCAGTTATTATTTTGTTTCTTGTTTTAATTAATTTGTTTAATTAATTATTAGAATGGTTCTATGCAAGAAATGCGCCTCAAAATAGTTTTGAGAGTTGCCGGGTCCATATGGCCCAAGCCCATTGGGCTTGTTGCAAGTTATACAATGATTCGGAGTGCACTAGTGGCCCCAATTATGGCCCAATTCTCAATTTTGACGGGAATGATGTGCAAAACGGCGATAAAGGCAAACTTGACTTTATGTGGTGGTGTATGGAGGAAGAGTGAAAAACGTGTAAAAATCCCACTAGTGTTTGTGTAGGGTTGTGTGCCTTTATTTATAGTAATTTTGCTTCGAGGAATATAAATTCTAATAGGGAAAAATAACTATAATCAAATCTAATATTTACACAATCATACTTAAATAAAAAGCTTATAACAACAAGAAGTTTAAGGCCTTCTTAGTGTTAGAATGTTCCGAAAATGTTCTAGGACAACATGTCACCCCCACCATCACCAAAATGTTCCCCTTCTCTTTGTGCTAGAATGTTATCGGTCAACACTTTAGCACATCATCCTTCCTCACCTTAGTTCTAAAGATGAACAACGGCGGTTAATCTTCGTTGAAAATGGAGTATATAATCAACCTACTCATACGAGAGCTAGGTGTAATTGAAAACTTCAAAAGGTGTTCATCATTGTGGACATGGAACATGCAAAGGAAGAATGCCCTCCCTTAGGGTGATCAACCCTAATGAAAATCAAGGTAGTGCTCAAGAGGTATAAGTTTCTATCTCAAAGTTTTGAGAAAATTAAGTGAATATTGGGGGAGGGGGAATTCCAACTCGAGACATTAATTGCAAGTGAGAATGCTTTTAATAAATTGGGCTACTAGCCCCTTACAATCATTATTTAAAGTCAAGACAAAGGATTATTACATTGCGTTCAAATATTTTTTTTTTTTTATTTTTTGTTATATTTGGTGTAACGGAATTTCAGTCCATTTATGACGTTGTTGTTCTTCTACCCATTGCCAAAGCCGCAATTTGTAGTCGGAGTCCATGGAATAATAACAGTGCTCGCACCCCCTATCCGCATTCATTCTAAGGGCATCAAAACGGTACCATGGTGAGTTTCTCCATTGCACATAGCAGTAAACCAATGTGCTATACCAGAAATTAGGGGAAAGTTCCCAATGAACTTCTTGGTTATCTTCCAAAATGTGAAGGCCAAAATCATCATCTCCTGTTTTACAGTGAACCTTCAACTTTGTCCCGTCATGTATATGGTTGGTTATTTGGACACCCATCATCCTTTTATGAAACAACTTAGCTTTTACATGACTAGTTGTGATGAAATTCAGAATAAAAAAAAGTATGATAATATTGTTTAAAGTTTTCATTTTGATAAATATTGTACTCAATATCAAGTGAAAAGGTGATGAGTGAAGCTTATGCCGGACTCAATTTATATTTCTAGTATTTCAGTTATTATTTTGTTTTGTTTTAATTTTTCAGTTTCCATGTAAATTCTCACTTAGTCGTTACAATGTTTTTATTAATTGTTAACTTTGTACATATGAGTTACATGTTTTGTATTTATATTCTGTAAAGTTTTATAAGTGGATTTTTTACACCCCAGTTAATAATTTTATTTTATTACAAGCAATATTATTACTTAAATTTGTATTAGAGGGAAGACGGAATTATAGAATAAATGGATTATTTTTAATGAACAGCAATTTTGAAACCGTATCATAATCATATTATAAATATATCAATGTATATTAAAAAATACTAGAAAAAGGGACAATCGTGGAGATGGAACTTTTCTGCAGTACAAGTTTGCTGATTTTTAAGGACAGCAAGGAACCTATTGCATTAGCGTTACCACCAGCAGGCCGGCCGCTCAGAGAACCATTAGAGAGGCCCATCCCAATGACTTCCCAAGAGGTATTCTAAGGGTTACGTTTGTTGACTAGCTTCAACGACTAAATTGGATTGTCTTAGACTAGACTAAGCTGTATTAACTTAGTAAAAAAAATTTGTGTAATTTCGAACTAAAAAGCAGGATAATTAAATATAAAAAAAAAACATGATATATTACAAAATATTTTATTTGTTTCAACTTCAATTTCAACCAAATATTAATGTTATTCCTGTTAAACATTTCATCTTCTCCATGTTCAAGGTATGTTGGTGTCACTCAAATACCGTCTTTAATCCAACCTCCTTTCTTCTACTGGCAATCGCCACTAGTGCCATGCCATCTAACATATTAGAAATTGCAAAATTCTTGAGATTTCAGAACCAACAACTGATAATTTGTTTCACATTTAAACAAAAACCCATCCACAACAAAGCAACTCATCACAATTTTTTCCCCAAAAAAATCAAATTTACACAAAAGAATCAATGTGGGTTTTGCGAATAAGGAAATATACCAACAAGAACAAATAATACAAAAACCATAAATCAGATCTAGCAAAAACATATACATTCATATATGCGTGCGTGTATGTATATGTTGGAGCAATATTAGAAAATATGAAAAATATAAAAGAATTCCAATAACAATAATCATAAAGAAATTCACAACATCAATTATATATGAGATTAATATAAACAACTAGAGATAAAGTTAGAAAAACTAACAAACTTGGATATTGAGGCTTGCATAAATGCAATGTCCTAAAGACAGAATTTCGCCCTTACTCTTGTGCTTGTAGTTCGGTAGGCGTCCGTCTCCTAGGACTCAACAATCTATAATTCGAAGTCAAGGCACTTCAATCTTCGGACTCTGGAGAACTTCATATATTTTGTACTCTCAAGACACGACTCGGATTTTTACTAACACATTGGAGAAAACTTTTCTCTTAAAATTCTATTAGACATGTGGGATGCTTGAGTTTATATATAACTCAAGCCACCCCTTTTGAAACAGTAAGACTATTGCCTAAAGTTCCAACGAACAGATAAAACTCATGAATTTGAATTCAACTATGACACATGACTATTATTTTTCATTCATATAAAAATTAAATATTATAATATTAATTATAATATATAATTTCCAACAATCCCCCACATGAATGAAAAATTAGGAAGAATTTGAGAGTACAGGCGGACAAGAGATGCGTCGGGAGAGGTGTCTTTTGGACTTGAACCTACCCTAGTGAATACTTATCGGATTTGCTTGGTGACGCAGTGAATGTGGAAGATCTTGAACTGTTCACCGCAGCAGTAAACCGAGACAATAAGCAACACACATCACTATTCCTAATATATTCCGGTTCATACGGTTGTGTTCATTTTGGTCCTGAACAAATCTCGGATTCATGAGAGCTTTAGAGAATTTAGTCATCTCATACTCATAGAAGCGACCCACTTCTACTCTCGCATAGGTGACCACAGATTAAGAATAGTCTACTCTATTCCTCTTATTTATAAGATATCATTGTCATTAAGTATAAATATACACCCTAAATCTTCTGCAGACAACACACTTCTTCCACCACAGGAATGAGCTATGTAGTGTGTTAACTTCTTTGAATCATGTCCAACCAGTTTGCCTATTGAACTTAGACCATGGGATCTCCAATCAACTAAGTTAGGTTTCCGCCCGGCTGATTCATTAGTTATGTTGGCTTTAGCCTCATTCCCCTCGATGATCAACTTACTCTCTAGTCAAACCTTTAATAATTGGATCTACTACTAGGTTGACTATTTTAATGGTGTGTACAATCCATCTTATGAAATTTTATTTCATATAAGAGTAGTTGTTTTCCAATGTTAAGTCCTCGAAACATATGTTCGGACTTACTAATAAGTAATTTGCTAACACTTGGGGCATATTCCCCCACATTGAAGGTATTTAAAGAAAGATCTCTAAAGCTTTCCATACCTTAAAATGACATATTATCACGTTCAGGTAGCAAATACGTCTTGTTAAGTAAATACCATTATATCTCATTATATCTTAATCATATTTTAAGTCACCCCCACAATTTTCTCATAATTGTGATTGCTGAAATGCATGAGATCAGTAGAAACATATGAAGCTATTCTAACTTCTTAGGCCTTAAAGCCTCACTAGTCTTTTAAGATAAGCACCTCTTGAGACCTTAGTCTCCTCTGCTTATCAATTCAACCATCATTTTTCTAAGATGAAAGCAATTCATCCATAATGAGTTCAAGCTCAACGGTCTGATTATTCTTTTTTCTTATCACAAAATCTTTCTTGCCATGTCCAACCATGATACAACAAACCCATTGGTTGACAAATTTGAATGCACTTCTTTTGGCCGGCATGCAAGTGTATGTACACTTTTTATGAGGTTGCAACTCTGACTAGTTAGCAACCTGCATGTAGTTAGACAATGTCTCTTATTTTGCAAGATAATTTGAAGATACAATCTTCCAGTTTCTCAAATAAGGACCTTCTTGAAGACTCAATCTTCCAAATTTTAAAAACACGTATGTGTCTAACCTTTTTACCACATTCTAGTGCCTTTGATTAGATGATGCCAAGTTGTACTTCATTTCAACAACCCTAAACACACAATTTCGCGAAGAGGAAATACATTAAAACCTCCAGGCCCTCATACCCATTCGAATATACTAGCGCTGTATCTTTCTCATGATCAACGGCCTGGACAAATGCAAGCATTATATGCTTCTCAAATACTGTTGCACAAGTTCAACTATTTATGCGTATGCATTCTCATCCTCATCTGAAATGGGCTGCAAACAATGGCATATTGAAATCAATCCATTTGATTGATACTAAAATTTAAGTTTCTGAACTTGCCACCGTGAGTACAATACTACTTTGCAACGGATACATCCACAAGGAGGGCTTTCTTCTCTTTCCTGAATAAAGAACTACAACATAGTGGATTAAATGCATCAATTCAAATTAATTCCTTCTTGAAAAGGAACCCATTTCACAAATTGGTATGGTAACCTTTTCAAATTTGCAGATAAAGCAAATTTTTGAATCAAGCCATATCAGCCCCCAACCACAAACAACACCAATCAAATTGATTGGCTAAATCACCGAAGGCCTTCTCATAGAGATATCCAAGTCTCTTATCGCATGAAATAATTTAATTTTTCTGAAAGAAACACTCTCAGCATCATCCATGGCAGATTCATTTTAGTGCGAATAACCAGGGCAAATAAGTATACATATATGCACATATGCTATATGCATCTGTACAGAAAGATGTGTCAGTACGGTCATATACGTCTCAAGAAGCCACAAACAAAAGGTACCATTTCAGAAACAGATCTCTCTGAAGAGAAAATTCCTTCGTCAGGCATTGAGTCTATTCCCAAGGTATTGTGTAAATAATATTTGGGAATAATTGTGAAGATATCCCAGAATAAATGTGATTGAGATTACTTACTTGAAAGAGTTTGTCTTCAGTTGGGAAATGTATTAATGATAGGATTTAGGGATAATTTAATGCCTTTGACTATTTCCACGTGTAGAGGAGTTTTGAGCAGTCGTAGTTCGTTCCCATCATGTCCACAGATGCTGAGTTGCGATGAGGGTTAGCGTAATTGGGGGTTAGCATAATTGGCTAACACCCAAAAATTAGGAGGGTGTCCACCAAAGGACCTTCGATGCCTAAGAAAAGTAGTTTGAGAAAAATTGAACAGAGGAAATTTTAAGTAGTAAGTGGTGACTACCGATTTCTCTATTTGACTTGGCTATTTATAGACTTGAAACCTTGAAAGCAGCTCGAATGAGATGTTGCAGGCCATCCTAGGCAGACTACATTCACAATTGAAGATCAACTCAATCAAGTAAGAAATCCCTATCACAATCAATTACGGATACATCCACCATTATATCAAAATATTTTCTCCTAAATAATATCTTAGGAATATTCTTTCACCGTCCATCTTACAGATGATGCACCTTGGTTAATGGGAAGTCGTTGTGTGCAGGGCAAAACCACAACCCTATTGTTGAAGACGACGGATTTTTGCTACCACACTAGTAATGGTGCAAACCAATCTACGCAGGCAACTTACGAGTAGTCCTAAAGGTCCCTCGTTGGTTGAATCACAGGAGCGCTAAACACCTAAATGGGAGACTTCGAAGAGTCGCCTTCCTACCACCTTGGATTGGGTATGGCTCGATCGTAAGACACAATGGGCCTAATGGGCACCATGGTGGCTCGAAGGTATTGTACCCATAGAGCAGGCATAAACTACATCCCTTGAGGTACTTTGTAGTCTGTTCATGACATCAAAGGTAAAATTGTCATAGCGAGCTTAAAGTTCACGTGTCCTTCTCCTATTAAATGTGGTTAATTTATGTCTCCACAAGTGTCTACAATATTGATTGATTCTTTAGTTTTATTTTTCTTTCCAAACTTAACCAACCATCATATGTAATAGAACCACATTCTCATACTTGACCCCAATTTATAATTTTCTACCGAACAAACGGAGTCCTACTCTTTGAAGATTGAGTAGACTTTACCATATATTTGATATGGTTTTCCAATTGTAAGTAATAGTTTTAAAGTTTAACTCACATTAATGATGTTGAGAATTTAATATTATTGTATTCTTAATACTTATTAAACTAAAAGAGATCGAAATTTTTATTTAAATCGTTTTATTTTGCTAATAATATTAGGGGAGGGGGAATTCCAACTCGAGGCATTAATTGCAAGTGAGAATGCTTTTAATAAATTGGGCTACTAGCCCCTTACAATCATTATTTAAAGTCAAGACAAAGGATTATTACATTGCGTTCAAATATTATTTTTCTTTTTATTTTTTGTTATATTTGGTGTAACGGAATTTCAGTCCATTTATGACGTTGTTGTTCTTCTACCCATTGCCAAAGCCGCAATTTGTAGTCGGAGTCCATGGAATAATAACAGTGCTCGCACCCCCTATCCGCATTCATTCTAAGGGCATCAAAACGGTACCATGGTGAGTTTCTCCATTGCACATAGCAGTAAACCAATGTGCTATACCAGAAATTAGGGGAAAGTTCCCAATGAACTTCTTGGTTATCTTCCAAAATGTGAAGGCCAAAATCATCATCTCCTGTTTTACAGTGAACCTTCAACTTTGTCCCGTCATGTATATGGTTGGTTATTTGGACACCCATCATCCTTTTATGAAACAACTTAGCTTTTACATGACTAGTTGTGATGAAATTCAGAATAAAAAAAAGTATGATAATATTGTTTAAAGTTTTCATTTTGATAAATATTGTACTCAATATCAAGTGAAAAGGTGATGAGTGAAGCTTATGCCGGACTCAATTTATATTTCTAGTATTTCAGTTATTATTTTGTTTTGTTTTAATTTTTCAGTTTCTATGTAAATTCTCACTTAGTCGTTATAATGTTTTTATTAATTGTTAACTTTGTACATATGAGTTACATGTTTTGTATTTATATTCTGTACAGTTTTATAAGAGTGGATTTTTTACACCCCAGTTAATAATTTTATTTTATTACAAGCAATATTATTTCTTAAATTTGTATTAGAGGGATTAAGGAATTATAGAATAAATGGATTATTTTTAATGAACCGCAATTTTGAAACCGTATCATAATCATATTATAAATATATCAATGTATATTAAAAAATACTAGAAAAAGGGAGTGGGGTGACAATCGTGGAAATGGAACTTTTCTGCAGTACATGTTTGCTGATTTTTAAGTACAGCAAGGAACCTATTGCATTAGAGCAACTCCACCCATGGAGCCTTCTCCCCAGGCAACTCACTATGCAATCCACCCTAATGAACAGTAACTGACTTAAATGAATAGTAACTGCCATAAATGAACAGTAATTGTCATTTGCATCTCCACCCATGGAACCCTTCCCCCAGGCAATAAGCAATTAAAATATTAGTTTTTTTCTCACCCAATCATAAAATATTATTATTTTTCTTTAATACTTTTATATCTCTCTCTATCTCTCTCTCTCCCCCACTCCCTCCAGATCCATCCTCCCAAAAACCCCCCAATCTCTCTCTCTCTCTCTCTCTCTCTCTCGCTCCCGCTTCCGCTCCCTCCCAAATCCATCCTCCCAAAAACCAGAACCCAGCCCCCGGCCGCGACACCCCCTCCCCCGCGACGAGCGACGACACCCAACCCCCCCACCCCGGCGCGACGACCCATCCTTCCCCCCCCCCCGGGACGACCCCCCCCCACCCAGCTCCGGCCTCGCTCCCGCTCCCTCTCTCCCTCTCTCCCTCGCTCTCGCCCTCTGTCTCTGTCTCTCTGACACAGAAAAAAAATAAAATATTCAAAGGGCTCGGGCAACAGGCCCGTGAGTTCGTGACTGCCCCCTTGCTCGGGCTCCCACCTGAGCTCGGGCCCCCAACGGCTGGAGCACTTCCCACCGGCCCTCAGGCCCCTTGCACTCCCCTCTCCCTCGAGCAAGAGCAACGGGTGGAGTTGCTCTTAGCGTTACCACCAGCAGACTGGCCGCTCAGAGAACCATTAGAGAGGCCCATCCCAATGACTTCCCAAGATGTATTCTAAGGGTTGCGTTTGTTGACTAGCTTCAACGACTAAATTGGATTGTCTTTGACTAGACTAAGCTGTACTCATTTAATAAAAAAATTTGGTGTAAGTTCGGACTAAAAAGCAGGATAATTAAATATAAAAATAACATGATATATTACAAAATATTTGATTTGTTTCAGCTTCAATTTCAACCAAATATTAATGTTATTCCTGTTAAACATTTCATCTTCTCCATGTTCAAGGTATGTTGGTGTCACTCAAATACCGTCTTTAATCCAACCTCCTTTCTTCTACTGGCAATTGCCACTAGTGCCATGCCATCTAACATATTAGAAATTGCAAAATTCTTGAGATTTCAGAACCAACAACTGATAATTTGTTTCACATTTAAACAAAAACCCATCCACAACAAAGCAACTCATCACAATTTTTTCCCAAAAAAATCAAATTTACACAAAAGAATCAATGTGGGTTTTGCGAATAAGGAAATATACCAACAAGAACAAATAATACAAAAACCATAAATCAGATCTAGCAAAAACATATACATACATATATGCGTGCGTGTATGTATATGTGTGTGTGTGTATACACACACACATATATTGGAGCAATATTAGAAAATATGAAAAATATAAAAGAATTCCAATAATAAATCATAAAGAAATTCACAACATCAATTATATATGAGATTAATATAAACAACTAGTGACGCACCCCGACCCGGAAAGTCCACTTGGATTCCGACCCGAGTTGTGCTGGCCGACACCTGGAGGGTGACGAAGCCAAAAGTGTAGTGTAGTAAAAAAAAAAGAATATGAATAAATTTAAACCTAAATGTGCATAAACAAAAGAGTGCACGGGTAAGCGGGATTGCACCCATTTCACACGTGATGGTAGAGCATAAGAACAGTACAGTACAGTAATCAGAATGAGAGTTATACCACTGAAGATAACCATCTCCTGAGATTTGCCAGAATTCTCGTTTACACATAAGCCCAGCTACTAAACCTGGAGGGGCGAAAAACAAAGTTGAGTGGGTCAGCAAAACAATGCTTACAATAAAACTTTTGTTTTCAAAAGTACTAACCTCTCGCCGTAAAAACAAGTATAGTTTCTTCAAAACATAATAAGTATGTAATTAGCCATTAAGCATGACATCAATATAATCAGTAATATGCCAATATGTGATATGTCAAATGCCACAATAATATAATCATGTGATAATCAATTATAAACAGTTTGCTCATCCATCTTTGCTAACAAGAACATACTACGTAAGTATGTATCCACAATTCTATAACCATAACATAAAAGAGTATGCCAAGTCATGATATGTCATATGTCACAGTAATATAATCGTGTGATAATCAAGTATAATCAATTGCTCATCAATCTAAGCTAGCACACAAGTCGGAACTGCATAAGGCAATTCTACCCGACCGTATAAACAATTTGCTCATCCATCTATGCTAACACACAAGTCGGAACTGCCTAAGGCAATTCTACCTGACAGGACTGGGTGTAATAAATGCGCTATAGTACTACGATCACGTGAAGACTGGTGCAAAAGCACGGTCACATACAAGTCAGATTGCCTAATGCAATCTACCCGACAGGACTGGCACCTAACTTGGATCCAAGGCAAGCGAGCGGTGCGGATGTGAACATACACGTGAAGGACTGGCCCTGGCCCTGGGCTGAGTACTAACACCGGGGTGCAGCAAGATGAGCATGTGCAACTATGTATGAATGTCATGACAGATATATCCCAACCATATAACAGCATTTATCACAGTTATATCACAATTATCCACCACTTGGCAATATATATGTAAAGTGAAGTATTTAGGCAATTTAGGAAACTATATATATGTATAGATATAAAAACAACTGCCCACTCACTGATGCACGGCCAAAAGAAGCCTCTAAGCATTGCTTGACCCCGTACGTCCTCGGAATATGTTTCCCCTATATGTGAAATAACTAAAATAGAATTAATTAAAGTACACATACGGAAGCCTAAATAAAACTCCCATAGTTTGTCCAAACCTAGGGTGTAAATATATGAAATTGATCTACTCGACGTCACGAACACGCACGTGTAAACCACGCGCCGTCAGGAGCCCGCACGCGCCCCCACGCGACGCCACAAGGTGGCTGTCCAAAAACTGCACGCGCGTGTGCTACAGTACTCGTCTTCTTCGCGAAAATCTGCAGTTTTGCAGATTTTTCGTCCAACTTCCAGAGCTTCAAACGTGCTCATTTTTCACCCAAATTCACTTCTACAAAAGCCAAAATGAAGCTAGGAATGTGGTCTATCAATCTACCTTCGTAAAAAGTTCATGGGTGGTCTGTGTTGGTCGAAAATAAGGTCTAAATGTGGCCAAACGATCACGGCTACAATTTCCAGAAACTTGTAATTTTCTTCCTAACTTCCAGAGCTCATAACTAACCCAAAACTTAACTAAATCTAGTGATTCAAAAGCCATTTTAAAGTTAGGAATGTGAAGAACAAGTACATACCTAGTGGAACTCCAGTAGTGGTCGAGGTTGACCGGAAAAACGGGATGAAAATGGCCAAATGGTCACTGTCTCTTTTCGTTGGGACGTTTCTGCAACTTCTTTTCTTCGAGTTTTCTGGGTTTGTGTTCGTCCCAAAACAAGTATATGAGTTTAGAAAAAACAACATATAAAGATGAAATGGAGGTTCTTAGAGCTTCACGGGACTTACCTAGGCCGAATATGAAAATGTACGAAACTCCGTCGATTCGAACCTTTTGAGTTGGACGTCCAAAACTCACTCAACTCACGAACCAAGGGTATGGCTGTGTTCGTGAAGTCAAGATGAGCATTGTGGTGAAATTCGTTTCTCACGTTTGGGTGTTTTTGTGAGAGTTTGAAAATTTGCAGAGAAGAAGAAGAAAATGGTGGTCACGGCTAGAGGAAGAAGAAGAAGAAGAGAGAGGAGAGAGAGAGATCTTCGGGATTTCTGATTGGGTGCAAGAATTGAGGGAGTGATGGGATTGGGTGGTGACTGAAATGAAAGGGCACGGGTGTGGAAAAATGGGGGAGTGCACGGGTTGCTTTAAAGGAAAGCAAGTATAGGTTTTTCTCTCCTTTTTGGATTTCCTACTGTAAAGGAAATCTACCTCTATATGTGAAATAGTGATTTTCTTACTGATAAAAACTTTCGTTTACCTGTAACGACGTGTAAAAAAAAAAAAAATACGAAGATGTGAACGAAGAAAACTAATATAAACGCATCCACGTCATTTGCCGTTAAGGGCATAATAGTCACTTCACTAATTCAAGGAGAAATTACATAGGAAAATTAGGGACGGGTCGTCACAACAAGAGATAAAGTTAGAAAAACTAACAAACTTGGAGATTGAGGCTTGCATAAATGCAATGTCCTAAAGACAGAATTTCGCCCTTACTCTTGTGCTTGTAGTTCGGTAGGCGTCCGTCTCCCAGGATTCAACAATCTATAATCCGAAGTCAAAGCACTTCAAGAACTTCATATATTTTGTACTCTCAAGACACGACTCGGATTTTTACTAACACATTAGAGAAAACTCTTCTCTTAAAAGTCTATTAGACATGTGGGATGCTTGAGTTTATATATAACTCAAGCCACCCCTTTTGAAACAGTAAGACTGTTGCCTAAAGTTCCAACGAACAGATAAAACTCATGAATTTGAATTCAACTATGACACATGACTATTATTTTTCATTCATATAAAAATTAAATATTATAATATTAATTATAATATATAATTTCCAACAATCCCCCACATGAATGAAAAATTAGGAAGAATTTGAGAGTACAGGCGGACAAGAGATGCATCGGGAGAGGTGTCTTTTGGACTTGAACCTACCCTAGTGAATACTTATCGGATTTACTTGGTGACGCAGTGGATGTGGAAGATCTTGAACTATTCACCGTAGCAGTAAACTGAGACAATAAGCAACACAGATCACTAATCCTAATATATTCCGGTTCATACGGTTGTGTTCATTTTGGCCCTGAACAAATCCCGGATTCATGAGAGCTTTAGAGAATTTAGTCATCTCATACTCATAGAAGCGATCCACTTCTACTCTCGCATAGGTGACCACAGATTAAGAATAGTCTGCTCTATTCCTCTTATTTATAAGATATCATTGTCATTAAGTATAAATATACACCCTAAATCTTCTGCAGACAACACACTTCTTCCACCACAGGAATGAGCTATGTAGTGTGTTAACTTCTTTGAATCATGCCCAACAAGTTTGCCTATTGAACTTAGACCATGGGATCTCCAATCAACTAAGTTAAGTTTCCGCCCGGCTGAATCATTAGTTATGTTGGCTTTAGCCTCATTCCCCTCGATGATCAACTTACTCTCTAGTCAAACCTTTAATAATTGGATCTACTACTAGGTTGACTATTTTAATGGTGTGTACAATCCATCTTATGAAATTTTCTTTCATATAAGAGTAGTTGTTTTCCAATGTTAAGTCCTCGAAACATATGTTCGGACTTACTAATAAGTAATTTGCTAACACTTGGGGCATATTCCCCCACATTGAAGGTATTTAAAGAAAGATCTCTATGGCTTTCCATACCTTAAAATGACATATTATCACGTTCAGGTAGCAAATACGTCTTGTTAAGTAAATACCATTATATCTCATTATATCTTAATCATATTTTAAGTCACCCCCACAATTTTCTCATAATTGTGATTGCTGAAATGCATGAGATCAGTAGAAACATATGAAGCTATTCTAACTTCTTAGGCCTTAAAGCCTCACTAGTCTTTTAAGATAAGCACCTCTTGAGACCTTAGTCTCATCTGCTTATCAATTCAACCATCATTTTTCTAAGATGAAAGCAAATCATCCATAATGAGTTCAAGCTTAACGGTCTGATTATTCTTTTTCTTATCACAAAATCTTTCTTGCCATGTCGAACCATGATATAACAAACCCATTGGTTGACAAATTTGAATGCACTTCTTTTGGCCGGCATGCAAGTGTATGTACACTTTTTATGAGGTTGCAACTCTGACTAGTTAGCAACCTGCATGTAGTTAGACAATGTCTCTTATTTTGCAAGATAATTTGGAGATACAATCTTCCAGTATCACAAATAAGGACCTGCTTGAAGACTCAATCTTCCAAATTTTACAAACACGTATGTATCTAACTTTTATACCACATTCTAGTGCCTTTGATTAGATGATGCCAAGTAGTACATCGTTTCAACAACCCTAAACACACAATTTCGCGAAGAGGAAATACATTAAAACCTCCAGGCCCTCATACCCATTCTATTATACTAGCGTTGTATCTTTCTCATGATCAACGGCCTGGACAAATGCAAGCACTATATGCTTCTCAAATACTGTTGCACAAAGTCAACTATTTATGCATATGCATTCTCATCCTCATCTGAAATGGGCTGCAAACAATGGCATATTGAAATCAATCCATTTGATTGATACTAAAATTTAAGTTTCTGAACTTGCCACCATGAGTACAATAATACTTTGCAACAGATACATCCACAAGGAGGGCTTTCTTCTCTTTCCTAAATAAAGAACTACAACATAGTGGATTAAATGCATCAATTCAGATTAATTCCTTCTTGAAAATGAACCCATTTCACAAATTGGTATGGTAACCTTTTCAAATTTGCAGATAAATCAAATTTTTTAATCAAGCCATATCACGCCCCAACCACAAACAACACCAATCAAATTGATTGGCTAAATCACTGAATGCCTTCTCATAGAGATATCCATGTCTCTTATCGCATGACATAATTTAATTTTTCTGAAAGAAACACTCTCAGCATCATCCATGGCAGATTCATTTTAGTGCGAATAACCAGGGCAAATAAGTATACATATATGCACATATGCTATATGCATCTGTACAGAAAGATGTGTCAGTACGGTCATATACGTCTCAAGAAGCCACAAACAAAAGGTACCATTTCAGAAACAGATCTCTCTGAAGAGAAAATTCCTTCGTCAGGCATTGAGTCTATTCCCAAGGTATTGTGTAAATAATATTTGGGAATAATTGTGAAGATATCCCAGAATAAATGTGATTGAGATTACTTACTTGAAAGAGTTTGTCTTCAGTTGGGAAATGTACTAATGATAGGATTTCGGGGTAATTTAATGCCTTTGACTATTTCCACGTGTAGAGGAGTTTTGAGCAGTCGTAGTTCGTTCCCATCATGTCCACAGATGCTGAGTTGCGATGAGGGTTAGCGTAATTGGGGGTTAGCATAATTGGCTAACACCCAAAAATTAGGAGGGTGTCCACCAAAGGACCTTCGATGCCTAAGAAAAGTAGTTTGAGAAAAATTGAACAGAGGAAATTTTAAGTAGTAAGTGGTGACTACCGATTTCTCTATTTGACTTGGCTATTTATAGGCTTGAAACCTTGAAAGCAGCTCGAATGAGATGTTGTAGGCCATCCTAGGCAGACTACATTCACAATTGAAGATCAACTCAATCAAGTAAGAAATCCCTATCACAATCAATTACGGATACATCCACCATTATATCAAAATATTTTCTCCTAAATAATATCTTAGGAATATTCTTTCATCGTCCATCTTACAGATGATGCACCTTGGCTAATGGGAAGTCGTTGTGTGCAGGGCAAAACCCTAACCCTATGGTTGAAGATGACGGATTTTTGCTACCACACTAGTAATGGTGCAAACCAATCTACGCAGGCAACTTACGAGTAGTCCTAAAGGTCCCTCGTTGGTTGAATCACAGGAGCGCTAAACACCTAAATGGGAGACTTCGAAGAGTCGCCTTCCTACCACCTTGGATTGGGTATGGCTGAAGGATTTGGTATGAAATCAGGTTTCCTTTCCTATCTGATGTAGGAGTCCTAGTTGTAATGTATGTGGGAAACTTGGACGCAAGTTTCATATTGATTTGGGATTCCTAGTTAGTCTAGGGTTAGGTTATTCTAGTATAAATAAGAGAACCCCAGTTTGAGGGTTCGTGTGAGAAAGAAGAGAGACTTGTAAGGCTTATGAACTGTAGTGTATTTGACAGTTCATGTGCTTACTTTATTCATTAATAAAGTAAGCTTCCGTTGTTCAAATTTGCTGTTGTTCTTGGTTTAAACTGACAGGGGTATCAACAAGTGGTACCAGAGCCAAGGGTTCCGGTGTTTAAGCCAAGCAATGACCAAATTTGGAGACTCCAGTAAGAATGGAGAGGATGAGGGTACTGAGGTAACTAAAACCTCGGTGCAAAGTGCTAGGTTCGAGATTGAGAAGTTCGTTGGAACTAATAACTTCGCTATGTAGCAGTGTGAAGTTAAGGATGTACTGATACAGCAAGGAATACTAGTTGTTCTTGAAGATATGCCTACGGCAATGAAGAAGGAAGAATGGCAACGACTAAATGCACATGCATGTTCCACAATTAGGTTATGTCTGGGCAAGGCACAAAAGTATGGTGTGATGAATATCTCATCAGCCAAGGAGTTATGGGACAAGCTGGAGACAAAATATTTGAAGAAAAGTGCAGAAAATAGACTTTATCTTAAGAGCAAGCTTTATCGATTCCAATACAAGGAAGGAACAAAGATGATTGATCATCTAGAAGAGTTTAACAAGATGATTGCTGAATTGTTGAACCTAGAAGAGACAATCAAGGATGAAGACAAAGCTTTGATCTTGATGAATTCTCTGCCCGAATCATATGAATCATTCGTTACAACATGGATTTATGGTAGAGAAACCATTAAGTTTGATGAGATCTCCAGTGCTGTGATGAATCATGAAGTTCGCAATCTTGATAGACAAGAAAGAAACAGTTCTGAAGCTTTACTGGTAAGAGGAAGATCAAAGGAGAGAAACCATGCAAATCGAAAGAAAAGCAAGTCACGCACAAGGGGAAGTTCAAGCAATAGGAAATTCTTGGACAAGGATGAGTGTGCGTTTTGCCACGAGAAAGGTCACTGGAAGAAGGATTGCCCTAAAATCAGGGCGAAAAATAAAGGAAAGAAACATGAAGACTCAGAAGCAAACATGGTTGAAGCAGACGATGAAGACTTTATCTGTGCCCTAACTGCATCAGATAATATGGACTACATGAATAAGTGGGTACTGGATACCAGATGCACCCATCACATGACTTCCCAACGCCATTGGTTCTCAACCTTCAAAGTCCTTAATGGAACCGTGTATATGGGTGATGACAATCCATGCTCAACACAAGGAATTGGCAGCGTCATGATTAAACATCATGATGGTGTAATCCGAGAACTACAGGGAGTGAGATATGTCCCAAACCTAAAGAAGAACTTAATCTCTTTAGGCACTCTTGAATCCCAAGGCTGCAAATTCTATTCCGAGAATAACATACTTAAAGTTGCAAGAGGAGCATTAGTAATGATGAAGGCTCCTAGAAAGGGGTTGCTATACTTACTTGAAGGCAAAACCATGGAAACACAGTTGGCAATGGTGGCAGAAGCTGATAAAATAGACTCTTCGTCACTCTGGCATATGAGGCTAGGGCACGTGGGTAACAAAGCCTTACAAAACCTGATCAAACAAGGTGTTCTAAAGGGAGCCAAGAGTGGAAGGATTGATTTTTGTGAGCTCTGTGTTCTCGGCAAACAAACAAAAGTGAAGTTTGGCACAGCAATACACCAAACTGAGGGAATATTGGACTATGTACATTCAGATGTCTGGGGACCTACGAAGAATGAATCCCTAGGAGGGCAAAAGGTGGTTCATGTCCTTCATCGATGATTACTCACGGAGGTCATGGATATATACAATGAAACACAAACATGAAGTATTGAATATCTTTTTGGAATAGAAGACTATGGTAGAAAGAAAAACTGGTAAGAAGTTGAAAGTTCTAAGAAGTGATAATGGAGGGGAGTATACATCTGATCCCTTCTTTGAAATATGCAAGAATGAAGGAATCACACGTCACTTTAGTGTGAGACAAACTCCTCAGCACAATGGAATTGTCGAAAGGTTGAATCGGACGCTGCTGGAAAAGGTACGATGCATGCTTTCACAATCAAGACTGAGCAAAAGGTTTTGGGCAGAGGCATTAAATTATGCCTGCCATATCTTGAATCGACTACCCTCAGCAGCTTTGAATGATAAAACACCAATGGAGTTATGGTCAGGAACGATAGCTCAAGACTATGACAGATTAAGGGTGTTTGGATGTGACGCTTATTACCATGTGAAAGAAGACAAACTGGATGCAAGAGCAAGGAAAGCCACATTTCTAGGGTTTAATAACGGCGTCAAAGGCTACAGGCTGTGGAGCTCAGAACTTAAGAAGATCGTAGTAAGCAGGGACGTAACATTCAATGAAACTAACATGAACCTTAGTGAAGGAAGCAAAGTAGTTCATGAGGTGGAGCTATCATCCAAAACGAGCACAGAAGAAGATACTCAGATTGAAGAAATACAGTGTAACGATCAAGAAGACACACAAGAGGAAGAAGTTGTGATTAATGATAGCAAAGACCAAGAAGAATGCATCGCCAAGAGAAAAGGAAAACGAGAAGTGGTGCTCCCTGCAAGATTCAAAGACTGTGTTGCATGCATGGCGTTTGCATTACCTGTAATTGAATATGACATCCCTACCAATTTCACTGAGGCAGCGAGGAGTAGAGAAGCAAAGCAGTGGCATGAAGCAATGGATGATGAGATGATGTCACTAAAGAAAAATAACACCTGGGAACTGGTGGAGTTACCTAAGGGAAGAAAGGCTATCGGATGCAAGTGGATATTTGTGAAAAAGGATGGAATGAATGATGCAAGTCCTGTAAGGTTCAAAGCTAGACTAGTAGCTAAAGGATATGCACAGAAGGAAGGGATAGACTATAACGAAATATTCTCTCCGGTGGTGAAACACTCATCCATTCGAATCCTACTGGCACTTATAGCCCAATTTGACCTAGAGTTAGTGCAGATGGACGTAAAAACGGCTTTTCTGCATGGAAACCTATCTGAAGAAATCTACATAAGGCAGCCTGAAGGGTATGAAGAAAAAGGTAAGGAGGACCGAGTGTGTAAACTGAACAAATCGATGTATGGTTTAAAGCAATCACCGCGACAATGGTATTTGAGGTTCGATAAGTTTATGAAGGATAATGGCTACACGAGAAGTCAGTATGACCATTGCGTATATCACAAGAGACTAAGTGAAGGTGTCTATATCTATCTATTAATTTACGTAGATGATATGCTTATTGCCTCCAGTAACCTAACAGAGATTACTAAGCTCAAAGATCAGATGCAGAAGGAGTTTGAGATGAAAGATCTCGGTGACGCAAAGAAGATTTTGGGGATGGAGGTTACACGCGATAGAAAGAAGGGACTGGTGAGTTTATCTCAGAAGCAGTACTTGGAAAAATTACTTCACAAGTTTGGCATTAATGAGCAAACCAAACCTGTGAGTACACCCCTCGCTTCTCATTTTAAGTTGAGCTCTCAACTATGCCCTAAGAATGATGAAGGGAAAACTAAAATGAAAGACATCCCCTACTCCAGTTTAGTGGGAGGGTTAATGTATGCTATGGTATGTACAAGACCCGATATTGGTCATGCCGTAGGAATCATAAGCAGATTTATGCATAACCCTGGAAGAGAACACTGGGATGCTGCGAAATGGGTGCTGAGATATCTCCATGGAACTAGGACTACAGGTATCTGTTTTGAACGAAACAATGGAGGAATTGATAATTTCTCTATTGGTTATGTGGATTCAGATTTTGCTAGTGATTTAGACAAAAGAAGATCCACCACTGGGTATGTATTTACTATGGCGAAAGGTCCTATATGTTGGAGATCAATTCTTCAGTCAACAGTTGCTTTATCAACCACAGAAGCTGAATATATGGCGATGGCTGAGGCCATTAAAGAAGCTATCTGGACACTTGGTTTAATAGAAGATTTGGAAGTAAGTCAACACAAGTTAGAGGTATATTGTGATAGTCAAAGTGCTATTTACTTGGCGAAGTATCAAGTACATCATGCAAGGACCAAACATATCGATGTAAGATATCATTTTGTGCGCGAGGTTATAGTTGAAGGTGATATTTTGGTTAAGAAGGTCGCCACATCTGATAACCCTGCAGATATGTTAACAAAGGTCGTTGGTGCATCAAAGTTCCAACATTGTTTGGATTTGGTGCATGTTAAGCACGTTTGATAATTGGGCAAAGGTGGAGCAGCGGAAGCAGATGAGGGTCTCAGGTGAGATTTCCTACCAAGGTGGAGATTGAAGGATTTGGTATGAAATCAGGTTTCCTTTCCTATCTGATGTACGAGTCCTAGTTGTAATGTATGTGGGAAACTTGGACGCAAGTTTCATATTGATTTGGGATTCCTAGTTAGTCTAGGGTTAGGTTATTCTAGTATAAATAAGAGAACCCCAGTTTGAGGGTTCGTGTGAGAAAGAAGAGAGACTTGTAAGGCTTATGAACTGTAGTGTATTTGACAGTTCATGTGCTTACTTTATTCATTAATAAAGTAAGCTTCCGTTGTTCAAATTTGCTGTTGTTCTTGGTTTAAACTGATAGGGGTATCAACAATGGCTCGATCGTAAGACACAATGGGCCTAATGAGCACCATGGTGGCTCGAAGGTATTGTACCCATAGGCAGGCATAAACTACATCCCTTGAGGTACTTTGTAGTCTGTTCATGACATCAAAGGAAAAAGTGTCATAGCGAGCTTAAAGTTCACGTGTCCTTCTCCTATTAAATGTGGTTAATTTATGTCTCCACAAGTGTCTACAATATTGATTGATTCTTTAGTTTTATTTTTCTTTCCAAACTTAACCAACCATCATATGTAATAGAACCACATTCTCATACTTGACCCCAATTTATAATTTTCTACCAAACAAACGGAGTCCTACTCTTTGAAGATTGAGTAGACTTTACCATATATCTGATATGGTTTTCCAATTGTAAGTAATAGTTTTAAAGTTTAACTCACATTAATGATGTTGACAATTTAATATTATTGTATTCTAAATACTTATTAAACTAAAAGAGATCGAAATTTTTATTTAAATCGTTTTATTTTGCTAATAATATTGGGGGAGGGGGAATTCCAACTCGAGACATTAATTGCAAGTGAGAATGCTTTTAATAAATTGGGCTACTAGCCCCTTACAATCATTATTTAATGTCAAGACAAAGGATTATTACATTGCGTTCAAATATTATTTTTCTTTTTATTTTTTGTTATATTTGGTGTAACGGAATTTCAGTCCATTTATGACGTTGTTGTTCTTCTACCCATTGCCAAAGCCGCAATTTGTAGTCGGAGTCCATGGAATAATAACAGTGCTCGCACCCCCTATCTGCATTCATTCTAAGGGCATCAAAACGGTACCATGGTGAGTTTCTCCAATGCACATAGCAGTAAACCAATGTGCTATACCATAAATTAGGGGAAAGTTCCCAATGAACTTCTTGGTTATCTTCCAAAATGTGAAGGCCAAAATCATCATCTCTTGTTTTACAGTGAACCTTCAACTTTGTCCCGTCATGAATATGGTTGGTTATTTGGACACCCATCATCCTTTTATGAAACAACGTAGCTTTTACATGACTAGTTGTGATGAAATTCAGAATAAAAATAAGTATGATAATATTGTTTAAAGTTTTCATTTTGATAAATATTGTACTCAATATCAAGTGGAACGGTGATGAGTGAAGCTTATGCCGGACTCAATTTATATTTCTAGTATTTCAGTTATTATTTTGTTTTGTTTTAATTTTTCAGTTTCTATGTAAATTCTCACTTAGTCGTTATAATGTTTTTATTAATTGTTAACTTTGTACATATGAGTTACATGTTTTGTATTTATATTCTGTACAGTTTTATAAGAGTGGATTTTTTACACCCCAGTTAATAATTTTATTTTATTACAAGCAATATTATTACTTAAATTTGTATTAGAGGGAAGAAGGAATTATAGAATAAATGGATTATTTTTAATGAACCGCAATTTTGAAACCGTATCATAATCATATTATAAATATATCAATGTATATCAAAAAATACTAGAAAAAGGGACAATCGTGGAGATGGAACTTTTCTGCAGTACATGTTTGCTGATTTTTAAGGACAGCAAGGAACCTATTGCATTAGCGTTACCACCAGCAGGCCGGCCGCTCAGAGAACCATTAGAGAGGCCCATCCCAATGACTTCCCAAGTGGTATTCTAAGGGTTGCGTTTGTTGACTAGCTTCAAGACTAAATTGGATTGTCTTAGACTAGACTAAGCTGTACTAATTTAGTAAAAAATTTGGTGTAATTTCGGACTAAAAAACAGGATAATTAAAAAAAAAAGATGATATATTACAAAATATTTGATTTGTTTCAACTTCAATTTTAACCAAATATTAATGTTATTCCTGTTAAACATTTCATCTTCTCCATGTTCAAGGTATGCTGGTGTCACTCAAATACCGTCTTTAATCTAACCTCCTTTCTTCTACTGGCAATTGCCACTAGTGCCATGCCATCTAACATATTAGAAATTGCAAAATTCTTGAGATTTCAGAACCAACAACTGATAATTTGTTTCACATTTAAACAAAAACCCATCCACAACAAAGCAACTCATCACAATTTTTTCCCAAAAAAATCAAATTTACACAAAAGAATCAATGTGGGTTTTGCGAATAAGGAAATATACCAACAAGAACAAATAATACGAAAACCATAAATTAGATCTAGCAAAAACATATACATACATATATCCGTGCGTGTATGTATATGTGTGTGTGTGTGTACAGACACATACACATATGTTGGAGCAATATTAGAAAATATGAAAAATATAAAAGAATTCCAATAATAATAATCATAAAGAAATTCAAAACATCAATTATATATGAGATTAATATAAACAACTAGAAATAAAGTTAGAAAAACTAACAAACTTGGAGATTGAGGCTTGCATAAATGCAATGTCCTAAGACAGAATTTCGCCCTTACTCTTGTGCTTATAGTTCGGTAGGCGTCCGTCTCCTAGGATTCAACAATCTATAATCCGAAGTCAAAGCACTTCAATCTTCGGACTCTGGAGAACTTCATATATTTTGTACTCTCAAGACACGACTCGGATTTTTACTAACGCATTGGAGAAAACTCTTCTCTTAAAATTCTATTAGACATGTGGGATGCTTGAGTTTATATATAACTCAAGCCACCCCTTTTGAAACAGTAAGATTGTGGCCTAAAGTTCCTACGAACAGATACAACTCATGAATTTGAATTCAACTATGACACATAACTATTATTTTTCATTCATATAAAAATTAAATATTATAATATTAATTATAATATATAATTTCCAACAATCCCCCACATGAATGAAAAATTAGGAAGAATTTGAGATTACAGGCGGACAAGAGATAAAGCAAATTGGTATGGTAACCTTTTCAAATTTGCAGATAAAGCAAATTTTTGAATCAAGCCATATCAGCCCCTAACCACGAACAACACCAATCAAATTGATTGGCTAAATTACCGAATGCCTTCTCATAGAGATATCCAAGTCTCTTATCGCATGAAATAATTTAATTTTTCTGAAAGAAACACTCTCGGCATCAGCCATGGCAGATTCATTTCAGTGAGAATAACTAGGGCAAAGAAGTATACATATATGCACATATGCTATATGCATTTGTACAGAAAGATGTGTCGGTACGGTCACATACGTCTCAAGAAGCCACAACCAAAAGGTACCATTTCAGAAACAGATCTCTCTGAAGAGAAAATTCCTTCGTCAGGCATTGAGTCTATTGTCATCAACCCACAGGTCCACTTGAACATGGAAGAAACTTCGCCTTTAATGGCTATTACTCGATTCAGTAACACACACTTTTCTCTTTGATCAGTAAGACCCGTTGGAAGAAATCGTTAATAATTTATGTACATGTTGGCTTCAAATAAATATCTGAGACTCTCATGCATATATAATTCTGATGGCTCAGTATTATTTACTAGTTCGGTGGGTGCTATCTCTTAGTGGAGAGTATGAATTTGCACAAACAATTTTTCCGTTTATATCAAATTTCCAAATGAAATACTCATCCCAGTTTGAAAACCAACACAAGTATATTATATACTATAGTGCAAAAGTCATTGACTCCCACATAAATTTTGTCATATGCATTTAAGAAAAGTGAAGACAATCGTAAAATTCTTAAGATTATCAAATACAAAACGAATAACATTAGGAAATTACAGTTAAGAAAATCCTATGCCTCGCTTCATGTCTACCCAAACATGAGTGAGAGAGGTAAATATCATTACCGCAATTTTATGAGAATCACTCTATAGGGTTAACGCTACATCTCTACCCTATTAAATTGCATACATTCATATTTCTAATTGTTCCAAATAATAAGTTTCTGTCTTTAGATTGTTGGAGGAATATTAGAAAATATGAAAAATATAAAACACTTCCAACAATAATAATCATAAAGAAATTATATATGAGATTAATATAAACAACTAGAGATAAAGTTAGAAAAACTAACAAACTTGGAGACTAAGGCTTGCATAAATGCAATGTCCTAAAGACAGAATTTCGCCCCTACTCTTGTGTTTGTAGTTCGGTAGGCATCCGTCTCCCAGGATTCAACAATCTATAATCCGAAGTCAAAGCACTTCAATCTTCAGACTCTGGCAAACTTCATATATTTCGTACTCTCAAAACACGACTCGGATTTTTACTAAGACATTGGAGAAAACTCTTCTCTTAAAATTCTATTAGACATGTGGGATGCTTGAGTTTATATAGAACTCAAGCCACCCCTTTTGAAATAGTAAGACTGTTGCCTAAAGTTCCAACGAACAGATACAACTCATGAATTTGAATTCAACTATGACACATGACTATTATTTTTCATTCATATAAAAATTAAATATTATAATATTAATTATAATATATAATTTCCAACAACATATATATACAAACCCAGAAAATGGTGCTTTCTATAATTTCAACTTAAATTAGAAAGAACCACCATTGCAAACACCATTAAACCAAACGAAACATATTCAAAAATCTGGAATTCATATTATATTACCAAAAAATAAGCAAATCTGAGGAAGATTGAGGATATATGGCATTGCATCTTTCCATCTGAAAATATTAGTTTTTTGTGCTCAGATGGACTTCGCGGCCAACATCATCTGAATTCAGCCTCCTTCTGAGCGAGCTGACGCGGTGCTACGGAAGTGGTAGCGGTGTATTTCTTGGATGAAACATTTCTTCAAGGTTCGTAAAGGCTTGATCTTGAGTGAAAAACGAAATTTTCTTCAAGGGCCGTAGAGGCTTCATCTTGAAAGAAATGAATTTTTTTCTTCAAGGGTCGTACATGCTTGATCTTGAATGAAAATTTGAAAATGGACAAATTGACACATAATTATTGTGCATATTTGATTTTTCATAATCTTTGGCAAAATACATTTGGTGTATTTTTTTGAATTTTTTCCTTGTGGTTGTAGGAAAAAAATGTTTTGTTTCCTTTCTTATGTAGGAACCTCCTTCAATTTCCTTCAAAATGTTGGAAAGCCTTGGTGATTTCCTTCAAGGGTTAGCAAAGCTTTGATGATTTCCTTCAAGGTTTCGGAAAGCTTTGATAATTTCCTTTAAGGCTTTGGAAAGATTTAATGCTTGTCCTTGGGTAAGTAGGATGTGCAGTTTTAACTTTCCTTTTTCTTTTCCCATTGCAAGCAAGGAGCATTTTTCCTTTCCCCTTTTGATTTCCACGGCAAGGAGGGCAATTTTCTTTCCCTTTTTGTTTTCCATGGCAAGGAGGGGTTCTTTCCTTTGTTATTTTGGAAATTTTCAAGCCCTTTCCTTTTTTATTTATTTATTTTTCCTTCCTTTTCTTTTCTTTGCTGATTTTTGGTGCAAAAACAGCATGGTTTTGTTTTTGGAAACTTTGAAGATTTGTCCTTAGTTTGGGAAACATGTCATCTAACTTGCACGCCAAGTTTGAGGTCGATTTCTCTTCTGGAAAATTCTGAAAAAAAAATATGACAAACGTAGCTTTATCTCTTATCATTTCAGGTATATATCATACACCACTAGAAAAAATCGGGAAAGCCTTCAACTCGTCATTTTTCCACAATTGCGTTTGCATCAAAACTCCTCTGAAAAGTCAAATTATGGCAAAAAACGTCCTGCTTACGCAGATTGGCTGACACTTGCCATTTTTTACTTGGAATTTGCTTCCTTTTTTTGGTTGGAATGTGCTTCCTTGCTTTGATTTTCCTTTTCCTATTTGGGTATGTATTTCCCTTATGGTATTAGGAAGCAAAGAAATTGACACCTATTTATAGGACCATTGGGTGTGTGTGTTTTTTTTTTCACAATTCACATCCTTGCCGTGCACAGCCATTGTGCTTGCTGTCGTGCCCTTTTTGCTGCTGTGCTTGCCGTGGGTTTTTGTTGTTGTGCTTGCCATGGGCTGCTTGCTTGGAGCTTGTTGTAGTGCGTCACTTTTATCATATGGTGTTGTATAAAAGACTGCAGTGGGTTTGCGCTGTGTAGTGCCTTTTGGTCACAGTTTTCGGTGGTGACGTTGCCGTGCAGTGTAAGAAACTGCTTGAGTAATCGCTGCGGGTTTACGTAGTGGGATTGTGTAGCATTTTGGTTTTTTTTTTTGCTACTGTAGAGTGCATTGAAGGACCGTCTTGTAGCTGGCCTCTTTGCCGTGCTCTTCAAGGTTTTTTGGCTGATTTCTTTTCGTCATTGTGACTTTGTCATCGTCATCCTTCAACGCTTATGAGGTTTGTCTCGCATGTCTTTTGCTTTAGCGAAGCAATTTTTTTCTTCTTCATTTTTTTCTTGTTGTCCCACCTTGTGCTTATGTTGCCTTGTTTGTTTTGTTGCAGCCATGGTATTTTTTAAGTGCTTTAGGAGCAATACCATCACCATTTTTACGAAGGGGCCATCTATTTTTTTGCTCATTTGTACTACGGCTTTGTAGCCAAATTCTTCCTTTAAAGAAATAAAGTATTCATATTCTTGAATTTGCTATTTATTCTTCAAAGTATTTTTGTTTTTGTTGATGATGTGACTGTGCTTGAAGTTTTGAAGTTTCAAGTTGCCTACGTACCCTCGGTTGAGGAGGGATCAAGTCATGACGTAGTTCAAAGGAGTGATGGGTTGCTTTGATGGTTTTGACAGTTTTGATGGTGATTTTGTCGTACATAGTTTATGCTCTTGCGGGCTAGAAGCATTGGGTATCGCCTTTTAAGCTCGTGTGAACAAGGAGCATTGGGTGTCGCCTTTTAAGCTCGCGAGGACAAGGAGCATTGGGTGTCGCCTTTTAAGCTTGTGAGAACAAGGAGCATTGGGTGTTGCCTTTTAAGCTTGTGCGAACAAGGAGCATTGCTGCTGTGTGTAGTTTAGACTCGTGCGGGGGAGGAGCATTAAGTGTCACCTTTTAAGCTCGTGCGAACAAGGAGCATTGGGTGTTGCCTTTTAAGCTCGTGCAGACAAAGAGCATTGTTGTCGTGTGCATTTTAGGCTTGTGAAGGCGAAGAGCATTGAGTGTCGCCCTTTAAGCTCGTGCGAACAAGGAGCATTGGGTGTCGGCTTTTAAGCTTGTGCAGACAAGGAGCATTGTGCCGTGTGCAATTTAGGCTCATGTAGACGAGGAGCATTGAGTGTCGCCTTTTAAACTCGTGCGAACAAGAAGCATTATGCCGTATGCAGTTTAGGCTCATGCAGGCAATGAGCTTTATGCCGTGTGCAGTTTAGGCTCATGCAGGCAATGAGCTTTGTCCCATGTGCAGTTTCGGCTCATGCAGGTGAGGAGCATTGTTTGTTTGTTTAGGGTCAAGAATCTTCCATTGATGGGGCCGATCTTCAAGCTGTCTTCCGCCATAATTAAGTAAGCACCGTTGGTGTAGACCTCTTGTATTACGTAATGTCCGTCCCACTTTGACGTAAACTTGCTTTTTGTCTTGTGAGTTGTGATGATGGGCCTTCGTAATGCCAAGACAAGATCTCCAGTTTGGAAAGACTTTGGGCAGACTTTCTTGTTGAATGCCTTGGATAGCCATGCTTGGTAGCATTCCAAGTGTTGTTGAGCTTCAAGCCTCATTTCATCGAGTGCTTCAAACTCTTGAAGTCATAGCTTTGCATTTTCCTCTTCAGTCAAGCCTTCTTGTATACGAAAGAATAGCTTCCACGCCATATACGAAAGAATAAGGCATAGCTTGGGTAGGAGTTCTATATGTATTCCTATATGCCAAAAGTGCTTTGCTTATTTTTTCTTGCCAGTATTTTTTTGTTCGGCCGATCACCTTCTTAAGAAGGTTGCACATCATTTTGTTCAATGCTTACGCAAGACCGTTGGCCGGAGCATGATACATGGAATACTTGTGCTACTTGAACTTGTATTTCTTGCAGTGCTCGTCCATGAGTTGGTTAGAGAACTGTTTTTCATTGTGAGTGATGCTGTAACGAGCCACACAATATCAGTGGATGATATGCTTCTTGATAAAACGGACAACAGTTTCCTTCTTGACTTCCCTTAGGGGTATGGCTTCAACCCATTTAGAGAAGTAATATGTTGCGGCTAGGATGTAAGTTTCTCCAGCAGATGATTTTGGTGCGATTGGTTCTACGACATCCAATCCTCATGCATCAAACGGCCATGTAGCAGGCAACTATAAGATGTATAGGCTTAGGTGGTTAATGTATGAAGTTGGCATGGAATTGGCAGGCTTGGCACCTTTTGGTGTATTCCAGGCAATCCTTCATCATGCTTGGCCAGTAGTAACCCATTCTTTTGAGCTGAATGGATTGATTAGCTTCTTTCTCGTCTAAGTGTGCTTCTTCCATGGATTGATTAGCTTCTTCCTCACCTAGGCATCTTACAGTGTTTCTTTGTAGTAGAAGAAATGAGGTGCTCGTCCGGAAGCTTTCCATGCTCCAAGTAGTTGATCAGCGGCTCTCTCCATTCTTCAGTGTCGACTGAAAGTACATCGTCGAGACTTAAACAGAGATGGCAGGAGATGATCTTGGGAAAATGAGTGGGGTGGCGCCGACATCGATCTGGGCCTCGAATCGAATCGACCCATCGGTGGTTGCTAATCCGATTTTGGGATTTAGAGGTGGGTGGTAATGAGATAGAGTAGGGAGAGAGAAGAAGATCCATGCAGGGAAGGAGTGGAGGATTTGACATCGAGGTCGTTGATTACGATGAGACAGCGAACAGACGAAGCATACGAAGGAAAGGCTTAGCAGTCCGCTGCATTTTGGGGGGCTTCGCTAAGAACCTCTAACGAGGTCTCTAGTCGAGGCGAATCCCGTTTAGTTCCACTAAAACTAGTCCCTGTGATTACCAAACACGGGACTACACTAATTTTTAATGTAGTCCAATCCGGTGAAGGCTAGTGAATTCAAACAAACACATCGTGTAAGAGTTTGGAGACTTTCACTGCGTGATCTAGTAAATCCGATAAGTATATACTAAGGTAGGTTCAAGTCCAAAAGACACCTCTCCTGGTGTATGTCACATCTATTGTTTACTCTCGTATCTTAGTTTCTCTAGGACCACATAGTTGTCTCAAAATGTGGGGTATTGTAAGAGTTTTGAGACTTTTGGTGTCCCGCATCGGGGAACCTTTAGTTCCCATTGTCATTTATATAGGTCTAGTCCCTTATTCTAGTAATTAGAACTTGGACCATTTGGAAATGGATTGAAGGCTTGGGCCTTATGGTTGTGTGGATTAGGCTTGTATAATATAGCCTAAATACAATTAATATTAATTAATCAGGACAAGGGCCTTCAAAGTTAAAATTAATCAGATTCATTAATTTTAATTTTGGATTAAGTTTTCAATTAATTTATTAATTAAAAATGTTTTGATTAAAAGACACAGCTCTTAGAAAGAGTTGTGTACTTTCAAATACGTTGAACAAGTATTTGAAAGGGTGTGAAACAACCTATATATTTGCAATCATAGTTTCCAAGGGAGATCATCTTTTCTTCCTCCTTCACTTCCGTACAAACTTTCCAAAGAGTAAACACACAAAGCAACTTCACTAGAATTCTATAATCTAGTGCGAGTTGTAGAATTAGGTAGTTGCATCCTGGTCGAGCAGACATTGTAGAACCACAAGCACAAGAGTGGGACGAAAATACTGTTCGAAGGACATAGCTTTTGCGCTAGCCTCTACTAGGGGTGGGTTCAAAAAACCGAAAACCGAAAAAAACCGAAAACCAAACCGAACCGAGGCCGAAAAAAATCGAACCGAAACTGCCAAACCGAACTGAACCGAATCTGGCTGGTTCGGTTTCGGTTTTTGTGGTCCGGAAACCGAACCGAACTGAACCAAACCGAAAAAAAAATCAAATATAAATACTAAAAAAACTATGGCGTCGTCAGGGTTTGAACCCCTTCCCTGCAATTGGGGTCAGCGCTTGCAAGCCAACTTGACTGTAGGCTTTACATTGTTATGATTGTACCGGTAATATATTTATAGGTTTCTTATGTTTAATGCTTTATAAAATTTCTTTAACTTTACAAACCCTAGCCGTCTCATTCCCATTTCTTCATTTCAGATCTCAAATATCTCAGTCCAAGTCCGCTGCTTCCTCAGTCTCTCTCTCTCCCTCCTTCTCTCAGTTTCTTCCTCAGTCTCTCTCTCCCTCTCCCTCCTTCCCTCTCCTTCCTCTCTTCCTCCAAATCACTCTCCACTCTTCTCCTGTCCTCCTCGCGGATTCCTTCTTCCAAACCATGATTTTCCCTCGCCCCTTTCGAGACCCGAAGAGACCCGACGAAAAGAGGAATTGAGTCTCTCTCTCCCTCTCCCTCCTTCCCTCTCCTTCCTCTCTTCCTCCAAATCACTCTCCACTCTTCTCCTGTCCTCCTCGCAGATTCCTTCTTCCAAACCATGATTTTCCCTCGCCCCTTTCGAGACCCGACGAAAAGAGGAATTGTAAGAGCTTACGATGATCATGGCAATATCGCTGTAGCAAGGGTTGTGGGTTTTATTTATTTTTCAGTTCATGGGTTTTTAATTTTATGGTTACCCATTTGAAATTTATGTAATTTAAGGTGAAAAAGTTTGTATTTTTCTCTGAATATGTTTTGTAATTTTCTAGATATATTGTGGACTTGACTATGAATTTGAATGTGGGCATTGGGCATGTGATGTTGGAGTCCGATTATGGCATTTAGACGAACCCATTTACTTTTTTTTTTTTTTTTCGATCTGCATATATGAACTAATTACTTTTCTTTTTTTTTTCGATCTGCATATATGAACTAATTTGTTGAATTATTTCATGATTTTGTAAATTTTAAAGTTTTAGAATTTTGAATCTGACGATGTACATTTCCTTGAAGATTATATGTTTCTGTATTTGCTTAAGTTTTGAAAATTTGAAATCGATCTACTTGATCATAAGTAGTTGAATTACTTGAATATATTCATAATTTTAAGGCTCTCAATTATCTGATATATGAGAACTGGGAGGTTGATAAGTAGGTTCATTCCATTTACATTATTAAAAATAAAAAATAAAAAAAAACCGAAACCGAAAAAAACCGAACTGAAAAAAAAATGAACAGAACCGAAATTTCGGTTCGGTTTCGGTTTTGGCAAAAAACCGAACCGTTTCGAACCGAACCCAGCCCTAGCCTCTACCTTTGAATCATTCAAGTTAGTATCATTTTAATTTCCGTATTTATTGTGTAATTTCATTATGTATTGCAAGTATACTAGAGTAATAAAGTATAAGTATTTCAAGTTCTGTATTTCTGTTATTTTTGTTTCTAAATTGTTCTCCAACAATATTGTGTACCCGGACCAGGAAAAAGGTGATGCTTTCGAGATCAAGCACCATATGCTTGAAATTTGACCTACTTTATGTGGGCTGCTAAACAAAGATACTAATTTGCACATTACAGAATTTTTAGTGGGATGCCAAAATATTATGATCAGGGTTTTTCTGCTGAGGCTATATCTCCGTCTTTTTCCGTTCACTCTAAACAAAAATACAAAATATGGCTATCCACCCTCCTAGCTGATAGTATCACTTCTTGGCAGCAGTTGCATACAAAGTTTCTGAACAAATATTATCCTACATCCAAGACGTTGAATTACAAGAGAGAGATATTATAACATTTTTACAGAAGCCGAACGAGGAGTTTCACCAGGCATGAGAGAGATATACAGAGATGTAGATGAAATGTCCACATGCTGCATTGACACTGGCACTCATATAAAGATTTTTTTTTTAGGCTTAATCCTACATATCTAAGAGTCATCTTAATGAATCAACAGCATCAGCAGGGGATCGTTCTCATCTACATCAGCTAGGGAGGCATTCGAAATATTTGATATGGTGGCCAAAGGATATCAACAATGGACACCAAAGGATATCAACAATGGACAACAGAGAATTCACACACACAAAAAAAGTGTTTTTGAATGAACCGCAACTTGAAACCGTATCATAGTATAAATATATCAATTTATATTAAAAAAATACTAGAAAAAATGGAGTGGGGTGACAATAGTGGAGATGGGCATGTGAAACCAATGTTTATGAGTAAGTGATTCAATGGACAATGATCAATGAGGAAAAAAAAATTGTTATTCTATTCAAGGGATAATGATCGGTGAGAAAAAAATTATTATTATTTTGTTATATATTTTAAAGCGGCTGGCTAGGTACCTTTCGTCCGACGGTAGACGTTTTGAGTCGGAAGTGGATTATCCTCATTTCGATCTTGCTAGTTGGACGTATGCCTTAAAAGCAATCAAAATCCGTGGATTTCTTAAGGTAATACATGGATAACGATTACATACCACTTGTCAGAGGCAATTTATGAGATAGTGTTAAACATTGTTCTTAGTCGTTGGATTATTTGAGTGGATATCTTATGATCTTGAAAGACTGATACATAACTATGTTTACACGATTGTAGTACAGGATGCATGACTGGTTAACCATTAGCAAAAGTCACCAAGACAAGGGTATAGGTGCTTAATAAAGATTAAGTTCACTGAATGCGATCAAGTCTTGAGGTTTTATGCATGTATACTAGATACATACTCATGTCAGTAAGAATTTGGTTGTTGTAATAATGCAAATTAGTCCTTGGATCTGACACATCACATTTGTCTTGTGATTAGTGTGGAGCCAAAAATAATCACAAGGCGACACGTGGACTTTCGGATTAAGAAGACAAGAATGCCCTTGAGGGGTATCAGAAATCCTACGCTCGAGTAGCCGGTAATTATCGTCGGTCAAGTCAAAAGCGCCCATAAAAGGTAAACAAATCCGAATTATTTCATCCATCCGCATTTAAGGCAATTATCTCATAAATCTACCCATTATCCCACATAAATGGAGATAATTGGCAAATTAATGGGGATATTTCCTATTAATTTGTCAATTAAATGAGCCTTGAAGACCCAAAATATACCACAGAGGGCCGGCCCTCTCTCTCCAAAGAGTGGCCGGCCACTTCCCCTTTTTATTTCCATATCTCCTTCCTTTTTTCCTCATTTTTTAGCCAACAATTCAATTACTCCTTATTATCTTTTTTCATAAATATAAATCCTTTCCCTATTTGATTAATTAGCCAATAAATAGGCTAATTAAACCTAGATCTCACACCCAAAAATCCCTCTAAGGGCCGGCCACCCCTCCTCTCCTATAAATACTACCCCTTTTCTCACAAAGGGGAGAATTCCAATCCTTCGGCAAAAACACTCTAAACACTTTTTCTCTCTAATTCTAACTTTGGCATCGGAGGTTCTTCGGCCAAAGCCCCCCCCCCCCCCATTCATCATGGGCGCGTGAGGCTTTTGGCCTTAACCTAAGGTGCTTATTATTTTGTAGGTGCAAAATCGTCTAAGACCGAAGAGGAGAAAATTTGCATCCACAAATTGGTGCTTTCATTGAGAGGAGAAGTTTACGCTCGAAAAAGACTCTCGCACACAAAAGGTTTTTTCTTCAACTTCTAGTCCGTTTGTATTCTTTCGTACGTTTTTATTATTAGAATTTTTTACTCGTAAAAAGTTCTTTGGTAAAGCGTATAAAAAAAAAAAAGAAAAATACATAATGGTTAGAAATCTAGAAAATTCGATGAGCAACAATTCGAACATTCAAGACGTGGGACCACGGCGATCTACGAGATTGAATGTGGCTTTAGGGGAGATGGCGCCACTACCACGAGGCTCCACCATGGGAACCACCGCGGTGACCACCTGCGGCGAGGTCCATGGTACCACCGCTGCAGTCCAAGTCCCGCATTCGCGCGCGCCTCATGTTGAGCAGCCTGCTCTTGCCCTCGCAGCCCAGCCTGCTCCTGCAGCCAAGCCTGCTCCTACAGCCCAGCCTGCCCACGCAGCCATGCCTGCCCACACAGCCATGCCTACCCACGCAGCCCAGCCTGCCCCTACAGCCTAGCCTGCCCACGCAGCCCAACCTGCCCACGCAGCCCAGCCTGCCCACGCAGCACTGCCTGCCCACGCAGCCCAGCCTGCCCACGCAGCCCAGCCTGCCCACGCAGCCCAGCCTGCCCACGCAGCACAGCCTGCCCCTGCAGCCCAGCCTGCCCATGCAGCCCGGTCTGCCTCAGTGGTGTCCCAAGCAGTCAATCAATCAAGCCGAGCAGTCGGACGGTGTGCAATCTCGACTGGGCCCCCGAGATAGCGTGGACTCCCGTCTTAGCGCGAGGAAGAGCGTGCATTCTCGGTTAGGCCCATGAGCGAGCATACAATCAAGGTTGGGGCCACGTTTTGAAGAATCACATGAGCAGCCTTCCAAGCAGAGCATTCATTCGCGCTTATGCCCTTAATGAGCATTTTCCATGTCGCTTCGGAAAATGCAGCGCGAACGCACGAAGGGAAGCAGCCGCTCGGTCTGTTTCAAGTCCAACAGGCAGCCCACGAAGAGATCATTCGCCAGCTAAGAAGACCAGGACTCCACCGCCCCAACGAAGACAAATTCGTGTCAAGCCTAGTCCTCAAGTTCGCGATCTCTTGGCGAGCGGTCTCAAGTTGCAGAGAAGTGGGAGCAGAGACGTTAGACCCCTTCAAAGCAGCAAGTTCAGAGTCCAAACTTTTAACTTTCTTGGCCAAGGAGTAAGCTTCAGCAGCCATAGACCTCGCCACCCCCTGGGCAGCCGTGGTATTCTCTTGATCAAAGATCATGGACTCGGCAGCCAAAACCGCCGTTTTTGCATCATGGTCAGCGGAGCAGCCCTCCTGTACTCAGGCGTATGCTTCACGAATGAGCCTGGACCAATAATCCCTTTGACGCCGTCAACAAACTCAGCACACGCGTCCATATCCTCAAGAAGGTCTGACCTCAAAAGCGCACAAATCTCAGCAGCTTCCTTGGAGTTAGACTTGGCGGATTTATCAATACCACTGGCGCAAACAGTCTCTCTCTTTCTCAGAAGGCAACTTGGCCCCAGTAGCGAAATGGATAAGTTTTGGCGCCACTTTAGCAGACGAAGATGTCTTGCCATTCTTCATGGTAGCAAGCCTTTCCGAAAGAGAATCCTAAGTGGAGCGGCATCGCTACCACGATTTCCACCACGGGAACCACCGCGGTGGCTATCACGGTAGCCCACCGCGACGAGGTCCGTGGCGCCATCACCACGGCCCGAGCCGTGCCATCCAAGGTCCCGGCCCAAGCCATGTTATTTCAAGCCCAACGTGAGCCCAATACGTTGCCGAGCCGAGCCCAAGCCTCGCACCCACGTGTGCCGCACGCTAAGCAGTCCACTCTCGTGGTCCAGCCTGCTCCGGCCGTGCAGCCCACTCTCGTGGCCCAGCCTGCTCCAGCCGAGCAGGCCATTCCAATGGTCCAGCCTGTTCCCGCAGAGTAGCCTACTCCCGTGGTCCATCATGTTCTCGCCGAGCAGTCTACTCCCGTGATCCATCATGTTCCTGCCGTCGAGCAGCCCACTCTCGTGGTCCAGCCTGCTCCCGCTGAGCAGCCCACTCCCGTGATCCATCATGTTCCTGCTGAGCAGCCCACTCCTGTGGCCTAGCCTGCTCTCGTGGCCCGTCATGCCCTCGTGATCTTTCAAGCAGCCCAAGCCTGCTACACCATGGGAACCACCGCGGTGACCACCCGCGGCAAGGTCCATGGCACCGCTACTACGGCCCAAGTCGGCCCAAGACCATCTCAGCCTTCCTAACTCAAATCTCGCGCCCGAAGTCTACCACATTTCCATTACTCAAGGAGGCACATTCCTTACAAGCTCTTCCGTTCCAAATGGCCAACAACACTTGTCTCGACAAGTCATGGAGTTGACAAGCGCCCTAGCATAACAAACAACCTTGGTGAACCAGCTCTTACAGTGCACCAAGATGCGACGTGTCCCAAACGAGGTGTCTCGAAGAATGACAAGGGCAGACGAAGAACCTCTCCAGCAGCGTCCCGACAAGCAGCCACCCGACCAGCCTCTAACCAAGTGTTTGGGCAGAGCACACTCCCAATTGGGCCTTCGAGATAGCGTATACTCCCGTCTTAGCGCGCGGAGGAGCGTGCACTCTCGACTAGGCCCACGGACAAGCATACACTCACGGTTGGGGCCACACTCCGATAATCAACATGAGCAGTCTTCCAAGCGAAGTGTTCATTCGCAGCTAAGTCTGCAAGGAGCATCCTCCACATCACATCGGAGTAGGCAGCATGACGAACGGAGAGAAGCAGTCACTCAATCCGGCTCAAGTTCAACCAGCAGCTTGCGAAATCCCTCGCCTGCTAGGAATCCACCACATGCACCCGCTACCGCGGCATAGACGAGCCGAGCACATAGAAGAGCAGCCTAGACCAACAGGTCAAAACTGGGGGCAGCCGAGAGCTCCATTACCTCAACTAAGGAAGAAGTAGACCAAGCGATTGAGCAAATTCCAACGCAACGAGGTCATCGACGAGGCACTACGGCGGGAGATGACCAACATAAGCTGATCCCCCTTCACAGATAAGATCGAGCAGACGGAGCGTCCACACAAGTTTAGCATGCCACATTTCACATCATTCAAAGGAGATGGAGACCCGGAGAGACACTTAAAGCACTACCGAAGCACGATGATCCTCTATCGAAATAATGACGATCTCATGTGCAAGATATTCGCGACTACTCTACAAGGCGAGACGCAAGATTGGTTCTACACCCTGCCGCCACAATCCATCCGGAGCTTTGACGATCTTTCCTTGATCTTCACCAAAGAATACTCATCTTACCGCTCGATCAAGAAAAATCCGATCACCTGTTCAAAAACCCGAAGGAATCACTCCGCGACTACGAAGATCGTTGGATGCGACGACTCAATAGCCAGTGCAGCCTTTCAAAAGGGCCTCCCGCAGATCACCCCTGTTTGGAGAGATGATCATGAAAGAAGACGTGACTCTAGCAGATTCCTTCACCCTAGCAGAGAAGCATGCACTTTGGGATGAAGCTCGACGAGCAGAAAAGGCGCCCGAACAGCCTAAAAAAGAATCGATGGTGGCTCAAAGAAAGGAAGATGGAAAGCGGCCCAGCAAAAGAAGACAGGAGGCCAAGCGGAGGGACAAGCCCATGACCAAAGAAGGCTCCACGACCAGGAATTACTCGAAGTTTTCAATTCCGATCCATTAAATTCTCCGCAACGTGAAGAATGAGCCGTGGTTCAAGCTACCAAATATTGCGCATTTCACCGAGAACCAAGTCACGCCGCCGAAAGCTGCTGCACTTGGAGGAATTATCTGGAAAAGCCCGTGAAGAAAGGCAAAGTCGACAAGTGTTCGGACAAGCCGGCAGCGCAGCCAAGAATGAATGCTGAAAAAGAAGATCCAGCAGGCCCCATTGATCCCTCAAGTCTAGGCAGCCGACGCACTACCAGGGCCCATCATCGGCTTCACACGAGAGACAACTTTGATTTGATACCATGATCGAGAAGATGGCGCTCAAGCAGATCCGAGAAATTCTGGAAATGAAGTCTCCCACAACCTTGAAAGAGATCCAAAGCTTGACTGGACGAGCAGCCGCCCTCAACCGTTTCCTCTCGCGGTCTACTGATAGATGCAAGCCTTTCTTCAAAGCCATCAAGAGGGCGCAACGTGATGAGTGGGACGAAGAATGCGAAGAATCCTTCCAAGACCTGAAGAAATATCTCACATCGCCTCCATTACTATCCAAACCGGAAGCAACGGAGGACATATTCACATGTTTGACGGTATCTGAGGCAGCAATAAGCTCTACCATCATACGAGAAGAGCTGGGGGCCCGACTACCTGTATTCCACAGTTTAAAAGCTCTCCTCGATGCTACCAGAAATTCAAAAAATGAACTTTGGCGATAGTTGTTGCAACCTAGAAGCTCAAATCAGACGCACGCAGTCATCTTCATGACGCGCGACTCCGCCCAATCTAGACGCGCGACGATAAAGGCGCAGACACTAGCGATGCAAAGTTTCCTGACGAACGTAACAACTCAGCCCAAAATGTGTGCCAAGGGCAGAAGAACACTAGAATGACGCACTCGGAACCAAGCTTTGTCCTCGTCACCCCAAAATATTCTACATAGGAGCATCATGTACCAGCAGTTGAGCACTACCTCCTGCTATGTGTCACACGGCCCCACCCGACCTTTGTTCCATAATTCAACTATAGAGTGGCCCAATACCGGCAGTTGAGCACTTCCTGCTACGTGTAACATGGCACCAGCTCTACAGCTCCCTATCGCGCCTTCACGCCTAGCCTAGGCAGCGCAACAAGAACGGTCCAACGACGCCCCGGAAGCAGCCGAGCATACCTTAGCCGCACCTGCTCCCTCAATGGAGATTTCCAGCATTTGCATGTTGACAACACATCCAACTACAAAGGTTCGGGAGCAGACATGGTCCTTGCCACCCCAGACGGTTCAGTGCTCGAGCAGAAGATCACTCTTGGCTTCAAGGCATCTAACAATGAAGCAGAGTACGAGGCCCTACTGGCAGGCCTCCGCATGGCGAAAGACTTAGCGGTGAAGAAGCTGGCGATTCATTCTTATTCTCAGCTGACTACTAGCCAAATCGCAAGGGAATACATGGCGAAGCATCCAAGGATGGCGCAATATCTAAAGAAGGTACGCGAGCAGCTGGAGACATTTCAGACTTACACGCTCACTCGAGTTCCACGGACGAAAAATGCCCATGCAGATGCGCTAGCCGGCGTGGGCTCTGCCCTCGATCACCAGCTCAAGCGTTCAATTCCGGTGGAGTACCTAGATAAGCCGAGCATAGAGTCCGAGCCAGTAGCCGAGGTGACACAGGTTAGTGCAACTCCGAATTGGCAAAGCCCTATCATAGATTACTTCGTCAATGGCACGCTCCCCACAGAAAGGTTGGAGTCAAGGAAACTTCAAACCCGAGCAGCGCACTACTACATGTGGAAGGACATTTTAGTTCGAATACCCTACGCCGGACCGCACCTCCAATGTTTGGCACCTCCCGATGATTTGAAGGTCCTAAGTTCAATCCATGAAGGCGTTTGTGGGAACCGTTCTGGAGGACAATCTCTGGCGCAAAAGGCTCTCAACGCAGGCTACTAGCCAACTACGCATCAAGATGCCCGGGAGTTAGTGCAAAAGTGCGACCGCTGCCAACGTTACAAGCATGTACCAGCCCTGCCCGCCAGCGAGCTACATCCACGAGCAAGTCCCTGGCCGTTCATGCAGTGGGCAATCGACCTAGTAGGACCTATGCCGCCTACTACTGGGGGCAGAGGCATGATGATCGTGGCAACCGATTACTTCACCAAATGGGTAGGAGCATAGCCCACGACAACCACGACTCAGACGGACATAGAGTGCTTCGTATGGAGGAACATCATTTGCTGATTATCATCCCTCAGTTCATCGTCACCAACGACGGCCCGTAATTTGCGGACGAAGATTTGACAAAGTTCTTCCAAAAGTAAAACATCAAGCAGCACATGTCCATGCCAAGATATCCTCAAAGCAACAGGCAGGTCGAAGCATCCAACAAGACGATCCTCGACTGCCTCAGGAAATCCCTCGCCAACAAGAAGGGAAAATGGCCAGAAGAACTCCCCGGATGTCTATAAGCATATCGCACCACCTAGAGGCGAGCAACCGGAGAAACCCCTTTCTCTTTGGCGTTTGGCTCGGAAACAATCATTCCTCCCAACATCATCACGCCAAACATCACCACCCTACTGCCAGATATCGAGCAGAACAATGAAGAAATGGCCACGAACCTAGACCTAGCGGAGGAAAGGTGCGAGCAGACCATAGCCCGCATCGCATCCAACCAGCAACAGCTCCTCTCTAGTTACAACAAAAGGTCCAAAATCCGGCAGTTTCAACCCGGAGATCTAGTTCCGAGGAAGGCTTTCATCACTGCTCAAAGGGAGAGATCGAAGAAGATGGACCCTATTTAGGAAGTACCACGCGTGGTCTCCAGCTACGTCCAAAGGCTCAAGCAGCTCAGACGGGCACAACCCTCGCAAGCCGAGGACTACCAGTTGTTCCGCAATCTTTACAATTAAGTTGTTTGTTCACTTGTTTTTCAACAAGGAACGCTTTTACAACTTGATTACATTGCGGCAACTAACAACTCCTGCGCTTCAAAGAAGCTCGCGCCCTTCTTAGGGACTCACTGTAGGAACAACGGCTCCCGAGGGGCCAATCTACTCTCCAACGCGGGAGGATAAACTCTTGACTCCGAATATCCAGATGTGGATGAGCCTGGCTGCCCTAGTGTAACTAGCTGCACGATGGCTTGCGCCGGAATTCCTAGAAGTAGCCACAATGGTCTTTTTCAAGGCCTAGCTAATTGAAGGATTTTGGGTCTCTTGGCCTAATCCGCGGGAACCGGGCCCTAGAGACGGGGGGGGCACACTATCCCGGGAAACCCTAGCTTGTAGCCTACGGATCCCGGCAGACTGCCTACGGCTTGCCCTTCAAGCAGTAAAGCCATGCTGGACTTATACAACCGCACATTCTTGTGAAAGGTTAAACAAGCTAGCAGGCATATGTGAAGTTTTATCCACTACCGACATGCTACGTAGTCGATGAGCTTCACTTAAACCAAATCCTGAAGTGTTGTGGCACTAGCTGCGCAGCCTACGGAATTGGGAAGAACCAGAGTTGACAGCCTAGTGGTTACGCGGATTAGCCTGCTTCTGTAAGTAAGGCGTCTGGCTACCAACCCTATGGCTGGCAACTTTGCAAGGTAACAGCCTAAGGATCGTGCGGATGCGGCTGCTACAGTAAGTAAAGCATCCGGTTGTCGATCCCGCAGCTAACAACTTTGCGACAACTTGCGCCAAGTCCTAAAGTGTTGTGACAATTGCTGCGCAACCTACGGAATTGGAGAAAGCCAAGGTTAATGGCCTAGTGGTTACGCGGATCCGCCTACTTCTGTAAGTAAGGCATCCGGCTGCCAACCCTACGGTTAGCAACTTTGCAAGGAAAAGTTCTACACCAACACCTACGACCACGTAGGCTACGCAGCCTGTCTGCTTATGAAAAGTGGCGCGCCTGCTACTTGCCTATAGAATCTAAAGGTTAAGGTATGAGCGAAAGGAGCAAAGACGGAGAAAAGCAAAGGAGGCAAGTTTATTATATTTTCTAGCAAAATTGATAAAACTGACAAAGACTAGAGGAGTTCAAGCAAAGAAAAAGCAATAAGGAGAAACAAATCCTAAAGGCTACCTAGAAGACTACTCTTCGGCAGCTTGGCCATCCAACGACTGCTCCATTGTCACACCTTCGGCAGCCACGGCAACCTCAGCAACGGTACCATCCGGCACTCCACTCCCGACTGCCCCGTCAGGGATACTCCCATCTCCAACTATCTCACTAATAGAGGACTCGAAAGTAAAGGCGAGCAAATCTTCTGAAGAAATAGAGAAGGTCTGGTCTTAAGAGCACACGGACCTCATCAGCCTCCCTAGAAGCAGGCTTAGCGGAACTCTCGCAGCTGCCCACGCAAGTAGTCTCCTCCATCCCAGCAGACTTCGGCATTGGGGGCAAATCTAGCAGCCTCATTTCTCTTCCCGTCGGAGGAAGTCATGTCAATCACAGACCCCTCGGTAGCAGGCGGACCCTCACAAGCAGTGGATAAAGTCTTCAATTTTTCCCAACCGGCATCTCTTGAGCAGCCTACCTTTCTCCCGACAAAGAAGACTAGGCAGCTAACGCCATTCATGGTACCCGGCAGAGAAGCTCAACCCAACATTCTAGCAGACATGAGGCCTACATGCCCAGCACTCCAGCAGCCCATGAAGCCCGCAACATTCTCATTTCTCTCGATCGCCAGCTTGGCCCGCGTCAGGTCCTAAAGGATGTGAGCCGCGCGACTACCCTAGCACTGCTCCCCAGCGCCTCAGTTCGCGGTCCCAGCCGCTCAAGCTGCCCTGGGCTTTAGGCAAGCCGAGCTGCCCAAGCAGTGGTTCTTGCCACGACATCTCCTCGGCCCCTGCCGAGCCAACTCCTGGCCCCTGCGAGCCGACGTGCCGCACCACCCCGACGGCTGCCCCGTAATAGCACTATCCAAGAAGAAGGCAAGAAAAATTAAATTTTTCTTACATCAGTGCGGCACGGAGAAGACGAAGAAATCAACGAAAGACGGTCCTTTTCATGGGCAAGATGTAGAAGATTGCTAGAGGAGGGGGAACAAATATCCTCTAGCTTCCTCTCTTTTGTAGGGTAGAATAAATTGCTCTCCAAAGTTGATTTAATAACCCACTTAAGGTGGACTTAAATAGGCTTTGAGAGAAGTTTATTTCCCTCTCCTAGAAGGACCTAATTTCCAATTAAAGAGAGGATCAACATCGAGATGGGAAGCAATCCTATAGTTCCTGAAGCAAGAAGATCTCTACACCTGCTGCCCTTTCCTACGAGCAGCCCAACAGGTGTGGGGGCATTTGTGGAGCCAAAAATAATCACAAGGCGACACGTGGACTTTCGGATTAAGAAGACAAGAATGCCCTTGAGGAGTATCAGAAATCCTACGCGCGAGTAGCCGGTAATTATCGTCGGTCAAGTCAAAAGCGCCCATAAAAGGTAAACAAATCCGAATTATTTCATCCATCCGCATTTAAGGCAATTATCTCATAAATCTACCCATTATCCCACATAAATGGAGATAATTGGCAAATTAATGGGGATATTTCCTATTAATTTGTCAATTAAATGAGCCTTGAAGACCCAAAATATACCACAAAGGGCCGGCCCTCTCTCTCCAAAGAGTGGCCGGCCACTTCCCCTTTTTATTTCCATATCTCCTTCCTTTTTTCCTCATTTTTTAGCCAACAATTCAATTACTCCTTATTATCTTTTTTCATAAATATAAATCTTTTCCCTATTTGATTAATTAGCTAATAAATAGGCTAATTAAACCTAGATCTCACACCCAAAAATCCCTCTAAGGGCCGGCCACCCCTCCTCTCCTATAAATACTACCCCTTTTCTCACAAAGGGGAGAATTCCAATCCTTCGGCAAAAACACTCTAAACATTTTTTCTCTCTAATTCTAACTTTGGCATCAGAGGTTCTTCGGCCAAAGCCCCCCCCCCCCCCCATTCATAGTGGGCGCGTGAGGCTTTTGGCCTTAACCTAAGGTGTTTATTATTTTGTAGGTGCAAAATCGTCCAAGACCGAAGAGGAGAAAATTTGCATCCACAATTAGGTCATTAATCTTAGATTAATGTTAAAGGCACTCTGGTACGAAAGGCTGGTGTGAGGTTAGGTCCTTCAATTTCAGTCAACTCCGTTCGGAATCGCTTGATATAATTTCTTAGACTTTCATCTCTTTCTTGGTTCAGATGGTACAAGGCGTCATAACACTTACGGACAACTTAACAGACGGAGAAGTTACTGCCAAAAATATTTGCCAACATCTTAAAGTCCTTGATCAATCTAGAGATGAGCTCTGCGTACTACTGCATAATCTCTATTGTTGAGGAAATTTTTTTGCACATGATAGTTTCATCATGAATGTAGAGCACCATGACATCCCGTTCTTGTATGATAAGGTTGTGCAGATCAATATCCCTTTCATAGAAAATCATCTGAGATAGAGTGAACTTTTCAGGGGCATGGTTGCAATTTCATCTGATAGGGATTCGTCTTTCGTCTAAAGATCCTGATCTGGATCTTGAATCGAGAGGCTTCCTGGTCTTCCCGTTCTTGTATATAAACAACAGTTGTATTATTCTTTCAATTAATGAGAAATACAAGATTACTTTTCTCACATGGTATCGCTCGCCCTTTTGCTTTACCGCTTCTCGATCCTTGCTTCCTACAATTTTTCTTTGCAAAATATATGATCTTCTCTTAATTTCTTTGATTTTTTTCTCCCTAATTAATCGACTTTCTTTGATCTTTATTTGCGATCATGACTTCTTCCGGTTCATCACCGCTGAATCCAGAGGTCATCGCCCCCAATTCAACTCTGATCACCTTAATTTTTCAGCCCCTTCGATTTCTTGGACCACAATTCAGAATATTAGTTGTATGGTCCCTACAAAGCTTAAGCGTGACAATTATCTTGTCTGGTAAGCATTATTTGCTCCAATTTTTCGAAGATACAAGCTCACCGGAATTATGGATGGATCTGAACCATCCAAATCCAGAGTTTGAGATCTGGTATGAAAAGAATCAAAACATCCTCATTTTTCTGAATTCTACATTTTCGGAAGATATCATTCCATTTATGGTTGGTTTAATATCATCCAGAGAGCTGTGGCTGATTCATGAGCAACGATTTGGAAGTGTCTCAGCCGCACACATTCATCAATTTCGATCACGCCTTCATGCTATTCAGAAAGGCAATCTTGTAATTTCTTACTGAATTCAACGAATCAAGCCTCTCAGATACGTTAATGGCTGCTGGTGCACCAGTTTCTGTTCGTGATCCTATAGCCGTGACTCTGAACGGTCTCTTTGATGATTATGAGTCCTTTATCGAATCTATCATGCTTCGCATTTCTTCAACCTTTCTTGATGAGCTTCATGTTCAATCTACCAATAATTATCGTAGTAATAACAATCGAGGCAAAGGTTCTTTCAATCGCAACGACTATCATGGAAATAACAGAAACTTTAACAACTACCATGGCAATTCCAATGGTTCTGGTAACTATCGAGGCAATTACTCCAATTCTAATCACAATTCTGGTGGATTCAATAAAACCAAATCTGGTGGTCGAGTTCCCTATCAAATCTGTCACTCTCAAGAACATGAAGCGATTAATTGTTTTGAGAGCATGAATCACGATTTTGCTAGCAAGATTCCTCCAACAAAACTCGCTGCAATGTGTGCATATGCTGCTCCTAAGTCTTCTCCTTCATCCTGGCTTATTAATTCCAATGCTGCCTCTCATATAACAAATGACATCTCTGCTTTTCGTTCTCCTATGCCTTATTCTGGTGAAGATAAGGCCTACATCGGTGATGGTCAGGGTATGCAAATTCATCGTACTGGTACTCTACTATTTTTACTCCTAAGGCTATATTTAGATTGAATAATGTTCTTATGTGCTTGAGATGAAATTCAATTTGTTGTCTACATACCAATTCTTAAAGGATAATTACTATAAATTGACCATTGATTCTGATGGATCTGAAATCAAGGATTGTTCTACGCGGAAGACGTTTTTTTCGAGGGCTAGTTAACAATGGATTTTATCCATTTCAAGGCATCTCATCTGCATTTTCATCTCCTTCTGTCTATGTCAATAATAAAGCTTCTTTGTAGCTTTGGCACAAGAGGCTCGATCATCATTCTTTTGCCATTTTTCATAAAGTTTTTTACACAGTAATAAACTTGCTTACACTAGAAAGCAATCTGTAAATTTCTTTTGTCATGATTGTGCTATTGGTAAGAACCATAAGCTGCCTTTCACCACAAGTACTACTACTGTTTCCAAATGTCTTGAACTTGTACATTGTGATATTTGGGGGCCTGCTCCAATTTGTTCTATAACTGGCTATAGATTCTATGTTCTGTAATTGGCTATAGTTGCTTATTTCCCTTAAAACTCAAGTCTAATGTGTACTCAACTTTTGTTGCTTTCAAAAGTTATGTAGAAAATATCACTGGTAATAAAATAAAGACTTTGAGATCAGACTCAGTGGGTGAATTTACAAGTTATGTCTTTAATTCTTTTCTACTACAACATGGCGTCTTGCATCAATTTAGTTGTCCTCACACTCTAGAACAAAATGGATGTGTGGAGATGAAACATAGGCACTTGACAAAAACTGCAAGAACTTTATTGGTTGCTTCAAAAGATGGCCGCAAAAAAATGATGTTTTATTTGACAACTTTGAATTTGGCTAATGTCATGCATGAGATTGTACCTATTATAGGAGACAATACTTCTGTAGACATTTTCAAGGCTATAGATTTATAGAATCATAATGATTTCCTTTGCATAAACTATATTCTCAATGTCTTCGATGATTCATTGTATGATGTCTATATGGTATTCAAAACAGCCAATGAAATTTGAGAATCACTTGAGAAAAAGTATAAAAACGAGGATGCTGGTTCAAAGAAATTTGTCGTGGCCAAATTTTTGGACTACAAAATGGTTTATTCCAAGTTCGTTGTCTCTCAAACTGTAAATATGAGAAAAGCATCTATGACATTCATGTTGAATAGCTCAGGGCTTCCACACAATTTATGGGGTGAAGCTTTACTTACTGCAAATAAAATTTTGAATTGAATTCCACCTAAAACGAGAAGGGAGTCACCATATGATCAAGGGCACTTGCAAATGATCAATTCTGCAAACTTAGAGAGATACTTGGAGTGAAATTCAATTCACCATTTAAAAAGGAGTGTTGAAGTATAAATGGTAAATGTGATTTATATTTTGAATTCCCTTAGCTTATATGCAAGGTATTAAAACAAAAGAATGTATTTTTAGTTTATTATAAAGAGTTGCCACTTGTCTATAGCTCATAGGCTAGATTAGTAGTGCTATGAGGTCACAGCCTCTACAATTCTCTGTGAAATTGTTCTTCATTCTTTTTTACATTCTTTCTTTTGCATCATTGATTTCATCACTAGAAGTCTAGCATTTACCTCTGTAAAATTTCTTAGACTCTAACATGGCTTCATAGCCAAGTTCGGTTTAAGTACTGGGCGTTTGATTTTGTAGAACTCATGGAGCTGAATCGGAGTTAGTATGTGTTCTAAATAAGTTCGATCTCTCGCAATTGTAGTCTAACATGGTTGGGTCCGGTGGAGGGGAGCTATGAGCTCTAATTTTTAATAGTGAAAACCATCTTTTGATCTCAAAAGCTATGAAATCTGGTTGAAAGTGATCTCGCTTCTCCGTTTGAAGGTGGAAGAACTTACTAAAGCTAAGAGCAAGCAAGTACGAGAGAACCTAATGAAGGGTGCTAGAACACTTGGTATCATCCAAGGTGCACTTTCAGACCAAATTTTCTCGAGAATTACTACTCAGGAGACTGCAAAGGCAGCTTGGGACATCTTGAAGCAAGAATTTGTTTGTGACAAGTAAGATCTGTAAAACTTCAAGGGCTTAGGCGAGATTTTGAATACATTGGAATGAGCGAGTCTTATTCATTATCTGCATATTTGGTTAAGCTATTTGACTTGATTAATCAAAATAAGAAGCTATGGTGAGGATTAAAGTAACCAACGAACTGTACAGAAGCTATTAATTAGTTTGCCCAAAATATATGATAGTATTGCTTCTGTTATTGAGAATACAAAATATTTGGAGACTATTGATGCACAGGATGTAGTTTCAATCTTGAAAGGTTATGAACAAAGATTAAACAGGCACAATGAAGGCAATGCTGAGAATGCATTTGCTAGTTTGGAAATTTCAGAACTAGCTAACAAGTTTGGAGGCCAATTTAGTAATTTCAAGTTTCAGAGGAACACAATATTCAAGGGAAAACAATGGTCTAACAAAGTCACTACCCATGTGAAGCAATGGCAAGGAGCTAGTGGAACTAAACCTTTCAAGATATGTGAAAAGCTTCATATGGTGAGTGCTGGAAAAAGGAAAAGCCTAAGTGTCATAGGTGCAACAGATTTGGTCACATTGAAAGGATTGTAACCTCAACAAACCTATGCAACAAGTGAATTATGCCACTCAAGTTAAGGAACATGGAACCTATTCTATGCAAGTTATTCAACCACTACGAAGAAGAACTTTGATGTGTGGTACATAGATAGTGGCTACAACAATCACATGACCTCCAAGTGAAGATCTATTGATTGATACAAAAGACATGTTAGGGCTAAGGTACAAGTAGGTAATGGTGTTCTAGTTGATGTGGTTGGAAATCGCTCACTGGAGATTTATACATTGAAAGGAAAAAGATACTTAAGAGAGGTGATGTTAGTACCTGGACTTGCAGAAAATATGTTGAGTGTAGGTCAGATGACTGAACATGGTTATCTCCTCATGTATGGTGATTATAGAGTTTATGTGTATGATGATAGAACACTGAGCAATTTAGTTGTCAGTGTTAAACATAAAGGGAATAGATGCTTCCCTTTAGTGTTTAATTCTAAAATCAACTAGCAATGAGTGCTAGTATGTAGTAGGATGCAAGTGTATGGCACAAGATGTTTGGTCACCTGAATTACAGAAGTTTGAAACAGTTGCAGGAACAAGAAATGGTTTTGGGCTACCTAAAATCCAAGAATCACATGGAGTGTGTCATGGCTATGCTTTAGGCAAGCAACACAGAGATAGACTTCTAAGGGATCAAGCATGAAGAGCCAAAGAACAACTAGAGTTGGTGCACTGAGATGTGTGTGGCCTTATGCCGGTTCCAACACTTAGTGGAAACAAGTACTTTCTCATCTTCATTGATGATTTCTTAATAATGTACTGGATTTGTTTCTTGAGAAACAAATCTAATGTCTTCCAAGTATTCAGAAAATACAATGCCATAGTGGAACTACAAAGTGGATTTAAGCTAAAAGGTTGAGAACTAATAAAGGAGGGGAATTCACTTCACTTGAATTTACTAAGTTTTGTGAATCATTTGGTATGGAAAATAACAGTTGCATATCCTCCACAATAGAATGGAGTGGCTAAGAGAAAGAATAGAAAAATTGTGGAGATGGCAAAGTGTATGCTCCATGATAAAGGACTTTCACACAATTTTTGGGGAGAAGCAACTCATACTGTTGTATATTTCTTGAATAGGTGTCCTACAAAGGCACTAGGAAAAGTTACTCCTTTTGAAATGTTTAGCGGAAGAAAATCACATATAGAGCATCTTAGAGTGTTTGGATCAGTTTGTTACTCTCTTATTCCAAGCAATCTAAGACATAAACTTGAAGAAACAAGTGCAAAGGGAATTTTTATTGGATGTCACATGTTAAAAGGGTTATAAAATCCTAAATCCTAAAATACAAAAAGTAAGTGTGTCCAGAGATGTGATTTTTTATGAGAATGGCAAATGAGACTGGGAGAAAGGCAAAATAAAGGAGTTCTGTGTTTCATTCATATCCGCTAAGAAACCTGTGAAAGATGATTTTGAAGGGAAGATCATTAAACATGACGATACTCCATCTCAACATAAGATTGGAGAAGCTTCAAGCTCTTGTGGTTCCATGAATCCAGAGAACATTGATTCAACACCATTAAAATGGAGAAGCCTTAGTGAAATTTATTAGAAGTGCAAGCTGTGCATAATTGAACTAGAGAACTATAGTGATGATATAGGAGATGAATCTTGGAGAAAATCAAGGTGTGATGAGATATCCATGATAAACAAAAACAATACTTGGGAATTGGTTGACATATTATATGATAAGCCTGTGATTGGAGTCAAATAGGTGTATAAAACCAAGTTGAACATGGATGGAACTATGCAGAAAAACAAAGCAAGGCTTGTGGCAAAGGATTATGCACAAAATCTAGGAGTTGATTATATGAGACATTCGCACCAGTGGCTAGGCTAGATACAATAAGGACCCTCACTGCACTACTAACTAGGGCTGGGCACGGGCCGGGCCGGGCCCAATTTTGAAGGGACCGGACCGGACCCAGATTTAAAACAAACGGGTCGGGGCGGGGCGGGTGCAACAAATTTTAAAACAGAAACCGGACCTAACCCGGCCCGTTTGAAACGGGCCGGTTCGGGCCGGGTCCACGGGTCTTCTTCTTCTTCTTTTTTTTTTTTTTTTTTTTTTTCTCTTTTCTTCTTCAGCTCTCCCGATGAGCTCATTCGGATCAAGGCTTGTGATCTACTGGGATGGCGCGAGGGTCCTCGGATTTCTCGCCATGTCGAGGGCCATTGGCGACAACTACCTTAACCCATACGTGACATCGGAGTCGGAGGTGACGGTCACGGATCTTGCGGCGGAGGACGAGTGTATTATCCTTGCCAGCGACGGCCTCTGGGACGCGGTATCGAACAAAACCACTTGCGACCATGTTCTTGCTCGCGCAGAAGGCGGCGGCGCTCGCAGTCAGGCGTCGTCCTACCTTGACGAGGAGGCGAGGTCAGACAAGGCGTGCTTTGATGCGTCCATTCTGCTGATGAAATTGTCCTTGGCGAGGCTCAGCGGCGACAATATCAGCGTCGTCGTCCTGGATTTGAGAAGACTGGGGAGGTTATGGAGCTCCTGCACTCCAGTCCAATGGTTCAAATTCATACCAAACTGAAATTGCACAAACCCTAATTCAAAAATTGGGAATACAAGGATTTTGACTCACCTGGAAACGAAGACACCCAGAAACAGAACCTAGAGAGAAAGAGATCCAAAGACAAATGGGTGATTGCATTTTTGTGCTTTTCGAATTGCTTAGAAATACGAATGTTGAATTGCAGGGGGTTATCTGGGAAAGTTCTGGATACGAAGTTGGGAGTGGAAATCGGTTCGGGCCGGGGGCCCGTTTCTTCCAGGATTTGGACCCGCCCCGCCCTGCTATTAACCTGGACCCGGCCCGCCCCGCCCCGTGTTGAATTTTAAAAACTTGGACCCGCCCCGTACCCGCCCCGAACCGCTTAGACCCGCCCCGATCCGCGGGTCCAGGACCCGTTTGCCCAGCTCTACTACTAACTAAGGAGAAATGGAAGGTGTTTCAGCTTGATGTGAAATCTGCATTACTTAATGAAGTGTTGGAGGGAGAAGTATATGTTGATCAACTTGAAGGGTTCACAATACAAGGGAAGGAAGACAAAGTTTACAGGCTGCACAAAGTATTGTATGGGATAAAACAGGCTCCAAGATAAGTACTAGTGAAGCAACATTGTATACCAAAACCAGTGTGGGTTCAACATTGCACAAAGCACTGTATAGGGAAATTGACTTATATTTTACACAGTGTGGGTTCAAGATAAGTACTAGTGAAGCAACATTGTATACCAAAACCAGTGGTTCTGCAAGAATACTCATTGTATCCATTTATGTGGATGACAATGTTTACACAGGAAGCGACCATGAGTTGATTGCAGGATTTAAATCTAATATGATTAGCAAGTATGAAATGATAGACATGAGCTTGCTTCATCATTTTCTTGGCATATGGGTTATTCAAACTTAGATTCACATTTTCTTGCACCAGAAGAAATATGCAACTTTTTTGCTCAAAAAGTTTGGACTGCAAGACTGCAAGTCTTTAAGTATTCCATTGGTTCCCAGTGACAAGTTAAGAAAGGATGATGGAAGTGGAGTAGCTGATGAAGCTCAGTATAGAAGAACATTTGGCAGTTTACTGTATCTCATAGCAATATGGCCATATATAATGTATGAAGCATGTTTGTTGGCACTTTTTATGTACTGTCCAACCAACAAACACTTTGAAACAACCAATAGAATTCTAAGATATGTACAAGGGACTCTAGGTTACAGTTTGGAGTATGAGAGGGGGAAATGAGCATTATTGCTTGGTTTCTGTGACAGTGATTGGAGTGGCTTTTAAGAGGATATGAGAAGTTCTTCTGGTTATGCCTTTACATTTAGCAATGGGGTGTACTCATGGGCATTTGTGAAGCAACAATGTGTGGCTTTATCCACTACAGAAGCAGAATACATCAGTGCTTCAGAAGCCAATGCACAAGCAACTTGGCTCAAATTTGTATTGGAAGATTTTGGTGAATTTTTGAACTGAAGCAACTCCATTGCATTGTGATATGCAATTTCAATCACCAATAATCCCATATTCCACTAGAAGACCAAGCATATAAATAGAAGGTATCAGTTTATTAAAAAAGCTTTGCAACAAGGGATAATCGATCTGAAACACTGTTCTAAAAATCCCTGCCTAGGCGCTAGGCGGTTGGCCACCGCCCCGATTAATGTCTAGGCGTTTAACAATTAAGGAAGAGCGCCTAGACTTGCTGAGGCACCCGTCTAGCCCGCCCAGACCCGCCTAGGTTGCGACTCACTTAGGTAGAAAATAAATATCTTTCATTTTGCATTTTATTTTTTCCAATAAATTGTAAGAGACTTGTTGAATACTTAAATGAATACACATTATATGCATGTTCTCCATGTTTTCATTATGTTCCAATACTTCTTAATATATATGTCATTCTATTTTGTAGTTTATAATGAAATTATATATATTTTAAGTGTAAATAGATATTTATTTACACGAAATATAATAGATTTACTTAAATCCGCCTAGTTCGCCTAGGCACCCGCCTAGTCCCCGCCTAGCCACCTAGGCGCTAGGCCCCAGCTCGCTGCCCGACTAGCGCCTAGCGTCTTTTAGAACCTTGATCTGAAGTATTGTTGAACCAAGGAGCACTTGGCAAACATCTTCACAAAAGCACTTGCAAAGGATCAATTCCGCAAACTTAGAGAGATACTTAGAGTGAAATCAATTCACCATTTAAAAGGGAATGTTGAAGTATAAACGGTAATTGATGGCTTATATGCTAGATTAGTTGGATGGCTAGGATTACATCTTGTAATTGATGGCTTCTTTCTCCTCTTGTAACCGTTGGAGAGCTCAGCATCTCATTGGCTGGCCAACCTTATGAAATATGTGTGAATGAAACAGTAGTGCTGTGAGGTCAGAGCCTCTACAATTCTTTGTGTAATTGTTCTTCATTCTTCTTCATATTCATTCTTCTGCATCATTGATTTCATCACTAGAAATCTAGGATTTACTTCTGTAAAATTTCTTATACTCTAACAGACTATCATTTTCTATGCACAGGCAAGCATGTGGTTCATCATGGCTCAAATAAACGGTTTTGTTGAATTGCTTGGATGTTAATGAGAGGTTGAAGTAGATGCAAATCTCAGAGTCAAAGGTTGAAAGAACACCTTTGCAGTTGGAGACATTACTAATATTATGGTAATTGCTAGCTACAATCTTGTTATATGAACTTTTTTTATTTACTAGGATAGTTTGTGTAGAATTTTCAGAGAGACACTGTCACTAATTTCGTAATTACAACCAGCTCAATTCGTCATGTGCATAATTTTATCACAAAAGACCTCAGTGTTAGTTGAAATGGAGTAATTATATATAAACTCTTTTTCCTTTCTTTCTTTCCCTCATATACCAAACAATTTGATTCTATATATCATGCATAAAAGAACTTAATCAGTTTTCAGTGAAGTCAGGCTTTAACTTTTGAAAAACTTAGTGTATTACTTCAATGAGTCACTATATAACTCTGATTGGAATTTAGGCTTGAGATATTTTTTGATGAAACGATGACAACTTAACTTTTCTTTACTTATAAGTAATTTACTTATCGACTGAGTTACATTTAATTTAATCGAGTCCAGAAATTAAGAAAGTGTTATGACTTGATTTTTTTTAATTACAATATTATAATTAATTAATTCTTGTTGACATGAGTTCCAAAACGTGTTTTTCCATCTCATGCTATTCTACTTGATTTAGAACTCGCTTGGATGTGCTTTTAAAATGACTGAAAGAGCTTTTAGACAAACTCTTTTTTGGTTCCAAAAGCACTTAAAGTGCTTCATAGAAGAAGCATATAACTGGTGCTTCTTGTAGAAAGTACTTTAAGTGTTTTTTCAGAATTTACTTGCATTTTTACTAAGGATTGGTTCCAAAAATGTTTTCACCAAAAGCACTTTCAGTCATTTTAAAATTACATCAAAATCAGCACTTAGGTGAGATTTTACAATAAACGTCATATAGTTCTGGTTCCTTTCGAGCAGTCTATTTTGCCATTTTCAATCTGCCTAACTTTTAGAGTGAAGAATATTTTGATAATATTGTCCAATCTCGATTCTTGATCTGCTTAACGATGCCTTATGCATATAGTTAGATATCTGGTAGAAAAAGAAATGAGGCCATGTGCAACTGCCTCTTCAAATTTGAGGCCATGTGCGACTGCACCTTTCACTCCACCTCCAACCCCCTTTCCTGTGTGAAAATGGGCATGACAGGAAATCAAGCAAGGGTATTTGGCACAAAAACATGCATTAATGGCCGCAAAGAACATAAAGCTATTGCTAGCAGGCGGAAGAGAGAGAGAGAGTAAAATGGAAGCTTACGAACCTCAATAATGGCAATTGTTACACTTGGGAGGAAGCATGGGGTTGCACAGTTCCCATTCACAACGATTAGCTGACACATTGCCATCTTCATATCCATTTCCATCACCATTAGCACCACCACTGCAGCATATTATCCATCTCCATGGGGTTTTCTGCGATTTCTGTTGCCGGAGAATGTGAACGTGGATGCGATTTCTGTTGTTTGCCAGGATGGGGTTTTGACTGTCACAATGCAGAAGCTGCCGCCACCGGAGCCGAAGACAATCGATGTCAAGATTGGTTGAAGCTTTTGAGTGCTGTTTCTATGATTTGGGTGCTGAGAATAATTGTGCGGGGATTATAACATAAGGGTTTGTGTGTGGATTTTAGGGCTTCGTTGGTGTTTTCTGGGGAAGACGAAGTTTTTAATTTAATTTAATTTTTTTAAATACTTTTTTTTAATTAATTAGTTTAATATGAATATTTTTAATGACATGTGGCGTCTAATTATTGTCCACATAGGCGCCACGTCATCAGTTAACGGAAGACTTAACAGTCAGACTAACGGATGTATGAGACTGTCCCAAAATTAACATTTTAGGTATGACTTTAGGACGAAAAAAACTTCATGTATTAAATGTTGAAAACTACGAAACTTGATGCTAGTAAACTGAGATTTACCCCAAAACAATAATACCAAGCACAAATTTATTATTATTTTATAAAAATTTTAGATATTAATACCAGACAGTTTTGATTTTTTTCATTTAAAAAAAATTATTCTCGGATTAAACTACTAAACATACAAAATCCTATTTCTCGTAATCTCTTACAAACATTTTGCAAAACATTATCAAATGGACCCTGAATTTGCCTTTGATCGGGTCATGGGTTTAAATCTCGCATTCGGGTTTTAAAACCCCAGTTAAATCTCAGCAGCCCATCCAATCCTACGGCTCATGTCACTTTCCCAAAACCCTGTACTCTCGCAAGAGAGAAAAGGTTTCATTAAGGCCGGTGCACAGCACCACAAACCAGAGAGCAACAAAAGCTACCAGCCGCCACACCACTTCGGAAGCCATTGCCGCAGCTCGAAGCACACAACCACCGTACATCTGTTCCGCCACCTCTAGGGTTTCTCAATCAGGTCGCCATGGCGATAGACAGCGGAACCAAGGAGCAGCCGCACAAGGAGCACAGGTCCCGGCAGTCGGGCGCCAAGGCCGACAAGAAGAAGAAGCCGGACGCCTCCCAAAACGGCAAGAAGCCAAACCCAAAGGCTTTCGCTTACCAATCAGCCGGGAAAGCTAAGCGTCTTGAGTCTCGCACCGTCGAGAAGCAGCAGCGCCGCCTTCACGTCCCCACCATCGACCGTTCGTACGGCGAGCCGGCTCCGTATGTCGTTCTGGTTCATGGACCTCCGAAGGTATATGTAATCACTGCAATATATTTCCTGCATTGTGTAATTCTCGTTCGAACTGCAGTTAATTTGTTCGAATTGATATTTTTATTGAATTTCTTATTGTTTATTTGTAGGTTGGGAAGTCTTTGTTGATTAAGTCGCTTGTGAAGCACTATACCAAGCATAATTTACCGGATGTTCGAGGCCCGATTACCATTGTTTCAGGTGCCAAGTTTCAACCTTTACTTCTGATATTGCATGGTTTTTTAACATAATTTGATGTTGGATTGAGGACTGTTGGTTAAACGCTTAATTAATTGATTGTGTTAGGGAAGCAAAGGCGGGTACAGTTCGTGGAGTGCCCTAATGATATCAATGGTATGATTGATGCCGCAAAGTTTGCTGATTTGGCACTACTTCTTATAGACGGAAGCTACGGTTTTGAAATGGTGAGACTCGAGACAATTAATCTTCTTATGTTTTCTTCTATCGCCTCCACTTGGATGGTTTAAATTCAATGGAAATCCCGACACCGACGGAGATTTATAACTTTTTTTATTAGAATATTTATGAGTTAAACTCGTCTCATACTATTGAACAAGCACACAAGTGTGCGGGTGTGCACACACACTCATAGATGTCATTAATATGTATACGGACATGGCTCTGCTTCAATGTTAATTCGGTGGATGTTCTTGGTCTTGTGATACCTCTCATTTGTTACTCAGGGATTCATTTAGCTGATCATATTATCCATCAATTTACTGTGAAGATATTTATAGTATAATATTGTATTTCCTTCATTTATTTTTGCAGGAAACATTTGAATTCCTGAATATATTACAAGTTCATGGTTTTCCAAAGGTTATGGGAGTTCTTACACACCTCGACAAGTTTAAAGATGTAAAGAAATTAAGGAAAACAAAGCAGCACCTCAAACATCGTTTCTGGACTGAAATATATGATGGAGCTAAATTGTTTTATTTATCTGGTCTCATTCATGGAAAGTAAGTAGTAACTCTCTGCTCCCGAGGATCCAGTCAATGTGTGAAAGTTGACAACTATTATGAATTCAATTCTTATTTCATAATTATCTTCCCCCTGCTTTAAAATAGGTATGTCAAGCGTGAAGTTCACAACCTGGCGCGTTTCATATCCGTTATGAAGTTTCACCCTTTATCTTGGAGAACTGCTCATCCTTATGTTTTGGTGGATCGTTTTGAAGATGTCACTCCACCTGAAAAAGTGCGTTTGAATAATAAATGCGATAGAAATGTCACATTGTATGGGTATTTGCGGGGATGTAACATGAGAAAAGGAACAAAGGTACGTGCTTGACTTATAGAGCTCGTCTTATTACCTTTACAAATTTATGTAAATTAATTTAGAGTTTTACTGGGACTAAAAGGAGCCTATAACTAGGTCAAGAGAGGTTCTTTAATGCTATACTTGAATTCCAAATGAAGGGATGGAGCCAGGAATTCATTTTCGCTGCGACAACTTTTAAATGAAAAGCTCGTTTGTTTTGTTCAAACTTAGCAATCTAGATTATTTCCCCCCCAGCACACATTTTTGGGTTGGTTACTTGGTGCTCCTGTAACAGGCCTGTCTCAGCCAAAAATAGATAAGAGAGAATACATTGGATTATATGAGTATTTGGATAACGTAGGATTGATTGCTGGAATGCCACTGAATAAGCACCCATTTGGGTTAAGCTATAGGCTTATAGAATTATAAACTAACTCAAACAACAGTAGGGCTTGCTTGGTTGAATCAGGTCAAATCAGCTGGGGCAAGCATTAATTGGATAATGTTACCCATTAAAAATGCATCTTAGGGGTCAGCTTTTTGGGATGTGTTAGGATCCTAGTTATCGGGCTTCAATGGGTGTCTACTCTCCTTGTCTAATGCCAGCCCAATTAATGTTGTCTAAAGCCCGTAATACTTTTCTAATGAAGATGCTACCCATCAAAAAGACATCTTAGGGGTTCAGCTTTTTGGGATGTGTTAGGGTCCTAGTTATTGGGCTTCAACGGGCTTCTACTCTCCTTGTCTAATGCCAACCCAATTAATGTTGTCAAATATAAAAGTACTACGGGGCTTTAGACAACATTAATTGGGCTGGCATTAGACAAGGAGAGTACGTTGAAGCCCAATAACTAGGATCCTAACAGGATGAGATACAAAATCAGTAGTGCACACTAGTAACTACAGTGTTTTGAGGCTTTTTAAGCAGTTCTATTTTTTTTATTTGAAAATATCTTCCAAGAGTGCATTTGAAAATTAATGGTTGTGTAATCTGATGCTTGGGAAAGTTAATTGTTTCAACTAAATACTGATGCATATGATTGCGTAACTTGATACCTTCTTTGTTCTTGTTGGACTTTTAAAGGTTTCCTTTTCTCCTAGTGAGAATCCCAAAAATCACAAGAATATATTTTATTCTCATTGTAATATCTAGCATAACATTTTATTTTTATACTAAGAAGCTCCGGATATAAGTAAATATGATTGTGCATTGTTTATGTGTTTCAAAATTCTAAGAACTTTGCAAATTTTTTTTTGGCATTTTTGCTTAAGAATTAATTGAAATTGGAGTCAGTCTCACAGGAAAGACGACACTCTGAAAATATAATTCTTACGCTTTTTGTTTTTTATCGATATATAGTTGTCTGATGTACATTGTGTATCAGATTCATATTGCAGGTGTTGGGGATTACAGTTTAGCTGGCATGACAGGATTAGCAGATCCTTGTCCTTTACCCTCAGCTGCCAAAAAGAAGGGACTGCGTGATAAGGAAAAACTATTTTATGCACCTATGTCGGGACTTGGGGATCTCCTGTATGATAAAGATGCTGTCTATATAAACATAAATGACCACTTTGTCCGGTTTTCAAACCCTGATGAAAAAGGCGAAGCAACAAAACAAGGTTTTTATATGTTTTGTTATTATTTTCGTATGCATGTTAGTGCATGTGGTTGAGCATTTCAAAGATACATTTATTTAGTTTGATTCCATTCTATATATATGTCTGTCACAATCTCTCCCTAGTTCATTTTTGAAGAAGAGAATCTCTGTCTTACAATGACACCTTTGATTTTTATTTTTAAAGGAAAAGTCATGTTTCTTTTTCTCCTTTTGCTTCAATCAATTTCCTCCCTTGACACTCGTCTTCTCTTGTAACAGGAAACCCCCAAGATGTGGGTGTGGCTTTGGTAAAATCTCTTCAGAACACAAAATATTCGGTTGATGAAAAGTTAGAGGAGAGCTTCATTAATCTATTTAGCCGGAAGCCCAATTTATTGTTGAGTGCTCATAGTGATGGAATAGATATTGATGAATCACGAGAACAGAATCTTATGATAGAGCCTGTAGAGGAATATCAGTCTGGGGAAGCTGTCAAAGGTGATGGTTCTGCTGAAGAAAGCGATGCGGAGGATTCTAATGGTTCAGAATCAGAATCTTTATATAAGAATGAAGCAGCTCCTAAAGATGCATCAGATCAAGATGCTACTCTTAAAGATCACTTGAAGGAACATGTTGAGATTCATGATGGAAGGTCAAGGCGAAAAGTTATCTTTAGAAATAACCTTGATCATAACGATATGGAGGTGAACGAAGTTAAACTTATCATGCCTGCTGAATAGAAATCAGTGTTTTAAACAACTAGTTTTAAGATTTGCCTAGGCAGTTTTTGGAGCGGGGCTATGAAGAAAACACCTATGCCAAGTCGGAGTGGGCTATAGACTAGCCTAAACGCCTAGGCTATCGCCTCAACCCAAACCCAAAACGACGTGATTTGGGCAGGGTTTTTATAAATTCATGCTAATTTTATGTTTCTAACTCAGTTTCTATTAGTTTATTATGACTTTATGACGTGAATTAGAGAAATGATAATAATAGTCAAATATTTGATTGCGTGACATGCTTGCTTGATTGTTTACAAAGTATTATAATAATTTTAGGTACCATGAGGCTATCACTTCTTGCCTCGAGGCTATTGCCTAGACGAGGCTATCCATGAAATGCCTTGGCTTCACCTTCGCCTTTTAAAACATTGGAATTCACCATTTGAGAAGAAAATATGGTGTTTTGTGTGTGTGTTTGTCCGCAGACAAAAACTTGAAGTTCACTTCTGGAGCTCCTACACATCAAAAAGCTTTTATTTTTATTTACCACTTTGGTGTTTGCATGGTTATGTTATTGCTCAATCGGCCTTTTAGTTTGTTAGGTAACTTCCATTATTATTGAATATAAACAATCTAATATTTTTTTTTTCTCATTTACTTTATTAATGTCTAATCGTGGTCATAGTTCTCTGAAACTAAGCAGTATAATTTTGTTTCTGGTGGACTCTACCATCACGTAAATTCTGGATTGAGCGTTGGATATATGCATGATAGATGTAAATTCTTCTAAAAACCAATTTTTCTGATTGATGTGAAGAATCAATAATACAAGTTGTGGATTATGAAACCAGAAATCTTATGCTCATGTTCTCTACATTATTCCATTATAGGATTCAGCTGAAGAGGCTGAAGAAGAAGGTGATGATGATGACGACGACGACGACGACAACAACAGTAATGATGTTGATAATCAGGGATCTTCTGGTTCAGAGTCTTCAGCAGAAGATGAAGATGTTCATGAAACAGATGGTAAATTTACTCCTAATTTGCAAATTTGTTGTATGGTGTGAGATTCTTATTGTCTATGCAAGAGCTATGCTTAGGTTTTGTATATCAGATACAATACAAGCATACAACATTTTTGGGTGAACGGTTTGTGATGCCAAACCCTATATTATGTATGCTGATAAAAGTTAAAAAGTAAATAAGAAACTGGTATATAACTGAAAATGTTATCCATCATTTTCCTACATATTGTAATGTTTCTATTTGTTAGATTCCACAATGTATTTCTGTTCTCTAATTCTATCTACCAATTTTTTTCACCTCATACTAGATGAAACGGGGAACATTGCAAAGTGGAAAGAATCTTTGGTAGAAAGGGCTTCTTCAAGACAAACTATTAACCTTATGCAACTTGTATATGGGAAATCAACATCAATGCCAACAACTTCTAGCAATGAAGATCACGATAGCAGTACGGCAGATGATGAAAGTGATGAAGATGATGACTTTTTTGTGCCAAAAGGAGAAGGAAACAAGGTTTGTTCTGGAAACTACTAGTTTATATCTCACTGTAACAGGTGCATGCTTTTTTTACATAAGACGGAATCATATATCTTTCCATTCTAAGGTAACTTATTGGAATAACCTTCATAACTGAAGAGAGCGTGTTTCATATTATTGTTTTTGTTTTGTTTATGCAGAAACATGGAGGAATAGAAAGTGGAAACTGGGATGTCGAGGACTGTTCCAAGTTCACAAATTATTCGAATCTCAAAGACTGGAAAGAGGAAAAGCTTAGAGAGGGTATTCGTGATCGTTTTGTCACTGGTGATTGGTCGAAAGCTTCTCAAAGAAATCAACCCACAGAACCTAAAGTTGAAGATGATGATGATCTTTATGGTGACTTTGAAGATTTAGAAACAGGTGAGAAGCATGGCGGGAATAATTCAGATGACGCAAGCAATGGTGCAGACGACAAGGAAGATTCGGCCAAAGAGGAGAGAAGGCTGAAAAAGCTAGCTCTTCGTGCGAAGTTTGATGCTCAATATCCTTTTCACTTGAAATATCTTAATGTATTTTTCAAAAAATTACATATAGCTCTTCCACCACCAAAAACCAAGGAACGTTTTTAATGATTGTTATATGATGTTCTATTAACAATTCTCTGTGCGTGAACGTTTCTGTTTTGTGTTTGGTCATATTTTGTGTATATTTGTAGAGAAATTCTGAAATTACTTTTGTGCCCTTAATTTGACCAACGTTTGATGGAGCTGAGGCATCTGAAGAGGAGCTTGATAATAAACCTGAAGGCAAGTTTGGTCGAGACCAACCCAAAGAAAGTGACTACTTTGACAAGGTAAACTTCCTGCATATATTTAAGATTGTTTAGCACAACACAGTTTTGGGAGCTCACGCCTAGTTCTTCCAGTTGAAGGATGAGATTGAACTTCGGAAGCAAATGAATATTGCTGAACTCAATGAACTGGACGAGGCCACCCAATTAGAAGTAGTGGGTTTTCGGACAGGGACATACCTACGGTTGGAGGTTCATGATGTCCCTTATGAGATGGTTGAATATTTTGATCCCTGTCATCCTATTTTGGTTGGAGGAATTGGTCTTGGTGAAGAAAATGTCGGACACATGCAGGTTAGTGCACATTAAAATATCTAATTTTACTGCTTTTGTTTTTCCTTTTATAGTAGCGCTCCCTGCTTGCATGTGTACGATAGCTTCTCTAGTTCATTCTCATGAAGAATCAATGTGTGGTTGTATTTTAACAAAACTATTATGTTATTTATTGGTGGTTTTAGACAAATAGATAATAACCAAGTGATTTACACATAGAAAGAGGCACGAAAAAAGTGATTTACACAGAGAGTCGTATTAGAATTTTTTTGCCTCGTTTACTTAACATGAATTGCTAAGAGACAGTGTAAAACGTTAAAAGGGAAAATTGTGAATGCCACTCAAACTAAAAATCTTGTCACCTCCTAGACTCATGTATTAGTGCAAATGTACTTCCATTATTTTCTATGAAAGTTTCGTCAAAACGTATCATCTGCAACACATTCGAGCCATTTTTCAAGGTTATTACCACTTGAAGACAACTAGATGACTTAGGGTAAAAATTTAATTGATTAAAGCTTGTGGAACATATCTTTGCTTCCTTGAAGATAAGCTGTAGTCAAAGAAATTCTTACCCCAACATGTTATGTATTTTGATGGGATTTCTAGTGGAGTTTGACAGAGGTGGTACATCCAAGTTAAAAGTGGAGTCTGGGTGGTAATTTGCCAAGATGTTTAGTTTGAGTGGTATTTACGCACACCCATAAGTCCAGGTGGCATTGGTGCAAATTTCCCAAGTTAAAATATGTCAAGGTCTTAATAAGCAGTCACTCTTAGTGATTGCTTACTTGCACAGCCCCTTATGAGTTCAGTGTTCACATATATATGAAGAATTTTAATCTCATCAGTTGATGTCTTCCATTTCTTTCAGGTGAGGTTAAAGCGTCATAGGTGGCACAAGAAAGTACTTAAGAATAACGATCCCCTTATTGTTTCTATTGGGTGGAGGAGATACCAAACAATACCAGTTTATGCTATTGAGGATCGCAATGGAAGGCATCGCATGCTTAAGTACACTCCTGAACACATGCATTGCCTTGCAATGTTTTGGGGCCCTCTTGCCCCTCCTAATACTGGTGTGGTTGCTTTCCAGAATTTATCAAACAATCAGGTTTGACAAGTTTCTTTTCTTTTCGTTTTTGTCTTATTTTTCTGTTTCTTTCATCTCTTTGAAATTCGTGGCTCGCAAAGGTGCTTTAAATATATATTTCATTTAAAATTCATCTAATTAGGACTAGGTTGAGGATTAAACTTGAGGATCGAATGCGAAGACCAACTTTCAATGTGGTCCCATGAGTTGAACCTACACTCGATCATTTTCTTGTAAACTAACTACATGCACCAAATACTATCCCGACCTTTTTTACTACGTGATGTGGCACGTAACGTGGTATTTGCTTAATATTTTTTTTATAAATGAGGATCAAAGTGATTCCATATCTGTGGTTTAAAAAGCTCACCCGAGGCGCGCCTAGGCGGCTTTGGAGGTGGGGTGGGAGTGATAAACGCCTCTGCCCAGTGGGAGTAGGCGAAAACTCACCTAGACGTGGTCGATACATGGCTAGGCAGCTGAGGTGCTCTTGAAGGCGGTTGATTGGGCGTTCCTAGATCCATCACTGATCCAAAATCAAAGTCTTCTGGGTTTAGGGTTGCAGTGGGTTTAAAATGACTTGGCCCAAAACGATGTCGTTTTGGCCAAGTCTTTTTTTATTTTTTTATTTTTTATTTTTTATTTTTTATTTTTTATAAACCACAGCAGTCCCCTGTATGTTTTTTTAATAACCTGCAGCAGTCCCCAATTATTTAGATCCCGTAAGGCTCACGCCTCACGCCTCACGCCTCAAGGCTTTCGCCTAGGCGGGCTATCCATGAAGCGCCTCGCCTATGCCTTCGCCTTTTAAAACATTGGTCCATATATAAGAAAATGAATGTTGCCACAGTAGGTGGGATTTGAAAAGTTCAAACAGTTGTTGCCTCTACTTATGTGCCAAATAAAACAACCGTCCTCTTAATTTATAAGTAATAAACAACTACCATTGGGTTGATAGAATTTTTCAAAGTCTCTCATTATTCAGAACAGTGGAGATTTCGATCAATGTGTTTTCGCCTCTCCCATTCAGGCTCTCTCTCGAATTGAAACCATTATGTATGGGTAACGTTTCAACTGTGCCACATCTGTTGGTAATGGAGAGTTTGGAACTTTGGAAGTACTACTCAAACTTTATTAATCAGACAATAAGATGGCGACATCGTCTACTCCTAATAAATCAAATTAGAAAATAAGCTGCAAGGTCATGTAGTAGAGGCTAGCTTACTACAGCTTTGCGATTTGATGATTTTGGACAAAGTTGCTCGAAGTTTGACTCTCTCCCAGAGCTACTCTCTCTTAAACCTCATGCGTCTTCATGGATTCTTGTGTTTCTTTTGCACCATAGGCATATTTGTCTCTTAGGAATCTAAACCTGTTTTCTGTCCTTTGCTGAGCTACAGTACCAATCGAGTACGTAATTTCAATGCACAACACACTGGTCTATGTCTTGGTCTTGCACTTAAGTGCTGGTTATGCTATTTTCTCTCCTTTAAGGCAATTTTTATTTAACCAACCTACACCTGGAACGCAAGTTGAGTTTGTTATTTCACAGGCTACCTGTAGAAGGTGTCCTTGAATGTCTAGGTTTGATTTCATATAAATAGATTTTATGGAATGGTGTTGATTTGGAAAGGAAGTAAATGGTGTTCAAATATGATATCCAGGCCACATTGACCTGTTTGGTTTGAACATTGTGTTTACTTACCTTTCATGAACTCTTCCTGTGGATTTTCTTGCTTAGTGGGTCTACTAAACCTTTTGTCAATTAGCCTATTTATAAGGTTCCTCCTCTCTCGTTCTACCCACTGAAATAAAAAGAAAACACAAAAGATGAAAAATGACAAAACTAATCCTTCATAAACCTTTGCGCTGCATTATTTATGTTCCTAATTTTCTCTTTTCATTTGAATTTTCGAATTTTAAGGCTACACTGTGTTTCTTTGTTCCTAAGCTACTTTATTTGTTTTGGCAGGCACAATTTAGGATCACAGCAACTGCAGTTGTGCTTGAGTTCAACCATGCATCACGAATAGTGAAGAAACTCAAACTAGTTGGTCACCCCTGCAAGATTTTCAAGAACACTGCCCTTGTAAAGGATATGTTCACCTCGGATCTTGAAATAGCTCGATTTGAAGGTGCTGCTGTTCGAACTGTCAGTGGAATCCGGGGGCAGGTCAAAAAGGTATGAACTGGGCTGTCTTTCTAACTGGAATGATATTCGTTATTGTTATTGTTGACTGGCATTGAGACCGAGTATGCGCGCGCACACACACACATATATATATTCACAAGTAACAGACACATAAGCTCTTTACGGATTGTAATTAAATTTGTGAGCGCATTTCGTCATATGGCCCATGATGCTAATATAATTTACTTTTATTAATATTAACCTTGGCAGGCTGCGAAAGAAGAAATTGGTAACCAACCAAAAAAGATGGGTGGACAACCAAAAGAAGGGATTGCTAGGTGCACCTTTGAGGACAAAATTAAGATGAGTGACATTGTTTTTTTGCGTGCTTGGACTCAAGTTGAAGTTCCTCAATTTTACAACCCATTGACGACGTCCCTGCAACCTCGCGACAAGACCTGGCAAGGGATGAAAACTACTACTGAATTGAGGAGAGAAAATAATATTCCTATTCCTGTCAATAAGGATTCACTTTACAAGGTAATATTTGATGATGTGAAGCTACTTATTGCAGCAGCACATGGTTACTCACTCTAAATTCTGCACCGGCAGTACTGCTGCTTCTCTTTCTTTACTTTTTCTTTGTCTTGTTCTTGTCTATTGTAATTTTCTTTTCTTTGTGTCAACAGCCAATTGAAAGGAAGTTGAAGAAGTTCAATCCGTTGGTGATTCCTAAGTCACTGCAAGCTGTGCTGCCATTTGGAACAAAGCCTAAGGATATTCCCAGTAGGAAAAGGCCACTTCTTGAAAATAGAAGAGCTGTTGTCATGGAGCCTCATGAACGTAAAGTTCATACTCTTGTTCAACATCTCGGATTAATACGAAACGAGAAGGTATGCACCTTAAGACATATTGTGTTTGAACCCTCGTCCTTAGTGCAACACTAATACAGTGTCACAACTTGCCAGAGTGTGGCAGGCATATATCTGTTTGAGTAACCGAATGTAATAAACGATTGCTTTTTTGAGTTTTGACACATGGAGCTTGCGTATCACCTTGAAAGCAAACCTCAGAATATGCCTGAAGTGTGACCAGTTTAATATTCCTGCTATGTGGACTTGTTTTAAAGTTATCGACCGTTTGCTAACCATTTTGTATTTGGCTTTTAGTTTTCACTTTTTGGGTGGAAAGAATATAAAGAAGGGGTGGTCCCCTATCTGAAGAAACTCTTACGTCATTTTATGTTTTGATTTTGTTTTGAAGACTCTTTTATGCAGTTCAAAATTTTTAAGGTATTTTAACTTGGCATTCGCTTTTGCAGATGAAGAAGCGCAAGCTAAAAGATGATAAAAAGAGGAAAGAAATTGAAGTCCAGAAAGCCAAAGAAGAACAAGTGTCTAAAAAGCGCCAGAGGGAAGAACGGCGGGAGAGATACCGGGCACAAGATAAAACAAAGAAGAAAATTAGGAGAAGCGCAGAGGACTGATGGATGCACAAATGTTTTAACATACTACTCTGTTGCTTGGGGAAACTGGGTCGGTGAGCTGACTGAAAAGAAAGATAAGTGGTACGCGGATCACGTCTACAAATACAGTGAGACGAGGGATATCTTTTGCAATTTGCTGGATTCGAGGATTTGATACTGTCTCAGAAACACGACCCAGATCGGGGGTTCCGACAGTCCCTTGGTAAGATAAAACGGCGTGTGAGAATTTTTAATGTGCATTTTTGTGCCTTTAATGTGTTTGTTCTTGGCTTCCTGAATTAAGTTTTAGGAAGCGATACAGATGTGAGTGATTTGTGAGTAATGAGACTTGAATTCGGGTACAATGTTTTTGTCAAATGCAGGATCAAGTTGGATTGAAAATTTTGATTTCAATCCGCTTTCAATTATAAAATTTCGAGTTTTGTAGCACCCGAATCAAGTACTAGATTCTGTCAACTCGACTTAAATAACTGTACCTGTCCCTTCTTTTTTAGGGGTTGAGATATTGGAGTGAGGATCCTCGTCGGATCATTTTTGTGAGAATTTTGAGATCTTTAAATCATATTCGTTCATCTTACATTATGCAATAAAAAATTATTGTAAATTCTTTTATTCAAAATTGAATATAAACAATACTTGATGAAAATTGACCGCATGATATACGATGAACGGATGTGATCGGAGGATTCTCAAAATTCTCACAAAGAAGATCCGGCAAGAATCCTAACTCGAGATATTGTACCGGTCTTTTCAGTCAGTCCTTGCTATTTATTTATCTGTTTCCAGGCGTGGATTTACTCGAAGAATAATTACATCATATATCAATATATTTTATTATTTTTGGGGCAACTCAGTCTGTATCCCATCACCCTGTAATGTTATTTACATTTAGGAGGCATTTTTCGCCTGATGCCTATTTGTGGTGTGGGGTGGGGTGGGTGGGTAGGAGAATAAGACGATCTTTAAAAGAAATGTCAAATTATAAGAGTTAAATTACAATTGATGACTGATGTGATAATCTGAAGTCTTATGTTAAATTTTGTACTTCTCCAACCAAATTGTCAAAATGTTATTTTATTATTTAAATAGATTGAGCTTTAAATGGTTATAGTTATAAAAAAAAATGTTGAAACAAAATTTTTATTTGTTGAAATGTTAGTGAAATAAGGACCCACCATTAAAATGAATTAAAAATAAATTTGACATTGATGTCAAATTTGATTCCAAATTACAAAGCCTCAAGTCCGATCAGCAAGTAACACTTCAGTTGGAAAGACCTTTGACTCCAAATATGCACAATAGCTTTCTATCTAGGATTTTAATGTCTCCTTTAAAGATGCTCTAATAGATGCACAACCATGTGTTATTGCCTGATGTCAGTCAGTCAGTTCCCAAAAAAAATTCCTTTTGCAACATCTTGCATGTTAATGTATCACTCCCAAATACTAGCATGTGTCCGGTATCAGAAATAATACCGTCTGAATACTAGTTAACAATTCCTGAATATCAGACAATATCGTCAATAAGTAGCGCCCCCGTTAGGCTGATTACAGGTTAGAGCCCGCTTTGGTGGATAATTTCGGTTGATTGGTAAGGAATTGGTCTTATGACTTGGTTTCGTTGATTCCAGGAGAAATTGATAACTACTTTTGGGATTTCTGCTACCTGAAGGTATAACAACACATACTCACATGCCTATACTCATCGAAATGATGAGTACAACATCGAAAGGAATTTTGGGAACTAGTGTTAGTTGAAATGTCCAAAGCTGGAAAAAGGAATTTGCTAATAACCTACCTTAGAATGGACTTAAACTGAAATCGATCTTCCTCCTGAAGATCCGGAATGATAACTAGTGCGTTTGAGAAGATTAGTGCTATTGGGGACCAAAAGTGACTATCCCCAGATATTCTTCCGTTGAGTGCTACCACTTTAGCACCACATTGTTGTTGGGTTTTAGGCTCAAAATTAGGATGATGCAAAGAATTAGGTTTGTGTTACCTATTTGGCTTTGGTATCCTATTTGGGTTTGGATTTTGACTTCTTAGTTGGTTTCCTTGGTGGAGAGGTTTTGTTAATTACCTATTTGATTAGGATTTGGATTTACTTCCTATTAGGATTCTTATTGTAACCTAAGTCCTATGCACTATAAATAGGACCTTAGGGTTAGTGTATTTTGTGTGGCTCTTTTGTGTGGCAATTTGGTGAGAGTCAATTTGTGAGTAAGAGAGCAATTTGGGCGAATCTTCTCTGTTAGTTTTGGGTTCTCTACTTGTTTGGTTTAGGATTCGTAATTTGTGGGATTTGGGTTGTGAGAGTTTAAACACTCTTTTGTAATCTCCGTTTGTTTAGTGAAATTCCTCGCAGTGCTTTGCCCGTGGACGTAGGGTTTACGCTGAACCACGTAAATCTCTTGTGTTAGTTTGAGATTGTTTGTTTTAGCTTTCGCCTAAGGCATTGATATTGGTATTTTGTTAGAATTCGCTTCCGTTTGCGCATAAAAGTACAAGTGGTATCAAAGCCCAGGTTTCGGCTTGGACTTTGCTTGGCAGTCACTATGAAGCCTTCTGTGTCGTCGGTGAAAGTTGATATTGAAAAGTTCGACGGCAATGACTTTGGTATTTGGAAATTGAAGATGCGTGCTTTGTTAGTTCAACAAGGGCTTTTGAAAACGTTAAAGGGTGTGAAGGCTTTGCCGAATTCGTGGACTGATGAAGAAAAAGAAGACGTTATGGAGTGGGCACTTGGAGCAATTCTGCTGACTTTATCGAATGAAGTCTTGCGAGAAGTTGGTAGCATCAAATCTGCACCGGAATTGTGGCTAAAATTGGAGAGTTTGTATATGACCAAATCCCTTGCTAAACGATTGTATTTGAAGAAAAGTTTGCATACTCTTCGTATGGATGAAGGTACGTCAATTCATAGGCATGTTGATGAATTCAATAAACTTATGATGGATTTAAAAAGTGTGGATGACCAAATTAGTGATGAGGATTATGCGATAACTTTGTTGTGTTCTTTATCTCCTTCGTATGAACACTTTGTCGATACCATGCTATTTGGTAGAGAAAGTATTAGTTTGGAAGATGTTAAAGCCGCTTTGAATTCTAAAGAGCTAAAGAATAAAATGTCTGACACACAAGATGGAGCTTTGGTAGTTCAAGGAAGGAATAAGGAAAGAGGCAAACTTGGAAAGAACACTTGTAGCTATTGTTATATGGAAGGTCATTGGAAAGTAGATTGCCCTAAACTCAAGGGCAAAAAGAAGCCGTTTGATAAGTCTTTTGCCAGTGTTGATGCAAACATTGCAGAAGATCGTTCTTCTGAACTCCTCTAAAGGTTATGTGAGGAGGTGGAGCTTGGTACTCAAGCTCTTTGGGTGGAGTGCAATTCGCACTTTTTGTTCGTATGTTCAAGCTTTTGCTTGGATTTTGTTTCGTATTTTTTAGTTTCCGTAATGGAATTTGTTGGAGAAGGCGTTGGAGGAAATTTCAAGTTTCAAGACTTTTGAATTTTTGAGTCTAGGTGGAGATTAGTTTCAAAATAATTTGGTGCGTGTTTGCATTTGTATTTTTGGTATCCCAAATTTGAAGTTTGTATTTGATTTAGAAGTTTGCTAATTTCTCGCCGAGGTGGAGATTGTTGGGTTTTAGGCTCAAAATTAGGATGATGCAAAGAATTAGGTTTGTGTTACCTATTTGGTTTTGGTATCCTATTTGGGTTTGGATTTTGACTTCTTAGTTGGTTTCCTTCCTTGGTGGAGAGGTTTTGTTAATTACCTATTTGATTAGGATTTGGATTTACTTCCTATTAGGATTCTTATTGTAACCTAAGTCCTATGCACTATAAATAGGACCTTAGGGTTAGTGTATTTTGTGTGGCTCTTTTGTGTGGCAAATTGGTGAGAGTCAATTTGTGAGTACGAGAGCAATTTGGGAGAATCTTCTCTGTTAGTTTTGGGTTCTCTACTCGTTTGGTTTAGGCTTCGTAATTTGTGGGATTTGGGTTGTGAGAGTTTAAACACTCTTTTGTAATCTTCGTTTGTTTAATGAAATTCCTCGCAGTGCTTTGCCCGTGGACGTAGGGTTTACACTAAACCACGTAAATCTCTTGTGTTAGTTTGAGATTGTTTGTTTTAGCTTTCGCCTAAGACATTGATATTGGTATTTTGTTAGATTTCGCTTCCGTTTGCACATAAAAGTACAACAATTGTCACTCGAGGCATTTTTGGAAATTTCATAGGAAAAGTAGAACTTCATAGGAATTCTGATTGGTGGTATTCTAATAGGTATTGCCAAGGAGTCAAAACAATTTATGGTTTCCTATCTTGAAAGGTTTGGTAATGCTGACGAGATAATAGTAAGTGGGATTGATGGGTAAATTTCCGATGGTGCACAACTACCGATACATTAGTCCTGCTACAGGGCCATAAACTTGTCTCCAATCTAAATCATTCATTGGCAGGGAAATTCTTCACTTAGTCTAAAGGCGTTCACCAAATCCGCCCAAAACTTAAGAAAAGCTAACACATTTTTTGTGCTCAACAAGGTGGCAAGATTCAACACTTAAGTTCAAGAACCAAGAATGCTTACATCACGCATGTGATGAACACAATATTGTCCAAACTTATGCTTTGATACCAAACTGACACACCTAGGTCGCGCAAACATCGGAAGAATTAAAAAAAAAACTTTGCGCGATGAACAAGTTCGTCGCGCAAGAGGACTTCACGCGATGATTACTATTGTTCGTCGTGCAAGAAAAGGCGGGTAAATAAAATTTGGCGTCAAAAGTTTGCACGACAAGTTTTTCTACATATTCGCCGTGCAAAGTGTTGCTGAAAACGGTCAGCCGCACATTAAACACTCCCATTTGTATTGCGCATTTATAACACACTTTACGCGACCAATGATTCGTCGCACAAAGTGTGTCGGGTTTTATATAAACACTGTTTCAGAACCTTATTTTGCCAAGGATGGCCAATTCGGTTTCAGATTCAACGAAAAGTTGGGAGGGATAAAGCTCTCGTGAAGGGAAAGGTAAAAAAAAAAATATTGTTGAATTAATTGTTTTACATTTGATATGGTTGAAATTATTGTTTTAATAGGCTATTACGTTTTAAATTTTTGTGGTAGGAAAAAAAATGAGGAAAGCTGTGTTGACAATAGAGAGGTACCGACGTAAGCGTTTGCCCTCGTTTGATGATAAAAGTTTGGCTGAAGTGTCCGTCGAACTTAGGTTCAATATAGGGGGATTGGTGCGGAACTAGTGTTCTACAGAGTTTCAGTCTTGGAAAATGGTGCCTGTGGACTTGAAGAACTCCATGGTGCAAGAGTTATCGGTAAGTTTGTATTAAAGAATATGTAATTGTTTTTGTTTAAAAATAATATTTTTACGATAACTAATTTAATTTTATTGCCACTACAGATTGTGTGGGATGTTGATGAAGCCAATGAGAAGCAGCGGAAGTATGTGGACGACCTTTTCCAGATGCAATTCCGGCCGTGGAAATTCGATGTACAGCGGGCTGCTACTGCAGCCGATGCCCTTGCTGATGACCCAGAGGAAGAGTGAACATAATTTTTTTTTTTTTATGAAATAAGATTTAATTGAACGTTATGTTGGACTTTATTTTTAAAATTTTTGTTACATGGACGGCTTAAAGTTTACATTAGTTATAATATATATTTTTGTTAATAAATTAGTTTTAATAAATATTTTGGTAATATATAATTTGGTTTGATAATTTAATTGGATAAAAAAAATGCAACTTGCGCGACGAATATAGTGTTCGTCGCTCAAATAGTTTACATTATTAAATTATAAAGAAAACGAAAAAGAGAATTTTGCTATAAAAATAAAAGACGCGCGAAGAAGTTATATTTCATCGCGCAAAAGTAACTTGCGCGACGAATTCTAACTTCGTCGCTCAAAGTGATTCTTCCAAAAGTAATATTTATAACGTGAATTTAGCTGCAGAGGCAGAAAATTGCAGAAAAAAAATGCAGATTTCACCTCTGCACTTTCTTTCCCTTCGTTTTTCTTCAATTTGGGATCCGTCGTTCCCATTTTCACTCAATTTCTTCCTCTAATACTTCGTCCATCTAAATCTCTATCTTCGCTAGGTTGATCGAGCTACTTCGGTGTGTTTGGTAAGGGTTTTTGTTGTTTTCATTTAAAAGTATCAATATCAATTCATACTAACACTGTAAAATTCGTTGTGTATAGGGATATTGTGTGTGACTAGCGCTCGGTGGATAATGATTTGGAAGGTATTTTCTTCGTTTTATTTAATAAATAAATAAATTAGTTAAATTATAGTGAAATTATGTTGTTATATTTATATTAAGTTGTTAAATTATATTTATTACGAAATTTTTTATGCTATAATTATGTACAACATTGAATTGTATATATACAAATTTGTGTTGTGATGTAAGGAGTTAGTTGTAATTAACTTCGTACTTGTTTTTTTTTTAGTAAAACTTAGTTTCCCGTTTGAGGATTAGTTGGATGTCACGCATGGATGCAAAAGCATGACTGCGGTCCAATTGATTCTCGAATTGTCCCATTATTTGGACAGTTTGGGAATGCAAAGTTATGACGCGTAGTTTACGGTTAAAGGGTTAGGTTTCGGTCATGCGATTTCGGTGTCATCTCTGTATGTTCTTTGGGTGGCACATAGGTATTTCATATCTATGTCGTGCACTTGAAGAACTGTACGGAGATGCTGCCGAAATTTCTCCACGTTAAAATCTAATCTGAAGTAGTCGTAAATTACTTGACATAATTTTGCATTCCCAAATAGGATAGGGCCCTTACCGGAGGCATAAGGTGACAAGATCATGTTGAAGTTGTTGTGATTGTTGTACTGTTATTGTGGTTGCAGGAATGATGAACAGAAGGTGGATGCAGAACTCGAACAGATGCACCAACGAATACTTGAACGGAATCGAGGATTTTATTGACTTTGCACGTACACACAACCCGGGTGCAACTAGAATCTGATGTCCTTGTAGGAGGTGTAACAACACGTTAAGGGAAACTATTGAAAATGTTCGATTTCATTTAGTAAGGAATGGAATGGTAGAGACCTATAGTATTTGGAACCATCACGGGGAACAAATAGGCAATGCTTCGTCTTCAAACATGACAAGAGTGAGCAATGTTGAACCTAATATGAATTGTATATGTACAAATTTGTGTTGTGATGTAAGGAGTTAGTTGTAATTAACTTCGTACTTGTTTTTTTTAGTAAAACTTAGTTTAGGATTAGTTGGATGTCACGCATGGATGCAAAAGCATGACTGCGGTCCAATTGATTCTCGAATTGTTCCATTATTTGGACAGTTTGGGAATGCAAAGTTATGACGCGTAGTTTACGGTTAAAGGGTTAGGTTTCGGTCATGGGGATTTCGGTGTCATCTTTGTATGTTCTTTGGGTGGCACATAGGTATTTCATATCTATGTCGTGCACTTGAAGAACTATACAGAGATGCTGCCGAAATTTCTCCACGTTTAAATCTAATCTGAAGTAGCCGTAAATTACGTGACATAATTTTGCATTCCCAAATAGGATAGGGCCCTTACCGGAGGCATAAGGTGACAAGTTCATGTTGAAGTTGTTGTGATTGTTGTACTGTTATTGTGGTTGCAGGAATGATGAACAAAAGGCGGATGCATAACCCGAACAGATGCACCAACGAATACTTGAACGGAATCGAGGATTTTATTGACTTTGCAAGTACACACAACCCGGGTGCAACTAGAATCCGGTGTCCTTGTAGGAGGTGTAACAACAAGTTAAGGGAAACTATTGAAAATGTTCGATTTCATTTAGTAAGGAATGGAATGGTAGAGCCTTATAGTATTTGGAACCATCACGAGGAACAAATAGACAATGCTTCGTCTTCAAACATGACAAGAGTGAGCAATGTTGAACCTAATATGAATCCTAATAAACAAGTCCTGGAAATCTTAAATGACGTTTTTCCATTTGCGTCAAAAAATACCAATCAAGAAGTGGAAGATGACGTGCCTACACCAATGGACAGTGGAGAATTCGAACAATATGAAAAACTATTAAAAAATGCTAATCAAGAGTTATACCTGGGGTGTGAGGGATTTTCGATTCTCACAGCTATTGTGGAACTAATGCACGAGAAAATAAAGTATCGTATGTCAAACCAGTGTTTTGATTACTTTTTGGGGGGTTTCAAGAGATTGCTACCAAAGGACAATTGTTTGCCGAAAGACCAGAGAAACGCTTAAAATGTGTTGAATGGTCTCGGATTGGGTTATGAAAAAAATCAAGCTTGCAAAAATAATTGTGTATTGTTCTATAAACAGAATGAAGCGTTGGATAAATGCTCTATATGTAATGAGTCGAGGTTCAAAATGACATTTCAGAATAGATTGACGAAGATCCCACAAAAAGTCACACGTTATTTGCCTTTGAAGCCTAGGTTGCAGCGGTTGTCTATGTCAACGCATACTGCCACCGACATAAGATGGCATAAGGAAAAGCGAGTAGATGACGATGTCCTGAGGCATCCTGCAGATGGAGAGGCATTGAAAGAGTTCGATTGAACGTTCCTTGGTTTTGCTGCTAATCCTCAAAACGTTACATTAGGACTTGCCACTGACGGATTCAATCTGTTCGGGGTTCTAAACCAACACCACATCACTTTGTCTATTTTAGCATTTTCGTATAATTTGCCGCCATGGAAATGTATGAAAAAATAATACATGATGATGACTCTATTGATTACTAAAGATCTTGGTAGGGCAATCGATGTATACTTACGGCCGATGGTGGATGAGCTAAAGGATTTATGGACACACGGTGTGTGCACATACGATAAGCGTACTGGCAAGATGTTCACTTTACGGGCAGCAGTGATGTGGACTGTGTACAATTTTCCCGCACATGCAATGGTTTTCGGGTGGAGCACTAGGGGTTATATGGCATGCCCTGTATGCAAGGAAGACGTAACATCTAGATGGTACGCCGAAAAAGTTTGTTGCCTTGGTAATCGAAGATGGTTGCCATGGGACCACGAGTGTCGAAAGAAGGATAAAGAGTTTCAAGGGAAAAAAGAGGCTCGCCTCAGACCTAAAGAATGGTCCGGTGATCAGATTTGGGAACATCTTAACCGTTTCGATTTTGCTCCGTTCAGAAAAAATGTCAGCAGGACCATACCTTCTACACATATGAACTGGATGCACAAGTCTATGTTTTTTAAGCTCCTGTATTGGTCGAAACTAAAATTGAGACACAACCTCGATGTTATGCATGTTGAGAAAAATGTATTTGACACATTGGTCGGCACAATTCTAGATATCGAGGGCAAGAAAAAAGACACGATCAAAGCTCGTCTTGATTTGGAACGAATGGGAATACGACATGGTTTATGGATGAATAGGGACAGTGATAAAGCCAGAAGGGATCTTGCACTTTTTTTCCATGAAACCGAATGACAAAAAAGAATTTTTAAAGTTTTTATCGTCTGTAAAGTTTCCTGATGGGTATGCTTCAAATATCGTGCGTTGCGTGAACATTGACGGGGGTAAATTAGCTGGACTAAAGAGTCATGACTGCCATATGGTTATGTAACGCCTACTTTATGTTGGTATTCGACATCTCTTGCCAGTCGATGTAGTGAAACCAATCATGTTGTTGTCCAACTTTTTTTAGCAATTGACGTTAAGATTGTTGCGAAAGACGGACGTTACTCAGTTGCGCCATGACATTGTGCAAGTTCTATGCAAGTTTGAGATGATATTTCCTCAAGCTTTCTTCACAAGTATGATCCACGTGATGGTTCACTTAACGGATGAGGCATTGATTGCTGGACCAGTCAACTTTCGATGGATGTATCCAATAGAAAGGTATCTAATCCTCGTCATTTTTATTAATCAATATCTTATGATTAGTAAAATTTGTATCGTATTGTTTTATATTGGCAGGCTTCTCGAAGACTTGAAGAAAAGTGTACGAAACAAAGCAAAGCCCGAAAGATCAATTATACAAGCTTGGGTGGCATATGAGGCGCTTACATTTGGTGGAATTTATTTAAAGGATGTGGAGAAAACTTTCAATCATCTTCCTATAATGACAGGGGTGTGAGAAAGGAGAAACTTTCTGATTTTTCCCAAATCGCTCGACCCTTCGAAGCTCTGATACGAGGCGAGTTGTTTTCCAAAAAGGACATGGAGGTAGCACATTGGTTCGTACTCACCATTTGTGACGAGACATTGTCATACCTAGACGAGCATAAAGATATGATGAAGCAAGCACATCCTTCACATTTGTATGCCAAGAAACATCGTGAATTGTTTCCGCGGTGGTTTCTCGAATATGTAAGTTTGAAGTGTTTTGTATTGGACATATATATTGTACCAATTATTTTGCTCGAACTAACAAATTTAAGTGTTTGTGTAATATTAGGTGAATCAATTGAAAGCATCGAATTCCCCAGCGTACAGTGAAGAGTTATTTAACTTGGCGTTCGAATCGATTCGCGTTGAATTTCTCTCGAGTTGCCATGTTAACGGCGTCAAGTTCTTAGGGCTGCACGAGATGACAAGTTGTGTACGCAAAATAATGGTGTTCATGTCTCAGGTGGAGGCGAAAGTACAGACATTGAATTCTATGGAAAACTAACAAGTGTCGTGCAATTGCTTTACAAAGACCAATGCCAAGTGATCCTATTTAATTGCCGATGGTTTGATACAAACCCAAATAGGTAGGGAAAAGTTAAAAAAGATCATGCATTACTATGAGTGAACACTACCAAAACTTGGTACGATGATGACCCTTACATCTTAGCAAACATGGCAAAACAAATTTTGTATCTAGAAGACCCTAAAGCCAGGAGGGGTTGAAAAGTTGTTCAGCAAATGGTTCATAGGTACTGTTTGGTACATAGACGGGACGGGATAAGACAAAACGGAATGGTATGGGATGGGACGAAACGGAGGTTTCGTGTATGTTTGGTACTTTCGTGACAGAATAGATAAGAAATCTTTCAAACCGATTTCAAACAAATCGTTTGGAAAAATCAAGATAAGGTTCATCATCAATATCCAAGCGAGCTTTGTCCTGCATTCTGAGCCATAGATCTTCATCTGGGTCGAGATCCTCCACGATTCTGCACGTCTGAGTGGTTTTCGTGCGATTCTGGCAAATGGGTGCGCAGGAAACTTGGTTGAAGAAGCTGCGGCGGCATAATTTCATGAATTGGTAACGGTCTTCGTCAGAACTGGACCTGTTAGGATCCTGAGAAAGTTAGGTGGTCTGAGTATCGATGCAGGCAGCCATGGGAGAGGAGGGATTTTGAAGATTTGAATGGATATAGAATCGGCGATTTGTGTTCCACGGATGTGGAACCGGTCATTCCAGGGGGTGAGGCGGAATGAAAATTCACCTAAAACTCGTCCCGTGGAACAGCGCATTCCACCCGTTTTAGGCGCACCAAACGTGGGACGGAACGCCTCGTCCCACTCCGTTCCGTCCCGTCCCATGTACCAAACGGTACCATAAGAACATGTATGCTATACCAAAACAAGACCAACTGACGACGACATCTACAATGTCGCTGACCAACGGCTAGAATCTTCGATGAAAATTGGTTTTGTTTGCTTCCAATTTTAAATTAGGGTTAGATTAGGGTTCTTGATTTTAAATTAGGGGTTAGAATTAGGACAGTGGGTTGCAATTAGGGTTCTTGAAAATCATACTTATTGAATCATACTTATACACGGATGAAGAATTCGGAGCTGAGCAAGTATTGCCTTTGTTTTGTATCTTCATAAATTAAAACTATAAATTGTTTTGGTTGATATTTATGTTCATAGTTCTTTTCTAAAGTACATGTTTTGGAGAATTCTTTTGCAAACATTACACTTTGGATTATGCAAAATAGGAGAAAAGAAAGATAAGGACAAAAAAAAAGAAAAAGTGGAGAAGCAAAGCATACATATACAGGAAAAAAGCGCGTCAAATAACCCGCTGAATAAATTAATTTGCTCCTCTTTGTCACTGCCACACTCCAAACCCTTCACACACACACACACACACACACTCTCTCTCTCTCTCTCTCTCTCTCTTTTTTTTTTTTTTTTTTTTTTTTTTTTTTTTTTGAACAACGGAATATATTATATAAACCGGGCTAAGAAGCCAAATGAGAAACAGAGTGCCCACTCCGAGGCAAGCAAAGAACAATTACAATGTAGGGTTAAAGAGAGACGGTTCAGTTGCCCGACGCCGCATCTGATGCTAAAAACGTCCCATCTCCCAATACCAAAGCACCTAGGGGGGACAAGGCAGTCCATCATTACTAAGGACATGCACCAGAGAAGATGGAGGTCTATCGACCCAAACAACGTCACATGCTTCCCTACACTTCCGCGACGCTAAATGGTCAGCAGCCGAATTGGCCAGTCTTGGTACCCAAGACCAGCGGCACTGATGAAAAGACTTCCCAATTCGGCTACATTTCACCAAAGTTGGGAAGGCTTCCCAGCTGCCCAACTTATCAACATCATGGAGGAAATTAATAGACTCAGCAGAATCAGACTCAATGATAACTGATCTCCACCCACAGCTGATCCCCAGATTACACCCAAACAAAATTGCCAAAGCCTCAGCACTAGCCGCACAATTAGCCTTGAGGCCATATCTGCAAGCCGCAAGAAACTTGCCCTCTTCGTCCCTCGCCACAACCCCCGCAAAGCCACCACCCCCCCCAGACACCTAGCTAGCGTCAACGTTTATCTTCACAACACCCTGACACGGGGGGCTCCAGACGGGGATAGGAGCAGCAGAAATGGCAGCAGGAGCCGAGAGAGGAACAGAGTTAACGCAAGCCTCCTTGAAAGCATTAATTGACAAAGCAATAGCAGCTAAAACCTGATTAGGACAAATGGGTTTCTGCTTGAAAACAAAATCACATCTCGCTAACCATATATGCCAGCAGCAGAACGCAACATATTGGAGCCTCCCACTCCGGTCCTCACGCGTCCCCCTGTCCGAGAGTAGAGTCTCCTTTAACCACCCAACCCAGTCAGTCAAGCTCATTCCGTTCATCCTCAGATTCAGCCACCCACCATGCCAGACAGCCACAACCCACGGGCAGTGCAGAAAAAGATGTGCAGCAGTTTCTTCAGACTGGAAGCAAAGAGGGCAGAGAGGCGATGGGGAAGACTTTCTACGAAAAAGATTATCTTTAGTAGCAATTGCAGCATGTATCGATTTCCATAGAAAACACCGAATCTTCGGAGGAACCTTCAGACTCCACACACACTTCCAAAAGGCCTTAGGAATGGAAGTCACACCCGGATTTAGACTGCACTGAGAAGGGCGGTCCCGAGTATGCAACCAATAATACCCTGACCTCACCGAGTACATGCCGTTCCTAGTCCCGGGCCAAACTAGCCGATCCTTCAGAATCGGATCACCAATAATTGTGTCCTGAATAGCCTCCCAAACATTCACCACCACGAAAGGTCTAAGAAAATCAATGTTCCATGTTCCATGATCTTGACAAATAAGTGACTTAACTTTTAGGTTCCTCGAGACCTGCACCGAGCCCAGAGGGGTTGGGACACCCGAAGGGATAGTTGGTATCCATCTATCAATCCACACTCTCGTATCTGCCCCACTCATTATTTGCCAATGAGCACCCATTTTAATTACATCTCTCCCAACTAATAGGCTTGACCAAGCCCACGAGGCCCTTCCCCCCCGTTTGGCATCCATGAAAGAGCAGTCAGGAAAATACCTAGCTTTAAGCACCCTAGCCCACAAAGAATTAGGCTCCAAAATTAATCTCCAGCACTGCTTAGCCAACAAAGCATCGTTGAAGCTCACGAAATTCCTAAGCCCGAGACCCCCTTCATCTTTTGGAATACCCAATTTATCTCGAGACATCCAGTGAATTCGTCTTTCACCATTTTTTTGTCCCCACCAGAAGTTCGAGATCAGGGCATCCAGTTCCTTGCAGAACGTCAAAGGGAATTTGAACAAGTTCATCGGGTAAGCAGGGATAGCTTGAGCCACCGCCTTGATAAGAACTTCCCTTCCCGCCTGTGAAAGATAAGAGTTTTTCCATCCTTGAAGTTTACTAAGCAGTCTGCCTTTAACATAAGCCAAGCCCACCTTCTTTGACCTTCCCCAAATAGCCGGAACACCCAAGTAACTCCCAGGGTCCCCGACCCGAGTCATGCCTAGAATAGCAGCCAGGTTATTGGCTTCCTGGTCCGGAACATTAGAACCAAAAAATACGCTGGACTTGGAGAGGTTGACTTTCTGGCCCGACGCCAAACAGTAGTCATTGATCAGGCCAATAACACGCTGGCAGTTATTTTCCTCTGCCCTAAGAAAGATCATGGTGTCATCTGCAAACAGAATATGAGTGATGGTCGGGCCACCATAGCTCATTTGAATGCCTTTTATCCAACCTTGGTTACTTGCACGCTGTAAACTGAGAGAGAGCACCTCACTGACTAAAAGAAACAGGTATGGGGATAAGGGGTCCCCTTGTCTAAGCCCCCGAGAAGGCATGAACTTAGACCCCGGTTGCCCATTCAAAAGAATAGAAAAGCTGACCGAAGAGATGCAACCCAAGATAATATTTCGCCACTTGCTATCAAATCCCATCCTCTCCATGACAGCCATAAGGAAGTCCCACTCGACTCGATCGTAAGCCTTGTTCATATCCAATTTGATCCCCAACTCGAATTTGCATTTCGTCCTCCTCGATTTGAGGAAGTGGAACACTTCATGGGTTATGCCAATATTGTCTTGAATTTGCCTTCCCGCCACAAAAGCATTTTGGGATGGGGAGATCAGCTCCGGGAGCACAATCCTTAACCGATTAGCGAGGACTTTAGAGAGTACCTTATACGAGAAGTTGCAGAGGCTAATGGGACGAAATTGAGAGACCGCTTCTGGTTTCAACACTTTAGGAATCAAAACAATATGGGTTGCATTGATCTTCATCGGGTTCTGCACCCCACCCATCATCAAATCAATAATTCTATTCATATCCGCAGCAATAATCCCCCAGTGTTCCTTGTAGAAGATCCCCGGAAAGCCATCGGGTCCAGGGGCCTTTAGGCTTCCCATTTGCATTGCCGCAGCCTTGACCTCTTCCGCCGTGACTCTACCAGACAGGGCGCAATTCATTTCACTACTGATTTTTGGGGTTAGGCATTCCAGGATAGGTCCCCACTCCCGCTGCCCAGAGGAGGTGAATAAATCCCGGAAATGATCATCCACCAAGTTCCGAACCAAAGTCGGATTTTCAATCCAAACCCCCTCATCATTCTTTAAAGAAAGGACACAATTACTCCTTCTTCTCTGAAGAGTTGTCTGGTGGAAGAACTTCGTATTAGCATCACCCTCGCTAAGCCATTGCACCCGAGATCTCTGCAGCCAGTACTTTTCCTCCTGACTCCACAAAATATCAACCTGCTTGGACAGGTTATGAATCTCCTGCGCGTTCCTCTTCCAATCTCGTTGCAGCAGATTTAGGTGATTCATCATCTCCTGAATTCTCCAATCTCTTTTTTTAAATTTATTCTTGCTCCAGCTCGCCAAGAGGTTCCTGCAGGCAGTGACTTTTGAGATCCAACAATCCAGAGGGCTCCCTTCACCACAGCTCTCCCAACCTCTTCGAATCTCTCTTTCTCCTCTCTCTCTCTGTTTCTCTTTGAGCTCCTACTCAGATCCAGGTATGTGGCTGCTTCAATCTCTCAAGCTTCTACTTCATCTGTTTGAAGTAGCTTAGGGTTTGGATATGAAGCTTTTACTTGTGTTTGGTCTCTCATAAATGAAGAGAAAAGCTTAAAATATGAAACAATATGTACATATTTCTGGGTTTAATGGCTTTACTTGTGGATGCTCTCTTAGTTTTTCGATAATGATTCTATGTTTAAGGCTTAAGCTGGAGAGCAGAATTTGGTTGGTGAGAAAACTAAAGAAAGAAGGAAACAGATTGTAGTTTTATGATTGGTTTCGAACTTGACGTGTATGTTCGCTTTTCCATTTCCGATTACTCGTAGAATAAATGAATATAATCGAGAAAAAGAATTTACCCAAATTAACTTTTGATGACAAAATGGCTATCTTGGGCAGATTTTTTGTAAACAGCAGTTAAAATGTTCCACTAAAGCAGTTACCTGTGTAGTTTTTCAATATTTCAGCAGGGCCGGCCCTGAGAATTTGGGGGCCCTAGGCGAGCCTTCGAAGTGGGACCCTAAAATTCTCTGATCTCCGGTTCTTTGTATATTAATTTGTATATAAAAAAAATCGCTAAATAAATAAAAAGTTCTATTTTCACATCAAATATCATTAAAAATTAATATCAAAAGAAGAAAAATATACAAATATTATTTAAACATTACACGATTCACGTTTTTAGACACAAATGTACTAAATGTTTGCAGTCAAGAGTCTAAGATTGAGAGTGAAGAACAATAAAACTTGATGATCAAGAGAGTAAAGAACAATAAAACTTGATTGAAGAATATAATAAATTCAACGCCAATTGTTTCTCTTGTGTTTTTTTCCTTCTAAAATCAACATCACATTAACGAATTGAATATTAAAATAATCCATTGAATAAAAAGTTATTGAAAAGAAAAATATAAATTCAAAGTCTTGATTACCTTAAAGTACAATCTTTAAGACCATATGATAGTTGGTTTTGAACATTCAATAGAAATTGAGAGAATGGAAAGTTGGTTTAAACATTCGACAGAAATGGAGAGAATGAGAAGTTGAAAGAAAAAAGATTGCAAAGAGACTTGAGTTTTATAACTTTATACGCATTTGGACAGATGGATTGGGAGTTAGATAGATGGATTGGCAGTAAATTTGAAAAACAAGAAAAATATAGTGAGTTGAGTGAAAGGCAGTTTCGTGTTTCGAACTCAACACCCCAAAGAAAAATGAAGCCAACATTTCCATTGCACTAACAAAAGAATTATGATATTTCTTACTTTTTTTTGTATTTGTATGTTAATTACAGGATATAAATTTTTTTTGGGGCCCTTCCGAAGTGGGGGCCCTAGGCGAGCGCCTACTTGGGCTACCCTCAGGGCCGGCCCAGTATTTCTGCTCCATTATTCTGCAAATGGTGAGGGACATATGAGGTAATGTGGTAATGCGTTAGGATTAGGATAGGTCCAGGGTTCAATTCTCTCCAATGAAACCGGTAAAAAAAATCCATTTCAGCCTTAAGTATAAATGACAACTGATTGGGGTGACTTTATTATCTGACGGTTTGGATGAAACAGACAGTGATTATGGTGGTGGTTCAGAGTTCTTCTCTAAAGTACATGGTTTATGGGTCAAGTGTTAGTGATAGTTGTTCAGTTAGCATGCCTTATACATGAACTCTTTCTTTCTATTGTTGGTTTATGGGTGCTCCTCTCAATGTCTATGTGTATATAGAGCCAAGTACAGGGGATGTAATGTAATGCTTATTAACTATCGAAGAAGTTGTAGTTAGTAGCAGCACTTGCACCAATAAACATATGCTAAGATATGCTCTCCGTGTATGGGTTTTACATATTTCATTTATGTCTAATTGTATAAGTATGATTTTCATACACCATTGTTTTACATATTTTATTGCTTACAGAATTAGGACAGTGAGTTAGATTTAGGGTTGTAATGTTTATTTCCAATTTTGTAGATGTCACAGTTCATTAGAAATTGGAAGGAGATGACGACTACACCTCGTCCGACGACTACACCTACTACTGCCGCCACTGCTCCGGCAGAGAAGGACCATAGGTTGGTGAATTCGGTTGACCCAATTGGTCCTCCAGTCCCACAGGCGCCGACATCTTCGACTTCTTCGATGGCGCTACCTGTTAGCGCGCAACGTGCTCACCGGCGCCCCCGCACTAAAGAGCAGATATCGCCATCGGGATCCACAACTGATGCCTCGGGTCCACAGCCAGGTATAGTATCCTAATTTACTCTCTCATTCCCATGTTAACTTAGTTTTGTTATTTTAGGTTCAATTTGTTAAGTTATGTCATTTAAGGATTAAAAAGTTATTTTATATATATATATATATATATATATATATATATATATTTTATTTTATTGTTGTCATCGTTCCAAATCCAAACCCATTATTGAACAGTTGTGATCATTGTGTTGGATACATATATTGTTTATGTTATTTTCAGGGTTTTGGAAAAAGTTTTAATTATAGGGAGGTTCTGCCGAAATTTTGGTAGGATTTGTTATTAGTTTTGGGTTAATGTTAATTTTTCATTTCTTTCCAGCCAAGAAAAACACATGGGGACCTTGTCGGCAATTGAAAACGGTGAAGGTCACCCGGGTGACCAATGATTGTATCACAATCGGATATGACATTGGGCAACACCAACGGCAGAGCAGCATAGTGCATTGGTCCACGATATTGGGCACGTCGTGCAAAACTTTTACCCTATGGGGTGGAAGTCTTGGAAAGTGATGTCGGAGGAGGTGAAGAACATGGTGCGCAATCATTTGTCGGTAAGTATCGTCACCTTTTGAATGCTTTTCATGTAAAATTTATATATTAATATTTATTAATGTCTTTTATTACTAATACTTTTGTAATATTTGTTACATTGCAGACAAACTACAATTTCAATAACATCAACGAGGACATGTTGGCGTACCTCAATCGGCTCTTCTTTGAATGTTACAAGCAGTAGAAGAGTGACATGCACCAATATTTCGAGATGTTTGATGATCTGCATGTCGCTCTTGAAGAGGGTTGCCCGAAGGAGTTCGAGGACCAAGAAGATAGTTGGGTTTGGCTCTACGGTCATTTTCAGGAGCCAGGCTATGTGGTGCGTTTTTAAATAGGACTTCTTTCATTTTACTTTTTTAAATTTTTACTAATGTTTATTACTTTTTTTTCTTTCTTTAAATATTACAACTAATAAGTTTATTTTGTGTATAACAGAAGAAGGCGAATGTGAACAAGATCAATCGGAAGAAGAAAACTCTTATCCACCATTTGGGTTCGATGCCTTTCTCATATAGGATGAAGGCGTGGCGGAAGGTATATATTAAAGCTTTCATTTTTATTTTTATTTTGTTTCCGTACTAACATTTTCCTTATCTTTTTCTATTTTAGAAGGGTTCAAAATTTCCGGAGATCGACATCTTTGCTGACGTTTATGTTCAGCCCAGGGATGAGTTGACCGAGTCCCTTCATGTAATTAATTTCTTACGCATTAAAGATTTATACTAATTATTTCAAATTGTTTGCTATTAATATTCCATGTTTTATTTCACAGGCGACTATGGTGGAGAAGGGTCAGTTAGTCCTTCAAGAGTCCGCCTCCCAGCTTCCTCCAGACACGCCGATCGAGTCTGTGGATCCTTCTGAGGATGCTGGGTTTCACATCCTTATAGAGACGTTGGACCAGACTTTCAGTTGGAAACCAGAGACATATTGACAGGGGATGTGAAATGCCAGGTGGTGGGAGAGTGGAGCTTCTTCATCCTCGCAGTTGAAGGGTGAGGTTACAGCTTTGACGCAGGTAGTCAATGGCCTGAGGAGTAAGCTTGCATCGTACAAGACTTAGATGTCATTGATTGTACAGGCCCTTCGTTCTTCTAGGATTCATCTCCCCGATTTTTCTGCACCACCGTTGTCAGAGCCCCTCCATCTCGAGCATACACAGCAATCAGACTTGCCGACCTCTGACCCCGTCCTTAACCCCACCCCTTTCCAGCAGCAAGATTACCAAGCACTTCCGAATGACTTGCCCATAGATTATGCCTCATTTTTTTCATAGTTTTTATTCCCGCTTTCTTTTTAAACTTTGTATTTGTACATACATTTTTATTTATATCATAAAAAAAAAATTTCTATTCATTAATTTTTTTTTTTCTCAATTGTATCAAATATATTTGGGTTGTTTTATTAACACCCCACATCTAAAATGTGCCTCTAAAATTCTAACTTTGTCCTCCATTTTTCTGAAGCCACCCATCCCCATGTTTAGGCTTATTTCACTAGCAAACAACGTAACTGCTGACTAACTGAATCCTAATTTCGAAAATATATGACGACCTCGAATCAAAATCTCGATATCGTCTTGTTTAGCAGCCATAGCAGAAGCGCCATTTGGATTGAAAATATGGACTGAAGCCATATTCAATCCTTTGTGAACTCGAAAATTGTCATCCATGCGCTATCGTTCTCCAAATACGCCACTGCAAAAAAAAAAAAAAAAGGGTTGCTTTTGCCCAAACACTATGGTGGTTGGGATAGCATGGCGAGTGGCTGGGATTTTTTGCCCAGACACTGTGGTGGTTGGCAGCCGACATAAGGAGGTGGATGGGGTTTATTTTGGACTTCAGAACTTAATTCGTCAAGGTAAAAACGAAAATTTAACGAAAAAATGAAATTATGGGGTGTATTCATAAATTTTGGGGGTGTTAATAGAATTATCCAATATATTTTTTTAATAACATTCTATTTATTTTATTAAAAATTACACTTGAGGGATGAAAATATGTCGTCGTGCAAAACCACTCGCGTCTTACATGTTTCGTGGCACAAATATTTTTGAGACGAACCATAGACGTCCCCAAAAATTACTCGTCACAAAGCACATTTGTACCCTCTTATATTGTGCGACGAAAACCTTTGTCCGTATACCTTTCTTGCGACGAGCAATAAAACATCGCGCAAGGTCTTTCTTCATGACCTTTGCGCGACAAATTCTGCGTTGCCATAAGTTTTATGCGACCTGGAAATGCTTTGCGCGACAAATACTTCCTCATCGTGCAAAGTGTTTAATGTAGTAGTGGAAGCTCCTACATGAAATAAGCTCATCCCCGAGGTGAAGGAGAAAATGAAGAAGGAGATCTCGGTAAGTGTGCTTTTTAAAATATATTATTTTAATTAATTTTGATCATCTATTGTATTTTTTAAAACTAACACTTGTCTTTTTGTCTATTTGAAGTCAACTTCGAAATTGACCTGGAAGATTCGGGTATGTTCGAGTACATAACTTGTGTGTGGACTAATCGGTTCAAGGCGTGGCAGTACAAGTGACACAAATACTACGCGACTTGTGCATCTCCTGTTGAAGATGAACAACGCATTCCCAGAATTTATGGAAAGGATGGACGAGTGGAACTAGCTATGAAGTCATTTTCATATCACAAAATTTCTGGTAAGTTTTTTTTTATTTATTTTTTTTAATTTTAAGTATTTTTTTTAATTTAATTAAATTTTTTATTCACAGTGAAAATCGACGGCAAATAAGGCTAATCGGGAAACGAAGCAGTACCTCTATCACTCTGGTGCTCGACCACTCACTTACTAGGTCGAAGAACGGCTTGCAAAAGGTTCGTTTTTCCCAGAAGTCAATGCATTAGGAGATACGCATGCCAACTACGACATCTAGGTGTTGATGGCATTTATGTAAGTACTCCATTCAAATTTAATTAGACATAAAAATTTAAAATTTTGATTAGTAATCTTAATTGGTTTCTCTTTTACTTTTTTGTAGGCTTCTATGTCGCAAAAGAATGACGATTGCCTCGTCAACCGCTCCCAGCAACAATCGAACATGCCAATATAGCAGCTACGACTTGATTCACATGTGTCTCTACAGATATTGATGGACGAGGTTGGGCGGCGGAAAGGCTAAGATATCTATGACCAATGAGCAGGTTGAATTTGAGACCTCTGGGATCTTCTTCATCTAGCTCTCAACAAGCAAGCAGAACTTCTTCCATACTGCACTAATTGGAGATGGAGTTACATGCCATGTGTAAGGGAAAAGAAGTTGCACTAGCCCGAAGAAGCTCAAGAAAAAGTTGCATGCCAGTAAGAGGATAAGTTTCGGTTGTACATGCAAGTGATGGCGTAGGCAATGGCAGCCTCTGGCATTCGCCTCACCGATCCTCCTAGTGACCTTATGCCGCCATCCCAGCAACCACCCTAGGAATAGTTAGTTAGTTTAGGATATTCTACATACATTTGCACGAATATATTTAAAAGTAATTAATTAATTTAAATTATATATAGTATAATTAAATTAAGAATTAAAAATAAAAATAAAAATAAAAAGTTTGCCCAACGAATACTTTCGTCGAGCATGTATTTTGTATTTTTTAACCTTTTTTGTCTTTAAACTCCTTGCTCGACGACTTTTTCGTTTGGGTGAAATTTTTTTGTATTCTTATATTTTCAGAATCTATAACTTTGCCCAACAAAATAGTGAAAAATTTGTCGAGCAAAACTGTATGATTGTTGTTGTTCAGGATGTTATTCCAGCTCAGCAATGGGTTTTGGCGACGAAATACTATCATCAGGAAATTATATCCATCGGTTCAAGTTCGCCAATGCACTTGGCTCGAGGAAATAGTTGTCTGTGATTTTGTCGAACAAACCTAATTGAAGGAAAATTTTTGTCCTAGCTAAGAACATGTGAGAACATTTGAACACATAAGCAAACTAATAACACTTTAAAGTAGGCATGCATTCAAAAACAATTCTAAAACTCATGACTTTCAAAGCCTAGTGAATGGTGAACCATAAGAATCTTTAACAACATTAAAGAGAAGAAAGGATTTTGAGATTCATTACCCTTGAAGCTCATCATTGTTTACACAAGGGATTCACCCAAGTGGAGGGCCTTCAAGTCACCTCCTAGCTCCTTAGATCTTCCTTGTGATTTTCTTCCCTTTTGATACTCCTTTGCTCCTTGAGGATGTGAGGAAATGAACTCCAAAATACCAAAGATTTGGTACCTCTAAATCTCCACACCAAGGATGATGGTGTGAAGATGAGATGGATTACCTAGAGGAAGTTAGATGCTAGTAAACTCCCCTAGGAAGGCCGGCCTCTATAGAGAAAAATGAGAGAAAATGTTTCTCTTCTTTGCCTTAAGAAAACCCTAGTGAGGGAATGGCTATAAAGATGCCTTTATGCGACTTCACATGTGAGTGGCAAACTTGCAATTAACCCAAGTTTGCTACCACTCACCCTATGGCCGGTTTTGGCTTTGTATTTGGGTTAATTTCCATTTAGTTTTAGTTGTCACACAACTTAAACTCAATGGGCCTTGTGGACCAAAACCCTTTTGGGCCCCGAGACCCGAAACTAACTTGAAAGTCCAATACAAACCTTTCGTATAATTAATTAATCTTAACCATTCTCAATTAAACCATTTAATTGCTTATCCATCTCATTTATATTTCTTCACTTTCATCCTTACTCGGTGTACAATCGATTAGGTTCCAATTAGCGAGGCAGTGGGCGATTGTTACTCTTAACGATCGATTGTGAATTGAAACTACATTTCAATTATCCCTTTGATTAAGATTAGTGTTTGCAAATCTTCAGGGCTTCCACAAACCATGAGTGACACCTAGCAGTATGTCATGGCTACCCAAGCTAAGTAGAAGTGGTTGGAGAACCTATCCAATTACAATTACAATGCAATACGGTCCTTCTCTAACACAATACTCTTAATCACATTGTTTGAGTGATAGTTTGTTTCATGTCTACTATCCAATGTGATACTTCTCTATATGATTCAATTGATTATGATTTGGAACAAACTTCCTAAGTCATATTCGTATGCTTTGGACAAAGACTCCCAAATCATATCTCATAGTATTCTCCCTCCACCATGGAAGGTTAGAGATCCCTTGTTGTGGATTCATATGCCTACATGACTGGATAGCTTGACCACAACAATGTCGTGGACACTCTCGATGGAATGCCTTTGACATGATCAAAGATCAGTGACCTAACAATTAGACATCTATGATGCCTCAGGTCAAAGGACCACTTTGCATATTGCAACTTACGAGTTCTTACATGACATGTATGTTCGAACTCTCTTTTGATCGTCGTTCAGTGTACTCAATTACCTTTTGAGCACCTATGTGTTTGTCTCAGTGTCCAACACTAAATGACTTGAGACTAGTCATACTCACGCTTGAGTTAACATAACACATATTGACCTTAGCGGATTGTCAATGCCCAATTGGCAATCCCATGACTATGAACGTTTTAGGAATGAACATAAGAGAAATGTCTCGTTAATCTAACTTACTTAGATCACTTCTCTCTTAGATTAAATACATTCCTTGGATTCCCTTATTACTTAAACACATAATACAATAAATAGTGATTAACAATAAGCTTTACCCTTCATTAAACATATAATAGTTTAACACAATAAGTATTCCAAAAAGCTATTACATCAAATGAGTGGCTTTGTGGGCATACTTCCAACACTAATTTGCCGAACAAAGTTTTAATATTTGTCAGGCAAACATTTGAGTGACAACTTTTATTTGACTAAAATTTCTCGACAGATTTCTATTGAGTAAAACATTAGACGACGAAACCTTATTTGGCCTCAGGAAATCCTTTTGTCTGAAAATAGTGTTTTTTTATATTTTTTGGCATTGAAGTGTGATATCTAATTTTACTGAAACTTGTGACACGTTTGTTCTTTGAGGAAGTATCCCTTCCCTAGTGTTTAGGAGCTTGGCTTCTTCCAAAGAAATATTTTTGGAATATATTCCTCCTTTGGGGATTAGCTTATTCTTCCGTTTGCAAATAAAGTATCTTTACTGTAGGAATTTTTTATCATTGGCATCGTTTAATGACTTAATCTTCATTTGAAGACCACACTTACCCAAAATCATTTAAACAGAAATTGTCTAGTCATCCAAATCTATCAAATAATAGGCAATTCATTATTAATATGTTACTTATACCTACACCGTTGATTAGTTAATATGTTTGAATGACTAAACTATCTCCGACTTGAATGTATTTTTGTAAGGATGATCTTCAAATGAAGATTAAGAAATTAAACGGTTTCGATTACAACATTTTTAGTTTTAAAAGATGTTATTTGTAAGTGAGCGAATGGACTCACCCAAAGACAATGCAAAGTATAATTCATATTTTTGTAAAGTAATGATTTTGATTTGTTTAAATAGAACGGTCGAATTTGATATCGCCTAAACACTGGTGCTCTCAGGAACAAATCCTCCCTGAGTTTGCTACACAGGCAGCCATGGGTGTTCCTCCACCTCGCGGCCTCATACTATTCTACGCCACTCTACTCGACGCCTGCAGTTCGTCGAAGAACCTCCAAACACTTACGCAGCTCCACGCTAAAATCATCAAACTCGGCATTTCCCGCCACGACTTCATCCGAACCAAGCTCCTCAGCTCCTACGCCGCCGCTGCCCAACTGAAGCAATCCAACCTGCTTTTCTCCTTCTGTACTCGCCGACCCACCTTCCTCTTCAACACCCTTATCAGAGCCCACTCTTCCCAAGGCCTCTTCTCTCAGTCTCTGTCCATTTTTCTCCGCATGCTTGCCGCCAATAAACCCTGGGACCGCCATACCTTGCCTGCGGTTCTCAAAACTTGTGCCGGGTTATCGGCGTTGAGGCTTGGAAAACAAATGCATGGAGCTGTTTTGGTTAATGGGTTTGGCTTCGATTTGGCGAACTCAAATGCATTGATTAGTATGTATGCGAAGTGTGGTGACTTGGTGGGTGCCCGTAAAGTGTTTGACGGAATGCTGATGAGGAATGAGATTTCTTGGTCGGCAATTATGGCGGGGTATGGGATGCAGGGAGTATTTGGCGAGGTGTTTGAGCTGTTTGATAGGATGGTGGAGGCAGGAGAGAGGCCGGATGGAGTGACTTTCACTACGATTTTGACAGCGTGTAGTCATGGAGGGCTGACAGAGAAGGGGAGAGAGTATTTTGAAATGATGGAGCGGAGGTTCGGGGTGATGCCCGGGCTGGAGCATTATACCTGTATGGTAGATTTGTTGGGTAGGGTGGGACGGGTAGAGGAAGCAGAGGAGTTGGTTTTGGGATGGCAGTGGAGCCGGATGAGGCATTATGGGGCGCATTGTTGGGTGCTTGTAGGATTCATGGGAAGGTAGAGGTGGCTGAGAGAGTGGAAACGATGCTTTATGGAAAGCGACTTGGTGTAGCATCTCTGCGAGGCATTTAACAGCGAATTACTTGCAAAAAGTCCATTATTTCCTTGCTCATGTGCTAAACTCCCATTTTTGGGGGAAATATTCCCTTCTCGCTTGCAAAGCCAAATATTTTCCCAGTCAGAATGTTGCCTTCTAGTTACTGGGACTTTCATTGCTTATGAATTTATGCAGGGACAGATGGAAGAGACTAGAGAACATAGATGACTGGAATGCTTTCTCTGCCATTGCTATGGAACACAACTTGTGGGAGAACATATCTCGATGGGGATCGACAGAAATGCTAGAGGCTGCGAGTTTAAGACCACTGGAGGACGCAAGAATTTTCATTCGGCACTTCTGAGGTATCAGATGTTCCCTGTGATAATCGTGTGACTATTGATGGGTGCATATTTTCATATATATTTTATCATATATATCCTTTGAATTTTGTATTTTCAAATGGGTTAAATGCACTAATTTGTATTGTTTTATTTTATAGGCATTCAATTTATGTGAAAATGAAGTGAAAAATGAGCTTTTTGGGTGTCTAGAGTAATTTTAGTGGAGTAAGAGGCTAATTAATTGCACCAAGACATATGCGTTACAACAAAAAGATGAGACTGCAACGGTTTTGAAAATCAAATGGACATGGAAAGCTATTTAATGGATTTTAGGATAGACATAATTGTTTTTATGATTTCCGTTTAATTTCTTTTTCTTTAATTAGGACTTAATGTCCAATAAGGGCTAGGTTTTTAATTAGGCTTTATGTTGCCCCTTTTCCGTGAGTTATAATGTGGAGATTACTTCTCCTTATTCATTCATTCACGAAGAAAGCCACCTAAACATATCACACTTTAGTGGGGCTGCGGCAAAGAGGAAGAGCTACATTGGAGTTTTTCTTTGCTAGGGCTATGATGTAGCCTAATCATGAATGCTTAATTGCCTTATGGTATTGTTATTATCAAGTTTTTCATCTTTATTAAGCATTTTTGTCATTCGTAATGCGCTTGATTTTTATTTAGATGCTTGATCACCATCTAGGTTTAAATTAGGTTGATTTGATGCAAGTTAGAGTAGATGTCATACTTAACTTGGGTTTAGCTTCTTGCAATTGATACCATAACCACCTATTTGTAGATGCCATACAATTAGGGTTTGTGTGATTTTCCAACGATTGCTATAGAGCTGAATGGGTTCTTACTTGTTTAAATCCATCTAGATGGTTAACATGTAAGGATACTTTTGATGTAACCAGATGCCATGACTGTTGAATAATTTAGGGAAAATCGATCATCAATATTGGGGAACTACATGAGCATAACATATTAAGGGAATTAAGTAGAATTGGTTACGGTGAATTCCGATGCCCTAGGTTTCATTTTCTTATATTTATAATTTTTTTTATTTCATGTATTTTATTTTCAAGTCATTTTATTTTAGTTTAATTTCAAAATTTCATATCTTTTCCGTTAAAAGCTTATCCATTGTAATTTGTTTCAATTTAGTTAGTAAGATTTTTAGAATCAATTCGATCTCTGTGGGACGATATCCGTGCTTCAAAGCTATACTATCATCTGATTCGTATACTTGCGAGCACTAAAATTCGTGACTTAATGAGGTTAATTTTGGTTATCTAATTTTCGCAACAAGTTTCTGGCGCCGTTGCCGGGGATCAAATTTGATTCTATTCCTTACTTAATGGATTGTTACATTTTTTTAGTTGGTTTAGCTTTAATGTTAATTGTTATTTTTTTTTTCAATAATAAATTGTTTCCTAAGTCTCTTGTTTAGCTTACCCATTGTTTTTTATTTTTGCAGAAAAATGCAGCCACTTTACCTTGTTGCCAATACAAAATTCAAGTTTGGGGGTGGATTGCCTTCTACATCTTCACTTACTCATCTCTTTTAAACCCGGGAAGTTTCTGTCCAAGAGCTTTATTGATTAATTTTTCTTTATGTACCTTTGTCGTCTATTTTTCTTTACTCTTCTCTTCTCTTTTTTAGTCTTCTTCATTTTAGTTCTAGAAAAATAAAATAAATAAATACATAAAAAATATAAACTTCTGAAAAATTCAAGAACATTTTTATTTTCTTTGAGTCTTGTTGTTGTTCGCTACTTCCCAATTCAATTCCATGATGAGATTTGGTCTTTATTTCCTCATAACTTTCGAGAAATTTAAGTTTGATATTAGTTCTTCACATTATCTTTGTTTTAACCATATTTTTTATGAGCATGACTAGGAAAAACAAATGCATATAGCCTTGTAAATGTGAAACTAGAGCATGATTTAAGGTTTCATATGTAAATCTAGTGAGCTTATGTAATCCTTGTGAGCTTTTGAGCCTATTTTATGATTGAACCACTATGCATCAATCTCATTATTCTTGTGCGTATGATTTCATTTTTATATATATCTCTAGAACTTGCTTTATACCTTTCATTGCATTCATCAATTCATGTAAAATCTTGGAAGTGATTTAGGCATTTGCTTCTTTCGTTTGACCCTTACTAGCCAACCGTTACGTTTATTTTTCCTAGTTAGCCATTTTGAGCCATTATGTGAGCCTTTTTGTTCTTAAACCTAAATTTTCTCTATCTTGCCTCGTAAAAAACATTCATATTCATTTAAAGAGCTTAGAGTAGTTCTTTAAGAGGAGAGAGTTCAAAATGTTGGGGCTAAATATTGTTATAGAAAAAAATGGTGAAATAAATATGGAAAAGAAAAGTTGATGTTTTCTGTAAAGAAAAAAAAAAAGAGTGAAATAAAAAATCGGCTGCTTATTATTAAAAAAGGGGGAATGTTTCAAAGATCAATCAATGGAAATAAGGTTCAAGTTAAGTGCTTAGGTTTTGATGAGCTTCATGAGTTTAAGCATTAATCTCTCGAATTTAATTGTAAAGCTCTACAAGCTATTTACACTTTATGTTTTTCCATAACCTTTCTTTCATTAGCCTATCATCCTTAACTCCATTACAACCGTAATAAAGTCCTCTTGATCCAAGAAGTTATTTGATATTGATAGCTAGTTAGGTGGACAAGCAAGCATATGGCAGCATGTTTTGTGAGATCATTTGAGTGAAACACATTAACCCACAAATATGTGTGACGAGTGTATACCTTGTGAGAAGTTCACTTGTTTGCATATGATGATTTTAAGAAGCATGAAATTGCATTGACATGGCTATTACACACACTACACTCCAATTTGGTTCAATTCAAATTTGGTTAAATCTTGGATAATGTCTTGAACTACTGTTACTTATTTCTTGAAAGTTATCTCAGGGTTGGTGTTTTCTCCAAGATTAAAATTTGGGAATTTAGCTAAAAATTTGTTGTCTTTGTATTTTCTTTTGTTTTGCTTGAGGACAAGCAAAATCTAAGTTTGGGGGTAAATGTCTAACTTACCACCAAGAAGATCCGGGGATAAATGCTATTGCTCACGACATTTTAAACATGAGAGTCTGAGACTGACTTTAAATTGAGTATTTGAGGCCACTTCTTTTCCTTGTTGGTCATTCTGAACATTGCAATTCAACAAAGTATGACCTAGTTTGGTGTTTATTGTATCGAATAAAAAAAATCGGGGGAAAAATAAATGAAGAGGTGTGCGAAATCACTTCCGAAATTATATATAGACAAGACTGATTTTGGGGCTTCATAAGTAGTTGCAAAATTATTATCTATTCTAAAATTGAAGGGGGAGGGGCACTGTAGCTGCTCAATTCTTTGCCACTCGATTTCACTCTATTTACAACAATACCAGTCGAATGGGACTGGTTGGGAGGGTAATTCTCTAAAGTTCAGAGGGTAATTTTGTCCATATGGTTTATCAGGGAGCCACTCGATTTCACGCTATTTACAACAAAGCCGTGAGGTTTGGGCTGATATTGGGGCTGGGTTGGAAGGGCAATTTTGTCCTGTGCATTTGAGACGGATGGGGGGGGTGGGTTTAGGTATGCTGTCATTCAATGAGGGTTTCGGGGATGGGAGGCCATGCCTCCGATAGAGAGAGCATCTTCGGGAATTTTGGCTCGGGGCTGGTGGGTGTGGCTGTAGGTGACTCATCCGTCAGAGGGTCGTTGGGGGAGGAGAGGAGCGGGAGAGACGGACTGACAGGTTGGAGAGAGATGGGAGTTAAGGGTTTCAACTGGGTGGGTGAGAGCAGCTCACAGCTCTCTCTCTCTCTCTCTCTCTCTCTCTCTCTCTCTCTCTCTAAGGATGTGTATATGAGAGACAGGTTTAACACTTTGCTTCCGAATGCATGTTTTCTTACATGCCCTTTGATATAAATAATGAGGTTTTTTGCAGCTCACATCTCTCTCTCTCTCTCAGCTCACACACGCCCACAGAAACTACCACATTGTTAGAAAAGCTGAAGAAGCACTAGAATTTAGTGAGTCTGAACCGTTGAGGCTGACATTTAGGGTTCTCTTTCTTTTAGAGGCTGGAAGATATCTGGATATGCTTCAAATTTCAATTTTTGTGGCCAGATTTTAGTGCCCTGTACGGTTTGTGTTGTGCTAAAAGCATGATTGTTTATGTTGGAGTGGTTTAAGGGAATGTCCAACTGAGTTGGGCAGTAATTGCAGTTGGACAGTAATTGTTCATTCTGTTAAGGTGAGCGTCTTTGGAGGTATTGTGGGTATATTGTCCGAATTGGGGTTTTTAAAGTTGAAATTTAATCTGGGATTCTGAATTTTTTTTACAACTTAGTAATTTGTGGAGTTATTCTTAGTTTTTATCAAGAAATTTGATTTAGGTTTCATATATTTTGTGAAATTAGATACTTTTTTGTTAAGATTTTTTTTTAATATATTGTTGTGGTAGTTAAGTAATTTACGTGTTTGAAATAGCTCGAGAGTTGAATGTGACAAAGTAAGCAAATCAGCATGTAAACCTGAAATCGAGAAGCTCAAACCCCGAGAATTCGATGGTTAGCCCTGTTTTCAGATATGTTTGCTTCAGTTAATTTTGTTGTAAATTAATTAATAACATATTAGAGCGAAACCCTGTTGGTTATTGTGCTTTTTTTTTATAGGTAATAATATGTATTTTCTCTTCATTGCATTTAGCAGTAATCAACCTTAATTATGCGACTCAAAATCTGGGGCAGCTTCTGGACCTTATTCTCAAGAAGGTAACATTTTTATTTCTTTTCCTTATCATTTGATCGGGTTTTTAATTTACGATTTCAATTTGGTGCCATTAAGCTATCACCCTCAGACCTCAAAATTCAGGTAACCCCATGATTTTAATATTGCGTCTCCTTTTTTTATCTAATTATTGTTCTATGAATTGTATTATTCAGTTAAATAATGATTAATTAGAATGTCTAGGAAAAAAAACTCAGGCATTGCAGTGTTTGAAATGATAAATATAAATCCAATTTGGCCATTAGCCAGTCAGAGAACCTAATTTGGGAAGTAGGTTTAAAGTTTCAATAGTTTCGTTGTGTGTAATTTTTGGTGCTTTGCCTACCGGGAATCTAATAACCAAAGGCTTACTTATGTTTCTCAAATGGTGTTTAACTGTATGTTTTGTTTCTTTACTATTTTCAGATGATATAAATGATCAGTTCTGTGATGCTGTTAAGAAACGAATTTTGTGATGCTGTTAAGAATAAAGGATCTAATATATTTGATTTGTTGTCTACAGAAAACCAAGGAACTTGATAGCACAGATTTACTAAGTCAGTTACCTGCTTTGCGATAGCTTCTTTCTCCTTTCTTGTTTGCCAGGTGTGGATCCATGCATTGTACTTATATTTTTGTAATTTAATTATCCTCTTTCTCTCTTCTTTAGTGTTTGATTATGAAATTAATTTGTGTGAGTCCTGATCTCTGTAATTTTGTGTAAAATTCAATGACTTTACCTTTTCTAATGCCTTTTTATTTTCTATTTTTGTCTTTGAGCTTCTGCTTTTTGGGCATTTTGGGTTCTATTTTTCTATTTCCCAGTCGACTGGAAATATTGAGGGGACGGAGAGAGAAATCGCTCTGCTATAACTATGATCCTATATTTCTTACGGGTTGGTATATTTGATAATTAGAAATGACAGCTTTACTTGATTGGTGTTTTATTTTTCTGTATTCAATTTAAGGTACTATGAATTGGGACCCGACAATCCACCATACGCTGCCAAGTTCTACAGCTGTTGTGGGGATGCACTACCAGTTTCCATGTTTCGTATGATGACGATTGATCCATGTAATATCTCTCTTTTAAGTTTCATCATTTCATTCAGTCTTGCTCTTGCACTCTAACCAAGCTTCTGTATCTCCAATAATTTCTTCTCTTTTATATAAAAATGAAGTTGATGCGTAATTGGGTTTTTTTTCTTAAGGTATGTTTTTTTTTTTTCATTATCAAATTAATCTTTCCTGCTATCGTTTATATAATTCTGAGGGGAGAGAGTTAATGGAATGGGGGTAAAAAAAAAAACAGGGGGAAGGAAGGGGAAAGATGAGTGAACTGGTTGGCTTGAGTTTTTTTTAATTGGTTTGAGAATTTGTTTACGTTTGGGGTTCTTTTACCCTAACATTGTTTTGAATTCATATAGAATTTTGTTTATGTTTGGGGTTGTCATGTTCGTGTATTTAATTTGGTGTTTGGTAGTTTACGTTACAGTTGTCGTCGGTTTTCTTAAAGGATAAATCCAAGCGATTTTCTGATGTATGTGCAAATGTAAACACTTTGTAGATTTTTAGTTTTTAAACAATAAGACAATGCAACCGTTCAGAGTGAGGATAGGTGGAGGACAATTATATCCTTCAATGGAAATGCCGCATTCATATTTTTGTAATTGGTTACAGGGTTGAAAAAATAGTTGAGTGCTATTGTCTGTGTCTTGATATTTTTGTTGGCGAAATAGGAAAAAAAAGAAAAAGGAAAGGTGAGTCGGGCTGTTAAATAGTGTAAAATTTTGAGTTTACAAATTTTTTTTAGTCATATTAATAATTGCTTTTGCATATATATATATGCTGGTATTTGTGTAATTCTTTTATATATATGGTGGTATGCTCCATGAGGTGACCTTCTTGAAACTTTATTTGACAAACACATATCAATGCAAGTGAGGAAGGATGTTTGGAGCCAAATGAATAAGACATACGAAAATGGTTGAAAGGTTTCAGAGACAGTGGGTATATATTCCTATATTTGAGTTGGTTTGTTCATCCTTTTGTAGGTTTCTTTCGTTACTAAGACATTTTTATAATTGTAGGTACAATATATTGGGCCTGACAACCACTGTTGGGGACTCATTTTAGAAATGTTGAGTGTGTTTGATTGACATAGTTTCTTATCAAGATTTCTTAAGTTCTTTTCTGTTGATTTGTACTGTAGTAGTTGTACAACTTTGTGGATTTTAGTTAAAGAGAGAAACTACCAATTCTGATTGCAAAATCAGACATAAGAAAGGGTAAATATGGTTCTGAAGTAACTGAAGAACTATCTGTATTTCCGTACAGCTAATTATGTGATTTATTGTGATGCAGGAAAACCATTCAGAGGAATCTTATAACTTGGCATGTATCCTCACCCTCCCTCCATATCAAAGAAAAGACTATGAATTTTTTTTTATTGCCTTCTGTAAGCTTTGCACTTACTTTATTCGTTTTGGTGTATTTTTCTCTGTCTCCGTTCTGTCTTGACGGTTGAGTTCTGCTCTACTATTGATAGTCCTTGCAATATTTTTGAAGCAGACGTCTATTATAGGTATATGCCCCATTTAGGTTTTTAAAATATTCTTCTATAGTCCTGCAATGAGATGTAGTTGTAGATTGTGGAAGATCGTATTAAGCTAAAATTTCCTTATAAATACTGTATAGTATTATCTAAAGCTCTCTAACTATTCAATTGCTTCAGCGGTAAAAAATTGTTTGATTAAAAGAACTGCAAACCTCAAATTTCCTTCATATTTGTATATTTGATGTTGTTTTTCCATATAAATCTTCTCTTGCAAAGAAATTCAAAGGGCTCTAATTGTATTCATGGACTCTATAACCTGCTATCCAACTATTCCCTGTACTAAATCTTCAAACCCTTCATATAAATGGACTCTGATCTTTTCTGTTTTCTCCACTCCTGTGCTCACCAATTTCGGTGGATTTGTTTTGCTCCATATAGATAAACTTAATTGAAATATATAGTCTTCGCACGTTCTCACCCGATTTGTGTGCATGCAAATACTGCTATAGGTATGGATTTTGGAAATTTGCCAAGTTTACTGTGTTTCAAAATTTCGGTATCTTGATGATTCTTTTCAGGTTTGTGGGTAGTTTAGAATTTAGTTTGAGAGGTTGTGATGGAAGTTGAAATGTTTCTTCGTTGTGTTTATGTATTCTTTGAGTTGGTTGATACAGTTAAATTTATCTCTGAATCAATTTTGATAAATGTTTGCCAGACGCTCGAAATTTTTGAGAAAAAATGAGAGTACTACAGAAGGCTGCTGCAAAAGTGTAAGAATAGCTGCCGAGAGCTACCACAATTTTTGTTAATTAAGGGTTGGCAACTTACTTTGGCATTTGTAATCATCAATTCTTGACTCAAGCATTACTTATGAAGAGTGAAGTTGTATAACTTTTGGAGTTAACATTTTACGAAATAGCTTTAAATTTTTATTTTCATTTTGCTGATTTTCGAAGTGGTTGTGGGAAGCGGTTCTTTTGAACCAGATTAATTGATTTCACTGATTGCATTTTGATTGTGTTTTTGAATTTTGGGAGTCGATCTTAAAATGTCGTGGACTTTTGAGGAATTCAAAGGTTTTTCAAAATCTGAACTTGGTAAGTGTGTTGTGCTGAGGTTGAATTGAATTTTGCAGATTCGTTTCTTATCGGCTCACTTCACCCATCTCTTGGTTATTTGAATTCTTTAGAGATGCCTGTATTGATTTGTGATTTGTATTGATTTGTGATTTTGTTGGATTTACTCTGGTGAAATTTGTTCATCTGCACTTGTTCATTTTAGGACGTGACTCCATTTGTGTCAACTTTGTAATGTATCTTTTTGTGCAAATTATTCACGTCTATTATGGCTAATAGTTTCAAAACCCGCAGTGAAGCGCGGACATTTTTTTCTAGTTATATTCTATTTTCAAATAACCTACAACTACAGTATCAATCAAACTCATACGATTCTGTCACAAAGTTTTCCGGAACATACCCATGTAATTTGAGCTCAAAGAGAGAAGCTCTAGGGTTGAATATGTACACTCTGTGTCAACATGGGACTTATCACCAGCCACGAATTCATGAATGTTACAGTCAATCTCAACTGAACTAAATCCTGGTGTCTTATATACTCCGAGATCTTTCATCTTCTTTCGAACCTTGTTTGCACCATCCCACCGTCCAACAACTGCATATATATTGGCTAGGAGCACATAGTTGGAATCAACGCTAGGACGAACCTCAGAGAGGTACTTCATTAATCTTTCAGCTAAACTGGTTCTACAAGCAGCCAACAAAGAACCCAATACCACTTCATTTGGCTTCATCAGCATGTTTTCTACACTCAAGGCATCTTCTAACCTCCCTATGCACCCATAATGCTCGATTCTGGGTGTTATTCTGTGAACTCTCTTCATGTTATCAAAGTAATGGAGCCCCTCATTGACGAAACCAGCATGGCTGCACGCGGTGAGTGCTCCAGTGAAGATGACCCCGTCTGGCTTGAACCCTTCCTTCTGCATCAGGTTGAAGAAGTCGAGAGCTTCCTTCCTACAGCCGGAGAGGAGCGTAACGAATGTGACGTGGTTTGGTTCAATGCCGGCTTGTCTCATCTGGATGAAGTGTGCAACGGCTTCAGCTAATTGACCATTTCAGCAGCGGTGAGATATGGAGGAGGTCCATGAAACAGTGGGTTCTATGGGGGTTTCTGTCCTTTCGAAAGCGACGGAGTGCTTCCGGTAGTGGTTTGGATTAGGGGAGGTGGGCTGGGAAGGGTTCGGAAGTGGGAGAAGTGGTGGTGGTTGTTTGGGAAGTTGAGGGAGTTGGATTGGGGTTGCTGTGTACGCGGGGAGGCTCATTGTATAAAATACCGTTACTCCAAAGAGGAACGGTATCTTGTCTAAACTATAATTTTACTTAGACCTTGAAAAGGAATACAGGACGCGATAACATGACATAAATGAACACAAAAAGTTACATGATAAGATACGCGAGTGAACTGGAGTAGGTTAATGTTTATTTGTAAATCACAATAACAAGATGACACCTTATTATCTATATCAGTTGACTATGCTTTTATTTATCTTTTCTTTTGAAAAATCATTTAGCATGTAACCTAGTAAGTTTTACGTAATGTGTTTGACATAATTAGTTCTTATGATATTATAACTTATACGGTGTTTGCTTTATTTTCAACTTGATATTATTTGATAATCTCTCATATTGGGGTGATCGTCCGGAAAAATATAAAGAAATGGATATACTTCATTTTTTTTTTCTTTTCTTTGGAGAATTATACAATGAAATTGAAGAATTGAAAAGAAATATTGGTTAGGCTTTTTAGCCAAAACGGTCCCTGAGATTGACATAACTCCACACTTGGTCCCTGAGATTTGAAATCAACAGAACTGGTCACTAAGTTTGTGCACCATCAATTATTTTGGTCATTCCATAAAATATTTTGTTAACTAAGGACCAAAATGACTAAAACATCCTCAATTTATAAACATTGAGCCAAAATGATTTAAAAAAAGTTGAGGATATATTTGTCATTTTATCCTTATTTAATGGAGATTTTTTACGGAATGACCAAAATGATTGGTGGTGGACAAACTCAAGGACCAAAATGAGGAGTTATGTCAATCTTAGAGACCATTTTGACTAAAAAAACCTATTGGTTGTTGACCCTAACTATTGAAAATATTAAGTCGAAAAGTTGTGAAAACTGAAACATAACTATAAGAAAGAAATGTGTGAATAATTGACACATCCCGACCCGAAATGTCCACTAGGACTCCGAATCGAGCTATGTTGGCCGACACCAGGAAGGTGACAAAGCCATAAAGTATAGTGATGTGGAAAATGTGAATAAACTTAAACCTAATAATGTCTGAAAACAAGTGTGCGCTGCGAGCGGGAATGAACCCATTTCACACACAACGTCAGAGCATAAGTAAAGAACAGTAGTATAGGTAAGGATCATACCCTCAGAGGTAGCCACCTATACAGAGATTCGCCAAGAATCCTCGTCGATACGAACTTTTAGCAACTAAAACCTGGAGGGGCGAAAAACAGAAAACGTGAGTGGGCAAAAACAAAGTTTTTGAAAACATCTTTCTTTTTAAAATGTAATAACCCCTCACCATAAAACCCATATAATTTTCTAGAAAATAATACATACATACGTATATAGAAATCATGCTTGAGAGTAGTGAAAACCAGGTATATGCCATGTCAACTATCTCAGCAAAAAAATAAGTAAGCCAGGTGAAATAGATCAATGTAAAATGATATGCCAGCCGGAGTCACCTAATGTGACCTGTACGGCTGAATCTATAGCTCATCAACCAATTCCTGCACACGAGTCGGAACCACCTAAAGTGGTCTGTACGACAAGCTGGGTGTAAATGGATACGCTCAAGTGCTACGATCACGTGAAGGCTGTACGAAGTATCGCAAGTCACCTATGAGTCGGAACCACCTAATGTGGTCTGTACGACAGGCTGGCACCTACCTTGGATCTAAGGTGAGCTTGTGGTGCGGGAGTTGAACAATCACGTGAAGGCTACGCCTTGGCCTCGGGCGGAGCACTAATACCGAGGTGCAGGATAATGAGCACTAAATGCAACTAAACATAACCATACACATTGCAATCACTATCATCAATATGTACTCACCTGAAGCTTACCTGGGCGTCCGTATCATCATCCAATAATAAGCATATCTATACTAATGCATATACTAAATTGTAATGCAATTGACATGGCATTTAAAAACGTAAATCCATTTAAAAACAATTTTTGGGAAAACGTAAAGTATATATACGTGTGTGTGTGTGTGTGTGTGTGTGTGTGTGTGTATAGAAAAACACATCCCTAAGGGTGTTCTAGAATGATTTGAGACCCATTAACCAAAAGTCAACCGTCAATCAAAGATCGACGGTAGGGCCCACAACACTACGTAACTCGATCCGGAAGATCCGCATCTCAGATTTCCAATCAGTAATTTTGAAAGATCCACATTATTCTTCTAGAATAACATACCAAAGTTTCATACGATCCAACGGTTGGATCTCCGCCAATTGCAAATTCAAGTGGCAGTTAACGTTTTATTTTATACACTTACAAATCCAATTCGGGAAGATCCGTACGTGGGATTCCTGATCCGTAAGTTACTATGATCCTCAAAAATTACGTACTATAACGTATTAAAGTTTGGTGACGATCCAACAGTCAGATCGTCGATTCATATATTAATCAAGTGATATACCTTAATCAAACTAGGTTCATAATAATCAATTCACATCATATGGATATCAAATATGAACTCAGGGCATCGAATAGGACTTAGAATGATATCGTTAGTCCGCTAGCCACGTGCCGCCACGGGTGCCTGTCGGCCGCCCTGACAAAGCTCAAATTTTACAGGAATGAAGATCTCAGTGAGTGGAACAACTTTCATACCTGTGACTAAGGCCAATTTGGCCGGGAAAACCCCCAATTTCAAAAAAAATCCGACGGAAACCCTTGATTTGGGTGTTCTTGATTCGACTCCAAAACAGCTATGCCGTCCCCAAACTTGTTTGGGCTTTGTTCCTGGGCTTAAGGGAAGGCTAATGGTTTCCGATCGCCACCTTAGACCGCCTGACCTACCCACTCGGTTCATTACGAAATCGGGTCCAATTTCTTCCATCTTTGGGGTGGAATTGGTAGAGGAAGGGTCAATGAGTGGTGTGGTAGTGATGGATTGCTGTGATTTGTTGGAAAGACGACGGAAAACCACCGGAATTAGCCTCGGGTCACGCGGGTTGATTGGGTGTAACCGGGTCAGGGTGATCCAGTGCGTCGCCATTTTTCTCCTTTCCCCTCCTTTCTTCTCTCCTCCATTGGTCACTCCCTTCTCTCTAGTCTCCCGATTGGGCAGGGCCCATCCTCCTTTCTCTCCTTTATTTTTCATCTCCACCGCCCATCATTTCTTCCTTCTAATCTAGGCCACACACGTGGCTTTCCAGATTTTGCTCCAAAAATATGGAGCTTTCTTGAAATTAATTAATTTACTAAAATACCCCCAACTTCAAATGCTAATATCTCTTTCGTTATAACTCCAAATAGCGTTCCGTTTGTGCCCACGTGTTCGTAGAGACGAATACTGCGAGGGTATGCCAAGAAAACAAGTCTTACGTGACACGACACGGCAGTCAACAAAAGTCAACACTTTGCCTTGAAGGGTATTTTCGTAAATTCACTTATTAAATTATAAAAACCGTAAAATTGGGAACTGGTCATTACAATAATAGCATTCATTATGCTAAAAAAAAACAACTCGAGTACAGAGGTATTTTATGTTCGATTCTCTCGTCAAATTACAAAGATTCTCTTATTTATAGAGTATAGAATACTCTAAATTTTTTAACCGTTAAATTTTAATTTTTAGTATTTTTAATAAAAACTCTAACGTTAAATTTTGATTTTTTTTTTTTTGGAAAAAAAAATTAAAACTCCAACGTTAAGAAACTCAAATCTGTCGATACTATTTGAGTAGTATAGAAAATCCCCTCAAATTATGGTCGCTTAAAGAAAATCAGCAGGTTCTTGTGGTTTGGGAATGCAGGGGGAGTCCGATTCCCAAACAAGAAACTGCATGCATGCATGCATGAGATGACAGATGAGAGTGGGAATTAAGTCCAGTGGACCAACTTCACAACTGCCAATTGTGCAATGTGCATGCATCATATGTCACACCACACCACACTTTAATTCTGGGTCGAATATATATTCAAGTTGCGTTTCCTTAACTAAATAAGATCCATCCATACCCACCAGCTATTTATTTTAAATCTAAAAACCATAACTAATTAATAGTGGGGCTCATATTCATATATGTTTTTATGAAATAAGAACAACGTCAGGTCACAGGTGGGGTGGGTAACATTCTTCAGTTCAAATCGTTCGGAACTGCTTTTCTAAAAAAACGCCACACTCATAAGCACTTTCACTGAAAGCATTTCTATTAGAAGTACATTATAATTTTCTCGTTTAAAAGTGCTTTTAAGATGGGTGAAACCACTTCTGGTGAAAATATTTTTGGAACCAACCCTTGGTAAATATGCAAGTGAACCTTTAAAAAACATTTGAAGTTCTTTTTATAAGAAGCATCAATTAAGTGCTTATTGCACGAAACACTTCAAGTGCTCTGGAACCAAAAATATATTCTCTAAAAGCACTTACAGTCATTTTAAAAGTCATTTCAAAAGAGAAATTAAGAATTGATCGAGTCTTAACATATCAAGTTCATAGTAGGTTCACGCATGGGAGCTTCAGTTAAGGGATCACTCAAAAGGCTTATTTGAAAAACAGCCCTGTAATGTAGACCTGGCATTCGTGTCGTGTTTCTCGTGTTCGTGTCGTTTTCGTGTCATACCCGATATCTTAACGGGTCGTGTCGTGTAACACCTGTCAAAATAAACAGGCAAAATGACCCGACCCGAAATCGACCCCATAATATTAACAGGTAATATGACCCGACCCGTTACCCGTTAAGGAAAATATATTTTAAACCAATAAATAATCAAATGAAAAACATAATACTAAATAAGTATATACATACCATATTGTCACATCAAAAACATAAAAACGCAATTTTCTTTTAAGTATATTTTCGCTTACCTAAAGTCTTTAATAGTTTTTTAATTAATGTAGAAGCGCAAAAAAATATAGAAAAATATATAAACGCTCGTAATGACAAGTTTTACAACTTTCATGAAGAGCTTAACTTCGAAATTCGCCACTATAATCATATAAATCATAGATCAAAATTTAACCGTTGATTGTTGTTTACATTTACGCTTCATTGTTCTCATCAAATTTTGTTTTTTCAGATTTTTCGTTTTTGAAAACATGATCTATTAGAGGATGCAGGAAGATGAACGGTTTGGATCGTTGATATTATATTCAGAGTTTTACGGTTAGTGAAAATATTGCTTGATGTTTATAAAGTTTCTACAAACAATATGACATCGACTCATATTTCAGTTAACCGTAAATATCGAAACGTGATATCAAAGATCTGAACCGTTCATCTTCTTACATCCACCAGTTGATCATGTTTTCAAAAAGGAAAATTTAAAAAATGAAATTCAGTAAGAAGAATAAAGCGTAAATGACAATCGGCGGTTAAATATAAATTTAAGGTTTATGGATTATAGTGTTGGATTTCGAAGCTGACCTCTTCATGAAAGTTGTAAAGCTTGTCACTATGAGTGATTGTATATTTATTTTACATTTTTTACACTTCTACAATAATTATTATTAATTTTATTAATTTTTCCCTCAAATAAAAAACATTATTCATGAGGGTTTGGAGGATTTTAAAAATCTAAACGATAATGTAAGTGTAACCATTATCTACTCGTGGAGGAATAATAATGAATCACGAGTGTTTATATATTCTTTCACATTTTTCGTACTTGTATGTATGTCTTCTTAGTTCTTGCCTATACAAATACTATACTTGTTTATTTTAATTGTGGACAACAACATGTTAAGTAAAATTTATCCTAGTAACGATAATAAGGAACTCTCATAATAAAAATAAATAATGACAAAAACTTTTTTTTTAACTTATATATATTAATAATAAAAAACTATATATTTAATATAGAATATATTGTATATATTAATATGGCTATTGTGACAGCCCGTCCCTGATTTTAAGAGTTTTTAAATTTTTAATAAAGGATTTTACAAAATGCCCTTTGAGGCACGTGCTTTGTTCGAGGTTAATCGTTGTGTCGTGTCACCTAAGATTTTTTTTCTTGGCATAACCTCGTAGTACTCGTCGCTACGGACGCGTGGGCGCATACGGTTTGTGATTTGGAGCTATATCAAAGAAGTTATTAACGTTTGAAGATTGGGCATTTCAAAGTTTTATTATAAAATCTGGTGAGCCATTTGGATGGCCCAGATTAAAATGAGTTTGAAATGGATGGCACAGATGGAAAGGAAAGAAAATAAAAAGAAGAAGGGAGGTTACGTGTGTGTGTGTGAATGGCTGGTGGAAGAAAAAGAAGAAGAAGAGATTGGGCAAAGCTGCCCAACCAGAGGAAGAGAGCAGGAGCTAAGGGAGAGAAAGGAGAGAGAGCTGGGCGAATGGGTAGAAGAGAGAGAAGAGACCGGCCAATCGGAACAGGGAAAGGAGCAAAGGAAAGAGGGCAAGAAGCGAAGGAAGAAGATCAGAAACGGGTCTTCAACCCGTGACCCGCGTGACTGGGTGGGTTTTCAACACATTTCTGTCCAATTTTCCGGCATTCTACAACCTTCCACCTCTACCAATCAACTCCTTAGCCTTTCCTCTACCTATTACACCCCAAATTTGGAGAGATTTGAGCTTGAAATCAAGAAAATTGCACCGGTGGGTACAATGGGTGTGTCTTCGATTCTCTCATTTTTGAAACAATCCCTTCCAATTGACACCACCCATAGCAACCCCTTAGGACCTGGAACAAAGCCCAAGCAGTGGTAGAGGCGTTGGAACAAGTTTGGAGGTCGAATTGAAGCTCACCCATTTATAGGGTTCATACGGATTTTGTCGAAATTGAGGTGTTTCCAAGCCAAATTGACCTTGGCCGAAGGTATGAAAGTTGTTCCTCTCTTTGAGATCTTCAATTATACAATTTATGAGAATTTTTAAAAATAGTTGAATTTTCCTGCGAGTCAGGGCGACCGACCGCCACTCGCGGCGGCCCGTGCAGCGGCGTGTGGCCAGTGGGTCGCCAATGTCATTCTTAGGCTGTGTTTAACATCCTAGGTTCAGTTTTGATAATTGGTTAGCGTAGATTGGTCGTTTGAACTTAAGTTCGTTACGATTCGTGGTTAGGTGAAAATATGAACCTACGATCCGACCGTTGGATCATCACCAAACTTTGGTACGTGGTAGTACGTAATATTTGAAGAATGTAGGAATTTATGGATTGGGAATCCGATGTACGGATCTTCCCGAATTGAGTTTGTAAGTTCATAAAATAAAATGTTAACCGCCACTTGGTTTTGGTAATTGGCGGAGATCCGACCGTTGGATCGTAACAAAATTTTAGTATGTTGCTCTAGGGGCATAATGTGCATCTTGGCAAGTTACGGATTGGAGATTTGAGTTACGGATCTTCTGGATCAAGTATGTGGGGCTGTGGACCCTACCGTCGATCGTTGATCGACGGTTAACTTTTGATTAAAGGTGTTAAATGATTCTAGAATATCCTTGAGGATATGTTTTACGTGAATTACGAATTCTATGGTTAAGAGTTCTAAGTTGTAGTTTGATAATTGTTTTAGGCGCCGAACGTTTTGGGACGCCTCGATGTTTACGTTAGAGAGCCGTAGCGCGGACTCCAGGTGAGTGGGCTTTTGTTTTCCGTATATACCTATATACTATGTATTTTTCCCAGAATATGCATTAAAATGCTTTTAGCAAAGAATTGCCATGCCAATATATGTCACACTATTGAATATGCATTGTGATTTGTATGCGCATGATTGTTGGTGTTGTGGACGCTCAGGTAAGTTCCAGGTAAGTTCATGTGTGGTTAATAAGAAGTTGTGTTATGAAAAGAATGATGAGATGCATTGAGAGCTCATTAACCTGCACCCCGGTGTTAGTGCTCCCGCCCAGAGTTAGGGGCATAGTCTTTCACGTGATGTTCACCTCCCGCACCATACGCTCATCTTGGATCCAAGTTAGGTGCATAGGACTGTCGTATAGACCACTTTCAGTGGGTTCGACTCGTAGGTGACCCGCGATCATTCGCACAGTCTTCACGTGATTGTAGCACTACAACGTATTGTTTTACACCCAGTCCTGTCGTATAGACCACTATAAGTGGGTTCGACTCGTGTGCAAGCATGATTTATGAGGTAGAACTAGCTGACGAGCTGTTACAGTTATTATTGCATTTGAAATACTTACCTGATGGTTTGATTGACATGGCATGGCATATTCATGATTTATTGGCATATTAGCATGATGATGATTTCTGATGAGTTTTAGTATATGTATATACTATTTTCTGGGAAAGTATACAGGTTTTACGGCGAGGGGATAGAAATGCTATTTATGAAATGAATTTCAAAAGCTTTGTTTTTGCCCACCCACGCTTTTGTTTTGCGCCCCTCCAGGTATTAGGTAGCTTTGTTGGTGGCTCACGAGGATTCATCGGACGTTCTGACAGACCATCACTCATGTAAGACCACCTTTGGGGGTTGTTGAAGTTAAGTACTTCTTATGCATTGACTGCGCCTAGACTTTATGCTCTGAATGTGTAATCACACTTACTTCTGTTCTAACACTCTTGAAGTTGGTTTTTATTCGTTCGTAATTCTTGCTATTTTAATGCTTCCGCACTGTGCACATGGCTACGTCACTCTCACGTGACGGCCATCATGCCTCGATCTAGGTCGGGGTGTGTCAGCTATTGTATTTTATAATAAATCTTTTAGTAATTAAACTTTAAAATTATCAAAATATTTTTTTTCTTAACGGGTCGAAACGTGTTACCCACGTGTATTTAAGAATCCGTTATTAACGGGTTCTTAACGGGTCACCCGATAATGACCCGATAAGTTATCGTGTTGACCCGAAACCCGTTTTTTTCGTGTCGTGTTAGAAACTGCCGGGTATAATGTAACGTATCAACTTGTATTTCAAAAATCTATACCGTCTATTTTGTAAATCTTCCCTCATGTAGATAATTATTGGAAAAAGTTATTCAAACCGGAACCATTTAACCACTCAATTAGATGTCACTTAGTACTATAGTCTAGTGGTATTTCTTTTCACTTGTAAGTGATAGGTCTTAATTTGATTCTCGCCAAAGGCAAATTTGAACAACATTATTATTAGCATATTGTGAGACTAAACCCACCTCCTTCCTTTTAGTGTAGATAATATTGTTTGTTAAAAAAAAAACCACTTAATTAGATGGTTTGTCATTTATTGTGTTCTTAATGATAAAAACTCGTAACTATTATATTCTTTTGCCACATTTAAATGTCGTAGTTGTTTTGAATTTGTCTAGTCTTTTATTATGATAATATTTGAGTGATAAAATAAAAAATAAATATTTCGGATCATTGAAATTCAATCCGAAACTAACCCCAAACAGGATATGACACATCAAATAAACTTGCAAATGGTTGGGCCTGGGTCTATGCATTTGGATATGATAAGTTAATGGATTGGCTTTGAGTTTAGAATAATTTCTCGCGACACGAACAAGATAAAACACAACTTTATTCTTCAAACTCCATAACTGAATTGTACCAAAGAGCATAATAGAGATTGCATCCTGCAAAACCAGTAAAGGGAAAAATTACAATCAACAGGTCCGTTTGTTGATGTTTTTTTACTGCTTCAATCACTAATTGCAAACTAACATGTATATAAAATAGAAATACATACATAATTCATGAAATACCAAACAAGCAAAAAAATGAATAGCACATCCTCTATCTACGTTGATGACATCTTGTAGACATCGAAATTTCGGTAAAATAAATGTTAACCGATAAATTAAAATTTCAACGCCCATGTATCACATGAATTTTACATGTAGTGCGTGACTCAAAGAAAAATCGAAAGAAATCAGAAAAGTCACCGAATAAGACACGTGTCAACAACTGGCAGAAATGATTTATTTCATCTGAATATTATATTCAAAGTTAGGCCTTGAAAAATTCTATAAATACAAGGCCATTTCATCCATTTCAAGGGACCAATTCACATACACATTTTCTCTACTCCCAAATTGGAAGAGAAGTCCCCCAAATCCTTGAAAGCTTTGAAACACTAAAAGCTTTCAAGGACCAACCTCCCAAATTCTCAAGAATTCCGAAGGATCAAGAAAACTCTCTTCGTTCTTCGTCAAATCCACCTTCAAGATCAATCCCCCAACGACCCTTGAAGAACTTCCACCAATTCAAGATCAAGCCCCGACAGCCCTTGAAGAAAGTGTTCATCGTTCATCACTCGTTCATCCTAAGATCAAGCCCCGACGGCCCTTTGGATCAACAACATAAACAAATCCACATCCTCGTTCATCCTAAGCTCAAGGCCCAGCGGCCCTTTGGATCAACAACCCATCCACAAATCTATACCTTACGAAGATAGAATCAGAGGATTAAATTGTAAAAGAGATTGTAACCCCAAAATTAATACAAAATATTATTTTGTACACGTTGTTCTTGTCTCGTTCGTTTCAGGAATTTTTCGTGTTTACAAATTTGGCACGCCCGGTGGGATATCTCTACCTCTCATCTCTTTCTTTGTTTAAGAAATCCAAAGCACACTTCAAAATCAATGGCATCAAAGGAAGGCCAAGCCGTTCTTACAACCATCGGCGCTACCTCCATTGAACAACAGCTGGCTCGGATGAGTGAAGCAATTGCAAGGCTCATAAAGACCGCAGAGGGGCAAAACTTGCAAGTCGACGCACTCATCAACCGCCAAAAAGCACAAGTGGCATCAAGCAAAGGACAACCCGTTCTCGCAACCACCAAGGGAAGGAGCCTAAGCACTTCCGCCGTGAACGGAGCAACCATTGGCGCCACAACCACTCCTCAACGTGCCGCTACAAAGTTTGTGCCGTCAAGGGAGCAAGGTGAACATCACAAACGCGAGCCTGTCATCAACCTGACCTCGCTAGGGGCACCTAAGCATGCTGCTGAAGGAAAGCCACGTACGTTGGTTGCACAAGTCATGACCATCGGCGTGATTTCAGTCGAAGAGCAGCTGGCCCAGATGAAGGAAACGATCGCAAGGCTCACAAAAACCGCAGAGGAGAAGGACTTGCAGATCACCACACTTACCAACAAATTGGGAACACAACATGAAGAAGGAGACGGCTCTGGCATAAAGAAAGAGGCCGACGAAGAAGAGGAGCCTCCGGTAGAGAAGCCTGAAGAGAAGCAGGAGCCAGACCAAGCAACGGCGCTCATGGGATCCCTCTCTATCCAGCAGCTGCAGGAGATAATCGCCAATACCATCAAGGTGCAGTACGAAGGAAGCTCTCATACCTCCATGTTGTACTCGAAGCCGTATTCCAAGAAGATCGACGCCTTGAAGATGCCAAGAGGTTACCAGCCGCCAAAGTTCATGCAGTTCGATGGAAAGGGCAACCCAAAGCAGCACGTCGCCCATTTCGCGGAAACTTGCAACAATGCAGGGACGGAAGGAGACTACCTCGCCAAGCAGTTTGTGCGCTCATTGAAAGGAAACGCTTTTGAATGGTACACAGACCTGGAGCCCGAGTCCATCAATAGTTGGGAGCAATTGGAGAAAGAATTCCTCAACCGCTTCTACAGCACTCGCCGCACCGTGAGCATGCTGGAGCTGACGAGCGCAAAGCAGTGGAGGGACGAGCCGGTGATGGACTACATCAACCGATGGCGCAACCTTAGCCTCAACTGCAAAGACAGGCTCTCGGAGATTTCGGCAATCGAGATATGCGTCCAGGGCATGCATTGGAGTTTGCACTACATCCTCCAAGGCATCAAACCACGTTCATTCGAAGAGCTGGCCACCCGTGCCCACGACATGGAGCTAAGCATCGACCACCATGAAAAGAAGATGCCAATCTCCGACTACAAGAAGGACAAGGCGTTTGTTCCGAAGGTGGACAATCACGGGAAAGAGCATGTCAAGGAAGCCTTCATTGTCAACACTTCCCCTATAAGAGCATCCCCTGCACCCTTCAAGATCTCTTCCAAAATCAAAGCAAAGGAGGTAAAGAAATATGAGCCTTTTCGCACCCAAGACAGGTACAAAAACACCTTGAGGGAGCTGGAGCAAAAGACGTACCCTTTTCCTGACTCGGATATGGCAATAATGCTAGACGACCTATTGGAAAATAAGGTGATCGAGTTACCGGAGTGCAAGCGCCCCGAGGAGATGAACCGCGTCAACGATCCTAAGTACTGCAAGTACCATCGTATCGTAGGTCATCCCGTAGGCAAATGCTTCATCCTCAAAGAGCTCATCATGAAGTTGGCGCAACAAGGGCAGATTGAACTCGATCTGGAGGACACAGCCGCAACGCACACCGCTACAATCGCGTTTGGATCCTTCGATCCTGTTCCCCTCCAAAGGATTCATGATCGTTCCCGCCAAAACTCAAGTCACAAGGCACCTTCTGCGCAACCACCACTAGGGGCAAGCGACCAAAATACGCCTACCAACGATGAAGAAGGATGGACATTGGTGACCTACAGAAAAATGAGGAAACCAAGACTGCAAGCCGCAAGACACACCACTACGATCATGTTTGGATCCTTCGATCCTGTTTCCCTCCAAAGGACTCATGATCGTTCCTGCCAAAGCTCAAGTCACAAGGCGTCTTCTGCACAACCACCGCTGGGGGCAAGCGACCAAGACGCACCTACCAACGAGGAAGAAGGGTGGACATCGGTGACCTACAAAAGGATAAGGAAGCCAAGACCACAAGCCGTAAAATCAAAGGCGGAGCAAGGGAGAAAACACCACCTCCGCAACAAAAGAAAGCCCAAAGGAAGCTCAAAAGCTGCTAAGCCAATATACGGCGGGGAACTCATGGAGCAAGAGCCGCGCATTTCCGTCTCCTTGCACGAGTACTTCCCGAATGACTTCTTCCGACAGTGCACTACCGCTTCATGTCATATGGTCAAAGTAGAGATAGAAGGGTCCTTAAAAGGCAAAACTATCGCCACTAAGGAAGGAGAAACCCTCATACCCGAAGAAGGTCTGCCAACACACTATAGCATCAAACAAAATCGAGATGAGCCTAAACCCGCCCCTCGAAGGTCAGTCTTCAAATGGATGAATCGTTCAAGGCCCAGAAATTCGACACTTGATCGCATTGGTAGTCAAGACCGAACTTCCGTCTTCCAGCGGCTTAGCACGCCAACACCTCAAAGCTCTTTCTTCGAAAGGTTATCAAAACCTAAGAAACAAATCGGCACAGCTAGCCCTCCTCCGCGACGGTCGGCTTTGGACAGACTTGAAGAAACCAAGAAACCTTCTAAGAAAAGGAAGACAACGCCAGAGGAAGAAAAGTTCGACGGACTAGCAGAAAGATGCAACGTTCGGAGCTCGATTTCTTCAAAGACGAAGCACCAATTAGAAAGGGGGCAAAGCAGCTCTGGTCAACCTCCAGAGCAAAGTGAGAGTGTTGGAGATAAAGAAACTTCGACACAAAGATGGTTCATCCCCGTCACAATGGGCGACCTCTTCCCCGAAGACTTCTTCGATTACTCAGCAAAGGCTCCTTGCTATGAAGATTGCGAAGATCGCCTTTCCTATACCGCTTGACAAAATCCACACACCATGCTCCTCGTTCGGACGAGCCTAAAAGGCGACACAAACGCTCCTCGCCTGCATGAGTTGAAACTGCACACGGCACCAATGCTCCTTGCTTGCATGAGCCTAAACTGCACACAACACCAACGCTCCTTGCCTGCATGAGTTGAAACTGCAAACGGCACTAACACTCCTTGCCCGCACGAGCATAAACTGCGTACGGTACAAAAAGAAGATATACCAAAGAAAAGGGATATGTATTTGAACTACGTTATGACTTGATCTCTTCTTTGGAAGGGTACGTAGGCAGCTCAAACAATCGACTTTGAGTTCAGTCACATCAAAATAAAAAAAAAAAAAAAAGGTTTTATTAAACATTTGACTATCAAGAGTCAGTTCCATTACAAATACAAGCAGAATAAAACCATCGAAATCAAGCCTGCCTCCTCCGTAGCAACCTGTGAGCCTTGTGACGATCAGCAGGGGCAAGAGGGACAGAGACGTCACTGCCGAGGAAAGTTGTGCCTAAAAAGCACAACCCCACACGATCAAGTGACGCCCCTTCAGCAAAGCTCCAAGCAACAGCAAGAGGGACGGAGACATCACTGCCGAGGACAGTTGTGAACAAAGCACAACCGCGCACGATCAAGTGACGCCATTCGGCAAGCTACGGCAAGAAGGACGGCAACGTCATCACACTTGATCAAAGTCAGCGAAGAACTTCAGTAACCGCCGTCAAACGACTAGCCGGTCATGAAGCTCAACACTTTGCGATACCACCAAGACTTGACTCCAATTCTCTGTGTCGGCAAGAGGATCGGCAATGTCACCACACTTGATCAAAGTCGGCGAAGAACTTCAGTAACCGCCGTCAAACGACTAGCCGGTCGTGAAGCTCAACGCTTTGCGATACCACCAAGACTTGACTCCAATTCTCTGTGTCGGCAAGAGGAGCGGCAAGTGTGACCATGTTGATCAAAGTTGGCGAAGAACTTCAGTAACCGCCGTCAAACGACTAGCCGGTCGTGAAGCTCACTTTACAATGCCACCAAGCTTGATTTCAACTCTCCGTTTCTTCTTCGTCTTTCCATGTAAGGGAGAGTTCCTAAAAAAAAATAAAATAAAATAAAAAAAAGAAAAAAAAAAAGAGAGAAAAAAAAAAAAATATATATATATATATATATACATATGTTATATATGCATGTATGTATGTATGTGTATATATGTGTACTAAAAAAAAAAAGGGACTGTCGCAGGGGAGCAGCATCTGATCACATATATATATATATATATATGTATTATGTAAGACAGCACCTGACCACCTGACCACATATATATATATATATATATATATATATATATGTATTATGTAAGACAGCACCTGACCACCTGACCACATATATATATATATATATATATATATATATATATGTATATGCATGAGTGATTCGAGAAAAACAGAGGGGAGTCGAAGATAAGAAAAACCTGCAGCATCAGCAGCTGCACCGACAGCAGCCACAACGTTGACAGCAGGCGCGAAGCAGCGACGCAGCAGCAGGATGAGGCAGCAGTGCGACGACGGCAGGCACGGCTTCGCAAGACGTTGCACGGAAAACGCAAGGCAGACAGTGACTTTTGCAATCACTCGGCTTCAGCAAGGCAGCAGCAGTGGTTGATGCAAGCTTGGCTTGCTGTTCGAACATGCAGCGGCAAGCAGAGGGCAAGGAAGACAGCGGACTTTGCAGCAGCTCGGCTTCGCAAGGCAGACGCTGGGCTGGCAAAACAACACGAAACGACTGAAGGGGGGAGCTGCCAGCAGATGGTGCAGCGACGGTGCAAGGCAGTCGCAGTGCAATGGCTGCGCAGTGATGAGAGGAAGGTTGTGCAGTCACGGTACAATCTCGTATATGTATATACATATATATATAAAAAAGAATCCAGAGCAGAGTGCAGTGCGAAGGCTGTGCTAACAGCGACCCGCGTGCAGCGAGGAAGGCTGTGCGGTGACTGTGCTAGCAGTGGCCCGCGTGAAGAGAGGAAGACTGTGCTAATAGGACTCGCGTGACATGGCTCGTCTCTGTCCTTCTCTGCAAGCTGGATGACAAGACCAAACGTTGCAACTCCTCCTCTTCTGATCTGGCAGCAAGGTGGCTGATTTCTCGCTCACTTGGCACATCTGTCCCAAAGCAATCTTGTACCCTTGCGTATGGTTCCTTCCAACATCTCTCTTCTGTCCTGAGCCGCAGACACAAGGGTGCAAGACGTCCCTTCCATTCAATCTCTGATGCAAACTGTGCAAACTGTGCAAGTAAAAAAAAAAAAAAAAAAAAAAAAACAAACTGTGCAAACTGTACAAACTGTGCAAGCAAACTGTGAAAACTGTGCAAGACATCCCTTCCATTCAACGCATGTAGAGAAAAGTGCAGTGCAGTGAGGAAGCCCATCGAGGAGGCCCAACCTTGTCAGTTTGCCATACTCGTTATTAAAACATACACTCACGCAAGAATGAAAGGCAGGTTATTGTTAGCAAGTAAAAAAGTACCATACGAATGAAATAAGATTTCATTTATTGATATCTTTAAGAAGTTACAAGTACGTACCCAAAAAATAAAAAAAATAAAATAAAAAAAAAATAATAATGATAATAATAATAATAATAATAATAAATAAATAAATAAAAATGGAGCCTTCACAAATGTCACTTGTGTGAAGCCTCAGTACTCGGCGGAACACTAGCCAAGGAAGTCACCAAAGGCACTGAAGATGGATTATTCAGGGCCTCAATACTTGGTCGAACCCCAGATGACGAAGACAAAAAGTGCCTCCAAAATACATCCGCAAACTTCTGACGGTCGCTTTGAATTCGACCTTCGGAGTCCAGCAGCTGATCAAGCTTCCTCTTCATGCCCGCCGAATAATTATTTGCAAGCACATGCAACTCTCTATTCTCACGCTTGAGCTGCCTAATCTCGTGACTAAGGGTTGCCACCTCGGCCATCAATGATTCAACTTGGCGAGATCGAGCGAGTAAGCGTTGGCCCATGTTGGACATAGAGCTCGCACACTGAATGCTGAGAGCCAAGGAGTCTTGGACAACCAACTCATCGGACCGTCCTGAAAGCAGTCTATTATCTTTAGGGGTAAGGAGGTTCCTAGCTACTACCGTAGCTATTGTCGCATCCATCATCACGGAGTCTTCAACCGTAAGAGGGCCATTAGAAGATAAGAAGGATGGGCGCCATATATCACCCTGACGCGGCGCGCCTGTATCATTCCCAAGACTCAAATCTAAGCAAATGTCAGACGGGTAAGCCATTTGCAGAAATAATGAAGGAGAAAGATGGATAGAGTAAAATTTCGGAAATGAAGCAGAGATAATCTTCACAGGCGGGAAATCTTCGAAGTATGCATTTTGGAATGCAATCAATACCTCTATAAAAGGAGAAGCAACACGGCCACCTGTTCAGGGGTCAAAGAGACATCACTCCCCAAATTTCAAAAGCCGGGTTTTCCTGCGTAAAATTCGTTAACTCATTTCAGACGCAATCTCAGCTTTTCAGATATCACGTGCAACTTTGTCACAAGTATCTGACGAAGTTAAAAACGCGTGAATCCTACTATTCCCACTACAGCATTATCACCGACAAGCGTGGGTGACAAGGTCACGTCCACACCACTACTCGTAAGTGGGAAATCCCTATATATGATAACCTTCATCCTCAAAGGCAAAGCACACATCCAAAACGCCTGGTTCTTCTTCCTTGCCAAAAATGCATCTGCAACCAAACCCCTCAACATACTCAGTTCTTCTCTTCCCGGAAAACACCTCTTCGACCAGGTTGTACCAGAGCAAAAGTATTTCATATCATTAGGGATGAGAGCAAGAGTATCTCATAGCACCTTTTTTCCCCATCCTTTTCTTTGTCCTCCCTCTTCACCGCAGGACAAGGAGAAAGGGAGCGATCAGTCGGCACTTGGACTCGACCTTCCGAGTTGGAACCGATTGCCTGGAAGCTTCTTCCCTGATTGCTTGCCTAGCCTCGCTCTCAAGTACTCATCTTCAGCTGCTGATGTGCTTCCAGAGAAGATACCACACCTGCCTGAAGAACAGCTGAAGCAGATGAAGATGATACATCAAAGCATGTGGACACAGGGACAACGTGCTGGTTCATCCGCTGCTTCCGCCAAAGCAAATGTATCTCATATCATCGGGGTCGAAAGCAAAGGTATCTCATATCATGCTTTTCCCATGTCCTTTCCTTTGCCCTTGCTCTTACCTCCAAGACAAGGGGAAAGAAAGCAATCAGTCTGAACCTGAAATTAAACGTCCGATCTAGGACTGATTGCTCGGAACCTTTGCCTGATTGCTTACCTTGCATTGCTCTCAAGTGGTCATCTTCAACTGTTGTTGGAGCTGGGTCTCAAGTCACCACCATCGCAGAATATTTGGCATTCTGTTGGCTCTTTGCCCTGAAGCTGCCAAGCATGGACGAGTCGCTGAGAAGTGATGCCCTGATGGACCATTCAAATGCAAGGTTTGCGTTCAACTCCTGCATCGGAGGGCAAATACTGCAGGAGCAGATGTCAAACCTGCATGGAGAGAAACTAGGGAAAATACCACTTCTGCAAGGGAAACAGATGAAGTAGGTGAAATCAGTACACCGAAGCATGTGGAGACAAGCACAACCAATATAGGTGTTGGTTCATCCGCTACTTCTCCAAAAGCGAACATCATCAGGGACGAAGCAAGCCACACTCATATAATGCAATCTCCTTGTCCTTTCCTTTGTCCTCACTCTTACATTCAAGACAAGGACAAAGAAAAGCAATATGTCGGAACCTCAACTCAAACTTCCGGGAAGATACCTCACTTGCCTGAAGAACAGCTGAGGCAGGTGAATTTGGTACACTGAAGCATGTGGAGACAAACGCAACCAATATATGTGCTGATTCATCCGCTACTTCTTCAAAAGCAAGCGTATCTCATATCATCAGGGTCGAAAGCAAAGGTATCTCATATCATGCTTTTCCCTTTTCTTTCCTTTACCCTGGCTCTTACCTGCAAGACAGGGAGGAAGAGAGCGATCAGTCAGAACCGAAAATCAAACGTCCAACCAGAGACTGATTGCTCAGAACCTTTTGCCTGATTGCTTACCTTGCATTGCTCTCGAGTGGTCATCTTCAGCTGTTGTTGGAGCTGGGTCTCAAGTCACCGCCATCGCAGAATATTTGGCATTCTGTCGGCTCTTTGCACTGAAGCTGCCAAGCGTGGATGAGTCGCTGAGAAGTGATGCTCTGAAGGACCAATCAAACGCAAAAGGTTGCGCACCACTTCTACTATGCAGAAGAAACAAGCAGAGAAGAATGCAGCGTGACAAGTTGTAACAAGTCACTATAGCATGATGCCCTTCTCTGCAGAACTGCATAATCTGGACGGAGGAATCTAAGTCAAAACCAAGCTCGGAGTCGTTGCTCTAATTGAAGAGCTCGAGAAGCCTCGACAGCCTATCGTTAGCACCATCGCCGAAGAGCAAAGCCTCGCCGTGGAACGCCATCAAATCACCAAAAGCAAAAGCATCTCATATCATCAGGGTCTAAAGCGAAAATATCTCATATCATGCTTTCCCCCTGTCTTTTCTTTGTCCTTGTTCTTACCTGCAGGATAATGAGAAGAAGAGCAATCGGGCGGCACATGGAATCGAGCTTCCAGTCATGAACAGACTGCCTGGAACCCCTTCCCTGATTGCCTACCTAGCATTTCTCTTGAGTACTCATCGACATCTGCCTGGAGAACAGACAAGACGAGCGACAATGAAGCATCAATCTTGAAGATTCATCCTCTGACCCTCTTCAATATGAATTGAAAAGATTGAACAAGGAAATAGACCATCACCTTCATCTCGTGTCTGCTTGCCGGGTGTTCAAATCCTGAAGCCGCTCGTGGTCCCGTTTCCATTCATCAAGATCAAGCCCCCGTCGGCCCTTGAAGAAATCACAAGTCCAATTAAAGATCAAGCGTCAGCCATCCTTGAAACAAATTCAGCTCCAGATGAAAGGAGTAAGTTCAGACCTTTGGAGGAAACCAGAAAACCCTCCAGCCCAGTTCAAGATTAAGCCTGTGGAAAATCAACAATTGGAGGAAACCAGAAAATCTTCCAGCCGAATTCAAGAACAAGCCTCAAACGGCACTTGAAGGAACTTGCAGCACAAAATTCAAGATTCAAGCCTCTACGGCCCTTGAGGAAGTTTCCAGTCCAATTCAAGATCAAGCCTTAACGGCCCTTGGATCGACATCTGCATTAAGGGACTTCAAAACGCATCTTCTACACGTGACAAGCATATGTATACGACGCGCCTTGAAGTGGGGGCATTTGTAGACATCGAAATTTCGGTAAAATAAATGTTAACCGATAAATTAAAATTTCAACGCCCACGTATCACATGAATTTTACATGTAGTGCGTGACTCAAAGAAAAATCGAAAGAAATCAGAAAAGTCACCGAATAAGACACGTGTCAACAACTGGCAGAAATGATTTATTTCATCTGAATATTATATTCAAAGTTAGGCCTTGAAAAATTCTATAAATACAAGGCCATTTCATCCATTTCAAGGGACCAATTCACATACATATTTTCTCTACTCCCAAATTGGAAAAGAAGTCCCCCAAATCCTTGAAAGCTTTGAAACACTAAAAGCTTTCAAGGACCAACCTCCCAAATTCTCAAGAATTCCGAAGGATCAAGAAAACTCTCTTCGTTCTTCGTCAAATCCACCTTCAAGATCAAGCCCCCAACGGCCCTTGAAGAACTTCCACCAATTCAAGATCAAGCCCGACGGCCCTTGAAGAAAGTGTTCATCGTTCATCACTCGTTCATCCTAAGATCAAGCCCCGACGGCCCTTTGGATCAACAACATAAACAAATCCACATCCTCGTTCATCCTAAGCTCAAGGCCCAGCGGCCCTTTGGATCAACAACCCATCCACAAATCTATACCTTACGAAGATAGAATCAGAGGATTAAATTGTAAAAGAGATTGTAACCCCAAAATTAATACAAAATATTATTTTGTACACGTTGTTCTTGTCTCGTTCGTTTCAGGAATTTTCCGTGTTTACACATCTACCAGACAATTCTCAGAGCTCAAGAAAAAAGTCCTGAAAACATCGATGCAAGCGCTCTGAGCACTAGAATGGATATTAACGAAAACGAAGTGCTTAATATCATATCCTACGTAGAGATTTATTTAAGTATACTGCTGCAAGAGCCGATAGTTTCTGCGGACTTACAAATTATATCTTCACTCATCGCCCATCTGCGGAAGTGAAGGACTCTGCAAATCCATTAGGCCTTGCAGGAATACTGCCCTTGCTGTCCTCGAGACTATTATAGCTGACTCCTTGGCTTTCTGATTCCTTCCAAACCTTTAACATCTGAGGTAGAGGTTGGTTGTAATCAATCCCTGAGAGGCAATCAGATTCATCTTCAATAGGTTTCCACTTTTCGACAAGTAGGGACAACACATTCACTGCATGCCCCATTTCAGGCCGATGGCTTGGTTCCCTCACTGTGCAATGACCAGCCAGTTCCGCTATTATTGAGATGCTCTCAAAAGTTTCTTCATTTACTTCAAGAGTTGGATCAATTGCAGCCACAAGCTTCTCCTTGCTTGACTTTATTCGCCAAAACCACTCGGCCAAGTACCTGCTTTCCTCTGGCCGGTTCTCATCAAGCGCCGTTAATCCAGTTAAAAGTTCCATTAACACCACTCCAAAGCTGAACACATCTGCTTTTGTTGTAATTTTCCCCATCACTGAAATCAAATATCGTGATTTAGAAAGACAAATTATGTAGATCCGATGTAAAAGTACATAATGATAGGAGCATATTTATGCAACTTAGTTAGCTTGTTTTCGTGCATTTATGTTATTAGTTCTGAGTTAATTTTGTATTTTAAGCTATTTTCGTGTGTTTGAAGGTTCTAAGTGTCAAAGTTGCAAAAAGAAGCAATTTGGAGCATTCTAGAGCATTTTTGGGCCAAGATTGGATAGTGCAAGCATGGAGGCAAGTTGATGGACGAATTTGAGGATTAGAAGGCTAGAAATCAGCTAGAAAGATGGAGGAAAGAAGTCAAAGACAAAGAAGATAAGAAGTTAGCAAGAAATAAGGAACCTTATCCAAAGCCTTATCCAAAACATTATCCTAACAACCTTATCTTATCCTAACCTTATCTTTCCATGTTTCTAGCCACAAAAGGAGGTTCTCATCAGATTTTATCATCTAGAACATAATTTCTAGAAGGCCTTATCCATTCCTAAATAGGTGCCGCTTGCACCCTTCTAGAAGACCAAAATCTGCACCTAATCTTTCCTTGCCGCACAAGGCATTGGATTTCCCAATCCTTTTCAGTCTTGCAGCACCAAATCAGCAAAGGAGAACCTTCCTTGCCGTGCAAGGAGTCCCAATTCCACATCCTTTGAGGTTGCCGCACCTAATTCCCTTTTCTGGAGGGATTTGGGCCATTTAATTATCCTAATCTGATTTCTAGAGGGATTTGGGAGCCCAAAACCTTAGTGAAAGGCCTTCTCAGCCATGCCCTACCCTCCTCATATATATACATAATTGTGCCGCAAACCCTAGCCTCTCTCTACACACCTTACACAGAATTCTCCAAATCTGCCGCAGCCTTCTCCCCATTCCCTGCCATTCCATACACATCTCCCTGCCTTTGCCGCACCCACCACCCATCCACACCACTTCCATACACCCTTAACCACCACCATACACTTGTGCCACACCCTATCAAGGAGGAAGGAGAGGAGAAACAGCCTTGGACAGCGTTGCACCCAATCTGGACTGCTGGGCGTTCTTAGGTGTATTCTACTTTATGTTTTCGATGTTTAAATTAATTTTCCTTGCTCTTGCTGTAATCATGAGAGGCTAAACTCGTTTTTAGCTAGAGGCTACTTTGAAACCATGATTTTATGTGCATTATGAGTTGATAAATTTCAATTACAGATTCTTGAGTTATGAATGCAATTGGCTTAACTGTTTGAATGAGAACTTATTTGTGTTTGTTGATTGAGGGTCGACACTTAATTGGCATGCATAAATCTGATGCTAGGATATAAGTGAGTTTCACATAATCGTTACAAACTTATGTTCACAAGTAGTAAAGGTTGCAATTGGCTTAACTGTTTGAATTAGAACTTATCTGTGTTTGTTGATTGAGGGTCGACACTTAATTGGCATGCATAAATCTGATGCTAGGATATAAGTGAGTTTCACACAATCGTGTTAAGTTCAATTCTTGGTGTGAGTAACATGATGTCATAGTTATGAATGCCTCGTCAATGCTTATGATTCTCATTGAACGTAATGATCTCTGATTGTGTCTCTATTATGATGTCATGTAGGGAAATTGATGAGAATAATTTGGTTGTAGATGAGTTGTCCGACCAATTCAATGAAATTAGGAGAATCTGAGGGTTAATTAGTGATTGACATGGTTAATCTGGGGTGTTGTCATTCGTAATTCAGTGAAAACGTAACTGGAAGTTGATTCGTAGGCATATAAATCATGTGTGGATAAGGAAACCTCTAACTAGTCCACCATTCATCCCAAAAACCCAAATTCGTTCAAATCTGCCTAGTTTTAAGTTTCTGTTCGTTTTAGTTCAATTTCACCCTAAAACCAATCCCCCTTTACTTGTTTGAGTCAAATTAGTTATAATCTGTCTTAGTTTGTGTTTTTGTGTGTTTTGAGTCAAGTCAAAACCAATTTTCGTCCAAAGTTGTGTCTAGTGTCTAGAATCTGTCCAATTAGTGTTTTAAGCAGTTTTGAGTGTTTTGAACCTGTTTTGAGTCATACTAGTTTGTTTAGAGTCTTTTGAGTCTTGTTTTGCTTATTTGAGTCTAGTTAAGTATTTTTAAGTTTGTATTGATAATTTAGAGTCAGTTTCTATTAGATTAGCAATCCCTCCTAATCCCCGGCCTAGAACGATCCCTACTTATACATATACTACAACTGATAAAAAGAGGGTTTAATTTGAGTGCTTAACTTTAATCACATCACATAACAATTTGAAAACTAAAATATTCAATCATCTGCAGGATATCACATACGGAACCTTATCCAAAGCCTTATCCAAAACATTATCCTAACAACCTTATCTTATCCTAACCTTATCTTTCCATGTTTCTAGCCACAAAATGAGTTTCTCATCAGATTTTATCATCTAGAACATAATTTCTAGAAGGCCTTATCCATTCCTAAATAGGTGCCGCATGCACCCTTCTAGAAGACCAAAATCTACACCTAATATTTCCTTCCCGCATAAGGCATTGGATTTCCCAATCCTTTTCAGTCTTGCAACACCAAATCAAAAAATGAGAACCTTCCTTGTCGTGCAAGGAGTCCCAATTCCACATCCTTTGAGGTTGCCGCACCTAATTCCCTATTCTGGAGGGATTTATGCCATTTAATTATCCTAATCTGATTTCTAGAGGGATTTGGGCCATTTAATTATCCTAATCTGATTTCTAGAGGGATTTGGGAGCCCAAAACCAAAGTAAAAGGCCATCTCAGCTGTGCCCTACCCTCCTCATATATATACATAATTGTGCCGCAAACCCTAGCCTCTCTATACACACCTTACACAGAATTCTCCAAATCTGCCGCAACCTTCTCCCCATTCCCTGCCATTCCATACACATCTCCCTGCCTTTGCCGCACCCACCACCCATACACACCACTTCCATACACCCTTAACCACCACCATACACTTGTGCCGCACCCTAGCAAGGAGGAAGGAGAGGAGAAACAGCCTTGGACAGCGTTGCACCCAATCTGGACAGTTGGGCGTTCTTAGGTGTATTCTACTTTATGTTTTCGATGTTTAAATTAATTTTCCTTGCTCTTGTTGTAATCATGAGAGGCTAAACTCGTTTTTAGCTAGAGGCTACTTTGAAACCATGATTTTATGTGCATTATGAGTTGATAAATTTCAGTTACAGATTCTTAAGTTATGAATGCAATTGGCTTAACTGTTTGAATTAGAACTTATTTGTGTTTGTTGATTGAGGGTCGACACTTAATTGGCATGCATAAATCTGATGCTAGGATATAAGTGAATTTCACATAATCGTTACAAACTTATGTTCACAAGTAGTAAAGGTTGTTGGAACAATCGTGTTAAGTTCAATTCTTGGTGTGAGTAACATGATGTCATAGTTATGAATGCCTCGTCAATGCTTATGATTCTCATTGAACGTAATGATTTCTGATTGTGTCTCTATTATGATGTCATGTAGGGAAATTGATGAGAATAATTTGGTTGTAGATGAGTTGCCCGTCCAATTCAATGAAATTAGGAGAATCTGAGGGTTAATTAGTGATTGACACGGTTAATTAGTGATTGACACGGTTAATCTGGGGTGTTGTCATTCCTAATTCAATGAAAACGTAACTGGAAGTTGATTCATATGCATATAAATCATGTGTGGATAAGGAAACCTCTAGCTAGTCCACCGTTCATCCCAAAAACCCAAATTCGTTCAAATCTGCCTAGTTTTAAGTTTCTGTTCATTTTAGTTCAATTTCACCCTAAAACCAATCCCCCTTTAGTTGTTTGAGTCAAATTAGTTATAATCTATCTTAGTTTGTGTTTTTGTGTGTTTTGAGTCAAGTCAAAACCAATTTTCGTCGAATCAACTATGTGGGGCTGTGTTTTTGTGTGTTTTGAGTCAAGTCAAAACCAGTTCTACAACCTTCGACCTCTACCAATCAACTCCTTAGCCTTTCTTCTACCTATTACACCCCAAATTTGGAGAGATTTGAGCTTGAAATCAAGAAAATTGCACCGGTGGGTGCAGTGGGTGTGTCTTCGATTCTCTCATTTTTGAAACAATTCCTTCCAATTGACACCACCCATAGCAACCCCTTAGGACCTGGAACAAAGCCCAAGCAGTGGTAGAGGCGTTGGAACAAGTTTGGAGGTCGAATTGAAGCTCACCCATTTATAGGGTTCATACGGATTTTGTTAAAATTGAGGTGTTTCCAAGCCAAATTGACCTTGGCCAAAGGTATGAAAGTTGTTCCTCTCTTTGAGATCTTCAATTATACAATTTATGAGAATTTTTAAAAATAGTTGAATTTTCAGGCGAGTCGGGGCGACCGACCGCCACTCGCGGCGGCCCGTGCGGCGGCGTGTGGCCAGTGGGCCGCCAATGTCATTCTTAGGCTGTGTTTAACATCCTAGGTTCAGTTTTGATAATTGGTTAGCGTAGATTGGTCGTTTGAACTTAAGTTCGTTACGATTCGTGGTTAGGTGAAAATATGAACCTATGATCCGACCGTTGGATCATCACCAAACTTTGGTACGTGGTAGTACGTAATATTTGAAGAATGTAGGAACTTATGGATTGGGAATCCAATATACGGATCTTCCCGAATTGAGTTTGTAAGTTCATAAAATAAAATGTTAACCGCCACTTGGTTTTGGTAATTGGCGGAGATCCGACCGTTGGATCGTAACGAAATTTTAGTATGTTGCTCTAGGGGCATAGTGTGCATCTTGGAAAGTTACGGATCGCAGATTTGAGTTACGGATCTTCTGGATCAAGTATGTGGGGTTGTGGACCCTACCGTCGATCGTTGATCGACAGTTAACTTTTGATTAAGGGTCTTAAATGATTCTAGAATATCCTTGAGGATATGTTTTACGTGAATTACGAATTCTATGGTTAAGAGTTCTAAGTTGTAGTTTGATAATTGTTTTAGGCGCCGAACATTTTGGGACGCCTCGATGTTTATGTTAGGGAGCCGTAGCACGGACTCCAGGTGAGTGGGCTTTTGTTTTCCGTATATACCTATATACTTTTTCCCAGAATATGCATTAAAATGCTTTTAGCAAAGAATTGCCATGCCAATATATGTCACACTATTGAATATGCATTGTGATTTGTATGCGCATGATTGTTGGTGTTGTGGACGCTCAGGTAAGTTCATGTGTGGTTAATAAGAAGTTGTGTTATGAAGAGAATGATGAGATGCATTGAGAGCTCATTAACCTGCACCCCGGTGTTTGTGCTCCCGCCCAGAGTTAGGGGCATAGTCTTTCACGTGATGTTCACCTCCCGCACCATACGCTCATCTTGGATCCAAGTTAGGTGCATAGGCCTGTCGTATAGACCACTTTCAGTGGGTTCGACTCGTAGGTGACCCGCGATCATTCGCACAGTCTTCACGTGATTGTAGCACTACATCGTATTGTTTTACACCCAGTCATGTCGTATAGACCACTATAAGTGGGTTCGACTCGTGTACAGGCATGATTTATGAGCTAGAACCAGCTGACGAGCTGTTACAGTTATTATTGCATTTGAAATACTTACCTGATGATTTGATTGACATGGCATGGCATATTCATGATTTATTGGCATATTAGCATGATGATGATTTCTGATGAGTTTTAGTATATGTATATACTATTTTCTGGGAAAGTATACAGGTTTTACGGCGAGGGGATAAAAATGCTATTTATGAAATGAATTTCAAAAGCTTTGTTTTTGCCCACCCACGCTTTTGTTTTGCGCCCCTCCAGGTATTAGGTAGCTTTATTGGTGGCTCACGAGGATTCATCGGACGTTCTGACAGACCATCACTCATGTAGGACCACCTTCGGGGGTTGTTGAAATTAAGTACTTCTTATGCATTGACTGCGCCTAGACTTTATGCTCTAAATGTGTAATCACACTTACTTCTTTTCTAACACTCTTGAAGTCGGTTTTTATTCGTTCGTAATTCTTGCTATTTTAATGCTTCCGCACTGTGCACATGGCTACGTCACTCTCACGTGACGGCCAGCATGCCTCGATCTCGGTCGGGGTGTGTCAGCTATTGTATTTTATAATAAATCTTTTAGTAATTAAACTTTAAAATTATCAAAATATTTTTTTTCTTAACGGGTCGAAACGTGTTACCCACGTGTATTTAAGAATCCGTTATTAACGGGTTCTTAACGGGTCACCCGATAATGACCCGATAAGATATCGTGTTGACCCAAAACCCGTTATTTTCGTGTCCTTTTCATGTCGTGTTAGAAACTGCCGGGTATAATGTAACGTATCAACTTGTATTTCAAAAATTTATACCGTCTATTTTGTAAATCTTCCCTCATGTAGATAATTATTGGAAAAAGTTATTCAAATCGGAACCATTTAATCACTCAATTAGATGTCACTTAGTACTATAGTCTAGTGGTATTTTTTTTTCACTTGTAAGTGATAGGTCTTAGTTTGATTATCGCCAAAGGCAAATTTGAACAACATTATTATTAGCATATTGTGAGACTAAACCCACCTCCTTCCTTTTAGTGTAGATAATATTGTTTGTTAAAAAAAAACCACTTAATTAGATGGTTTGTCATTTATTGTGTTCTTAATGATAAAAACTCGTAACTATTATATTCTTTTGCCACATTTAAATGTCGTGGTTGTTTTGAATTTGTCTAGTCCTTTATTATGATAATATTTGAGTGATAAAATAAAAAATAAATATTTCGGATCATTGAAATTCAATCCGAAACTAACCCCAAACATGATATGACACATCAAATAAACTTGCAAATGGTTGGGCCTGGGTCTATGCATTTGGATATGATAAGTTAATGGATTGGCTTTGAGTTTAGAATAATTTCTCGCGACACGAACAAGATAAAACACAACTTTATTCTTCAAACTCCATAACTGAATTGTACCAAAGAGCATAATAGAGATTGCATCCTGCAAAACCAGTAAAGGGAAAAATTACAATCAACAGGTCTGTTTGTTGATGTTTTTTTACTGCTTCAATCACTAATTGCAAGCTAACATGTATATAAAATAGAAATACATACATAATTCATGAAATACCAAACAAGCAAAAAAATGAATAGCACATCCTCTATCTACGTTGATGACATCTACCAGACAATTCTCAGAGCTCAAGAAAAAAGTCCTGAAAACATCGATGCAAGCGCTCTGAGCACTAGAATGGATATTAACGAAAACGAAGTGCTTAATATCATATCCTACGTAGAGATTTATTTAAGTATACTGCTGCAAGAGCCGATAGTTTCTGCGGACTTACAAATTATATCTTCACTCATCGCCCATCTGCGGAAGTGAAGGACTCTGCAAATCCATTAGGCCTTGCAGGAATACTGCCCTTGCTGTCCTCGAGACTATTATAGCTGACTCCTTGGCTTTCTGATTCCTTCCAAACCTTTAACATCTGAGGTAGAGGTTGGTTGTAATCAATCCCTGAGAGGCAATCAGATTCATCTTCAATAGGTTTCCACTTTTCGACAAGTAGGGACAACACATTCACTGCATGCCCCATTTCAGGCCGATGGCTTGGTTCCCTCACTGTGCAATGACCAGCCAGTTCCGCTATTATTGAGATGCTCTCAAAAGTTTCTTCATTTACTTCAAGAGTTGGATCAATTGCAGCCACAAGCTTCTCCTTGCTTGACTTTATTCGCCAAAACCACTCGGCCAAGTACCTGCTTTCCTCTGGCCGGTTCTCATCAAGCGCCGTTAATCCAGTTAAAAGTTCCATTAACACCACTCCAAAGCTGAACACATCTGCTTTTGTTGTAATTTTCCCCATCACTGAAATCAAATATCGTGATTTAGAAAGACAAATTATGTAGATCCGATGTAAAAGTACATAATGATAGGAGCATATTTATGCGACTTAGTTAGCTTGTTTTCGTGCATTTATGTTATTAGTTCTGAGTTAATTTTGTATTTTAAGCTATTTTCGTGTGTTTGTAGGTTCTAAGTGTCAAAGTGGCAAAAAGAAGCAATTTGGAGCATTCTAGAGCATTTTTGGGCCAAGATTGGATAGTGCAAGCATGGAGGCAAGTTGATGGACGAATTTGAGGATTAGAAGGCTAGAAATCAGCTAGAAAGATAGAGGAAAGAAGTCAAAGACAAAGAAGATAAGAAGTTAGCAAGAAATAAGGAACCTTATCCAAAGCCTTATCCAAAACATTATCCTAACAACCTTATCTTATCCTAACCTTATCTTTCCATGTTTCTACCCACAAAAGGAGGTTCTCATCAGATTTTTTCATCTAGAACATAATTTCTAGAAGGCCTTATCCATTCCTAAATAGGTGCCGCATGCACCCTTCTAGAAGACCAAAATCTGCACCTAATCTTTCCTTGCCGCACAAGGCATTGGATTTCCCAATCCTTTTCAGTCTTGCAGCACCAAATCAGCAAAGGAGAACCTTCCTTGCCGTGCAAGGAGTCCCAATTCCACATCCTTTGAGGTTGCCGCACCTAATTCCCTTTTCTGGAGGGATTTGGGCCATTTAATTATCCTAATCTGATTTCTAGAGGGATTTGGGAGCCCAAAACCTAAGTAAAAGGTCTTCTCAGCCGTGCCCTGCCCTCCTCATATATATACATAATTGTGCCGCAAACCCTAGCCTCTCTCTACACACCTTACACAGAATTCTCCAAATCTGCCGCAGCCTTCTCCCCATTCCCTGCCATTCCATACACATCTCCCTGCCTTTGCCGCACCCACCACCCATCCACACCACTTCCATACACCCTTAACCACCACCATACACTTGTGCCGCACCCTAGCAAGGAGGAAGGAGAGGAGAAACAGCCTTGGACAGCGTTGCACCCAATCTGGACTGCTGGGCGTTCTTAGGTGTATTCTACTTTATGTTTTCGATGTTTAAATTAATTTTCCTTGCTCTTGTTGTAATCATGAGAGGCTAAACTCGTTTTTAGCTAGAGGCTACTTTGAAACCATGATTTTATGTGCATTATGAGTTGATAAATTTCAGTTATAAATTCTTGAGTTATGAATGCAATTGGCTTAACTGTTTGAATTAGAACTTATTTGTGTTTGTTGATTGAGGGTCGACACTTAATTGGCATGCATAAATCTGATGCTAGGATATAAGTGAGTTTCACATAATCGTTACAAACTTATGTTCACAAGTAGTAAAGGTTGCTGGAACAATCGTGTTAAGTTCAATTCTTGGTGTGAGTAACATGATGTCATAGTTATGAATGCCTCGTCAATGCTTATGATTCTCATTGAACGTAATGATCTCTGATTGTGTCTCTATTATGATGTCATGTAGGGAAATTGATGAGAATAATTTGGTTGTAGATGAGTTGTCCGTCCAATTCAATGAAATTAGGAGAATCTGAGGGTTAATTAGTGATTGACACGGTTAATCTGGGGTGTTGTCATTCGTAATTCAATGAAAACGTAACTGGAAGTTGATTCATATGCATATAAATCATGTGTGGATAAGGAAACCTCTAGCTAGTCCACCATTCATCCCAAAAACCCAAATTCGTTCAAATCTGCCTAGTTTTAAGTTTCTGTTCGTTTTAGTTCAATTTCACCCTAAAACCAATCCCCCTTTACTTGTTTGAGTCAAATTAGTTATAATCTGTCTTAGTTTGTGTTTTTGTGTGTTTTGAGTCAAGTCAAAACCAATTTTCGTCCAAAGTTGTGTCTAGTGTCTAGAATCTGTCCAATTAGTGTTTTTAAGCAGTTTTGAGTGTTTTGAACCTGTTTTGAGTCATACTAGTTTGTTTAGAGTCTTTTGAGTCTTGTTTTGCTTATTTGAGTCTAGTTAAGTATTTTTAAGTTTGTATTGATAATTTAGAGTCAGTTTCTATTAGATTAGCAATCCCTCCTAATCCCCGTCCTAGAACGATCCCTACTTATACATATACTACAACTGATAAAAAGAGGGTTTAATTTGAGTGCTTAACTTTAATCACATCACATAACAATTTGAAAACTAAAATATTCAATCATCTGCAGGATATCACATAGATTCCCACCATTCAGAAGCGATTTATCTCTCTTTGAGGTGAAAAATAAAAGGAATTTATGTGAAATTACAGCAGTTGTAGACGTGTTACAAGTACAAGACAACAACAATTTATAATCATAACCTGTAAGTATATATCTTAATTTTCTGTTTACGATAGTATATGACACCTGACCTGAGTACTAAACATGAAAATGTAAACGAAAAGATGTCAATTTAACAGCCACATTATTTACATATTTATCATCTATTCTTTTGCATGCTCAGCTGTTGAACTTATCTGTTAATTCAATTCCAGAACCAAATTTGACAAGGGATTCAAAAGAAAATCTTACCGGCATATTCAGGTGCAAGGTATCCAAATGTCCCTGCAAGCTTAGTCGCAACAGACTTCTCCCCATCTGGAGCAAGTTTCACCAACCCAAAATCTGAAACTTTTGCATGAAAGTCATCATCCAGAAGAATATTGGAAGATTTGAGATCTCGGTGTATGAATGTCTGGCGGGCTAAATTATGTAGGTATTCCATCGCTCTTGCAACATCCAACACAATACTGAGTCTCCTTGTCCAAGATAAAGGCTTCAGATTGAAGCTCTTCCAATGAAAAAGATGCCTGCTAAGAGCACCTTGCGACATATACTCGTAGACAAGAAGCCTTTCATTTCCTTCGACGGAGTAACCCAAAAGAGAAACCAAATGTCGATGACGAACCTTGGAAAGAACAGCAATTTCTGACTGAAATTCATCCAATGCTTTGCTACTGATTACCCCACCCTCCATTCTCTTAACTGCTATTTTTGTTCCATCTTCTAGTTCACCCTTGTAAACAGTTCCAAATCCGCCATGGCCTAGCTCATTTTCAAGTGCAAAATCTTTGGTCACCTTTCTAAGAATTTGAACAGATATGACAAGGTTCCCAGCCTCAACCATATGAGAGTTCTCTATTCCACTGCTGAAGTTACTGGCAGTAGTCCCAGTTTTAGTTGACAAGCTTCCAGTGGTATTACTAGAAACTGCAATCTTATACATATTTTCTGGATCAGATGGGTCTCTAGGGTGAAGCACAACGGAAGTAGGAGCCTCAGAGATTTTTTTCCTATTCTTACAGCAGTAAATAAATAGACAAATCATCAGAAGAGCCGCAACAGAAACAACCGCGATTCCGGCCACAATAATAACTGTTTTTGATTTCTTAGAATTTTGGGGCTGAACATCCACTTGGACAGAACCAGATGGATTAGGACTCGAGTGCGTAATTGGTGAGGGTGGACTATGGGATAATGGTGTTTTTCCACCACCAGATAATGGGGTATCTGATGGACTGTCTGATGGAGGCTGTGAACTATTGAGTGGAGGTGGGCTTCTAGATAAAGGAGGAGGGGCAACAGTTTGATTAGCAACTAAAAGAGGATTTCCGTCGATGATGACCTTCAGACTGTCACGGAATTTTGGTAAAGGAGGCTCGATATTGTTTCCACTTATATCCAATAATCTCAAGGATTTCAACTCAGTAAAGTTAGTAGGAACTTTACCACTTATGTTGTTTCCTGGAAGCCTTACATCAATCAGAGAATCTAACTTTGCAAGTGAAGGATTCAAAGTACCAATTAGCTTGCGTCTAGGCAAATTGATGACGGAAACCTTGGTCTGAGGATTGCAACTCAATCCCAGCCAAGGCCCCTCACACGGATTATTACCCGACCACTCAGATGCAAGACTTAATGGATAATTCAAACCACCAAGAAAATCCAAAAGTGCAGTAACTTCTGGGGCACATTGCAGCCCAGGATCAGTCTGACAAAATGGATTAGAGTTATAAGAAACATTACCAGACTTAAACTTCGGTATTGTACCCATTAGCCGGTTATTTCCCAGGTCCAATTTGTCAAGCTTCATGTCCGCCAGTGACTGCGGAATCAGACCAACAAGTTGGTTGCCATTGAGGTTGAGTTCCTTGAGAGAAGAAAGATCTCCAATGTTGGCTGGAATTGTTCCGGTGAATTGGTTTCCATGCAGCCAAACCTGTGTCAACGACGACATTGATGCAATTACATCAATAGAACCGGTCAGTCCCCCTTCTTGATTGTTGAACCACAATGTCTGCACCAAAGACTCTCCAAAACTCGTCGGAATTACACCAGTTAATCTATTAAAGGAAAGTTGCAGGACTGAGAGAGACGGCAATGCCCCTAAAAACTCCGGCAACGGTCCTGCCAAATTACATTCAATCAAGGACAGATTTTGCAATTGAACAGATTTTGCCAACTCACTAGGCAAAGACCATCCAGTAGACGCATTCAACGGAATGTGATCCAATGCCATAACCCTAAGACTGCTAAGGCCATCAAAGAAATCGAAAGGGATTGTATCGAAATCATTATTATCCAAGTAAGCGAATTCGAGCTCTGATAAGCCACTAAAGGTAGGCAATTTCCCATTGAAGTTGTTCCTTTGGAGGCCAAGGTTGCTGAGCTTAGAGAGCTGGTTGAAGTTCTGAGGCAAAGGACCTTTGAGTCCCATTTTCTGAACCTGAATCTGTGAGACTCTGTCCCCATTGCAGTACACATGAGGCCATAAAGGAGGGCCACAAGGGTCGCTTCCATTGTCTGGCCATTCCAAAAGCTCTGAATTCTCCAACCCTTTTTTGAAATCATTCAGAATTTTCAGGTCGCCTGGGAAAGTGGCTCCATAAGCCACCATGGAAACACAAAAAATTACAAAAATGCATATCCTCCTGCTCCTCCAGATTTTCTCCATAACCAATCAGTCAGTACATCAACAAAAACCCAAAAACCCAACTGGATTTTTTACAGAATTCACCAAAACAGAGTATGAAAAACAAAACCCAGATTCTGCAATGCTGAGAAAATATGACCTGGGGAAGAAAATGGAAGGTTTTTTTTAGGGAAATTGGAAAAAACCCAGATGAGAATTCAAAGTTGAGAAACAGAAAAGGTTATTATCTAATACTTTTTCTGGGTTTCTTTTTTTTACCTTATACTTCACACCACGAGCTCCATGACAGCCTCTAGCTTTTTCTCCCTTTTTCTTTTATCCTTTTTTCTCCGTTGATTTCCATAGTTGAATTGGAGAAGTTAAAGTGAAAGCAGTGAACTGACTGTTTTGCCGGATATGAGGTTGGCTAGCGAGGCTGAGAGTGACAAATCATCATCCAAATGTCGGCAGTCAGCAGCGCCAAAGGCAGAAGGATTTCCTCTCTAATTCTAGAGTGCTATTATATTTTATTCATACACCACACTATCTTTCATCCACTTTTTAACGAAATTTTGAATTATAATTTTACCTATTTACATAATGAGAAATAAAGACCTTAAAAGATATAATAATAAGTAGGGCCCGAAAAGATAACATTAGCCTAGATTCACATTGGGTTGTGAAAAGAATAGACAATACATAATACGAATTTGCAAAAAAAGACATGTTGATTGAATATTGATGGTAGTTATTACAATGCATAAACACACAGCAACAGAGCATTTGGAAAGTCATTCATTTGCTGGTAGATTATAGTCGGATAAGACTTCACTATTAGGGAAATAACATTCCAATTTTTTGGAAATAATAGTGGATTGAGAAATAGCATATTAGAGGTTATTTTAGAAATAATAGTGAGTGAGGAAATAACATTTATAATTTTTTTAAACTTTTTATGTTGGATGAGATTATAATACGAGTGGAGTAGAATGGCTCCAGGTCTGTTGTCCCGTATTTCATGTCTCATTTATGTCTCCTGTTTAATTTTATGACAAGTGTCTCTTACTTTACACCCACATCTAACACTCTTAGGGCGTGTTTGTTTGACCGGTTTAGGAAGGACTGGACTAGACTAGACTGTAGTCCTTTGTTTGGTTTGGAAAGGGATTAGGTTTAATGAGCTTAGGTCGGACTTGCTTGGATTATATACCTCCCTACGAGTTCTTAGCGTAGATCCCCAATTTCGGCCGGACTCCTTAAGGCCTTCAGAAAAACACGAGACAATCGCACAACCCAGCGTCGCTCGCCCTGCTCCCTGCGTCGTCGTACAACCCAGCGTCGTCCGATCTCTGCGTCGTCGTACAAGCCAGCGTCGTCCCGAGGATCTCTGCGTCGTCGTCTTCAGCGTCGTCCTCAACGTCATCTCTGTGTCGCAGTCGAGAGGCAACAATTCTCCTCTACTCAGATCCTCGGCTCCGCTCGACCTCTGCTCTACGGCGCCTTCATCCGCCACGACATCGTCGTCAAATTTCATGACTCCCACCAAAACCCAGATACGGATCTGCCAAAACCCAGAAAACAAAAATCAATTACAAAACCCATATTATATTCTTAAAAAATGCTTGAGATGTGAAAAGGGTGGAGTTTGATGATAATAGTGAAAAGGAATGGAGTTTGATGATCTGCAATTTCAACATCAAAAAGATGGCTTTTTCTGATAATAATGAAAATGAAAAGAGTTTGACGATGAAGGGGAAAGTAGAGTGAGAGTGAGAGGGAGTTGGAGGGGCAGGAGAAAAAGATGGAGAGCTCTCGGAGTGGGAGAGTTTTCTAGAAAAGGGAAAGAAAAAAGGGAGCTTTAATAAAAAGTGTTTGAACTAAGTTTATTCTAATAAAAAACCATCCTATAACTTTTTTTAACCAAAAACCATCCCAGAACAAGGTAAAACCCACCAAACCAACAGACAGCTCAACCACCAGCCAGTCACTCATGGGCTCTCCTTTGGCCCTCATCCTCCTCCTCCTCCTCTTCGTCTCGCTGAGTACTACAGCTTTCCTTTTTGAATCACCCTATTTCGATGAGTATTGAAGAAGTTATATCCATTTGAATCTTACCTAGTTTCAGGCGACCTCCGAGGCTTTCGAGGCATTTTCCGGCCAAACCACAACGAGTTAACTATCGTGCAAGGTACCATTCTCTTCGTCTCTTCGAGAACTACGATTTTCGTTTTTAAATCACTTGATTTCGTTGAGTATTGACAAAGTTATGAGCGTTTAAAGTTTGTCCAACTTTCCAGCCGAAATCCGGCCTTCCCTTCCGTTTAGCTCCGGCGAGCAGCAACCACACCAAGCCCTTTGGGTCGTGCACAAACAAACACTGTATCTGGAAAGAAAATGAACATTAACACTGTCGCTGGAAAAACATAACACTGTCTCTGCAAAAAACTAACACTGTCGCTGGAAAAATAACACTGTCGCTGGAAAAATAACATTGTCGCTGGAAAAATAACAGTGACTTAGATTCCAGAAACAGTGTTACTTAAAATCCAGAAACAGTGACTTAACTTATAACATGGTTTTTGATTAAACAAAACTTATAACATGGTTTTTTATTAAAACTAAAACTTATAACATGGTTTTTTATTAAACAAAACTTATAACATGGTTTTTTTATTAAAACTAAAATTTTTCAAGCCATTTTCATTAATTTTCCTAAGAAAAAAAGAAAAAAAAATGTAAAAGATAAGATTTAATTAATATTTTTATTATTTTAGTTATTTAGTCTGATACTGCACCAAACGCTTCACTAAATTAGTCCAGCTTAGTCTAGTCTAAGCCAGTCCAACTTAATCCCTGCAGCTAGTCCAGTCCGAGACAGTCCGGTACAACAAACACACCCTTAACTTTTTATAAAATTCTTTAAAAATAAAAAAAAATTAAAGAAAGCAACTCTCGAGACCCACCCCGAAGACTTTTCATCTCTCTCTTTCTCTTTCTCTCTCACCTGGGAATTATTAGGGTTGGACTGTGATTTAGAAGCCAGGTGTACAGAATTCAAACGACGGTTCCGATGACGGGTGCCGTCAAGCACAAATTCTCCAAAAAAAAATAAAAGAATTGCATACCATTGCTATCATGATTGATCAGATCTGAAAAAAAGAAACGAAAAAAATCAGAGCTCCGACCATTTCGCTCCCAATCGTAGCTTGTGGGCTCCGGCCTTCTTGGCCGACCGATCTCGCCGGTCTCTTTATTCAGCAACCCATCGTTGTCATCTTCTTCTTCTTTAGCTTGATTTTCTAGGTTTTTTGCGATGAGATCAGTTTGCTCCTTGATGGGTTTGCGATTGCGAGGTGGACGAGCACAGAAGCCGAATGCTCTCTCTGTGCTGGATTTGCCATTGTTCGATGAGAATAGACGCTCCAGATTAACCCGTTTGGTTTTTATTTATCTATTAATTAGTTTTATTAAAACTGAACAGTGTTAGATGTGGGTGTAAAGTAAGAGACACGTGTCAAAAAAATAAACAACAGACACAAACGGGACAGTAGACCTTAAGCCGAGTAGAACCCTGGGTGGGTCTAGCATCTCATTTAGTTATATTGAAAAAGAGATAATTAATATTGGTCCCTGGATTTTGGTTTAATTGAAAATTTGCTTCTAAACTTGTCATAATGTGGACCAATTATTATTTTGAGTAGTAACGGTGGAATTTCTATAAAAAAAATAACGGGCTTATAGGAGGAAAATAAGGGATGGAAAATTTTAACATGGAAACTTTTCATTAGTAATCTTGAGCAGAAATATTCTGTTGTTTAAAAATACAAACAAGATATAACTTTTGAAAAATTCGAAACATCTAACAGAGCTACCCAAAATGCTAGACATTATTTTAGTGATCAATATTTACAAATTTTTATTTCAAAAAGCAAAATTTCCATTGGGTAAAATTGAGAAGTGATGAGTCTCATGGATTAATGCTGTGATGGCGGCTTGCTTTTAGCAAGGGAGCTCCGCTGATTAGGGATTTTGTACGCACTCTTTGTCCTTCTTGGTTGGCTGTGGGATTAAAATCATATCTTCTCGGACTAGGAATCATCATGGTGTTTCATATTCCCACCAATATTTCTTTTGCAATATTTTAGAAGAACTGTTATTGGAACTCTAAAATTTTATTGTGCACTCTTCACACGTTGAAAATTTTGCATGAAAAGAAGTTACATGATATCAGAATTTGATTCGCCCACGTATCAAGCTCTAAGACCTATGTGCTCCATGTTACTCAATATGCTTTCTTGTGTTTTCTTCATTTACTTTCAAGGCTTTCCTCTTTTTTTTAAAAAAAAAAAGAAAAAGAACGACATATTTCATTTACGAAAAATCCAAATACTTAGTTATTCCCCCTCTTGAGAACTTAATCAAATTTATACAAATAACCAAAATGATATGAAGTAATTATTCTTCAATTGTACGTAATAGTGAGTAATTTAAAAAATGAATGGATGAGATAAAAGATCTAAAAGTTGTGTAAATCAAATCTCCCTCTTAGGAACTTAGTCAGATTCATACAAATAACCTATACAAAGTAATTATTCTTCAATAGTACGTAATAGTGAGTAATTCAAAAAATCAATGGATGAGATTGAAGATCTAAAAGTTGTGAAAATCAAATCTAACGGCTAAGTTATCCATAGCATTGAGTGCTATGTAGCATTGAAGCCACAACTGATACTAAAAGAAGAATAGTTGCAAGTGTTGCTCTGGCTCCTTCAATTTTTTTTTTTTTAAATAGTAAAGATATATAACACTAAATGATTGAAGTTTGAGCTAGGCCAAATGATGAGTCAATTATATTCATTTGATATCAACCTCATTCACAGAAGTTGAGCCAAAGCCCTTCTAATTACAAGTGAAGAAAAATACTACTAAACTTTGGTGCTAATCAACGTATCCTCTAAGTTAAGCAACCGATATGTTTTTTTTTTAACAAACGATATTATTTACACTAAAGGGGTGGAGGTGTGGGCTAAACCTCACAATGGGCTGACAATAATGTGGTTCAAATTCTCCTTTAGTGATAATCGAATCTAAGACTTCTTACTTACAAGTGAAGAAGAATATCACTAAATTATAATACTAAGTCACAAGTAACCAATATGTTACATAATCAAAATGAACACAATGAATTGTTTCTTTTCGCTTTTTTTATTTTGCTACTGTGAAAAGTAAAAACAAACTAGAATTTAGAACCTTTTGGAAGTCCACATCTTCATATGACATATAACATAACAAGACTCTTGATATTAGTAAGAAAACCATAAGTTGTAAAGGCTTTCACAGAGTAAATAAAAAGTCTACAAGAGAAAAGAAAAGGGTAAACTGTTGTTTAACCTTTTAGACTATTGCTTCAATTGAAATTGACTCTCTCAACAAATTATTTGGTAGATTAACCGTCTGAATTATTTTAGCCATCCAATTAACGCCTTACTGTCAGATTTGAAGAAATTTCATCCAATTTGACGTTAAATACTAATACGTGATTCACTCTTAAGGGGTAAAGTTGTCTTCTCATATGTCATATAAAAGCCTTAGATTGTTTGATGCAGATAAAAACACAAGATGGTTTGATGCAGAAAAAGTCCTATATATTATTTTTTTCAAATTATCTTTTTCCCTCCATACGATGATAACCTAACAACTCCATTTGGTGTAAATTTTTTCCTTTCTTGTTTGCCCACATATCCAACGAAGCATTCTCATCTCCGCTCCACTCATTTTTTTCACGTTTTGATGCTTGACCGCCCAACATTCTGTGTCATAAAAGCATTGTTGGTCTTATTGCCATCCTAGAAATTTTTCCTTAAACTTTAGTGGCATACGACGGTCGCACATTACACGATGCACTCTTCCACTTCATTCATCTAGCTTGTATTTTGCGGTTGAGATCTGGATCCAATTCTTTGTTCTTTTGCTTGATAGATCCAAAGTAACGAAAACGATCACTCTTCGGTACTTCCTACTATCCAATCCTTACCCTATCTCATTTGGACACCCATTCCCATTGAACTTGCACTCCATATACCCTGTCTTTAACCTACTTAGGTGAAGAATTTTAGATTCTAATATTTCCCGTCAAAGGTTAAGCTTCACATTTACTCCCTCTTGCATTTCATCTATCAACACTATGCCACTTGCAAAAAACATACACCAAGGGATATCATCTTCAATATGTCACGGTAGCTCATCCATTACCAATGCGAAAAGGTAAAGACTTAAAGCTGAGCCTTGGTGTAATCCTATGGTTATGGGAAAACTTTCGGTTTGTTCTTCAGGACTGCAACCTTGCTCTGTCATACATGTCCTTTATTGTTTGGATATATGCAACCTGTACTCCTTTCTTTTCTAGAATCCTCAAAAAAATTTCTCTTAGGATCCTATGTTACCCTTTTTCCATAAAGACTATGTGCAAATCTTTTTGTATATCTCTATATCCTTACATTGATCTTCATAAGAGATAGATTGCCTCTATAGTTGAGCATCCTAGCATGAACCTCAATTGATTGTCTGAGACTCATGTCTCTTGCCTCACTCATTTGACATTTTCTTTATTTTGAAAATCTTATTGAAAATGTTTGTGAGTCATGTTATCGCCGCCTCTCCCAAAACCTTCCACACTTTAACTGAATTACTCAACTCACCAAAGAAATACTCATTTGTATCTTTCATTAGAAAGATTTTGAAAATAAGCTATCCATTTGCCTTTAACCGCGTTCTCCGTAACTAGAACATTTTCATTCTCTCCGTAACTAGAACATTTTCATTCTCATCCTTGATGCACCTTACTTGGTTTAAGTCTCTTGTCTTCATTTCCCCTGCTCTAGCCAGTTTACAAATATCTAACTTTCCTTCTTTGGTATCTAACTACTTATACATATTGTCAAAAGCCGTTAACTTTGCTTCTCGAATGGCTTTCTTCGCCTCTTTCTCTGCTATTTTATACGTCTCACAGTTTTAATCGGTTCTATCCTTGTATAAGGCTTTACAACATTACTTATTAGCCTTAACATTTTCCTGTACCTCCTCCTTCCACAACCAACATTCTTTTTTAAGTGGAGCAAAATCCTTGGGTTCTCCTAATACCCTCTCGCAATTTTTCATATATAGTTAGCAATAGAATCCCACATTTGGCTAGCGTTCCCCTCTATTCCAAACACATTGAGTGAGTACTTTCTCTTTGAAAGTGACTTCTTTTTCTCCTTTTAGATTCCATCATCTAGTTATAAGACACTTGAAGGTCTTGTTCTTTCTTCTCTCTTTTGATATGTCCATCCACCACCAACAGGTGATGTTGGTTATCTAGGATCTTTTGCGATTAACTTTGCAATCCTTACAATTTATACGATCCCCCATCCTCATTAAAAAGAAATTTATTTGTGTTTTTGATGACCCACTCTTGTAGGTGATCACATGTTATTCTCTCTTCTTAAAGAAGATATTCGCTAGAAAAAGATCGTATGCCATTGCAAAATTTGAAATGGCTTCCCCCTCCTCATTTCTATCCTCAAAACCATGGTCACCATGGAAACCTCTTTAGTTGCCTGTCTCGTTGCCCACACGTCCATTTAAATCTCCTCCTATGAGTAACTTTTTCGTCTAAGAGATTCCTTGAACTAATTCTCCAAGATCTTCCCAAAATTTCTAATTTAGACTCCTATCCAACCCAACTTGAGGTGCATACGCACTAATAACATTGATGAGTTCTTGTACTATTACAATCTTGGTTGCTATAATTATCTCCCTGGCCCTTTTAACATCTACAACATCTTTTGTTAGGGTCTTATCCACGATGATGCCAACACCATTTCTCGATCTGTTTGTGCTCGAATGCCAAAGCTTAAAAATGAGTTTTTGAGATCCTTTGCCTTAAGATCAACCCACTTAGTTTCCTTGAGGCACATAATAATTATCCTTCTCCTCACCATAACTTCCACTACTTCTATAGATTTACCGTTAAGGTTCTTGTATTCCACGCTCCTAAACACATTTTACTTTCTTGAACCCTATCCTCATGTCCTAGCTTCTTAACCTCACCCATCGGTATACTTCTTTTGCGTGTCCTAGGTAAAGTTGATGTCAGCAGATACTCCTAAAAAACTTTGAGTGGAGTCGTTAAAAAAGAAGTTTCTACAACACCCTTGCTCGTTTAGCACTGCATCCGAGCTTGATTGAGAAACAGTGATGCTTGCTCACTTATCATTGTGTTTGGACCACACAGCGCATCACTTTTGAGTGACGACCTAGTTTTTGCGCAATTTTGTTTAAGATTCATTATCATAGGAATTTGACGTGAAAATGGAGTGTCGACTGTCGACTACCTGACGCCCTTCTTCTTCTCCTTTATCTGGAAACAGGACCAACGGCGTAAGATAGATTTATACAGACGAAATTACCGCTCAACATAAATAAAAAATAAATTTAAAAGTGTTAGTTCCTCAATCTTAATCATTTTTTAATAAAAGTTTCATGGATTAGGGTAAGTAATTGATTGTTGTATGAATGACAAAAGCAAAAGGCATACAACTATAAAGTGGAATTGTCATTAATTACTTTTGTTGGGATATAATTTTGTCATTTGGTTTATAAGATGGGGCACACTTGACAATTAAGCACTGGACATACTTCTCACCTCGTCTTTATAATAAGAAATTAACCATCTTCAACTTCATCCCAGAAAAAGGATTGGGTGTTGAGGTCGGCGACAGAGACAGGGTTCCACTTGCTAATTGGGAAAGCACAAGCTATCTTCACCTTGACACCTTTTGACCATTTCAACAAAATTATTCTTTTCAACCATATAAACCTACTCGACAATTAGCCAGTCCTTTGAGACGACGCAAAATACTAAGGGTATGTTTGTTAATGTTTTGCCAAACAATTTTTTATTTTGTAGTTAGAGCATCTTCCTCAGTTAGTGGAAGACAAAGACATGTAAGTTGCTCTTATTATTCACTATAAACAGTATTTATCGTTGTGCAACTTCATCTATTGGAAAAGGACAACAACAAGGGCAAACGATAAAAAAATACTATTCACAAATATATATATTTTTATTTTTATACTTTGTTGTTCTTATCTAGCAGAATCACAAACCAAATTAACCCTATAGCTTCTGACGAAGAATTTGAGGTTCCAACATAAAACTAATTGGCAATATGGTGAGTAGTCCAACTACTTATAAGCACATGCACGATCTCTTCTCTTATCAATGTGAGATTCATTATCAACACGTCCCCTCACGTGTGGCTGTTGGGCTTCACATGTGGGGCCTACTTTGATACTATGAAGAAAGTTGAGGTTCCACTTTAAATCCAATTAGCAATATGAAGAGTAGTCTAACTACTTATAAGTATATGCAATATCTCTCATTTTATCAATGCGGGATTTATTCTCAAAATCTACTACCAAAAAAACACAATCCGCCATCACCATCTTCTTCTGAACTTTTTTTTTTAAAAGAAGTAATTTTGACCATGGACTCATCATAAATTGTTGACAAATTGAACTTTGGGCATGAATTTTTGACCATGTTCAACGCGACGGAGCAAAGAAGACTGGAGAGTATTGTCAACTTCAGATTGGAACAACTGCTTTGGGCACTAACTACGTAACCTATCGACCATCAGCACCTAACCACAGTAATTTATATGCCTTGCACAGGAAAGGGATCCTCTCTGGATCACTTTCAGCTAATCCTTCTCATCAAACAATCCGGACCCTTGAAATTTGATCCAACAACTAAAGTTATTATAACTTTTAGGGTGGGCCCCTGTTTTTAGCCGTTGGATCAAATTTCAAGGGTCTGGATTGTTTGATGAAGATGATTAGGTGGAAGGGATCCGGAGAGGATCTATTTCCCCTTGCACAAGCCTCTCCGGTTTTATGATCATTAAGATGGTCCCCACCATCTTTTCCTTTTACTTATTTTTAAATTCTTTTATTGCATTTCACTGTCGCTGCTAGTGCTAGGTGCAGGCATAGGACTGCGTGGAAGACCTGCATGAGTGAATAACTTAGCAAGCTTTTTTTGGATTTCGTATTAATTTAATTGAATATAAAAGCAATTTGTAATTTGCATGCCTTTTTTACAATTGGTCGGCCTTTTTGGGGTTTAGTACCGTGGGCTTTTTGGTTTCAGAACTTGTAAAGGTCTTTTAACAGATTTGTACCAAAGCAATTTGCATTGTTACAAAATTAATTGCAAACTAAATAATATGTACCTTGGACTTTTAACAAATAAGTATCTTACATTACTATATTTCCTTATTTTCCTTCTATTTTGCATTTTATGTGGTTTTAAATTGTGAACTTGTTGTACATGTGTCATCCTCCAATATTCATCACTATGGTTATATGGCATATGCTTAATGTGTTTTTAAATTTTGGACTTGTTGGATACTCTTTTTGCATTTTATCATTCTTTTATTATCTTATCCATGGATTTCATACAAGTATAATTTTTTGTAAGTGTCAATATGCACTTATTTACAAGATATACAAGAAATTTACCTAAATCCGCCTAGGCGCCTAGACCCCGCCTAGCCGCCTAGGCGCTAAGCGCCAGCCCGCCGCCCGACTAGCGCCTAGCGTTTTTTAGAACCTTGCTTGTGAATGGACTCTTTTGAAAACGAAACGTTTTTACGTTATATATTTCTCTTTGATGAGACTTTTGATGATATCTTTAGATTGTTGGTGATTTATTTTCACCACATGGTCTCTTATCTTTGTTGTATAACTGTCTTCGGCCGTAGATTATTTGCAGGTGATATTTTATCTTAGTAGATGCTAGGATTATTGATTATTGCTATACTTATGCTGATTGATTGAGTAAAGGTATGATTTCTGAATTATTGATTGAATGCTTTCGATTACGGAGGTTAATGTGATTTTCATTCACTATTATGGTAGTAAATACTATTATATAGTTTTCCAACGATATATTTGTTCAAAATAGGATTTATTATGTTGAATGATGATTTTTAAATGTCATAAAACTGGTCCACTCACGTTTTGTTTTATCGACCCCTTTAGGATGTAACGAGAGTAAGGGGAACACCGGTGGTGATGAGTGGGCCTGGCAATGAGGCTTTTATCCTTTTGATTTAGGGTGATGGTTCATTTACTGTAGTTTTATCTACTTTGTAATAATGGCATGATCATACTTTTTGATTATGCATAACACTACACTTTTATGTGTTTACAATTGTGTGAAACTTCTAACTGCTCTGATGTGACGTGATAATAATGGGGTTAAACCCGAGATAATTTGTGTCCCCAAGTGGGGAGGATGATAAGTGATTTTATAGTAGCTTTGGATTATTTATTAATGAACGTTCTTGGTTCAAACTCTTTCACATCATAAATATCGTACTATGGCTTCGTCATTAAGTTGGCTTGTGACATCATCTCTGGATGGGGTCATACGGTCAATTTAGGCAGCACATCACGGCCTCGTAACTTGTGTTATTATGGTTGGGTTGGAGTCCAGATTTTCTGCACCCAAATACCCATGTGGCTCCTTTGTGCCTTTGCTTTTTGAACTAAACATAATTAATGTTAATTTGATAATAATTAAAATAATAAAAAATAAACCAAATCATCAGCCAAAACGCAAAGGCACAGAGGAGCCACATGGGTATTTGGGTGCAGAAAATCTCAACTCGTTGGGTTGTGTCAATAATTTATTATTTTAAGTTTGTTCTTTAATTTTATTATTTAATTGAACTAAACTATCATATTAAAATAAGGTTTATAGACATATTTTGAGTGCCACTTGTAGCTAGCTAAATGAATAAGCCTTCAGATTTCTTCTCTTTATATAATCTTAATAATTTTTCGGATTGGATTTCGAGTGACACGTGTCGCTAAAGGGGTGTGTATGAACATTTGAAAAATATTGGAAAAACTTAAATTTAGATTATTGAAGATGTAAGAGAGGGGTGTGCATGAAAAGAGTGTTTAAGGTTAATAGAATGTGAAGAATTGAAATAAAATGAGGTAAGATAATATGGAAGGGTGAAAATAATATGAGGAATGGTGTAGAAATAGTTAAGGTATTTATATACAAAAAAAAAATTAGAATTTAATTTTTTTTTTAATTTTGTCCTTTTTTAAAATTAAAAAAAAATTCAGATCATCGAGTTGGCTGGTTGGCTTCAATTGCCAACCTGATGGCCATGGGCTGGAGTTTGGCCCAGTGGGTTCCCTTTTTCCTTTTGCTTGGACTTCTATTGGAGATGGTTTTTTTTCCTCATTTCGAGCTATAAGAGAGCTCATAGCCCTCACTAGTACAAAAACATGTTTGCGTGACGGAGCAAATTTCGTCGCACAAACGGCCTTTGCGCAACGGAACTTTGCGCGACGCCAGTCTTCATCGCGCAAAGGCCATTTGCACGATGCCTCCTGTGCGTCGCGCAAGAGTTTGGAGCCAAACCAAGAATGTTTACAGCTTTTTTCCACCCATTGCGCGACGCCAGTCTTCGTCGCGCAAAGTCAACGACCTTTTTCCCATCACTTAATTAGTTTGGGAGAAAGAAATTGCAAACCAGTTGCAGCAGCTACCTCCCTCCCCCATATCTCTTGAAAAACTTCTCCAATCCTCTCCCTTTCTCGATCTATTCCTATATGATAAGCGATTTGATTTTGTATATGTAATTTTGAATTGAGAATTCAAACTAAAACTACTAAATTTGTTTTGTACATGATTTTTGTATACAAATATCATTGAAGAACGAATTTGAAGGTATTTTCTTCATATTGCATATGGGATTTTTGTATATGTACCTTTGCCTACTTGCTATACCCTTTTTGGTAATGGTGGAGTTTTGTGAGATTGAATTTTGAAGTAATCTTTATTAATTTTACCTATTAAAAGGAGTGAGACTGTAGATATATTGTTGAAGACTTGTTTGGGCTTCATTTGGAATTAGCATTTGAATACTTTAACTTATATATTTACATGGAAGAAATTGTAAAAAATGTTGGTTTCCCCTTGAAATTTCCTTGATTTGTGCTATACAGTTGAACTGAGGGTAAATCCAATGCACCGCAAATAATTAAGAATTATATAGAAAACCTACAGAAGCTATGATCTTCAAAGCTAATCTTATCCTCACTATTAAATTCTCAATGCTAAGACAATAGGTTTTAATTCAATAATGAGCGGGTTGATTTTTGTGAGCATATCCCATATATATGTAGATTAACGATGGCTACGCTTCTCCTATTAAATCCTTGTAGAAAATCAATATCGTCTTCCAATTTTAATACAAGTAAGTAATTCAAGATTCATTTTTAGTCTCAATCCTTTGTAAACTTGAAGACAACCAAAACATCTTTCAATAAGGTTTTTTAAAACCAATATCTAGCCAAAATACGCATACATTTGAAAGGAGTAAAGTCACATTTTTAGTAAATTTTATAATAATTTTTTTGAAAAAAAATATAACTTGCGCGACGTCACAATGTGGTCGTTGCGCAAACATACTTTGCGCGATGTAGCAACCAATGTGTTACGCAAAGACTATTTGTGTGACGCGCCAACCAATGCGTCATGCAAAGAGTGTTTGCGCAACGAACAAACTGCGTTGTGCAAAGGATTTTTGTGGTCCACTTGTGTAAATATTTTAAATTGACGATTAAATTAGTTCATTGTATTCATATAGGATAAGGAGTGTAGCTGTAAAAAAATCATCAAAATAGGTAAAATAACCATTAAATCGTGATTTTTCGTTTATAACTTTCGAAAAGTTTTGTACTGTTACTTGATCTCTGAATATTTGTTTTTTGCGATTTTTGGCGTATGCAATCTCGAAGTATATATAAACATGTTTGACGGTTGGATTGCTGAAACGAGTTTTGTAAAATGCGTATCCCATCAAAACAATAGATTCACTAACACTTAAGAGTTTGTAAATATTTTAAATTGAAGATCAAGTTCATTCATTGTATTCATATAGGGTCAAGGAGTGTAGCTGTAAAAAATGATCAAAATCGGAGTTAAAATAACCGTTAAATTGTGATTTTTCGTTTATAACCGTCGAAATTTTTTGTCCTGTTACTTGATCTCTGAATGTTTTTTTTAGCGATTTTTGGCGTATGCGATCTCGAAGCATATACAAACAAGTTTGACGGTTAGATCGTTGAAATTAGTTTCGTAGAATGCGTATCCCATCAAAACAATAGATTCACTAGCACTTAAGAGTTTATTTATACTTTCATTAAGTATAACATAAGATTTTGTGGTATCCACTAGTGTAAATATTTTAAATTGAAGATCGAGTTCATTCATTGTATTCATATAGGGTCAAGGAGTGTAAATGTAAAAGATAATCAAAATCGGAGTTAAAATAACCATTAAATCGTGATTTTTCGTTTATAACCGTCGAAAGGTTTTGTTCCATTACTTGATCTCTGAATGTTTGTTTTTTGCAATTTTTGGCGTATGCGATCTTGAAGCATATACAAACAAGTTTGACGGTTGGATCGTTGAAATTAGTTTCGTAGAATGCGTATCCCATCAAAACAATAGATTCACTAACACTTAAGAGTTTGTTTATACTTTCATTAAGTATAACATAAGATTTTGTGGTATCCAATTGTGTAAATATTTTAAATTGAAGATCAAGTTCATTCATTGTATTCATATAGGGTCAAGGAGTGTAGCTGTAAAAAAATCATCAAAATCGAAGTTAAAATAACCGTTAAATCGTGATTTTTCGTTTATAACCGTTGAAAAGTTTTATCCTGAAATATATACAAACAAGTTTGATGGTTGGATCGTTGAAACTAGTTACGTACAATGCATATCCAATCAAGTTCAATGGTGTGTATATATATACATACATATATATATATATATATATATATATATATTTATTTTGTACGCGTAACACTTAAGAAATTGAATGGTATGCTTATTTATTAAGTAGTTTTAAATTTATTATTGTAGTTCGGGTCGGGTTTTTGTTAGAAAAAATATATTATTGTGGATTTTAAGTAAAAAAATTGAATTTGGAGAGAGTAAAGTTACATTTTCAGTAAATTTTATAGTAATTTTAAAAAAAAAATTACCTTGCGCGACGCCACAATGTGGTCGTTGCGCAAAAACATTTTGTGCGACGTTGTTAAAAATAGGCGGTTCTTTTAAACTTTCCCAATTGTTAAAAAATAGGCCATTCGTTAAAATGTATAATTGCATCTCTCTTCCCTTTCTCTCGGTCTCTCTCCTCCCTCTCGCTCATCTCGCCTTCTCTCTCACTTTCTCTCATCTCGCCCTCTCTCCGTCTCTCTCACTGGGTCTCTCTCCCTCTCTCTCACTTGGTCTCTCTCTCCTCATCTTCTTTCCATCCCTCCCGACTGCACCCAGCCAGCAGGCAGCAGCATGCTGAAGATTGACCCAGGTATCTATCTTTTCTTAATTCTTTATTTTTCTTCTTTCTAAGGTCATAATCAAGCTTTAATGCCTTAACTTGAAGATTTTGGTATTGTAATTAGATTCAATTTGGAAAATTAAATTAGAAATTGGGGGTTTCAGTGTTAAATCGAATTTTGGGGTTACGAATTTTAGGGTTTTAGTGTTAAATCGAATAGGGTTTTTATCACCAATAGTCTCTGAGATTGACCAAACTCATCATTTTGGTCTCTCAGTTTCAAAATCAATCAATGTCGTCCCTGACATTCACCACCACACATTAATTTGGTCATTCCGTTTAGATTCCGTCAATTATTCTGTTAGTTTGCATGTGGGACCCACAAATCTAATAAAATGGTGACACGTGGATTATATAAAAAAATGGGTTTTTATCGCAAATGGTCCTTGACATTGATCAAACTCCTCATTTTGGTCCCTGAGTTTCAAAAATCAATCAATTTGGTCCCTAACTTTCACTATCGCACATCAATAGAGTCCTTCCATTAAAATTTCGTCAATATTTTTTGTTAGTGTGCTGATGTGGTCCCACTAATCCAATCATATGGCGTCAAGTGAATTAACTATAAGAAACTATTTTTTTTAGAGTGAACCAACTGACGAGTATTCTGTGCTGACATTTCTCTCGCATCCTACAATTTCGATTGGAAAATAAGATTCAATCTAAATTCGATAAAATTGAATTCAAACTTGATAGGATTATAACCAATAGAGAGAATGAGAAGTGAGTTCACGGAGGACAAGAGCTTTAGTGGTGTCATGGTGCCTTCCTTTCTTTTTGAGCATACCTAGATGAAGATGATGATGTTTTATTTTTTTTAATTTTTTTTCTTTTAGTTTTTGTTTTTAATTTATTATAGTACTTTTAGTTTTAAATCTTAAATTTTTTTTTTTATAGTTAACCCATGTGGCACCATATGGTTGGACCAGTGAGACCAACAAAAATATTGACGAAATTTTAACGGAATGACTAAATTGATGTGCGGTAGTGAAAGGCAGAGACTAAATTTATTGATTTTTGAAACTCAGAGACCAAAATGAGGAGTTTGATCAATGTCAGAGACCATTTGTGATAAAAACCTTTCTTTTGTGTAATCCATATGTCACCATTTTATTGAATTTGTGTGTCCCACATGCAAACTAATAGAAATAACAAGGTTCTAAAAGACGCTAGGCGCTAGTCGGGCGGCGAGCAGGGGCTTAGCACCTAGGCGGCTAGGCGGGGACTAGGCGGATTTAAGTAAATTTATTATATTTCGTGTAAATAAATGTCCATTTACACTTACATATATATATATATATATATATATATATATATATATATATAATTTCATTATAAACTACAAAATATAATGACATATATATTAGGAGGTATTGGAACATAATGAAAACATGGAGAACATGCATATAATGTGTATTCATTTAAGTATTCAACAAGTCTCTTACAATTTATTGGAAAAAATAAAATGCAAAATGAAAGTTATATATTTTCTATCTAAGTGAGTCGCAACCTAGGCTGGCTAGGCGGGTGCCTAGGCGGTCTAGGCGGGCACCTCAATAGGTCTATGCGCCATTTCTTAATTTTCAAACGCCTAGGCATTAATCGGGGCGGTGGTCAACCGCCTAGTGCCGCGGGGCCTAGGCGGCTAGGCGGGGATTTTTAGAACAGTGAGAAATAGTTAACGGAATCTAAATGGAAGGACCAAATTGATGTGTGGTGGTGAATGTTAGAGACGACATAGACTGATTTTGAAAGTGAGGGGCCAAAATGATAAGTTTGGTCAAACTCAGGAACCATTGGTGATAAAAACCCAATAGAATATTAAGATGTTGATGGTGTTGTGCATTGTGAGTGTGAATGAAAAACCAAGTAAACTATGATAAATTTGACATCATGAATCTCTGGGGTGTGATAAGCGTTTGGAAGAATTTTTGTATCGGATCTCGTCTCTGTGTATGGTTTTTTTCCCCCACCTGTTTAGGGTGGTGGGTTGATGCTATTTGATTCAAAGATTTAATTGTTTTTAGAAAAATATTTCAAGTGGTTTAGATCTCTAACTGTGAAATGAGTAGATCATTGAAAATTGGAATCGGTTTGGGAACTTCGATATGCAAAATCTTGATTTATCTCTGTAATTTTTATCCTGATTTATCAAATTTCGATGTATCCGGGCAGTGTGTATTGGTAACTTTGTAAATACTGTGAAGTTCTGGATGTATTTTGTAAGGGATGTTGATTTGGAAAATTTCGTTTGCAGATTGGGCAGAGCCACCCCACTGGGCTAACAACCAACCTTTTGAAGCTGTTTGAGACTCGACCGCCGTTGGATTTCAAACTGCCTCCGGAGAAGAAAAAGTGCCCACCTTTGACAGGTCTGTTAACCATCTTAAATGGGGGTTGATTGGTTTCAATTTGGTATTAATTTCAATCTTGTAGCTGTTAATTTTGTACTTGTATTTATTAATGTTTTTGTTTATTTTCACTTGGTACTGATTGTTGAAAATTTGATTACGATGTCCTTGTGAACTTTTTGCAGGTTAGGTGAAGGGAGAACCCCAGATAGTGAATTTGTGAGAGAAGCTCAAAGCACACAAGCTCTGGATTGAACAACACGAAAACTTCCCAACTTGTCTCGCCACAAAACTGTAGCCGAAATCTGTGGTATCCGCATATTTTAAAAAGTTGAAACACTGTAAGTGATGTTAATGTCATCTTCATCAGTGCACAGCCATGAATTGATTTGTATACGACTTTCAAGCATAATGTGTCGTTTATGAATAGCTCTTAATCCTTTTCAGTTTTGCTTCCCCTTTATGTTGAATGTGTTAGAATACAATTGATTAGCAGTCTGATGTCACATTGTTCCTTCATGTCTTTTACCACCATCCTAGTTTAGATTCCTGTTTTCCTACTTTGTCAATTACCATAGACATCTCTTCGCTTTGTTGTAGTTTGCGTGTTCGTTTGGTACCTTGTAACGAAAACATGTGGGATTAAAAAGGAAACAAATAGCATCAGATTAAACTCGAATGCTAATGGTGTATGTATTGGCTGTTTAGTGTTTTGATCATGAAAATTTTGGAATTTACAAAGTTCAGCATCTTAATATAGGTTGAGGTCGTGGATGATGGGAATAGGAGTACTTTGACCCCCTCAGAAGGTCGGATAACAATGTCGAAGCTTCTAGAGAGGAGTTGGTGGAAATTGAAACCAGTTCTACTGCAGGACTCTCTGGTGAAGCTTCTATTCAAAATCCGTCTAAAGAATGGGCCTTTTTTAAGAGATCCCTGATGCAGAGGTTTCCAGTCTCTGAAACAGTTTTGACTTATTCAGTAAGCATTTCACGCTTCTTGATTTTATTAGTTCCACATGCTGTTTTATATTCAAAAGTATGCAATCTTCTGAGGCTTCATGTCGTCTTAAGTAATTGTCAAGCTAGCGAGCATGTTTGGTCATATCTTAGATGGTGGAGCCTATTTGTGACATCAGTTTCGTTTCTGTGTATTTTGTAATGACATAGAGTTCGATGTCTGGATTCCTAGAAGAATTCTTTTTCAGTTGTTGCTAGCTATTTTTCAAAACACAACCGTTAAGCATCTTAGCTGGTGGGGCTTGTGTTCTGACCTCACTTTCATATTCTGTATTTTTTCTATATTGAAATAGAGTTTGAATTTTGCGTTTCCCGGATGAATGTTACTCCAATTATTGTTGGCTAGTTTTCGAAACCATGAAGTATGATATGGGATTCCAAATGTTCTTATCATATATTGGTTTCTATAAGCGTTTTCCTTTCTTAGGTTTTCGAAAGGAAATTTTGGTTTTCCATACCTTCTATTCTCATCCAGTTATTTACTTCCATAAGTTTCTTACTGAAAGCTGTAACCTATCTTCTAACTTTTTATTTTCCTTTTTCTTATTACTTACAAATGTCCTACATGACGAAAGGTAGGAAAAATATGTCAGCCTCCTTTGCTTTGTTCCTATAATTTTTTGGAACAAGTATTCTTTTCGCAAGTATTTTTGTTGCCCAACTAGAGCAGCCATGATAGTCACTTTGATTGGTTTTACTGATATGAATTTACTGCACATGAGAAATCTTCGACAAGTTTGCATTTGGAGGAACTGGAAGATCCAGAAAAATTTGCAGAAGAGGGGGGCAAGGGGCTTAAAGCTGAATTAACTCATGCATGGCATGCCGATGATCGTGTTACATCCCTGAAATTATCAATAAAAGTACATTTTAATTCATAATCCAGTTTAACCAATTAATCTTACCTGGAGAGAATTTGTAATAGAAGAAAACATTAAGCATCAAACCTAGAAGACTAATTGTAGTTTTTTCTTTTTTGTTCGGACATCTTGTATTTACATTTTCATATATTTTATAATTAAATACTTTTTCTTGGTTTATTAATTATTGTTTAGAATTTAATTATAATATTTATTAAAAATTAAATAAAAATATTTTGGCCAAAAAAAAAGGGTTTGCGCGACGTAGGTTACTTCTTCATCCCGCAAACCCTGCTGTCACTGCCTTGGCACGACGGTTGGCTCGCGACGAAGGTTCGTTGGACTAATTTTTGCGCGACATTTTTTGACTTTACCCGACGAAGAACCTGCGTCACGCAAAGTGTTTTTTGTACTAGTGGGCCTATGACCTGATTCATTGGAGATGGCCTAAAGGGCAACTCCAAAGCCCTTGCCCTTGCTTTCCACTAAGTGATGAATATGCTCTTACAAAAAAAACATGTAAAAAATGCGTTTAACATAGTCTCTTGTGTAAACAAATTAAAAAAAAAAATGAAAAATGCTGAAAACAATATTCAGTTTAAGTTGTTGGATAAGAATCAGAAATCAATCACAACTTTTATATATTGCAAAAATAAATTTGAAATATATATATACACACACTCAAATTTATATGTTAATCAACAACAAATTGTAACTATATATGCCTAGTACCGGAAGATCAAGGAAGTTGGTCACATAATGATAGGGACGCCGACAATCGCCTATTTCACCCATCAAGTTACAGGTGTCTAACATATTCATACCTAACGATTTTCCACAAAATGGTGGCAAGAGGGATAACTTGTATCATTTGTGGGTGCGGCTAACTCCCAGTGATCGTAACTGCATGATTTTCCAAGGTAAAAGAGCCCTTGACCAATTAGAAACAAAAATAGATAGAAACATAGTTCCAATAAGAAATCATGTTAATAAAGAATCAATGGGCATTTCCAGATATATTACTCAACAGAACCAACTCAATACACCTTGTCGATTGGAATTGAGGAAATTTTGTCCATGTTACAAACATACTATTCATGGGGAGATAAAGAAATATATCGAACCGATCGCTCGTGTGTCAACCTTCCAATGAAGACGAAAAATTACATATTATATATAACAATATATATAATCGAGCATGTTATGCCATTTTAAAATTGGTTTATTATGCAACAACAAATGCTATTCACAATAAGAGTTTGAAGGAAACAAGTTTAATCATTAGTAAAGCCAAAGTCAATGAGGGCACATCAAAAAGACCAACGACGGTGGGAGGAGTAGGAGTGGTATGACCAAAATAGAATCAGATTTTGGATCACCTAACTTTATTTCTTGATGTCAAAATAAAAAATCAAAATAGTAGGGTATACAATATACAAACGGAGAATCTATTTTCTTTTTTACTAAAAAAAATCTTGGAGAAGATCCCATTGTATTCCAGAAGCTTGCAGCATTGGTCCTAATAAACCCCAATTTATTACTTCCAGAGTTGCTAGGGTGTTGGGCCGTGCGCTGTTATGTGCTATTCATGGTGATACCGTAGAAATACTTTATTTGAAGATATCAAAAAAAAAAAAAAAAAAACCTTGAGAAAGGATGGATGTATAGAACCTTTCAATGAGATAGTGCTTTTTCAACTCTCTCAAAATGGAATATATTCCACACATATATGCCATGGTTCGTTACTTCAACAGGATACGAATGAAACAAACAGATACAAACAAAATAAAGATCGAGACTTGCGTACCGCAATGTCTTTGAAATAGAATTTCACCCCTACTCAGTTCTTATAATTTGAAAGGCGTCTGCTTCACCAGGATTCAATGATCTAAACCAAGATTCCAGTATCGGAAACTTGGTTTCTGTTTAATGTCTTTGTGGTTATTTCAAAATGATAAGTTTTGGTAAGATGCGTAGGAATAATGATTTTTCTGTGTTTTGAGTGATATACGGATGCATGTGTGTGTATATATATATATTAATCATATATGTATTTACAACAGGTATAACGTTGGGAGGCAACTGTTCCACAGAAGGGGTGTGTGCTTTGATCTTTCTCTCAGAACTTCTCAGACTTTGACAGAAAGGGGAGGCAACTTTTCAACATAAAGGACGAGTCTGTTGAATTGAAAAGATGGAAATGAAATCCTAAATGAATAAATTAATTATTATATTTAATATTAAAGCCCGAGCCCCAAGGCCGAATGCCCATCTTTTGACAACTAAATATATTTTTATTATATATAATTATCACGCCCCAAAGTCCAAGCTCGAGGTCAAGCCCTATTTTGCTCTCTATAGTTCGTCATAGTCCATCTTTCCAATCACTTTGTAAAAGGGACTAGATGTTATAAAGTGTGAGAAACTTTTGACGTTGAGCAATGTGGGACAATAAGATAGGATGAAACTTTTACTCGAAAACTCCAACAATAGCCCACATTTAAAATGAAATTTCATTCAAACACTAGCAACACCCCACATTTGAATGCAAATGCAAATGTAGATACTCGCTGCCTATCAAATTGAGTGAGAATAGACACAATATGGATCGGAAGAAGTGTATTTTGGACTTCAACTTACCCTAGTGAAAACATATCGGGTTTACTTGGTGATGCAGTGGATGTGAAAGATCTTGAACTATTCACCATAGCAGTAACCCGAGACAATATGTTACACACATATCATGTTTGCCACATGTCAATATATAGTTGTGTTCATTTTAGTCTTGAACATATCTCGATTTTCGAAGGACCTTTCTAGAATTTAGCCATTTCAATTCTCACAAATGCAACCCCATTTATTCCTATTGATAACAAGATATTAATGTCATTAAATGTATAAAACTTAACCTCGCACATCAGCAGACGACACACATTAATTATAAGGATGGATAAGATGTGTGTTCAACTTTTGAATCGAACTAAACCAGTTTGGCAATTGAACCTAGATCATGAGATCTCCAATCAGCTAGGTTAGGCTTCCACCCAGTTCAATTCATTGAATTCGCTTAAGACCCATTCCCATTGATGTAGATAATATTTGCTCTCTTTGTAGGCCATTTGTCAAAGGATCTATGTTTTCCTTCGACTTTACATAATCAAAGGATATAATTCCATTCGAGAGCAACTTCTTAAGAGTATTATGCATATGCCTGATATGTTTCGACTTTCCATTGTATACATGGCTTTTGGCTCTTGATGTGCAGTTATAATATCATAATGTAAACAAATAACAATCACATGCTTTGACCACACTAGAATATCATCCAGAAAATGTTTGAGCCGCTCAGCTTCTTCACCAGCCAAGTCTAAAGCTAAAAATTCTATCTCCATGGTGGAACAAACTATACACTTGTTGATTTGGATGCACCTCCCACAGTAAAAAGGTTATCCAATTGTCGATTTTGATGTTGCAATGTTAGAAATCCAATTGGCATCATTGAAGTCTTCTACAAATGTAATATATGGTGTAGTGAAAACCATAGTCAAGTGTATTTCTCGAATACCTTAACAGTCTTATTAAAGCATCCTAATGCTCTTGTGCTGGATTACTAGTGTAAACACGAAAATTCTGTGACAAATGAGATAAGAACATATGTACAAAGAATATTTGTATTAATGTAATTTAGGGTTACAATCTCTTTACAACTTAATCCTCTGATTCGATCTCCAAAATATGTAGATGTGTGATGTAGGGGTTGTTGTCCAAGGATCGCGATGACTTAATCTTGGACGAATAGATGCCGCGAGGTTTTGGCTCTTAGCACTGGAAGAACCGGCACGTGAAGAGGATGATAAGATGGACACCATACCAGACCTAAACGATGTTGGTAGGTTGCTCACCACAGGGCAGATTAATTTTTGTAAGATTTAGTGAGCATTTCAGATTTCGATATTTGGGCCCCTCCTAGACTAAAATTCTAGCTCCGCCACTGGCCATGTATGCTTTGACACGTAGAAACTTTAATGCATTGGTGAACATTTATTTCATCAAAATTTAGATGTCTACAACTAGTATATCTACTAAGCCTGCTTAATGAATAAGCTAGGTCAGGCCGAGTGGAGTTCATTAAGTACATTAACTCCCAATTACTTGGGAATATTCGAGTTAAGATATGGTATTGCTATTATTTTTCTCCAACTTGCATCCAACATCAAAGGGAGTAGTAGCAGGTTTGCAATCAAATTGACCAAACCTCCTTAATATTTTTTTCTGTATAATGGGACTAGGTGAGGGCAATATCATTCTCTATTTCTCTTAGTTTGAATTCCTAGAATGACATCGGCTTGACCTAAGTCTTTCATCTCTAAACCTAAATTCAACATTCTCTTTCTTTAATATATGACATCTTTATCAGTTCCCATTATGAGTATGTCATCCACATATGAGAACACAATAACGGAAGAGTTACCATTACTCTTAATGTAAACGCATTTATTGGATTCATTAATTTTGAACTCACATGTCAACAAAGTATGATCAAACTTCTTGTGCCATTGTTTTGGTGCTTGTTTAAGTCCATAAATGACTTAAATAATTCGTACACTTTGCTTTTTTGTCCCTTAAGAACAAACTCTTCTGGTTGCTCAATGTACATTTCTTCATCTAGTTCTCAATTCAAAAACATTGTTTTTACATTCATTTGGTGTATATCAAAATTGTACACAGTTGGAATCGCTATGAATGTTCTAATAGACGTTATGCGAGAAATTGGAAAATAGGTGTCAAAATAGTCAAACCCTTCCTTTTGGCGGTAACCATTGGCTACTAAATGTACATTTCTTCAAAATCCAATTATGACCAATTGGTTTACTATCGGGAGGAAGTCAACTAATTCCCATGTGTTATTTTTCATAATGGACTCCATCTCATTTCTCATTGCTTCCTTCCAAAAAGAAGCCTCAGAAGAAGATATTGCTTCTTTGAATGTTCTTGGTTCATTTTCGGACAAGTAGGCTAGACCTAGCAATTTCTTACACGGCCCTTTAACAGGACATGTAAACGACACGAAAATAATTGGTTTCGGGTCAACACGATAACTAATCGGGTCGTTATCGGGTCACACGATAAGAACCCCTTAATAATGGGTCCTTAACAGGTTTACACGAGGGTGACATGTGAGTAACCCGTTTCGACACGTTAAGAAAAAAGTTATTTTGATGACTTTAATTTTTAAACTACTAAAAAAACTTACTATAAAATACAATAGCCATGGTATATATGTATATGTTGTACATTAAATACGTAATTGTATTATTATCCTATATAAATTAAAAAAATTGTCCTATTTATTTATTTATTTATTTTTGCAGTAGACTATAGGTGTGACAACCTGCCCCTAAATTTACGTTTTTATTTATTTTAATCGAGAGAATTGACGAAAATGCCCCTAGAGGCACGGACTTTGACTTTCATGGAGCATCGTTTAGAGAAACGTATGACTTATTCTTTTGGCGTATTTGCGTAGTACTCGATGGTACGAAAACATAGGCGAAAGCCGTTTGTGAGTCTGGATTATAATGGTATAGTTACAGACGTTTGAAATTGGTTACGTACATTTTAGATTATAAATTATTTGAATTCCCACCTTGTGGGAAAGAGTTTTAAGCAAAGAATAAATGACCAATCAAATGAAAGGGTAAGGACCAATCAGAAATCAAGAAGAAAAAAAAAGAAAAAAGGGAAGCTCTAGCCTTCCCATCGGTCCATACACCCGCGCACCACCCAATCCAAATCCGGCGAATTTCCGCCATTTTTCTCGTTGATCACCACCATCCACCACCACCATTCATTTCCCCGGCCTCTTATCTTCCTTTCCCACTCAAACCCGACTGGGTTTGACCCCAGTTTGGTGAAGAACCCACTGTGGGTGTCTCGAAGTCACGACGGTGGATTCTATCGTTTCTGCAAGTTCCTCTGTCGGCCACCACCTTCGTTCACCTTCTCTAGAGGTTAGAAGCAAGGCCCAAGCAAGTTTAGGGACAACAGATTTGCAAATTTGGCGAATCGAAGCTCACCCAATATCTAGGATTCCGGCGAGTTTATAACGATTTGAGGCTTTTCCCGGCCAAATTGGACTTGGCCACAAGTATAAAACATGCTCTCCTCACTGAGATCTTCATTTATCTGAATTTTGAGAATTTTTAGAAATAGTTGATTTTTTCGACGAGATGGGGCGACCGACCGCCGTGTACGGCAGCGTGTGGGCCGAGGCATCCCCTGACTTTCCTAGGTTAAATTTGATTCTCCAATTCCGTACGTGAAGTCTGATTGATGAATTTCCGTCGTTTGAACCTAGTTCCATCATGGTCCGCCACTTGATTATTATAGTAATCAATGATCCGACCGTTGGATCATCACCAAACTTTAATATGTTATAGTACGTAATTTATGAGGATCATAGGAACTTGCGGATCATGAATTCGACATATGGATCTTCCTGAATTGGATTTGTAAGTTCATTAAATAAAATGTTGACCGCCACTTGAATTTGCAATTGACGGAGATCCAACCGTTGGATCGTAATGAAACTTTAGTATGATGTTTTAGAAGCATAATGTGTATATATTGAAGTTACGAATCAGAAATCTGAGATGCGGATCTTCTGGATCGAGTTACGTAGGGTTGTGGACCCTACTGTCGACCTTTGATTGACTATTGACTTTTGGTCAATGGGTTTGAAATCATTCTAGAACGTTCTTGGAATGTGTTTTACGTAAGTTACATGTTTTACGTAAGTTACGTGTTCTATCGATAAGAATTCTAAGTTGTGAATTGATATTTGTTTTAGGCGACGATCGTTCATGACGCCTTGATATTCGTGCTAGGGAGTTGTAGTGTGGACCTCAGGTGAGTGGGTCTTTTTCCTTTTTATAGTATATATATTTATAAACTTTATAGTTTCCACAAATGATTTGAACTGAGTTATGCATATAATGCCATGATTAAATAATTTTATATTTAAAATGTTGCATTGTTATAAATTGCGTTTGTGCTAAATAATCCTTCGGAGGCACATGTAAGTTCATGTGAGTTATTATGTGATTGAAATGGTTATATTGTATGAGCATGCATATATTCATTTAGAGCTCATCATTGCTGCACCCCGACGTTAGTGTTCCCGCCTAGGGCCAAGGCACAACCTTCACGTTTTTGTTCACCTCCCACACTCCACGCTCGCCTTGGATCCAAGTAGGTACTAGCCTATAGTACAGATTGTATTAGGCAGTTTCGACTCGTAGGTGACCCGTGATTTATCGCTAGCCATCACATGATCATAACACCAGAGCGTACATATTTACACCCAGTTTGTCATATAGGTCACACTAGGTGGCTCCGACTTGTGTGCTAGTATAAACTGATGAGCAATAAGTCTAGTCGTACAGGTCACATTAGGTGACTTCGACTGGCATGTTAGTTTAGACTGAGTTTGCCATTAGGTGACTCGGACTGGCATGTTAGTTTAGACTGATTTTGCACCTGGCTTACATTTATTATTGCGAAGATATCATGGCATGGCATGCTTCAATTTTCACTGCGCTCATGCATTAATTTTCGTACCTACGTAGTATTATTTTCTGGAAACTATATAGGTTTTACAGCGAGGGGTTATAACGTTTTCAAAACGTTTTTTTATTTTTTTTTATTTTTATTAAACTTTATTTTCAATCCCACTCACCCTTGTTTTTCTCCCCTCTAGGTTTTAGTAGCAGAGTTTTCATACCGACGAGGATTATTTGCAAGTCTTGGTGTAGACGATTACCATCGATGGTATAATTCTCACCCTATTTGATGTACTGTACTTAAACTTTTTCATCACGTGTAAGATGGGTTCATACCCGCTCACTGCGCACTCTTGTATTTAGGCACTTTTAGGTTTAAATTTATTCACATCTTCCACATCACAACACTTTGTGGCTTCGTCACCTTCCAGGTGTCGGCCAGCACAGCTCGATTCGGAGTCCTAGTTGACATCCTGGGTCGGGGTGTGTCAGTTTGGTATCAGAGAATAAGTTGGGCAGTATTGCGTTCATCAAACGCTTGTTGTAAGCATTCTCGGTTCTTGAGCCTAATGTTAGAATCTTGCCACCTCGTCGAATGCGAAAAATGTATTAGCTTTTCTTAAGTTTTGGGCAGTTTTGTCAACTTGTCGACATTTTAGAAGATCACTTTGGCGAACGCTTTTAGACTTAAAGCGAAGAACTTCCCTGCCAGGGAAAGATCTAGATTTGAGACAAGTTGATGGCCCTAAAGCAGGGCTAATGTATCTTTAACGGTGTATCACCAGGGATCTATAAATCAATCCCATCATTATTTTCATGCCATCATTATCAACCTTTTCGAAATAGGAAACCATAATTGATTTTGATTCCTTGGCAGTACCCGTTAGCATACCATATATTAGGATTCCTGCGAAGTTTACTTTTGGTCCCTAAAGTGGTGGCACTCGACGAAAGAAACATTTTGGGGACAGTCACTTTTGGTCCTTGATAGCACTAATTTTTTTCAATTGCATCAAGAATCATTCTAGATCTTTAGGAGGAAGATCGACTTACGTTTAAGTTCGTCCTAAAGTAGATTATTAGCAAATTCCTTTTCCGGCCTTTGGACGTACCAACCAATACTAATTTCCCTCATTACTTTTGGTGCTATACTAGTCATTGTGATGAGCATTGGAACAAGAGTAAGAATTGTTATATCTACTGTCAATAGAAATCTCTGAAGTAGTAAGTATTTTCCCTAGAATTATGGAACCACCTCCTAGTACCAGTTCTTTACCAATCATCTTAAACCATACACCCGCACGGGCTCTAATATGTAATCAGCCTATGGTGGCGCTACTAATTGATGATATTTTTCGATATCCTAGAATTGTCAACAAGTATTCAGGCGGTATGATTTCTGATACCGGACACATGCTAGTATCTGGGGGTGATACCTCTATGTCAGAACACCGGTTCACATTTTTAAGATAATGAATAATATCAAAAATATCAAAATATGTGTTAATTAGCAGCACGACTGATAGACTGATTAACAGTGACTACTTGAGCTGAAGAAATCAAAATCTTGGAAACTTAGGAGCAAGCGTTGTAGGAGGATGGTAGACTCACGGTTTTGTTGACCATACCACCCTTCTAAGTAACCAAAAACCTCTTCAACCAGTCACTTTTCTAGTCACCTCCACCGACAAACATTAGAAGTGTGGCACTAGTCAAATTTCCGCTGTCTGAGTGAAACAAGTATTGGGAAAGGTACAAAGACCTAGTAGCACATGTCGTAAAGAAGGAAGTAGTATGGTACGTTTTGAGGATGCATATCTCTGGCGTCACTTATCAAAATTCTGCCAGGGATACCACTGATGCGAAAAGTAGATTACACCATCAATCCACTTTCTCGTACTACACCAGTTTTCTTACATCATTTGAATGACTCCTTCAACCTTGAGGAACTTGGTTACGAGAGTTTACCGATTAGGAATTTATCTAACCAAACACCTTATCTAGGGAATCTCAATTCTATCCACGAAGGTCAAAGGCCGAATCTTATGTTAGAACCTAGATTTTAACAACTAATCGGGTAACGATTAAAACCGTTCATCCATACTTTAAATTGTTGGTATGCATGACAAACTTTTGAAACTCAGAACTTTCTCGCAAAGCTTGTTGAATTCATAGTAGTCTTACCAATGACTTCTCATCCACCTCGGTGATGAGATCAAATTCTCTAAACTCCGACAATCAGTTTTATACCCAATTTCTCAAACGTTAGTTTGGCTTAGATTGGTACTTATCTCAGGAGACGTGATCTTCGCAGACAATATTCTTTCCTTTTTCTAAAAAACGTTTAGAGGAAGAAGGTTGAAATTCTCACAAAGTGTTGTGAGATTTGAGATATCCTTAGTTTTGTCGTGTTTATCGAGAATTGGTTAGCGATTTTTCGGCTATAGTGTTTTTCCTCACTTATCGGCCAAGGAAAGTTAGTTAAGCTTGGGGTGTTGAGTATGAATAAAGTTTCTGACTACCGAACTATTGTTCTCACCTCACCATCACTTTACACTTTTCGATGACGTTGATCATTTTGGAAATCCATGATGATGTGTTCCTTGGATATTTCAACTGTTCAGAGGCAGCATGACAAAATATTGCTTATATTTTCCAACGGTTAGAATCGTTCGAAATGAACCATCTTATTCATGATCTAGAGTCAATTGTCATCATTTTCATTTGGGAAACCGGATGACACTTTTTTTGTGGAGAAATGTGTCCAGAATTTTCACCAATCTCACAAACTTCTTAAATGCACTTTCTTTTGAAAAAAATTAAATTTTCAACAGCGGTAGTGGAAGATTTAAATCAATGTCTATGATTGCACTATAGTGTATCGTCTCGGTTGTGCAAAAATGCCCCTAGAGGCATAGACTTTAACTTCCATGGAGCATCGTTTAGAGAAACGTATGACTTATTCTTTTAGCGTATTTGCGTAGTACTCGATGGACGTTTGAAATTTGTTACATGCATTTTAGATTATAAATTATTTGAACTCCCACCTTGTGGGAAAGAAGCCCAATCAATTTTAAGCAAAGAATAAGGGACCAATCAAATGAAAGGGTAAGGACCAATCATAAATCAGGAAAAAAAAGAAAAAAAGAAAAAGAAGAAGGGAAGCTCCAGCCTTCCCGTCGGTCCATGCACCAGCGCACCACCCAACTCAAATCCGGCGAATTTCTGCCATTTTTCTCGTTGATCGCCACCATCCACCCCCACCACCATTCATTTCCCCGGCCTCTTATCTTCCTTTCCCACTTAGAAATAGTTGATTTTTAGAAATAGTTGATTTTTCCAGCGAGATGGGGCGGCCGATCGCTGTGTACAGTGGCACGTGGGTTGAGGCATCCCCTAACTTTCCTAGGCTAAATTCGATTCTCCAATTTTGTATGTGAAGTTCAATTGACGAATTTCCATCGTTTGAACCTAGTTCGATTAAGGTCCGCCACTTGATTATTATAGTAATGCACGATCCGATCGTTGGATCGTCACCAAACTTTAATACATTATTGTACGTAATTTATGAGCATCATAGGAACTTACAGATTGGAAATCCGACGTACAGATCTTCCCGAATTGGATTTGTAAGTTCATAAAATAAAACGTTGACCGCCACTTGAATTTGCAATTGGTGGAGATCCAACCGTTGGATCGTAATGAAACTTTAGTATGATGTTTTAGAAGCATAATTAGGATCTTTGGAAGTTACAGATCGGAAGTTTGAGCTGAGGATCTTCCATATTGAGTTATGTAGGGCTGTGGACCCTACCGTCGACCTTTGATTGGTGGTTGACTTTTGGTCAATGGGTTTTAAATCATTCTAGAATGTCCTTGGGGATGTGTTTTTATATAAGTTACGTGTTCTATCGATAAGAATTCTGAGTTGTGAATTGATATTTGTTTTAGGCGACGATCATTCATCACGCCTTGATATTTGTGCTTGGGAGTTAGCGTGAACCTCAGGTGAGTGGGTCTTTTTCCTTTTTATAGTGTGTGTATATATATATATATATATATAAACTTTATAGTTTCCACAAATGCTTTGAACTGAGTTATGCATATCATGCCATGATTAAATAATGTTATATTTAAAATGCTGCATTGTTATAAATTGTGTTTATGCTAAATAATCCCTCGGAGGCACAAGTAAGTTCAGGTGAGTTTTTATGTGATTGAAATGGTTATATCGTATAAGTATGCATATATTCATTTAGAGCTCATCATTGCTGCACCTCGGTGTTAGTGCTCCCACCCCGGGCCAGGGCACAACCTTCACGTGTATGTTCACCTCCTGCACCGCACGCTCGCCTTGGATCCAAGTAGGTGCTAGCCTGTCGTACAAACTGCATTAGACAGTTCCGACTTGTAGGTGACCCACGATTTATTGCTAGCCATCACATGATCGTAGCATTAGAGCGTACATATTTACACCCAGCCTGTCTCGTATAGGTCACACTAGGTGACTCCGACTCGTGTGCTAGCATAGATTGATGAGTAATAGGTCCAGTTGTACAGGTCACATTAGGTGACTCCGACTGACATGTTAGTTTAAACTGATTTTGCACTTGGCTTACATTTATTATTGCGGAGATATCATGGCATGGCTTGCTTCTGTTTTCACTACGCTCATGCATTAATTTTCGTACCTACGTAGTATTATTTTTTGGAAACTAAACAGGTTTTACAGCGAGGGGTTATAACGTTTTCAAAAGGTTTTTATTATTTTTATTTTTTTTATAAGACTTTATTTTCAGGCACACTCACCCTTGTTTTTCGCCCCTCTAGGTTCTAGTAGCAGAGTTTTCGTACCGACGCGGATTATTGGCAAATCTTGGTGTAGATGATTACCATCGATGGTATAATTCTCACCCTATTTTACTGTACCGTACTTATGCTTTGTCATCACTTGTAAAATGGGTTCATACCTGCTCACCGCACACTCTTGTATTTAGGCACTTTTAGGTTTAAATTTATTCACATCTTCCACATCACTACACTTTGTGGCTTCGTCACCTTCCAGGTGTTGGCCAGCACAACTCGATTCGGAGTCCTAGTGGACATCCCAGGTCGAGGTGTGTTAATAGGCAAATAGTGAGATTAAAAAAAATTATAAAACATATTAAAAATAAAAAAAAATGAAGTAATTTAAAAATACCAAACACATTAAAAAATTAAAAAATTAATTTACAAGTGTGAAAAATGTGAAAAAGAAATGCAAACGCTCGTGGTTGCATCCTCTACGCTTTGAGGATGTGTACATCGTCGTTTAAATTTCTAGAACCATACAAACCCTCATGAATAGTATTTTTAAGGGATTTCAAAAAAGAAAAGAAAAAGGAAGTGTAATTGGCACTCCAAAAATCTCATTCTACACTCTTCACAAGTGTATTTTTCTTTCTAAATATAGAAAGTTTGGAGTGTAGAATAAGAATTTTGGAGTGTAGAATAAGAATTTTGGAGTGCCAATAACAATTCCCAAAAAAAAATCATAATCATTAACCTACAAGTTTGAAAAACGTGAAAGCATATATAAACGCTCGTGATTGCATCATCTACGCTTAGACGATGGTTACATGGTCGTTTAGATGTTTAATGTGGAAAGCTATAATGAAAACATCGTCAATATAATTGTTAAAACAATATATCAAGCCAAAGTTCCAATACCATTTCCCTTGGAGATTGATGAAAATTAAAGGATTTTATGGTAAAAAACATGCAAGGTTCCTTAACATTGAAACACAATTTCCTTCATTTTGCATATCCTTGAACATGTGGTATTTTGTAATAATGTTCTAATGTTTTTTCATTAGCCTCCTCTTATTTTGGGGGTATGTAATACTTGAAAGATAAACGTTTTTTTTTTTTTTTTTTATTTATTTTTTATTATTTATGTTTTGAAGTAATATTTATGTGACAATGTGGTATGCCTATACTAATTAAGTATTATGTTTTACATTATGTTTTTCATTTCCATTATTTATTGATTTAAAATATATTTAACGGGTGGGGTCATATTACCTGATAATATTAACGGGTCAATTTCTGGTCAAGTCATATTACCCGTTTACTTTAATGGGTGTTACACGACACGATCCGTTAAGATATCGGGTATGTCACGAACACGAAAAACACGACACGAATGCCAGGTCTAAAGTAGGCAATGAAAACTAGTCCAAAATTTGTAGAAACTTTGTTCCTTTTTCCTTTCTTTGGTTCCACATTATTTTGTTGGACACTCGAAGAAAAGGCGTCATCATGACTGTGATCATGAATACTCGTTTGTTAGAACTAGATTTGTTTTCTTTGTAAGGAAATATATCTTTAAAGAATTCTGCACCTGTCGATTCTAATAGTGTTAACATGTATTGCGGGACCATGATTTTTCATGGCTAGAGTAAGTCTGATCCAAATACAGTTACCTCAGAAGTCTGGTTATGGACTCACCAGCTCTGAGCAGAGTTGTATCTAATCCGGATATGAACACAATCAGATCCTATAAGTCAAGGCGACGAGTCCATGGAGAGTTTCATTTTTTAGTCTCTCCTTAACATTTTTCTTTGCTAGATTATAATAAAATTATATATTTCCATGGAGTCTATAAATTTTAGTGGATTCAGATAAACTCCACATTTATAGGAATTTTATATGGATTTCGTTATGAAATTTAATGGAGTTTTAATAGCATTTAACAAACGAGCATCTCTGCAAGTGATGGATTGCTTTGGTCATTGGGGCCTTCCTCTTTCATCCACTGTGTTCTGAGTTTGCCGTTGCCAGTTACTGACGAGTATCAGCCTGAAGGGCAAATGCTCGTCCATTAGGTAATGAAAGTTATCCATTAGAGACTGCCTTAATCTATTTTCCCATTACGGCAAACATCTAAAGGTCCGTTTGATAACCATTTCTTACTTAATTTTTAATTTTTAATTTTTGTGTTAGAGATATGGGATAAATACATGGGAGAAATACAAGAGTAGAGGAAGGATAGTGGAAGAGATGTACAGAGAATGTAATTGAAAGTAACACCAAACTATAACTAAAACCCAAAAACTATTTCAAATTGTTTTCACTTTCCAGGTTTTGTTTTCATTTTTCTTGTTTACGCCTTTCCCCCTCTCACCATCCTTCTTCATCCCTTTTTTTTCTTCCAAATACATTCTCCATATGAAACAACATAAGTAAAAACAAAAAAAAATCTAAAAGCGAAATGGTTATCAAATGGCTCCTTAGTTTGTCAAAACATAGGATATCACCGTGGCGAAGTATCGACAAACACACCAATGGATGCAATGAAAAAGAAAATAAATAGTATATACCACTTAAAAGTGAATATAAAGATTCATCTCCAACAACTTTCAATAAGCTACAACTAGGAATCACTTATTTGGGACCAGTGAAAAGGACTACTAGCAATGTCTAAATTAATCTTCAATTAAAAACGGTACATTGTCTTTCTGGAACTTTTTTATAGATTTAATTACTTCTACAGAAAATGCCTTATCCTCTGGGTAATAAGCAATGGGATCAGATAATAAAGAAACTGGTAGGTTAAGCACACCTTCAAGTGTTGCATGAAGACAATAGGCTGAGTAGGTAACATGATATCCACCTTCTTGGACAATCAGAAGACGTCCTCTGCAGTGTCTATCCACCAGGCCCCGAACCATCCGGCCAATCTCTTTATAACCCTCCATTGTCAAGCATTGCCTTCCATTTGGATCAAACTAAGCACAAGCAGCGTTATACTATGAGCTACTTCAGGTTTTGTTGACAATAACAATAAATTTCTTTTGAAGTAGCAAAAGAAAAGCTTGAAGTTCGGGACATGACGGATTTATGAAAAATCAAATATGCCAACAGTAATTCCTATAGACAAACGGCTATTTTAAGGATGATGAGAGTTTTTGACCTAAAGATTATGAGAATTTCAGTTTTGTTAAGCAAGACGAATTTTCATTATAATCACAACGATAGCTACTGCTGTAGAGACGTCCTATAATTTGAACTCTCCGCCCCAAGTATAGGAAAGATATAATATAATGACAAAAAAAACCCTGATATTCTATAGCACAGTGAGGCAGATATTCAGATATTTCATGATTAAACTTTAAGTTCTTCCATAGGAAAGATATTGTAGACAGTAAACACATATCCTAAACAACCAGACATCATCCCATTCAAAATAAATAAGCAATCAGGTGCTAATCATCTAGATTAGAGTTGAGCAGAAAATTTAACTTACCGCACTTGAATCTTGGCCAATGACCAGAACTATCATTTCAGGTTCAAACCTTCCGACTGCAGGGACAACCAACTCAGTCATGGCATGTCCATATCCTTGGTCCCCTGTCCCATTTGGCAGAGGTATATTCAAATTATAACCTAGCCCTTCCCCTTGACCGAGCTCATCAACAGAGCCAGTTTGTGGGTGAGACGGGCCCCAGGAACCATGATTCATGTGAAGGGAGATTGTAAGAACTTTATCAGACCGATAAAAGCCCTCGGCAGTCCCATTTCCATAATGAACATCAATGTCTACGACTGCAACCTTTGCACAGCCAGAATTTAAAGCCAATTGAACAGCAAGACCGGCATTGTTAAGGAAGCAGTAGCCATCAGCTTGTGTAGGCTGAGCATGGTGACCCGGAGGCCTAACCAATGCATAAGAAATTTTTCCGTGTCCATCAAGTACATGCTTCATTGCTGATAATGTAGTACCGGCAGCAAGGAGCGAGGCATCCCATGAGCCGGGGTTCAAGAAAGTGCCGGTACATAGCATCTTACCCCCATCTCTATCTGCTTCAACTAGCTCATTTATGTATTCTAGTATAAAATCACATTTAAACCAATATCAGACTCTAATTACCCAAAACAATATTGTTCATAACATAACCAACTCACATATATCATAAATCACTAATATATCAACCAAAGACTAAAATTTCAAAAACCCACAGCAATTTGCACTGAAAGTGTAATGGGTAGTTGATTAAATCCAAATTTAATGGCACATAAAGAAAAAACCCAATAGAACCCATAATTCAAAACCTCAAAACCCCAATCATATTCAACCAAAACCAGAAGTTGAAAAGTTTGGAAAGTGAGATTAATTACCTGGAGAGTGGAAAGAGAGCAATTCAGAGAGCAGAGCTGGCCTTCCAGGAACCCAAGATATGTAGGGAGAGATGGGACCTCTTTTTAGAATAGAAACCATGTTTTTGATTCTGTCAGAGTTCTCTGGGTGCTTTTCTAGAACGTCTAGAAAACCAGGATCCATTCCAGTGTCGAATACTCCATGGCCGGAGTCGTGGTTGAGCATGCCCTCGTGCCAGAATACATGTATTCGGTCAGTTGGGGCAGTAGCAGTTAAAGCAGCCATGGAAGGGACTTTTCTCTTTTAGTTGTAAGCGAAGAATACTTGTGGATCTCTGGCTTCAGAGGAAACTTTAACTTTAGTTTATCCTTGTGGCAGCCATGGAAAAGGACAATACTTCCTGAACAGTCAGGATCCTTCGTACTGCCCACTCTACGCGGCACAGTAAGAACTTGACACATGTAAATTTTTTTTCAAATAAGAACCGAGCCTAGTTAACGGCGTCTTCTCTCATCCCAATGACAGAGGACTTCAATCGTCCTCTCCCTCCCGCTCACGCTACCTCTCCATCTCCCTCTCTCTCTCTCAGACTACCTCTCCTTCTCGCTCAGACTACCATCCACCCAGAGCAACGATGGCGAGCTTCGAGCAACAACGGCAAGCGGCAAAATTGAATAGAGAAGCCAGACGATCTTGAAAAGCAAGGAATCGGGTAAGTTTTCGACGAATTACATCTTTCTTTTTCTGCATTCTCAATTTTTATGTTCAATTTTTATGATGTGAGCAGGGTTTTCTCTTATTAGGGTTTGCTCTTGTCATTGTTAATTTTGTTCGAATTATTTAAAATTTGAACTCAATTCTTTTCACTTCTCCATATTCTTTTCAATTCCGATGGAACCGAAGGATCCATTCTCTGATGTATTATTCGATAGTAGGCTATTTTCGTCCATTATGTTATTGTTATTGGTGTTGGTATGATGTGAGCAGGGTTTTCTCCTTCTCGCTCTCTCTCTCAGACTACCTCTCCTTCTCGCTCAAACCATCATCTACCCAGAGCAGCGACGGCGAACTTCGAGCAACAACGACGACCATCCACCTAGGCACCTATACAGAGATCCATTCTCTGCTGTATTTGATGGTATGTTTTCAGTTTTATATGATTTGAATTTGCGTTCGAAATTTTGGATGGTTGTGTTTCCTCACAAAGCTTGTGGCTTTGGGTTTGAAAATTGCAATATTTGTATTGAGTGGGCTCTGTTTCGTCCCATATTGAGATGCAACAGAATAAAAGCAAATGAATGATGGAGAGCATATTTCATGTCTCTGTTATTAATGTTATGTGGCAGGTTATGGAGAACAAAGAACCTATAAGATTAGATAGTGAGTCATTACCTACTGATGAAGATGATTTACAAGGTGTAAGTTCTTCACCTACTTGTCAATCTCAAAGCCATGATGATTCTTTGAGACCTCCTCAGTGGAATAAAAGCAAAGAAATAATGGAAGATCTAGAACTTGGAATGGAGTTTAGTTCTAAAGAGAGCGCATACAATGTTTACTGCAACTATGCTAGAGATAAGGGTTTTGACGTGAGGAAGCATCATTGGAAAAAAAACAATGCAGGTATTGTAACAAGAGTAACTTACACTTGTTCAAGACAAGGTTTTCGAAGAAATGACGAGCCAGTTGAAGGTATAACTTATACTCAACCAGTTTCAAGGGTCGGTTGTCAAGCCCACATGACTTGCCTTCTTAAAAAGAATGGAAAATTTAAAATTGTTTCCTTTGATGCAAATCATAATCATGCTTTGGTTCGAACCCCTATGACACACATGTTGAAGATTAATCGTAAGCTGTCCCGAGCTCAAAAGGCACATGCTGATGATGCAGATAAGTCAGGAATACCAATAAAAGCAACTATGGAATTGATGAGCAGAGAAGTTGGTGGGCGAGAGAATCTTGGGTTTCTTGATAAAGATTATTGAAATTACATATATCAAAAGCGAAAGACAAACATGGAAAAAGGAGATGTTGGGGCTATATTGCAATATTTTCATAAAATGCAAGTGAAGGACTCGTCTAGTTTTTACTCGGTGCAGCTTAATGAAGATGATATGATCACAAATATGTTTTGGGCATATTCACGTTCAATAAGTGATTATGATCTCTTTGGAGATGTCATTTGTTTTGACACAACGTATCAGACAAATGAGTATGGTAGACCATTTGCACCAATTCTTGGTGTTAATCATCATAAACAAAATGTAGTTTTCGGTGCAGATTTGCTATATGAAGAAAGTGCTGATTCTTTTACATGGCTATTTGAGACTTTCTTGGAAGCAATGTCTGGGAAGCAACCAAAGACCATATTGACAAATCAATCTGCTGCAATGGCTAAAGCAATATTAGAAGTTTTTAATGAATCTCACCATCGCCTGTGTGTTTGGCATATTTATCAAAATGCTGCCAAAGAAATTGAGCCATGTGTTTAACAGGTAAAGTCAATTTGCTTCTGATTTTGGTACTTGTGTATATGAGTATGAGGACGAGGAAGAATGGCTTTATGCATGGAATGATATGATTGAGAAATATGACCTCAAGGAAAATAAGTGGTTGAAGGATTTATTTGTTGTGGAGGAAAAAGGGCATTAGTATATGGGAGACACCTTTCACTGCCGACATGATGAGTACCCAAAGTAGTGAAAGTATGAATAATGTGTTAAAGAAGTACTTAAAATCGAGTCACAGTCTTTTGCGTTTCTTTGAGCATTGTGAGAGGCTTTTAGAAGATCAACGATATCAGGAATTAATTGCAGATTTCAAGATGATGCAAACTACACCCATGTTATTAACTAATGTTGAGATGTTGCGACATGCAGAGATTTATGCCCCATAAGTTTATAGACTATTCCAAAGGGAGTACATGTGTATCCTGAATTACAATATATATAAAGTTAGCAAGTCTGGGATGACATATGAGTACAAGGTAATTTATAATGGCAAACCTTAAGAGCATTTTGTCAAATTTGAAGCTTTAACATGAATCACATGTAGTTGCATGAAGTTCAGTTCTGTTGGGATTTTATGTCGTCATGCATTAAAAGTGTTAGACAAGAAGATTGTGAAAAGAATCCCGCATGATTACATTTTAAAGCGATGGACAAGAGATGCAAAGGGTAGAAGCATCGTGGAGGTGAGGGTAATGACCATGCTAAGGAGTTTATGGGGAGGTGTTGTAGCCATTTGTGTCGTAATTTTCGTGAGATAGCATCCTTGGCAGCAGAACATGAGAAGTTCACAACATATGCTCATGAGTGTTTAGTTAATATGCTAAAAGGTTTGGAAGAATTGAAAAAAAAGTTTTTGTCAAGATAATACATGTACTAATAAAACATCAGAAGGTCAAGCTTCAGTACGAAAAAGTGGAGCAATTGAGCATAATGGTCAAATTTTAGATGGTGAAAGTGTTGCAAGTGAACAGAAATGTCAAGCTTTTGATGGTGAAAGTGGTGCAAGCGAGCATAGGGAAATGATACAACTTGATGACGAGTGTGAGATCATAGCACGCGGAGTTAAAAGAAAAGCTAATGTTGGACGTCCGCGTAATAGATAGAAAGACCCGCTTGAAAGGTGTGCGAAGCCACAAACAAAAGCCACCAAATCTTCAACAAGAAAAGGCACCAGCTTGAAAGTACATGTTCTAATTCATCATAAATATGGTATAAATTATATATCATTATGCCCAGTTATGTGGATTATGTTTCATTTAGGAATTGTTTTTTTTTTTCATTATGAATATAACAGGATTATGCTCCTTTTAGTGGCAATTCAAATGAGCAACACGTTATTCGACATTGATATCCTATGTTCAATGTGCTGACTCAAGTAAGATATCATTTTCATATTTAATTTTGTTTTGTTCACTGTTTGATAAAAAGAAACTCCATATAAAAAAAATTATGTTTTTAGCAGGGACCCTATATGAATGTTGGAACCCAAGTATCATTTCCAAGCATAAATATAGGTGCAACTAATCAACACAGAAGCATGCCATTCACTAATCAGCAACTTCTTCAGCTTCAGGTAACTAGTATAATTTAATTACTGTTATATATCGTAAAATGATTTATGTTTATATATGTATAATTTTCTTATTATGACATGTTTATATATTTCACTATTATAGGGATCATGTATTGAGAATGGAACTCAAGCACCATTTTTTGGTCCGTTTACTAACTCTCAGAATAGCATTCCATTTACAAACTCTGAGAATAGCATTCCTCTTATTCAACAATTCCAGGTAACTAGTATAAACTAATAAGTATTGTCTTATTGTTTTTAGGAATGATTTTATATAATATAATTTGTTTTGTAATTTATAGGAAGTTATAATGCGCCATCATGACCTTTCACAAAGTAACAGTGCAAACAAGGGGCTTGGAAAATGAGAAGATAAAGACCATGGAGGCAATTTCTGTTGAATTGGAGAAGATGTTGTAATCATTTTGTTGAACTTGTACTGTTTTAAACAAGTGCGATTGAAGGGATATCACAAGTCAAGTGCTACTTTGGTGATAATTTTGGAGATTGCTATTGCTACTTTGGTTTTTGTTCATCAAACGACAAAATTTCCCTTCACTAAACGTTTTATTTTTCATGTACTACTAAGGAGCCAAACTGGTTTCATATGTTGATTTTGTCATGTACTCCTTTGTAGGTGTCTCAATGTGGCTCTGCATCAATACACATAACACTCTGACCACATACACAAATGACAATGCCCTAATTAAGTAAAACTAAATAAAGGAGAAAGACACTTTCAGATGTACATGAAAAAAAAATTGTTTTCCTTGAGAATACATAAGGTAGTAAACTCTGTTTGACTTATAGAGAGGATTTGAAAGAGGCTATCAAAATATACAAATACAAAACAAAAGTCTCTTACTCGTTATGGATTTATAGATTCCAACCCAAAATTATAAACGAAACTAAGACCCTCCCATGCCAATTTGAGAAACAATCTATGTCCATATTAGACCATAGTCATCGGCATATACAAAGACATTATTTATAACAGATAGAGACATCAACTCCTTCAATTCTAGGCATCTGAGACGCATTAGTGGTAGCAAGGAGGAGCCTGTGCTTCTATCCTTGTCCTCGTAATGAACATCCTGCACACAAATGACCCATAGATTATGAGATTCGAGATATTTTGGAAAACATATGAACATGGTAGCTTTCGTTATATGGGCGTCACTGAATGGAACAAGTTGATTACTAGAATCTTGACAACTCCCAGAAAAAATGGAACACAATACATCTTAAAAATGTGACCAAATTGTAAAACCAATCAAGGGGCATGGAAATGGAAAAAGGAATCTAATACTCACAGATGCAAAATGGTTGACATCGTGGTGTTGGAAACTCTGCTTTGTATGGCTTTGCCATTGTGGCTATCCTTTATGCAACTCTTCAACTTACTTGTATTCAAACACAAAAAAAGAAAACGTACTCAAAACTATAATAAACAAAACCCAAAAAACCCAGAATTCGTGCAGCTGCAATCCTTGATATACCAACACCAATAACAATAATAGAATGGACGGAAATAGCCTACTATCGAATAATACATCAAAGAATGGATCCTCTGGTTCCATTGGAATTGAAAAGAATATGGAGAAGTGAAAATAATTGAATTGAATTTTTAAATAATTCGAACAAAATTAACAATAACAAGAGCAAACCCTAATAAGAGAAAACCCTGCTCACATCATAAAAATTGAACATAAAAATTGAGAATGGAGAAAAAGAAAGATGTAATTCTTCGAAAACATACCTGATTCCTTGTTTTTCAAGATCGTCTGACTTTTCTATTCAATTTTGCCGCTTGTCGTCGTTGGTCAGAGCTCGCCATCGCCGCTCTGGGTGGATGGTGTTCTAAGCGAGAAGGAGAGGTAGTATGAGAGAGAGGGGGACAAGGAGAAAACCCTGCTCACATCATAAAAATTGAACATAAAAATTGAGAATGGAGAAAAAGAAAGATGTAATTCTTCGAAAACATACCCGATTCCTTGTTTTTCAAGTTCGTTTGGCTTTTCTATTCAATTTTGCCTCTTGCCGTCGTTGCTCGGAGCTCGCCATCGCCGCTCTAGGTGGATGGTGGTCTGAGTGAGAAGGAGAGGTAGTCTGAGAGAGAGAGAGGGAGATAGAGATGAGTGACCTAGAGGAAGAAAGATTGCTAGCTATTGTCCTTTAGGGTGGCCGGCCTTTTAGAGAGAAAAGGAAAGCTTGTGTTCTCTCCAATTTTCTCAAAGAAAAACCCTTATGATGAAATATTATAAAGTTCTTTATATAGTCCTTTCAATTAAGTGAACAAAGAACCAAAACTCTTCATCCTCTAATGTGGCCGGCCTTAAGGGTTCATTGGGCTTTCAAGCCCTTTGTGTTTTCAAGTTGTCATACAATTTGAGTTAATGGGCTTGACATTCAAATCCAATTGGGCTTTGCGGCCAAAAATCAACACGAGGTCTATTACGAGCATATTTGTTTGATTAATTAACATATTAATTAATCCTAGCCATAAATAATTAAACCATTTAATTATCCTTACTCATCTCCGTTGTTTTTTCAATCTCTACCTTACTCAGTGTACGATCCATTAGGTTCCTTTTAGCGAGGCAGTGGGCGATTAGAACTCTTCAAATCGATTGTGAATTGGAACTTACTTTCAATTCTCCCTTTAGTGACTACTCACCTTTAAGGCTTCCATAAACCATGAGTGACACCTAGTAGTATGTCATGGCTACTCAAGCTAATCAGAAGAGGTGGAGAACCTATTCAGTTTAGGATTACAATGCAATACGGTCTTTCTCTAATACAATACTCTTGACCATATTGTTTGGTTTGATAGTTTATTCATGTCTACTACTCAATGTGATTCTTTTACTTATATGATTACCTTAAACGTGATTTGGAACAACTTCTTAAATCTCATTCATACTCTGGCCAGAGATTCTTAATCATATCATAGAGTATTCTCCCTCAAACAGTTTGAAGGTTAGAGATCACTTGTTGTGCATTCACTTGCCTCCATGGCTAAGTGGCTCAACCCCAACTATGTCGTGGATACCATTTGATGGAGTGACTTTGACATAGTCAAAGATCAGGGACCTAACCACAAGACAACTATGATGCCTCAGGTCAAAGGACTATTTTGCATTATCCTAACCATGAGTTCTCATGTGACATGAGTATAAGAACTCCTCGTTGATTGCGTTCTGTGGATTCATTCTCTATTGAGCACCTACATGCTTGTCTTGGTGTCAGTCACACCAATGACTCGAGACCAGTCACTCTCCCTAAGAGAAGACATAACACGTACTGATCTTAACATACTGTCAATGCCCAATTGGCAATCCTATGATCAGGAACCTTTAGGATATGTATACGAAAGAGAATGGTTTCATGAATCTAACTTTTTTATATCACATTCTCCCAATTACGTATTCCTTGGACTTATCATTTAAGCATATAACATTTATATGAGACAGCTTTAAACAATAATCTTTGCCCTTTATATTAAACTAGATTAGTTTAACATGTGAAATGTTCGTAAAGTATTATCATATGATTGGTTTTAGGGCACATTTCCAACAGAAAATTATTTAGAGAAATAAAAGGAACTATGCATCAACTTCATTAGTAGTGCCTACGTCCTCAGGGCAGCAGTAGTACATTCTTTCATTATCTAAAATAATAGGAGTACAAAGATAACTCTCACTATTTTCTCTCCTCTCTAGCATTGGTATAGCTCACTGATATTTTTCTTCTACATCTCTCTTATGTCTGTTCTTTCTTTCCTCCCCTCTTTCTATGTCTTCTCCTCTCTTGCTTTGATGATTGTTTATAGGCAAAGTGCCTTTCAACCTAACAAACCTACAAGGGCACTTTCTTTGACAATGTTATAAAGGTATGATCATACTTGGTTGCACACATTTACAATGAGCATTAACACCATTTACAATACTCCCCTTGGATGCCCATGTATCAATATCGATTGTCTGGTTATAACCTTTCTAGGAAAAACATAGTATGAAAAATCCTAGTTGAAGGAAAAAAGTACAACACACATGTCTTGGGTGCTCCCTCTAATGATTATCTCCCCCTGGTTCTGTATTTTTCAATCTGACTGATTACTAAGTTGAAGTAATCTGATACCATGCACCAACTTTTGGAATGTACACTTTGGTAGAAATTTGGAGGGGTGTAGGATCAATCTAATTCCATATATAAATACAAATTCGTTGTGTGACAGTCTATATGCAGGCTAGAGAGATATTCAAATTTTGCATGCCCGATAAGACCATCACTATTAGTGAGTTCTTTGGAATAGAGCAAGTGCATGTCTATATTTCTTGGAGATAACAATAGATAAACTTTATTTTATTCCAATACCCATATGTTGGTATTATGCTTCATGTGAAATGTAACATATGCTTCAGTGTATTGTGCTAAATAGAGTAAGGCACATACTTCACTAAGATATGCTACTTCAGGACCAAGTATCAACTCATCATTTCCTTCAAGAGAATGAATGTTCTTTCTTAGTGTCTAAATATTGATTATCATTTTGAGTGTTCAACCCATGATCCTCAATATAAATGGCTCTTTAATACCATAAATCTTTTGATGGATAAGAAATGTATTGACATATTGTTCGATCTGCAACTCAAAACAATATTCCTTTCAACACTTTATAATCATTCTAGACTGTTCAGGAGTTCCAATCTAATATTAACTTTTGCAAGAGATTTAGTATGTTGCAACAATATTGTAATGAAAGCATTCAATAAGGCAATTTATACCATCTATTGACATTGAGTACATGTAATTTGTGCTTTACCCTTCTAGGGCTTACTTTAAGCAATTTGAATTCTTCGGAGATTTACTACACTTCATACACAATTTCCTTTTAAATTTATACAGAGCACTTTGCTTCTGTGTATACTTAAGGAATTTACGCATGGACATATGTTTCGGGCATTTCATAAGCCTTCGTATAATATATAGTTCTCCATTGAAATGAGCAAGTTTCACAATGAGAATTCATGTTTACATGAGTGTATTACAATTTTGATTTCAACTAAGAACCTTATGTCATGTCATGGGAGTTTGGATTAGATGGATTGGTTGAAGAATTTGGATCATAATGTCCGTTATAGAGATCGGATTTTTAATCTCCACTTTTAGGGAGTTGACTCATTGGAACCTACGCATCTACCATGATTCAAGCATGAAACATATTAAAATAGCCATGATCTTGGATTGCCCTTTGGAGCTTAAATCCATGCGGCAGTTGCCATGCTTTGGGCTAGGACTGGGTTCGGTTCGGTTTTTTGCCAAAATCGAAATCGAACCAAAATTTCGGTTTGGTTTGGTTCGGTTCAATTTTTTTTCGGTTCGATTTTTTTCGGTTTGGTTTCGGCCCAGCTCGGTTTTTTTTTTTTTTTTTTGCTCTTCTTCTTCTTCTTCTTCAATAGCAAAAAAAAATTCTAGAAAACAAAGCTTGCATGATCTTCTCTTGCGCAAAATAGGCTTTGGGTCTACCACAATAAATTAGAACAATCAGAAACACAGATTAGTTATTCTAATAACTACAAGAATTTGGCAAGGCATCAAGAAATCAAAACCCTAAACGAAAATATATACTTCCAGATAATTAGAGCCAAATCATGTAGTTAATTTTCAGACCACATATATATATATAGTTAGATCAGTGTTACAAAAACTTGAACCAATTGAAGGCAAGATTTTTCTAACAAAGAGAGAAAATCATTTACCTTTGTGGTTGTGGGAATACAGAGTTTCAACGAAGAATTGAAATGGGTTCCCTTGAAAATGTAAAATCAGGCAAAAAATGGAAGAAATGTAAAAATCAGGCAAAAAAATGGAAAAAATTGTTGGCAGCCGGCTCGGTTTGGTTCGAGAGAGAGGGAGGGAGGGAGGGATGGAGAGGGAGAGGGAGAGGGAGAGAGAGAAGATGATGAAAGATGGGAATTGGGGCTAGGGTTAGTTAAAGTCATAAAGAAAAGTTGGGATTGGGATGAAAGATGGGAATTGGGAGTGGCTAGGGTTAAATATATATGCTAGTCATAATGGCATAAGCAAGAAAAAAGTTGATGTGAAAATTGTTTAATTGTAAGATGCTCAACCAAGCAGATAGGGGTTCGAAACCCCTTGGCTATATTTTTTTTTTATAATTAAAATATATTTCGGTTCGGTTCAGTTTTCGAACCTCAAAAAACGAAACTGAACCAGCCATATTCGATTCAGTTCGGTTTGATAGTTTTTTGTTCGGTTCGGTCTTTTTTGGTCTCGGTCTGGTTTTCGGTCCTTTTTTTTTTCGATTTTCGATTTTTTGAACTCACCCCTACTTTGGGCATGCAACAATTTAGTAGTGTCAAGTCTATGATTGTCTTATTGAGTCTTTAACCCATGCCGTATCTTTGTAACTTGTTAATGCATTTGGTAATTAATTAGTAATTTTCAAAACCTTTTTGTACATCATTTGACATTTGTATGATATAAACTGACGAGACAAAATAATAATTGAAGTCATTCTTGTCCTTTGGTTGTCATTAACTCAGGTAGAGTTTGTTGGAGCAATGAGTAGGATTCCCATCATTGAACTTTGGTCTTCCATTCACTTAGTTAGCCACTCATTTTCTCCCTTTAAACTCCTATGGGTTCATCGTTGGTCCTTTTGCTCCAGCCTCCTGCACAACAAAAGTTGTGCGCAACCTTTTGCCTTTCAATGATCCTTCAAAACATCAAATTTTAGTGACTCGTTCAAGCTTAACAATTTCAATGTAAAGAGCCAACATTGTATCAATTGTTATGAGGTGTTGGTGACTTGAAATCCCGTATCAACAATAGTTGAAGATGACAACTTGAGAGCAATGTAAGGTTAGTAGTTGGGCAAGGTTCCAGACAATCAGTTCTTGACTGGAAGTTTGATTTCAGGTTCTAACTGATTACTCTCTTTTCTCTTATCATGCACGCAAGAGCAATGACAAAGGAAAAGACAGGAAAAAAAGCATGATATGAGATACTTTTACTCTCGACGTTGATGATATGTGATAATTTTGTTCTTGAAGAAAAACAGTAGAAGAATTTGATGTTGATGTAAAACTTCTCGATCAATAATATTTTCTTGCTGAGGAAAGTTGGGCATCTTGAGGGACTTGGTTAAAGAGGTATTCTCAAAGAGGAGGAAGACTGAGTATTTTGAGAAGCCTGGTTGAAGATCCATTCTTGACAAGGAAGAAAAGTTAGGCATAAAAGAGGTATGGGGAAACTTTCGATAATTAATTCATACCATATAAACACATGTCTACACAAAGTGTTAGAACTTAAAAGTTGTTGACATTATTTATATTTTGAACTTCAGGTCAAAACATTACACATATGTACCCGAAATTTATTCTTGATATCCACATTATCAGAACCTTTATGTTCATATTTTTTGGAATTGATGCCCATATCTAATCTATAAATGGATTAAGAAAACTTATAGTCTTCATTTACATGAATCAATGACCTCCTCCTTTATTAGTGTGTGAATTGAGGCGCTTATGGCCATCATTTTAATTTAGTTGAGGAAACGTTGTTCTCTCAATTGATTAAAAAACTTCAAGTTTTAATTTTGATCAAGAAACTCCAGGTCTGATCTTCTTATATGATGATGATCAAGGAACTTCAGGTCCGATCTTTTTACAAGATAAGGATCAAGAAACTTCAGGTCCAATCATTTTATATAATGAAACTTCAGGTTCAATATTTATATACGATGAGGATCAAGGAACTTCAAAATAAAACAAAAAATATGGGTACATATTAAAATTCAACATTATGGGTACAAGTTAAAACTCAAAAGAATATTGGTACAAGTTAGAAAAAAAGGTGCAAATTATAAATAGAAATATATGAAAAAAAATACTAAAAAGTGTTGTGACATATGTTCTTATCAATATGTGATTGTGTAAATCCTAAGTAGAGATAAAGTAGGAATCCTTTGTGATCTAGAAGATCTTTCCTAATATACTTTGTATTACTTGGAGAGCAAGTTTGTGACGGCCCGTCCCGGAGTATGTAATTATTTTATCCTCGAGCATGTGAAATTACAAAACTACCCTTGAGCGTTGGGTTTTATTTCACTTTTGGGCTAAGTTTCAAGGCCCAAGATTCTTGGTTTTGGACCAAATACCCTAGTTCCAAACTATTGGGAACTAATTAGCTAAGTTTTTAGTTAGGGTTGGTAGTAAATTAGGTTGAGGACCAATTAGAACTATCCCTAACTCTTAGTAACCAATTGGATAAGGGTACACACTTTCACACAAACTGAAAACACCCTTCTCTCTCTCTTCTCTCTCACGGACTCTCTCTCTCTTGCCCTTCCTCTCTGCAACTGTACGGACGAGGTCCGTTGACCTCCATTTCTTCATAGATCGAGCCAGTTAGGACCATCATTGTGATCCTGGTGAGTCCACGAGCACAACCATAGCTTTAGCTGGTCGTGACTCCTTCGAAAACCCTGAGAAACAAGAGCACCGTCAGGGGTACAGTGACCCCGGCGTGATTACAAAAGATTCAAGCCATTTCAAGGCTAAAAAAGGTATCCATTCTTCTCCCTTAGTATTTTGGGATACTTTTGGCTAAGATTTAACGTCGGAGAACCCAGAAAAATGGAATCCCGATCTTGGTACTATTCATCAACTTTTTAACGAAGGTTTATTTTTAATTTCAAGCTCACAGGGAGCTTTAGGACCTTCCCACGATGCTCGGAGTGCATTGTTGAGAAGATTTGGACCACGGGAAGCCTAGGTACGAGAAGTTGCAAAGGTCGCTGGAGTTTCGAACTCTCTCCAACATGATTTCGTGTGATTCGAGGCTTGAAAGAGGTATATCGTGATTCCTTAGACCTTAAACTTCATTTTGGTGGAAATTTCATAAGAAATGGTTGAGAATTGAGCCAGAATAAGAAGTTAGAAAAATTTCCAGTTTTCCGGTGACGGCGACGGTCGTTGGAGCTGAAGGTTAAAGACAAGAGAATATTCTGTCAAGTCTGACGGAATATTCTCACGGCGTCAGTTAAGTTTGACAGTTTCTGTTAGCTTTTAACAAAATATTCCACGAAATATTCCTAACGGCGTCACAGCTTTTGTCCCGTGTGCCAGGCACGTACCGCGCGTGGGTGGCGCGTCTGGCTGTGCCTTGGCCGGCGCGTGGGTGGTCGGAAAAATATTCTAAAAATTTGGCGATGTTTATGAGGTTTTGTAGATCATTTTGGTATATTCACACACCTCAATTGAGCAACGTATGAGAAGTTATTTACTAGTTTCGTTTATGTGCTCTAAACTAACGTTAAAACGGTTGTTTCTCACATAGGCGAGACCTATCCGGAGGACGAGCGTAGCCAGGCTAGGCACGGGGGCTATGATCCATCTACACACTAGTGAGTGGGCTTTTGTTTTCCGTATATACCTATATACTACGTGTTTTTCCCCAGAAATTGCATTTTAAATGCTTTAATTAATGAAATGCCATGCCAATTCATACATACTTATGAATATGCATTATGAATTGTATGCGCATGACTGTTGGTGTTGCGGGGGCTCAGGTAAGTTCCAGGTAAGATTATGTGTGGTTAATAAGAAGTTGAGTTATGAAAAGTATGATGAGATGCATTGAGAGCTCATTAACCTGCACCCCGGTGTTAGTGCTCCCGCCCAGAGTTAGGGGCATAGTCTTTCACGTGATGTTCACCTCCCGCACCATACGCTCATCTTGGATCCAAGTTAGGTGCACAGGCCTGTCGTATAGACCACTTTCAGTGGGTCCGACTCATAGGTGACCCGCGATCATTCGTACAGTCTTCACGTGATTGTAGCACTAGAGCGTATTATATTACACGCAGTCCTGTCGTATAGACCACTATAAGTGCGTTCGACTCGTGTGCAGGCATGACGACGAGCTATTGCAGTTATTATTGCATTTGAATTACTTACCTGATGATTTGATTGACATGGCATGGCATATTCATGATTTATTGGCATATATTTGAGATTGATGAGTTTAATTGAGAATTAGTATATGTATATACTATTTTCTGGGAAAGTATACAGGTTTTACGACGAAGGGATATAAAGCTTGTTTTTGAAATGATTTTCGAAAAACTTTGTTTTTGCCCACTCACGCTTTTGTTTTGCGCCCCTCCAGGTATTAGGTAGCTTTGTTGGTGGCTCACGAGGATACATCAGACGTTCTGACAGACCATCACTCATGTAGGACCACCTTCGGGTGTTGTTAAATTAAGTACTTCTTATGCATTGACTGCACCTAGACTTTATGCTCTGAATGTGTAATCACACTTACTTCCGTTCTAACACTCTTGAAGTTGGTTTTTATTCATTCGTAATTCTTGCTATTTTAATGCTTCCGCACTGTGCACTTGGCTACGTCACCCTCACGTGCTGGCCAGCATGCCTCGATCTCGGTCGGGGTGTGTCAGTTTGGTATCAGAGCCTAGGTTTCGCAGTCCTGCATATTTTGTGAGTAATCTAGTCATTGTGATGTCTTCTATCATAATTATGCCGCCTCGTAGAGATCCACGTTCCTCAGTTGAGCCAAGTTTCCCCGATGTTGCTCAGTTAGGGGAAGCTATATCGAATATCATTCAGGCTTCTCTTCGCCCTCCACAGAGGACTCCGTTAGAGACGGTGTATAATTTGAAGCTGCCTTCTTTTAAGGGTAATGAGGGCCATGAAGGGTCCGAGCGTTGGCTCGAACATGTAGAGAAGACTTTTCAGGTTATGCAGAGTCAAGGCAGTCTTCTTGCTTAAAGATGGGTTGAGACCACTTCTTGGTTTTTGGGTAGAGAGCCTGCATCCTGGTGGAATCAAGAGACTTATGGGTGGTCACCTGAGGAAAAAGCATCCTGGGAGAATTTTAGACGGTCGTTCTATAAGAGATTCATTCCTCCAGCATACCTTGATAAGAAGAAACAGGAGTTCACTAACCTGAAACAGGGGAAGATGACCGCTAATGAGTATTACAGGAAGTTTACTGATTTGTCCCGCTATGATGAAGAAGTTGCTGCTAATCCAGTTGAGATGCTTCGCCGCTTTAAGTTGGGTACTAAGAAGAAGTGGCGCTCTATGGCGACTATCTTACCATGTACCACTTATCAGGAGTTCTATGATGTTTTGTTGAGGATTGAGGATTCTGACAAAATGCCTAGTGAGAGCGAAGAAGAAAAAGGCAGTAATCTGAAGAGGTATGATAAAGGAAAAGGGCAGTCATCTCAGGGACCTCGATAGACTCAGAGTTTTAAGAAAAGTGGGAATAGTTCTAGCTCTTCCAGTTGGGGCTTTAGTGCTACAGGACATAGGAGATGAGGTAGGCCCACTGGAGGATCTCGTTTTCAAAGGCCAAGAGAGGCAGGTGGTTCAGGTGGCACAAGCGCACCTTTATGCCGTAAGTGCAACAATCGACATTTTGGAGAGTGTCGTCGAGGCAGCACAATCAGTTGGGTCAGGGGTGTAGTACGCAGGGCCGATGTGTTCACGCTAATAGAGGTCGAGGAGGATGACAGCAGGCCCAGGGGCATATCAACAACAGTTCTTTGCAGGATGCTCAGAACCATCCTAATTTAATAATGGACCTTGGAGGACGCGTTGTGTCTCCTCGTATTGTGGCGTTAGCACATTTAGAAGTTGCACTTTTCTGGAAGGCTGTGTTCTCTCTTGGGGTTTTAGGTTGATCACTGACGAGTCGTTATTTCCATCAACATTGACCTTGTTTGACTAGAAATCTGCAACTAAGCAAAAATGAAAAGGTGGTTTGAACACTACAATAGTTCCCAAGGGATACTGCTTGTTGGGAAAGATGACTTCTCGTTTTCTGCTTGTTTGACTAGAGCTTTGGGGGTCTACTCTAGTGGATTTTGATGTGATTTTGGGAGTAGACTGGTTACACTATAACTATGCCGACATTCACTGTCGTGAGAAGACGGTGACTTTTTGTTGCCCAGGTTTATCTAGAGTTATGTTCGTAAGAGAACGTAGTGGAGTAAGACATGGTGTCATTTTTGCCTTAAGGGCAAAGAAGTTGTTGACTAAAGGGTGCCAGGGGTACTTAGCTCACGTTGTGTTGAATGATACTACTCCCAGTAGTGTGGAGGAAGGTCGAGTGGTTAGACATTTTCCAGATGTCTTCCCTGAGGATTTGCCTGGGTTACCGCCTGATAGAGACGTGGAGTTCACCATTGATTTATTGCCAGGTACATACCCTATTTCTTTGACTCCTTATAGAATGGCTCCTACTGAGTTGAGAAAGTTAAAGATTCAGCTACAGGAGTTGGTTGATAAAGGTTTCATTCAACCTAGTGTTTCTCCTTGGGGAGCCCCAGTTCTGTTTGTTCGGAAGAAAGATGGGACTTTGAGACTATGCATTGATTATCGGCAATTGATGTGAAAATTACTTAAGCACACAAATTAAACCCTCTTGGTGTGAATTGTAGTATAGATGCAAGTAGGGATCGTTCTAGGCCGGGGATTAGGAGGGATTGCTAATCGACTCTAAATAGATTTAAAAACACAAAAACAAAGTTAAAAACGTTTAAATAGACTCAAGGGACTCAAAACAAGTTAAAAACACTTAAAACGGCTTAAAAACACTTTGTGGACAGATTCTAGACACTAGGGATGGTTTTGGACGAAAATTGGTTTTAGTTTGACTCAAAACACTTGAAAACACACAGAAAATAGATTTTAGACACTTTAAAACAAGAAAGTAAAAGGGGGGTTTTGGTTTGGACGAATTAGAAAATAAAACAAAGACTTTGTAAAGTAAACAAGTTTGAAAACGAATTTGAAAACTTTGATGGTTGATGGGCTAGCTAGAGGGTCCTTCTCCACACATAACACATATGCAACACAAATCAACTTCCAGTTATTATCTTTTTAAATTATGAATGACAACGCCCCAGATTAACCGTGAATTGCACTAATTAACCTTCAGATTTTCCTAAGTTCATTGAATTAGATAGAATACGTATCCAACCAAATTATCCTTATTGATGATAGCATACTCAAAGGTCATTAAGTTCGTTGAAAACCATAAGCATTGACGAGGAAAATATGACAACATATATGTTTTCCCAGAATTTAACTTAACACGATTGTGACTAGCAACCTTTACTACTTATGAATACAAGTTCATTATATGCAATTCCCTTATATTCTAGCATCAAATTCATGCATGCAAACTAAGTTGGCCACCTTAACCCACATACAAGAATAAGTTTTGAATCAAACAGTTAAGCAAATTACATTCATAACTTATGAAATAATAACTGGATAATCAATTCATGTCACATATATAATCATGGCTTTGAAATCACCCCTAGCTAAAACGAGTTTAGCCTCTCATGTTCACAATTACACACAAGAAAATTGAATTAAACATTGAAGTATAAGGATAGAAAACACCTAGAATAGAGCTCCACTAGGCACGGCAAGGTCCTTCTTCTCCTTGGTATTTGCGGCACAAGAGGCTTTGTGAATGAATGAGTGTGGATGAATGGCTGAATGTAGAGTGAAATATGAGAGAGGTGGTGAGTGAATGAGCTGCAGCACCTATGTATTTATAGGGCTGAAAAGGCACGGTTTGAAGGTAGTTTTGGAGAGGGATTTAGGACTCCAAATCCACAAAGAACAAGGTTAAATTCGAGCACAATCCAAGGGGGAAAAGGATGGTTCCTTGCAGCAGGTATTTGGGCTTCTAGAAGATGATATGTGTGGCACCTTTGTAGGAATAGGATAAGGATTCTAGAAATCTGATTTCTAGGTGTTTAAATGTAATTAGGAGTCCTCTTTGTAGCTGGTTTTAAGGTAGAATAGGATTAGGATAAGGTTAGGATAAGATAAGGTAGTTTGGATAAGATAAGATAAGGTTTTGGATAATGTTTGAGATAATGTTCCATATTTCTTGCTCTTCTCTTATCTTCTAGAACTTGAACTTGTTTCTTCCTTCTTCCTAGCTGATTCTTTGTCTTTAAATCTCCAAATTCGTCCATCCTTCTTGCTTGGCTCATAAGCTTTCCATCCTTGACCCAAAATAGCTCCAAAACACTCCAAATTGGCTCTTTTTGCATACTTTGTTATTAAGCCCTGAAATTGCACGAAAATGACTTTAAACACTATAATTAACATAATTAAGCTAAGTAAATGCAAGAAAACAAGCTAACTAAGTCGCATAAATATGCTCAAATTCCCCCACACTTAGCTTTTGCTAGTCCTCGAGCAAAACGAAATAAACAAAACATAACTAAACCTTCCAACGTTTGCCTCAGGGATTTCCAATGGTACATAACATATTAAAGATCATCACTCCCATAGATTTTAGTTATCCTTACTCTCGAGCACATACTTAATCATAGTCGCCACTTACTAGCTCACAATTAATCAATTTAAAACAATGATATGAATGTAGTAACATGCCTTAGAGAATTTGCTCAATTCCTTACGGTTTACACTCTTATTTTCACACAGATTTTCTGACTACACACCCTACACTAGTTATATGTGAGAAGATTGATGTAAACATGAAAACGAACACTCACATATGTTTATAACAAAGAAAGCAATTTCTTGATTTATTAATGCATGTGTAGATATGATCTCATGAATGGAATGTTACTACTTAGATGCGAGAACCAGGGATACCATATGCTCATACCAATCCCAAACTCCACAAATTGAAACACACAACACTCAAGATAGAAGTTAAGGGTTGTAATGGGGCTAAGGTATTGGCTAACAAGAAAAGATGTGGAAAACAAACGTTCTTAAAGCAATAGCAAGCAAAGCAATGTAATAGGCACTTAGAATTCACTTTTGAATGCAAAAATCAACTTTAAACACAAGGGGAAGGATTCACACAACTTTTAGTGCCGAATTCAAACTTTTGGACCCTTTCTTCAACAACCAACACTTAGAGCTCATTTTCTCTTCTTTTAAACTCTTTTTCTTACTTTTCTTCACACTTTTCTTTTCCTTTTCTGTTTTTCACGAATTTTTTTCTTTTTCTTTCTTTTGGCACGCAAAACCCTTCCCCCACACTCGCTTTCTGCAATCTGGTGATCAAAAGGAATTTCCTTCTAAGTTATGCTCCACTATGCTTCAAGAACAAGGGTATGGATGGTCCTAATCTAGGCTTGGTAGGGTAAAACGTGGCTAACAAAGAACATGGACTGAAACAAGGCTCAACGGGGTTAAACCTACAAAACATAATGTGAAGGGTAAGGCTTTTTGGCTCTAGTTTTACTAACAACTTCATCTTGTTTATGTGTTATGTTAATCAATTTTATGCTTTGAATGAAACGGGCATGAGTTCTAGTATTTGGAACTATAGTGATGAAACGCCTTCTAAGTAGCAACCAAGCAAAGAATAATGAGATCATGCAACGACTTTAGAAAACAACAATTGCATAGATTTTTAACTCTCCAAAGAACGTTTTAGGCTCAAGTCTCTCAGGGTTGTAGCGTTAATTTGAGTTCCTTCCTTCAAGCATGTTACAAAAACTAATTTTTTTCTTTGTGATTAAACATGAATTCGTAAGTTACAACTACAACGAAGCATAAACCAAAGGCATATCAAACTTCCATCCATGTTTATAACTTTCTTTAACAGTTATGTAATTAAAAACCAAATCCTCATCATTGTGTTGGAAGGTACCCTAAGACACAAACAAACACACAAAAACGACTCTTTTTGGTATTTTTAACACATTTTTCGATTTTTTTCAAGAATTTTCGGATTTTTCTTAAAGAACACATAAAAACACTTCAAAACACACTAAGAACACTTAAAAACAGTGAAAACAACATTAGAAGTGATAGGTGATAAAAACCCACGAATTTTGCATAAAAACACTTTGTTTACCCCCCCACACTTAAATCAAACATTGTCCTCAATGTTTCAAACATATACGCACACACAAGCAAACAAACAAACAATTAACAAATAAAACACGAATTGCAAAGTAAAATCAATAAAGAGTAGAGTTTAGGAACATAAACACCTGGTTATGATGCCGGATCGTCCAAGGCTCTTTATTGAATGCATGGGTTGCCTCCCAAGAAGCGCTTGCTTTAACGTCTTCCAGCCGGACGAAACTTCCTTTTAGTCTTGGATAGGGCCCACGGCATGGAATATGTTATCCTTGAATGGAAGGGGATAGTGATCCTTCCTGATCTTGGCGTTTCGTTTCCTTGGATCAACTTGAACTTTCCCACCACCTTTGGTTCGATTAAGTCCCTTCACCAAAGAAGGTAACAACCTATTAGTTGAAATGGGAATTGAAATTGGGATTGGAGACTTACCCATGTACTGCATTGAAGTGGCAGGTTTGTCAAGAATGGCACTATGGTTGCTTTCGGCCAGATTGGGCTTTTTGAGGGGTGTGGCCGAATTTCCTACTCCAATTCCTTCTTCTTTGGTGGTTCGAAATCCATTCTTCTTGATTTGTGATGAACATTCCTGCCTTATATCTTTAATTACATTAATAGCACAACAAGAACGAACATCATTAGTATGCTCAACTGATTCAGAAATTTTAAAATTAATCATATCACCACCAAACTGCATCGTTACTGCTCCCTTGGCCACATCAATCTTCGTGTTGGCTGTTTTCATGAAAGGCCGTCCAAGTAAGAGTGGCGGTGATGGAGAGTGGGCGGTTTCCTCCATGTCAAGCACATAAAAATCCGCAGGAAAAATCAAATGGTCTACCTGCACCAAAACATCCTCCAAAACTCCTTTTGGATATGCATTAGACCTATCGGCTAATTGAATAACAACACCATCCTTTTTGAGCTCTCCTAGATTCATAGATGCATAAACAGAATATGGCATAACATTAATTGATGCACCTAAATCTAGCATAGCATGTTCAAATTTAGCATTTCCAATAACACAAGGAATCGTAAAACTACCCGGATCTTTGCATTTAGGTGGTAGTTTTCTTTGTAAGATCGCAGAAACATTCTCACTTACCTGGACCACTTCTTTTTCTCGAATCCGTTTCCTTGTTGTGCAAAGCTTCTTCAAAAACTTGGCATATTTGGGAATTTGCTTAATTGCATCAAGGAGCGGGATATTGACATGCACCTTTCTAAACGTCTCTAGAACGTCTTGTTCCTCCTCTTCGCTCTTTGATTGCATAAATCTGCTAGGAAAGGGCACATTTAGTGGAATAGAACTAGAAAAATTCGAATTTAGGCTTACCTTGGTGGTTTGGGACGGCCTAGGTGGTGTAGGTGGCTGCGGCAAGGGTTTATCTTCCCTTGCCGTGGCTTGTACTTGCTGTTCTTCTTCTTGCAGCAGCTTTTCATCCTCGTTAGGACTTTGTTTGGACGGTTTTGAGTAGTCTCTGAGCTCCTTGCCACTCCTCAATGTAATGGCCTTAGCGGTTTCAAAACCTCCCTTCGGATTCACAACTGTTGAACTAGGAAGTTTGCCTTGTTCTCGAAACTGCCCTAGGAATTCTGAAATCTGCCCTATTTGCTTCTCCATGTCACTCATCTTTTTGTCTTGATTCTCTATTCTCTGCGAAACAGAAGTTAGTAATTGAACAACTTGATCATTATTAACGAGCGAACCTGAGTTTGGTTGAACAAATTGTGATTGAGGTTGAGATTGAGCGAATGGCTTTTGATAAAACCCAGGGGGTGGTTGTTGAAAACCTCCTTGTTGTTGAGGTTGTTGAGGTTCCCTCCACTTGAAATTTGGGTGGTCTCTCCATCCCGGATTGTATGTATTTGAGTATGGATCGTTCCTTTGCTGATTTTGGCTTTGAAAACCTATGGCATTTGCACTTTCCCATCCTCCATTCTCAATCAATTGTGGACACTGGTCATTGAGGTGCCCTTGCATAGAGCACACGCCACACACACTTTGGTTGATTCCCTGTATTTTGCATCCTACCATAAACTGCGACAACATAGTAGTAAGGTTAGTTATTTGAGATTGCAAATCGGAATTGGAACTTACCTCATTAACTTGCTGCCGTGGGGTGTCTCTTTGGCCAACTCCTTCGTATTGTTGTGCGTTCAAGGCTCGGTTCGAGATTAGGATCTTGGCAGCCACTGGTGTTTTGTCAACCAAAGCACCCCCTGCAGAGGCATCTAGCATTTGTCTTTCAATTGGAAGGAGTCCCTCATAAAAGTATTGAATTAGAAGCTCTTCCTTCATTTGGTGTTGTGGACAAGATGCAACAAGGGCCTTGAAACGCTCATAATATGCCGGAAAGGATTCTCCATCGTTTTGTTGTATGCCACTGATTTTCTTCCTTAAAAGAATGACACGTGATGTAGGGAAGAATTTCTCTAAAAACGCACGCTTCATACTCTCCCAAGAAGTGACAGTTCCGGGTGCCAGTTCGTATAGCCAATCTTTAGCCTTGTCCAAAAGAGAGAATGGAAAGGCTTTCATCTTTAGAATACTACCATCGACATTAATGGGTGTCATACTCGAACATACCACTTCAAACTCCTTAAGATGCTTGTTTGGATCTTCCATGGACATCCCATGGTATTTGGGAACGTGATGCAACAAGCTAGACTTCAATTCGAACTCATCGGTCTTACCTTGGGCAGCCACGGGGTATTGAATACAAAGAGGTGCGGCATTGGCTAATCCCGAGGCAGAAAGCTCTTTGATTGTACGATTGTCCGCTTCCATGGCTTGTTCTTCTTCTTCCTCTTCTTCAAATTCAGATTCGACCTCTGAACTTGGACTAGGTGGGTTTGGTTCTGGTTGCTTGTTCTTTCAAAATCGTCGTCAAAATCCAAGATGTTTGCACGAATAGGTTGAGAACTACGAGTCATAAACTGAGTACCTGAAACAAGAAAAATAAACACAATCAGAATATGAAATAAAAACTTATGAAACAAACAAGGGATTAGCAATTTGCTAATCCCCGGCAACGGCGCCAAAATTTGATGTGAAAATTACTTAAGCACACAAATTAAACCCTCTTGGTGTGAATTGTAGTATAGATGCAAGTAGGGATCGTTCTAGGCCGGGGATTAGGAGGGATTGCTAATCGACTCTAAATAGATTTAAAAACACAAAAACAAAGTTAAAAACGTTTAAATAGACTCAAGGGACTCAAAACAAGTTAAAAACACTTAAAACGGCTTAAAAACACTTTGTGGACAGATTCTAGACACTAGGGATGGTTTTGGACGAAAATTGGTTTTAGTTTGACTCAAAACACTTGAAAACACACAGAAAATAGATTTTAGACACTTTAAAACAAGAAAGTAAAAGGGGGGTTTTGGTTTGGACGAATTAGAAAATAAAACAAAGACTTTGTAAAGTAAACAAGTTTGAAAACGAATTTGAAAACTTTGATGGTTGATGGGCTAGCTAGAGGGTCCTTCTCCACACATAACACATATGCAACACAAATCAACTTCCAGTTATTATCTTTTTAAATTATGAATGACAACGCCCCAGATTAACCGTGAATTGCACTAATTAACCTTCAGATTTTCCTAAGTTCATTGAATTAGATAGAATACGTATCCAACCAAATTATCCTTATTGATGATAGCATACTCAAAGGTCATTAAGTTCGTTGAAAACCATAAGCATTGACGAGGAAAATATGACAACATATATGTTTTCCCAGAATTTAACTTAACACGATTGTGACTAGCAACCTTTACTACTTATGAATACAAGTTCATTATATGCAATTCCCTTATATTCTAGCATCAAATTCATGCATGCAAACTAAGTTGGCCACCTTAACCCACATACAAGAATAAGTTTTGAATCAAACAGTTAAGCAAATTACATTCATAACTTATGAAATAATAACTGGATAATCAATTCATGTCACATATATAATCATGGCTTTGAAATCACCCCTAGCTAAAACGAGTTTAGCCTCTCATGTTCACAATTACACACAAGAAAATTGAATTAAACATTGAAGTATAAGGATAGAAAACACCTAGAATAGAGCTCCACTAGGCACGGCAAGGTCCTTCTTCTCCTTGGTATTTGCGGCACAAGAGGCTTTGTGAATGAATGAGTGTGGATGAATGGCTGAATGTAGAGTGAAATATGAGAGAGGTGGTGAGTGAATGAGCTGCAGCACCTATGTATTTATAGGGCTGAAAAGGCACGGTTTGAAGGTAGTTTTGGAGAGGGATTTAGGACTCCAAATCCACAAAGAACAAGGTTAAATTCGAGCACAATCCAAGGGGGAAAAGGATGGTTCCTTGCAGCAGGTATTTGGGCTTCTAGAAGATGATATGTGTGGCACCTTTGTAGGAATAGGATAAGGATTCTAGAAATCTGATTTCTAGGTGTTTAAATGTAATTAGGAGTCCTCTTTGTAGCTGGTTTTAAGGTAGAATAGGATTAGGATAAGGTTAGGATAAGATAAGGTAGTTTGGATAAGATAAGATAAGGTTTTGGATAATGTTTGAGATAATGTTCCATATTTCTTGCTCTTCTCTTATCTTCTAGAACTTGAACTTGTTTCTTCCTTCTTCCTAGCTGATTCTTTGTCTTTAAATCTCCAAATTCGTCCATCCTTCTTGCTTGGCTCATAAGCTTTCCATCCTTGACCCAAAATAGCTCCAAAACACTCCAAATTGGCTCTTTTTGCATACTTTGTTATTAAGCCCTGAAATTGCACGAAAATGACTTTAAACACTATAATTAACATAATTAAGCTAAGTAAATGCAAGAAAACAAGCTAACTAAGTCGCATAAATATGCTCCTATCAGCAATTTAATCAGGTAACGATTAAAAACCGTTATCCATTGCCCCGCATAGATGATCTATTTGACCAACTTTGAGGTGTCTGTGTGTTCTCAAAGATTGATTTGAGGTCTGGTACTATCAGCTGAAGATAAGGAGTGATGATGTCCCTAAAATGGCTTTTAGGACTCGTTATGGTCATTATGAGTTCCTTGTGATGCCGTTTGGATTAACGAAAGCACCAGCAACTTTCATGGGCTTGAGGAACAAAGTATTCCAGGATTATCTCGACAGGTTTGTCATTGTTTTTATCGATGATAAACTGGTATACTCTAGAACTAAGGAAGAGCATGTGCGACATTTCTCTTTGGTGTTGAAGAAGTTGAGGAAACATCGCCTTTATGCCAAGTTCAGTAAATGCCAATTTTGTTTAAATCAAGTGGCATTCTTGGGTCATGTCATTTCGGCTCAAGGCATTCAAGTAGATCCACAAAAAGTAGCAGCCGTGGAGAATTGGGAACAACCACGAACCGTCACAGAGGTATGAAGTTTCCTTGGCTTAGCAGGTTACTACAGACGGTTTGTTCAGGATTTCTCGATCTTAGTGTTGCCACTGACGAGGCTAACAAGGAAGAATGTTAAGTTTGAGTGGGACGAAAATTGTGAACAAAGTTTCCAGCAGCTGAAGTATTGCCTCACTCATGCTCCAGTTTTGACACTCCGGATGACAGTGGTAATTTCGAGATCTACAGTGATGTTTGAATGGTCTAGGTTGTATTTTAATGTAACATGGTAAGGTAATTGCTTATGCGTCGAGGCAGCTGAAGCCATATGAGATGAATTATCATACACATGACCTTGAGCTAGCTGCTACCATTTTCGCTTTGAAGATTTGGAGACATTACCTATATGGATAGAAGCGTAAGATCTTTACAGACCATAAAAGCCTTCCGTACATTTTCACTCAGAAGGATCTTAATCTTCGTCAGCGTAGGTGGGTGGAACTGTTGAGTGACTATGATTGAACGATTGATTATCACCCAGGTCGTGCAAATGTAGTTGCAGATGCACTCAGCAGAAAATCTCAAGGCCTAGTTAATGCCTTGTACGCTAGTAGAGTTCCTCTTCTTGGTGACTTAAGGGCTACCGGGGTGAAATTGCAAATGGAAGATAGAAAGGAAGCCATACTTGCAAATTTCCAGGTTAGGCCTATTTTAATTGACCGGATTCTTGCTGCTCAGATGGAAGATGAAGAAGTTCAAGAACTGATCCGACCCAGAGGTGAAGGGAAAAAGAAAGATCTTAAGATTCAGGAGACTGATGGTATGTTGATGCAAGAAAACCGATGTACGTGCCAAATAATGCAGAGTTAAAGAAATAGATTCTTGATGAGGCACACATTTCGGCATATGCTATGCATCCAGGAGGTCCAAAGATGTATCATACCATTAGATCGTTCTATTATTGGCCAGGCATGAAAAGGGAAATTGCAGAGTACGTTAGTAGGTGTGCCATTTGTCAACAGGTTAAAGCCGAAAGGAAGAAGCCGTTTGGTTTGATGCAACCACTTTCCGTTCCACAGTGGAAGTGGGAAAATATCACCATGGATTTTGTGTACAAGCTTCCTCGTACACGGAACGGTTATGATGAAGTTTGGGTGATTGTTGATCGGCTTACTAAGTCAGCTCACTTCATTCCAGTGAGGGAAAAGTATTCTTTGAACAAATTGGCTGAGTTGTTCTTGTTGAAGATTGTGAAGTACCACGGAGTGCCGGTGAGTATTATCTCGGATCGGGATCCTAGATTTACTTCTAAATTCTGGAAGGCATTCCAGAAAGCTTTTGGTGCAGAACTACTTTATGGTAAAGCTTGCCGTACACCGTTGTGTTGGTCGGAAGTTGGTGAAAGACCATTAATGGACCCTGAGATAGTGGAGGAGACTACTCAGAATATGCAAGTGATTAAAGCTAATTTGAAAGCGGCCCAGGACCGACAGAAGAGCCTTGCAGTTATCGCCTTGGAAATAAGTTGTAAGGCTCGGGAAGAAGGGTAAGTTGAGCCCTAGGTACATCGGACCTTACCAGATCTTTGAGCGAGTTGGTGAGGTTGCTTATAGACTTGAGTTGCCTCCGGAGTTGGCCATAGTGCATAATGTGTTTCATGTCTCTATGCTTCGTCATTATGTTTCAGACCCTTCACACGTGACACTTCCTCAACAGCTTGAGATTAGTCCAGACTTGACCTACGAGGAAGAACCAGTGACGATTCTGGATTGGAAGGACAAAGAGTTGAGAAACAAGACTTTTTCGGATGGTAAAGGTATTGTGGAGGAACCACTCAGTGGAAGAAGCAACGTGGGAGACTGAGGATCGGATGAGAGATTTGTACCCACGCTTGTTTTATGGTTATTTGCACTTGTATTTGAAATTTCGGGGACGAAATTCTTTAAAGGGGGTAGATTGTGACAGCCCGTCCCTGAGTATGTAATTATTTTATCCTCGAGCATGTGAAATTATGAAACTACCCTTGAGCGTTGGGTTTTATTTCACTTTTGGGCTAAGTTTCAAGGCCCAAGATTCTTGGTTTTGGACCAATTACCCTAGTTCCAAACTATTGGGAACTAATTAGCTAAGTTTTTAGTTAGGGTTGGTAGTAAATTGGGTTGAGGACCAATTAGAACTATCCCTAACTCTTAGTAACCAATTGTGATAAGGGTACACACTTTCACACAAACTGAAAACACCATTCTCTCTCTTTTCTCTCTCACGGACTCTCTCTCTCTTGCCCTTCCTCTCTGCAACTGTACGGACGAGGTCCGTTGACCTCCATTTCTTCATAGATCGAGCCAGTTAGGACCATCATTGTGATCCTGGTGAGTCCACGAGCACAACCATAGCTTTAGCTGGTTGTGACTCCTTCGAAAACCCTGAGAAACAAGAGCACCGTCGAGGGTACAGTGACGCCGACGTGATTACAGAGGATTCAAGCCATTTCAAGGCTAAAAAAGGTATCCATTCTTCTCCCTTAGTGTTTTGGGATACTTTTGGCTAAGATTTAATGTCGGAGAACCCAGAAAAATGGAATCCCAATCTTGGTACTATTCATCAACTTTTTAACGAAGGTTTATTTTTGAATTTCAAGCTCACAGGGAGCTTTAGGACCTTCCCACGATGCTCAGAGTGCATCGTTGAGAAGATTTGGACCACGGGAAGCCTAGGTACGAGAAGTTGCAGAGGTCGCCGGAGTTTCGAACTCTCTCCGACGTGATTTCGTGTGATTCGAGGCTTGAAAGAGGTATATCGTGATTCCTTAGACCTTAAACTTCATTTTGGTGGAAATTTCATAAGAAATGGTTGAGAATTGAGCTAGAATAAGAAGTTAGAAAAATTTCCAGTTTCAGGCGACGACGACGGTCGCCGGAGCTGAAAGTTGAAGACAAGAGAATATTCTGTCAAGTCTGACAGAATATTCTCACGGCGTCAGTTAAGTTTGACAGTTTTCATCAGCTTTTAACGGAATATTCCTAACGGCGTCACAACTTTTGTCCCGTGTGCCAGGCATGTGCCGCGCTTGGGTGGCACGTCTGGCTGTGCCTTGGGCGGGCCATGGGTGGTCGGAAAAATATTCTAAAAATTTGGGGATATTTCTGAGGTTGTGTAGATCATTTTGGTATATTCACACACCTCAATTGAGCAACGTATGAGAAGTTATTTCCTAGTTTTGTTTATGTGCTCTAAAATAACGTTAAAACGGTTGTTTCTCACATAGGCGAGACCTATCCTGAGGACGAGCGTAGCCAGGCTAGGCACGGGGGCTACGATCCATCTACACACCAGTGAGTGGGCTTTTGTTTTCCGTACATACCTATATACTACGTGTTTTTTCCAGAAATTGCATTTTAAATGCTTTAATTAATGAAATGCCATGCCAATGCATACATACTTATGAATATGCATTATGAATTGTATGCGCATGACTGTTGGTGCTGCGGGCGCTCAGGTAAGTTCTAGGTAAGATTATGTGTGGTTAATAAGAAGTTGAGTTATGAAAAGTATGATGAGATGCATTGAGAGCTCATTAACCTGCACCACGATGTTAGTGCTCCCGCCCAGAGTTAGGGGCATAGTCTTTCACGTGATGTTCACCTCCCACACCATACGCTCATCTTGGATCCAAGTTAGGTGCACAGGCCTGTCGTATAGACCACTTTCAGTGGGTTCGACTCGTAGGTGACCCGCGATCATTCGCACAGTCTTCACGTGATTGTAGCACTAGAGCGTATTATATTACATCAGTCCTGTCGTATAGACCACTATAAGTGCATTCGACTCGTGTGCAGGCATCACTTATGAGCTAGAGTTCAGCTGACGAGTTGTTGCAGTTATTATTGCATTTGCATTACTTACCTGATGATATGTTTGACATGGCATGGCATATTCATGATTTATTGGCATATATTTGAGATTGATGAGTTTAATTGAGAATTAGTATATGTATATACTATTTTCTGGGAAAGTATACAGGTTTTACGGCGAGGGGATATAAAGCTTGTTTTTGAAATGATTTTCGAAAGACTTTGTTTTTGCCCACTCACGCTTTTGTTTTGCGCCCCTCCAGGTATTAGGTAGCTTTGTTGGTGGCTCACGAGGATACATCGGACGTTCTGACAGACCATCAATCATGTAGGACCACCTTCGGGTGTTGTTAAATTAAGTACTTCTTATGCATTGACTGCACCTAGACTTTATGCTCTGAATGTGTAATCACACTTACTTCCGTTCTAACACTCTTGAAGTTGGTTTTTATTCATTCGTAATTCTTGCTATTTTAATGCTTCCGCACTGTGCACATGGCTACGTCACCCTCACGTGACGGCCAACATGCCTCGATCTCGGTCGGGGTGTGTCAAAGTTTCTCTCCTCCTAATTACTATAAATAAAGGCACAAGGACTGGGGAATAAACACAATTCCTCAAGCCTATTCTCCAATCTCTCTCTCTTCCCTTTGCTGCACCTCTCTAGTAAATATAGGCCACAACACGTTATCAGCACGCTCTTCGCGCTGTGCTAAGAAGAATCTAAAGAGAATTTATTCGTCTTTAATCAGGGGAGTATTACGTTTCAATTATTTTTAATTGATTAAATTTTGATTTTATTGAATTCATATACTTTCACTGATTCAATTTATTTCTCTTCTTATATTGAACGTGATACAAGCTTGAAGATGAAAGCCGAAATTGAAGAAAGAATTTCTACAGACCCGTTCCCAATATTCATCACGAAATCCAGGTTCTTCTAAAACAACGGTGTGTATCTCGATATTAGCCTTGATTGCATGAACCTTCACCATAATGCATGACCCAACTTTACGATTTACGAATTTTAGATTCTACATAAATTGTTTATGCATTATATCCATAATATTGCTATTATGTGAATTAAATATGTGTGAATAAGGAAGTAAAAGAAAGAAAAAAAAGGATGTTGAAACCCTAGAACTCGTAATGGGCCTAGATGCTTTAGTATACTTTAAACTAGGCATGATCTATGAGAGCCCAGTGCTTGAGCACCAAGCTCGCACTGGTCCGTGTCTAAACCATGGCTTGCAACCTAGCCCAGTTAAGCCACATGGCTCTGGACCCAGGACAGAACGATGTCGTTTTAGACGTCTTCTTCCTCTAGACTTTTTGCACCTCGACGGAATCGAGGACTGTACCCGCAGCCGAACTTATCACCAAATCTCGGTGATTGCAGGATGATGGTGAAATGCTGCCCCCCCCCCCCCCCCCCCCCCCCGGATGACGGCTTGAAGTTTCTCGTCGTCCCCTTGATGTCTCCGGCGTCCTCAAGGACGGATCGTGGGTGTCCACACCCAACACGATCGTCTTCGAGCTTCCCCAGCCGTCTTCTGCCGTCTCATTTTTTTTTCAAGGATCCATGGTGATGGCCTTGACCTCTGTGACGCCGTCGGCCTCTGGGCACCGCCGCCAGCAGCGGTCTTCCATTGTTTCCCGACGAAACCCTTCACCCATCGCAGATGGGCTCGGATCTCGCATAAGAGGCCTTGGGCCTTTACTTTTCTCGGCCCACACCCAATAAACAACCCCAGTTTTTGGGCTTAAGACCTCAAGGGCCGTTTTGTTTTTCTTAGACCTGCTGCATCAGCAGCCTGCCAAACAGCCCATTCTGGGCTTGGGGTCATTCTCCATTTTTTGGGATTTCAGCCTATTTTTTTCCAGTTGGACCTGCAGTCCAATTCGTGAAAAAAAAAATGTTTTTGTTTTGGGCCTATTTACTTAGCCCATATGAAACCCTAAACCCTATAAATCGGTATTTGTTTTTCACTTTTTCTTTCTTAGCCCTTATTTGGGCCTGGGTTCCACTAATCCAAATTTTTCACGCTGGGCCATAGCCAAGCTGATTACAATAATTATTTTTTGGACCCAAAGCTCCATATATATATATATATATATATATATAATTTTTTTAGGGTCGTTTCCCTAAAACTTCACATAAAGGGTCCCAAAGCTACCCACTATTAATATATTTGTTTTCTTCTTGCTTTATATATTTGTTGTTTTGTATATATTGCGTTTGTTTGCAGGTATTATGAACCTGAAGTTCATACTTCCAAACCCGAAGTTTCGGAAAAGTGCCCTAGACACCTGAAGTTTCTTTATGCGCAACACTCATGTTGAGACCCGAATCTCTCCATGCTTAAATCTGTTTAAACCAAACCATGATTAGAACCTGAATGTTCTAACTTTGATGTTTATGGAAATTTTATTCCCTAAAACACCAATCACGTTCTTGTTTCCGCCATTTAGCGTATTGTCGAACCTTGACAAGTTCGATTTCACTGATTTGGAAGTTTCAAACCAGAAACTACTTTATGTGGATACAAGGCTTGATACCTCGCTTGACTATGATTAGTTGCGAAATCATTGTAGCCAGTTATTAATTCAAAGACTTATGCTTGAAGTATATCAAATGGAAGTACCTTACTGCTGAGGACTCCATGGCTCTTTGACTCGCTATGGACCGTTTCAAATCATGCAAAGATGAATTTTTGCCCGAAGCAAAACATGATTAAAACCTTTACGTCCATGAATAGGTACAATTATGAAGTTTATATCCGATCTAATTTTGACTAGAAGAACATCTTCTCGTCCTTCTACTTCTAAATTGCTCCTGAAGTAGCAGTATAGAGAGCAGAAGTTTACCAAATTCTCGGATTTGATTACTACCACACCTGTGAAAGAATGGTACCCCAGCCATTCGACTGGTATCTACCAAATGGTGATACCCTGCTTCGGCAGGGATGCACCGAACACTAATGCTCTGCTTCGGCAGAGGCCTACCAAACCCAAATTTGGGTCCGTCTCTCTCTCACAATCCTATTTTCGAATGTATTTTACAACATATGGTAGAATCAGGTTTGCCAAGAGGTGGAATCACGCCTGAAGCATGATCCTTGGCACCGAAAAACTTCAAGAATAAGGGATAGTATTCCTGAACCTCAACCCTGCAGAATCTAACTCCGTTTTGACGGAATAGACCATTGGTTATGCACTTTTCAG